>JAWDJD010000004.1:28197500-28865000 GCA_035047305.1 Bradypodion pumilum | reverse complement strand
CCTCCTCCAAAAATGGAACTCGCAATAGAAAAAATCAATCAGAAGGATATAATTGAAATACGGAATAAGAATTGTAGGGGCGACCCTGAACTCTTTTGGAAGGGGCTTCCTGAATTTGGAAAGGCCCCAGTGAAAACTCTCTCTCAGTTCCCCGCCATGTTCTGAGAATGACAGGACCAAGAGAATGTCTTTTACAGGAGTTATCCAAACATAAACAGGCTCTCCTAGGACAATATGGTCCTTCAGACACCTGAACCCATATGGTACACTGGAAGGAAATATAAATGGGTTAAAAATAATGTGCTTGTAGAAAAAGGACAGAACATGATTGCATTTCTTCCACACTAACATAAACCATTAGCTTTGTTTGAAGCACACAATTATCTTAAAAAAATCTAGTCTTCGCAAATTTGGATGTGCATAAAGATCTGAGTTTACCTTCTTCCTAATATCAGAAGAGGCAGGTGTCACCTGACAAAGGTAATACCATTTGACAATTACCAGTTCAACCAGACAAACTTTCCCAGTAACAGGTGAAGCTACAGAAATTACTGGTAGTAACCATTTCACAAATGTACAAGATTTATGAAACAGAACATGACTACTATGTCATCCACAAATGCCCTATTTTATATACTGTATATCATAAGGAATGCAGTATTTAACTTAGGAACATTTTTTTACACTAAATGTATGCTGATATTGATATATTATTGCATTCCAATCTTGTAAATGCAACTGTGGAATTCCTATGTAAGGTCACCCACAGTTAAGCAGGCACTAGGAGCGGAAAATCTAGAGATTCAAGGCCAACCTTTTATTCATTAAGACAAAAACACTTACTTATATTTGAAACAATACTGTTCAAATACACCAACAAGCACCTAATAGCTTCCTTATAAGTCCTGGTCAACAGCCAGATTTTTTGAGAGTTCTTTTGCAAACAAATAAGGAACAGAATGCTTTACTTGGGTTGAGGGGAAATGATTAAAAAACTATAAAAAACATTTTATAAAAAAAAATTGGATTTTTTAAAAAATAAAATGCTTTTTGAAGAAAAAAATATCTAAAGATCATTTTCTATGTAAGATACATTATAGCCCAAGGGTCACTCATCATTAAATAAGCAATGGTTTTTAATTATGTAGTATGAGACTGTATATTCATGCAATGTTTAAATTTTTCTGGTAAAAGGATTCCATTAATCGATTCATAATGTTCTGTTCTTCCAGAGCCTTCTACAACATTATTGAACAATTTTTCTATCTAGAAGATATTACCACAGATGCTTGGTTTTACAATTCTTAAAACTGTGGTTCTATGTTTGCATCTCTGCTTCACAGTAAAAATCTTAGAAAATAAAGAGAGTTGGGGGCAAAAAAGACCTCAATCCCATTGTTCCTTTGCAAATCTATGTAGCCAGAATGAAAACAATGCAATTACACTCATTTACGTCAAAGATTTTTTAAAGAAATCAATGAACAGAAAAAGCTTGTCTGGAGTGGAATAGAACTGCACATGAAACTGTGTGAGGACGAGGGAAGGGCAAGCAGTAAAAATGAAAGTGAAACCTTTTGAGTCTTCATGTAAAAAAAGCAATTAAATCTAGTAGTCCTATTCATTATTTTAGATTATGAATTAATTGCTCATTACACCACACCTCTTAAATCTGGGTTGCCCGAACTGTGGCCTATATCCAGCCCCCAACACCAATTCATCTGGCCCATGTGCCCGGATGGGCGCGTTTTACTTCTGCTTCCAGAAGTGGCAAGGGCCAGATGAATTGGTGTCAGGGGGCCAGATCCGGCCAATGGGCCATAGTTTGGACACCCCTAGTTTAAGCAGAGAAAATGGTAGCCTAAAAATCTATTTCATCCTGTTGCAAAACAGATTGCAAGGTGCGTTTTAGTTCCACTTCCGGTGGGAGGAACCACGTGACTGGCCTGCTGAACCACGTGACCGGCCCGTGGCCCAAAAAGTTTGGGCACCCCTGTCTTAAATGTTCACACCCATGTGCTGTCTTAAGAACATAAGAACATAAGAACAGCCTTGCTGGAACAGGCCACAGCCCATCCAGTCCAGCATTCTGTCTCACACAGTGGCTCAGGGTATTCCCAAGGAGATGCCTTCACCTGCTTAGGATTCCCTGGAAATGGCATTGAGAGATATCCTGCCTATTCCTCCAACCCAGAGGTTGTCCTTAGGTATCCATAATTATAGCCATTGATACCCTTGTCCTCCATGAACTAGTCTAATCCTTTCTTAAAGCTGTCAAGACTGACAGCTGTCACCACTTCTTCTGGCAGGGAGCTCCATAGACCAGTAATCCTCTGGGTGAAAAAGTACTTTCTCTTATTTGTTTGAGAACTAGTACCCAAAAGTTTCATGGAGTGCCCCCTAGTTCTAGTGTTATGCGATAGGGAAAACAGTTTTTCCTTATCTACTTTGTCCACACCATGCATGATTTTATAAACTTCAATCAGGTCACCTCTTAGACGTCGTCGTTCAAGAGTGAAGAGGCCCAACCGTTGCAGCCTCAGATGGTAAGGAAGGTGTTCCAGTCCCCTAATCATTTTGGTTGCCCTCCTCTGGAGTAGGTAAGAAGGGGATCATGCTTTACCCTCTCAAAATATCTGATCTAATCTGGTAACCAAGTGCTTAACCCTCTTTCATAACCCTTTTTCATGCCTTAAAAGATTACACATAAAACTCTGTAACTAGTGAGAGCAAAAAGGTTCCAAAGTATGCTTTGACCTTGAACAAAGTATCTTGCTGCACTTCCAAAACAATTGAGCATTTGGGACAATGCCAGCTCTACTATATTTTCTTAATTTCTGGAACAGACCCAGAACAGCCCTAACACATTTTTAAATCAGTGGTTCTCAACTACCAGCCTTCTCCCTGTTCTGGAATTCAATGCCCAGAAGGGCCAGGAATTCTGGGAGCTTTAAGTCCCAAACACACAAATGACTATAAGGAAAAAAGCACAACTATAGACTACTGGGCTTCATGATCCTTGCAAAATTCTTCAAAAAGTGCAATTGTGCATGAAGGCTAACATTCTGTGACTAGCTTGTACATATATTAAGATATGTAGTATCTCCAACTGATTTTTGCACAAATAAGGATTTATTCCAAAGCAGATTTGTAAACAGTCAATTGTCCCAGAAGACCAAATGCAAGTTATCCTTGCTGATCAGGTCACATACCTGTCAAGTTTGGGATTTGGAAAGAAGGGAAATTTCCCAGCTAATACGGGATACATGACAACTATGCTTATCGTTTGCTGCCCTCCAATGGCATCAATAGGGCATTGCAGTCTAATTAATACGGGATGACGGCAGGGAAGAGGATAAAATAAGGGGTTTTCCCAGCCAATACGGGATACTTGACAGCTATGTCAGGTCAACTTCAGGAAATTATTCCTGAACACACTGATGTCACACAACACTCTTTCAACCTGCAGTCAAGATCATGAACTGATTAAAGGTCACCTTTGCTTGAAAGCCAATCACATCCGACTAAAGTTCAGGGCTTATCTCTGTTTATAGCCAGAACCAGCGCTGTCTGTGCTTCTGTGGACATGTGGCAGGCATGCCTAGCCACGGGAGTGCACAGAATGCTGTTTACCTTCCCATCAAAGTGGTACCTATTTATCCGCTTGCAATTTCTTGCTTTCAAACTGCTAGGTTGGCAGGAGCTGGGACATAGACGGGAGCTCACTCCATCATGCAGTACTCAGGTCTCGAACTCCAACCTTCCAGTCTTAAAGTTCAGTGTCTTAACCACTAAGCCACTGCAATCCCCAGTTTTTAAAACATTGAATCAGAAATCCTGATTCAAATCTTGTTTCTTGTACTCTGAAAATGCTAGCTCTTATCAGCATTGGCAAGGTGACAGAAAAGCAGAGTTAAATCCAATTGCACTATAATTACATCCAGTGACACTTGGTATCCGCAGGCCTCATTCAGTGAGGCCTGGGATGGGTGTGGTTGTATTTCAGTGCAACAAATTGACCTAAAAAGCACATTTTATGGGCATTAGTCACATGAGACAGCAAAACTAAAGAGAAAGTGCATGACATTTTCTCAGTCAAAAAAGATTTTATACACTCACAGTGTTAGATCCTGGACTAGGCAGAAATTCTGCATGCAGCCTGAAGAAAAAGCCTCCTACACTTCAAAATGTTATCAAATTAAAAATATTAATGCAACACTGATATTTTTTAAAAAAAACTAGTAATGGCTACTCTATGAGTCTGTTCAACCAAAATATTAAACGGCTATGTGGTGCCTTGAGCACCACCATATATTTTAGTTGTTGTTGTTCAGTCGCACAGTCGATTCCGACCCTTTGCGACCCCATGGACCATTTTCCTCCAGGCGCCTCTGTCCTCTACCATCCCCCTCAACCCTCCCAGCTCTGTGCCCATTGTGTCTATAATACCATCTAGCCATCTCATCCTTGGCCTCCCCCTTCTTCTTTTGCCCTCCACCTTTCCCAACATCAATGCCTTCTCAAGTGAATCCTCCCTTCTCATTTGATGTCCAAAGTATTTTAGCTTCATCTTTACTATTTGACCTTCCAATGAGCAGTCAGGGTTAATTTCTTCTAAGATTGACCTATTTGTTCTCCTCGCTGTCCAGGGGACTCTCAAAACCCTCCTCCAGCACCACATTTCAAAGGCATCTATTCTTCTGCGTTCAGCCTTCCTAATTGTCCAGCTCTCACATCCATACATTACTACTGGGAAAACCATTGCTTTGACTATTCTAATTTTTGTTTGCAATGTAATGTCTCTGCTTTTCACTATGTTCCCCATGTTTCTCATTGCTTGTCTCCCAAGAATCAGTCGCCTTTTTATTTCATGGCTGCAATCCCCATCTGCAGTGATCTTTGATCCTAAGAAAGTAAAATCTGTCACTGCTTCTACTTCTTCCCCGTCTATTTTCCAGGAACTGATGGGGCCTGTTGCCATTATCTTGGTTTTCTTGATATTGAGTCTCAAGCCAGCTTTTGCACTCTCCTCCTTCAGCCCAATCAAGAGATTCTTTAGGTCTTCCTCACTTTCTGCCATTAGGGTGGTATCGTCTGCATATCTCAGATTATTGATGTTTCTCCCAGCGATTTTAATCCCATATTGTGATTCCTCCATCCCTGCACTGCGCATTATGTGCTCTGTGTATAGGTTGAATAAGCATGGTGACAAAATGCAGCCTTGTCTTACTCCTTTTCCTATTCCAAACCACTCTGTTATTCCATGTTCTGTCCTAACTGTTGCTTCTTGGTTCATGTACAGATTTCTCAGGAGGCATATGAGGTGCTCTGGTATTCCCATCTCTTTAATTACTTGCCACATCTTGTTGTGGTCCACACAGTCAAATGCCTTAGTGTAGTCAATAAAACAAAAGTAAACTTGTTTCTGGTATTCCTTTGTTTTCTCCATGATCCAGCGTATGTTGGCGATGTGGTCTCTAGTCCCCCTGCCTCTTCTGAAACCAACCTGCACCTCTGGTAATTCTCTCTCCACATGCTGCTGAAGTCTGTCCTGTATTATCTTGAGCATCACCTTGCTGGCATGTGGGATGAGCGCGATTGTTCGATAATTTGAACATTCTTTGGCATTGCCCTTTTTTGGGATCGGGACGTATACTGATCTTTTCCAATCCTGTGGCCACTGTTTTGTTTTCCAAATCTGCTGGCATATTGAATGCAGTAATTTGACGCCATCATCTTTTAGCGCTTTGAAAAATTCAACTGGGATACCATCATCTCCACTAGCTTTGTTGTTTGCAGTGCTCTTTAGGGCCTTTATGACTTCGCTCTCCAGGATGTCTGGCTCAAGTTCAATTTCTTCATCATTGTGATTATCAGGAGTGTTGAGGTCCTTTTTGTAAAGTTCCTCTGTGTACTCTTTCCATCTTTTCTTAATTTCTTCTGCATCAGCTAGCTCCTTTCCGTCTTTGTCCCTTATCATGGTCATTTTTGCTTTAAATGTTCCCTTGATTTCCCCAATTTTTTTGAAAAGATCTCTGGTTCTGCCTCTTTTGTTGTTTTCCTCCATTTCTCTGCACTGTTCTTTTAGGTAGTTTTCCTTATCTCTCCTTGCTTTTCTTTGAAATTCTGTGTTCAAATGGTTGTAGTTTTTCCTTTCTCCTTTGACTTTTGCGTTCCTTCTTTCCTCTGCTATTTTAAGAGCCTCATCAGACAACCACTTTGCTTTCTTACTCTTCTTTTCTTTTGGTATGGTTTTCTTTGCTGCTTCCTGCATGATGTCCCTCATCTCCGTCCATAATTCTTCCGGTACTCTGTCTACCGAGTCTAAGCCATTAAATCTGTTCATCACCTCCACCGTGTATTCTTTAGGGATGCTGTCTAGGTGATATCTAGGTTCTCCATCTAGGTGAACAGAGTATGTAGTCAATCTGGTTTCGGTGTTGGCCATCTGGTGATGTCCATGTGTAAAGTCGCCTCTTGTGTTGCTGGAAGAGAGTGTTTGCTATGACCAGTGCGTTCTCTTGGCAGAACTCTATCAATCTTTGCCCTGCTTCATTTTGTGTTCCAAGACCAAATTTGCCTGTTATTCCCTCCACTTTTTGATTTCCTACTTTGGCATTCCAGTCTCCTAATATAATTTGGACATCTTTTCTTGGTGTCTGTTCTATGAGGTGTTGTAAGTCCTCATATAACTGGTCCATTGTGGCTTCATCTGCACCAGTGGTTGGTGTGTATATTTGGATCACAGTGACATTGAAAGGTTTGCCTTGAAATCTGACTGACATCATTCTGTCATTTTTGAGATTGTATCCCATTACTGCTTTTCTCACTCTTTTATTGACAATTATGGCTACTCCATTTCTTCTAAGGTTTTCTTGCCCGCAGTAGTAGATATGATGGTTTCCAGAGCTGAATTCACCCATCCCTGTCCATTTGAGCTCACTGATGCCCAAGATGTCAATGCTTATTCTTTCCATCTCATTTTTTACCACTTCCAGTTTTCCTTGATTCATAGACCTCACATTCCATGTCCCTATGCAGTATTGTTCCCTGCAACACTGTATTTCTCCTCCCCCTTTTGTATCCCTCCCCCTTTTCAGATCTGCTCTGCTGAGCATCCCCTTGTTTTGCCTTTTGTTTTGGTCCATAGGGTTCTCTTGGCAGACTTTGTGGCGTGCCTTGCCGGTCTCTACGCCAGTCTTTTCCCATCACACATGTTATCACCGTTTAAACAGTTTTAAAACAAAGTATTATCATGCACAATATCACAGTTTATCACATAGTATCAAAGTAAAAGTTGAACTAATTAATGAAAGGGAAAGAAAGAAAGAGAGAAAGAAAAAGTCCACTATATCAAGTCTCTATGTAAGTCAGTTTCTTGTACTGTCACTATGTCAGTTGCCATAAGCCATCTATATTTAGTCAACTATATTATTTCAGTTCGATTTCTTATCCTTTGCATGCACACAGCAGCTCTTGCCTCTCTTCGGCCGCATGGAGTCGGTCAAAGGCGCCGGCTCGGGCCTCGCTGTGATGGTGGTTGTGGATGGTATCTCCTGGGGGTGGTCGGGGGTCTCCGGAAGTGTCCTTCTCTCTGGCCCCAGGCCTTTGGATGGGGAGGGAGGGGCAAGATCCTTTACTCACCTCCCCTGTGGGCCTCTCTGCATGGGATGAGCACTAGAGCTGGGCCTTGTTGATTCCTTTTTTTTTTTCCTCTCTAGGCCCAGGTCTTTGGATGGGGAGGGAGGGGCTGGATCCTTTACTCACCTCCCCTGTGGGCCTCTCTGCATGGGATGAGCACTAGAGCTGGGCCTTGTTGATTCCTTTTTTTTTCCTCTCTGGGCCCAGGTCTTTGGATGGGGAGGGAGGGGCTGGATCCTTTACTCACCTCCCCTGTGGGCCTCTCTGCATGGAATGAGCACTAGAGCTGGGCCTTGTTGATTCCTTTTTTCTTCCTCTCTAGGCCCAGGTCTTTGGATGGGGAGGGAGGGGCTGGATCCTTTACTCACCTCCCCTGTGGGCCTCTCTGCATGGGATGAGCACTAGAGCTGGGCCTTGCTGATTCCTTTTTCTTCCTCTCTAGGCCCAGGTCTTTGGATGGGGAGGGAGGGGCAGGATCCTTTACTCACCTCCCCTGTGGGCCTCTCTGCATATTTTAGTACACTAGCTGAAATCCAGTAAGTAAATTACAACTAGGGTAGGCCCATTTAGCAATAGTAATTATACTTATATACCACCCCATAGCACTTTGTGCACTCTCTGGGCGGTTTACAGTAATTAGAATTTTGCCCTCAACATGCTGTCTATCATGTTACCGACCTTGGAAGGATGGACGTCTGAGTTAACCTTGACCAGTCAGGATCAAACTCACAACATTTTGGCTGAAGTACAGCAGTTTGACCACTGCACCACAATTAATGAAACTTTCAAAGAAATTGATCCACCAAATCTCCATGATACAACAGGCCTACTCTAGTTGCAACTTACACCTGGATTTCAGTGATTGCATAATAGAGGTAATTTTTATCCATCAATATTGAATGTCTGGCACAACAAAACCCATAAGTATTATTTATCCTTTCCCAACACATTTTTCTGAATTTGTTACTGCTTAGATTATTTCTTAAAACAATCTGTGGGAGCAAAGGTTACCATAAACTCTGGAGAAAGAGTCTCGGGTTTCTCCAGATCTTTATTCTGATTGTTTACTTGCCAAAACAAACAAAACCCAAATCTCCAGACCTTGAAAAGGATCAAGGATGAATTTTGGGAAGGCTGGATATTCTGCATCTAACAAGACCCACCTTTCTGACTTCTTGTACAGTAACCTAAGAGGCTGAAATGACATTTATCTGACAAATCACATGGTCTGAATCAAGCAGTTGAGCTTTTCAATCAAATCAGCCTCTGGTTTCATCTAAAAGCTGAAATATCAGGTTCAGCCTTCGGTCAGCTCATAGAAACTATTGCTCAGCCTTCTGGGAAGCTGTGCTCAAAACAACAAAAGACAGATCTGTTCTTGAAGCTGTAATGAGTGCTCAATGGTTCAGGCTTCCTGTGACAAACACTTTGTATCATAAGAATTTTTTTGCCAATCACAAATATTTTGTCCTTAAACGAACCCAAAACCTCATTACACCCCAAACCAGAGCAGCAGGATTTAGACTTAAAATCTCCTCTTCATGCAGCCCCAGATACCAAAAACATGGTAAAGAGTTCAACTAATGTATTGCCCTCAACTTTTTGGGAATAATTCAATCAATTGAATACACAGAATTTCAAAGAAAAGCAAGGAGATATAAGGAAACCTACTTAAATGTACAGTGCAAAGAAATAGAGGAAAACAACATAAAGGGTAGGACTAGAGATCTTTTCAAAAAAAATGGGGAAATCAAGGGAATGTTTAAAGCAAAAATGACCATGATAAGGGACAAAAATGGCAAGTAGTTAGCTGATGCAGAAGAAAAGATGGCAAGAGTACACAGAGGAACTATAAAAATGGACGTCATCACCCCTGATAATCACAATGATGAAAACATTGAACTTGAAACAGACATCTTAGAGAGTGAAGTCAGAAAGGCCCTAAAAAGCACTGCAAACAACAAAGCTAGTGGAGATGATGGTATCCCAGTTGAATTTTTCAAAACCCTAAAAGATGATGGAATCAAATTATTGCATTCTATATGTCAGCAGATTTGGAAAACAAAACAATGGCCACAGGATTGGAAAAGATCAGTATACGTCCCAATCCCAAAAAAGGGCAATGCCAAAGAATGTTCAAATTATCGAACAATTGCGCTCATCCCACATGCTATCAAGGTTATGCTAAAGATAATACAGGATAGACTTCAGCAGTACGTAGAGAGAGAACTACCACAGGTGCAGGCTGGGTTCCGAAGAGGCAGGGGGACTAGAGACCACATTGCCAACATATGTTGGATCATGGAGAAAACAAAGGAATACCAGAAACAAGTCTACTTCTCTGTCATTGACTACACCAAGACCTTTGACTTTGTGGACCACAACAAAATGTGGCAAGTAATTAAAGAGATGGGAATACCAGAACACTTTATATGCCTCAAGAGAAATCTGTACATGAGTCAAGAAGCAACAGTTAGGACAGAATACAGAATGACAGAGTGGTTTGGAATAGGAAAAGGAGTAAGACAAGGCTGCATTTTATCACCCTACTTATTCAACTTATACACAGAGCATATAATGCACAGTGCAGGGATGGAGGAATCACAATTTGGGATTAAAATTGCTGGGAGAAACATCAACAACGGATGATACCACCCGAATGGCAGAAAGTGAGGAAGACCTAAATAAACTCCTGCTTAGGTTGAAAGAAGAGAGTGCAAAAGCTGGCTTGAGACTCAACATCAAGAAAACCAAGATAATGGCAACAGGCCCTATCAGTCCCTGGAAAATAGATGGGGAAGAAGTAAAAGCAGTGACAGATTTTACTTTCTTAGGATCTAAGATTACTGCAGATGGAGATTGCAGCCATGAAATAAAAAGGTGACTGATTCTTCAGAGATAAGCTATGAGAACCCTGGAGAACATAGTCAAAAGTAGAGACATCACCTTGCAAACAAAAATTTGCATAGTCAAGGCAATGGTATTCCCGGTGGTAATGTATAGTTGTTAGAGCTGGACCATTAGGAAAGCTGAGCGCAGAAGAATAGATACCTTTGAAATGTGGTGTTGGAGGAGTTTTGAGAGTTCCCTGGACAGCGAGCAGAACAAATAGGTCAATCTTAGAAGAAATCAACCCTGACTGCTCCTTAAAAGGTCAAATAGTGAAGATGAAGCTAAAGTACTTTGCTTATTAAATGAGAAGAGAGGATTCACTTGGTGCTGGGAAAGGTGGAGGGCAAAAGAAGGGGGCGGCCAAAAATTAGATGGCTAGATGGTATTGTAGATGCAATGAGAACAGAGCTGGGCAGGTTGAGAAGGATGGTGGAGTACAGGGGTGCCTGGAGGGCAATGGTCCATGGGGTCGCAAAGGGTCAGAATCGACTATGCGACTGAACAACAACAACACAGAAAATCAAAGCAGAAGTACTCAAGGTGTAACAGATGAACTTTTGTATGAGCTGCTGTAGATTACAATCTGAGACAACTATATAAGGAAATAAATTATACAGTACTGTAATTCAAAAAAGTTAACAAAGATAAAGTTCCCGTTGTTAAAATGCACAATATTTTCACTTTTGCTATTCACATCTCTAAAAATTCTTGCGTCTCACCCAATACAATGTTTGCAATATTGGAAATGCTTTGCAGAATTACTATGGGAAACAGCACCTATAAAAAGCAGTGAAGAACTATACTGAAATAACTGCTATGTGAAATTCCATTGTGTCTGGCACAGATTTCTAGTGTTCCTTCTTGCCATAACCAGAAGTGAAACTTTTGGCAAAGAGGCATATTATTTTACTGTTCCCCATTATATTGAGAAGAATATAAAAAGGTTGATTGCCTTAGTCTTACAACAACAATACCTCCAGAAGCCTTGTGATAAGTACATTTCTCAACATTTATAACGTTTTATTTGAGGTGTGAAAATTCAATTGCAATAAACAAATCAAATGTTTCTGCAGGACACACTGAGTATAACTTTTGGCAAAACAACAGGAAAAGAGCTGCCAAGCTGAGCAAAAGAATGTTAAGAGATAACCTATCTGCATCATTAATTCAGATTACCGGTAGTTACCAGAAAGTTAGATAATCCTGAGTTCACCAGAGTGCGAGTTCACAGTACTTGTCTCGATATACTTAAAAGCCACTTTGTGTTACATAAATGTAAGCTGCCCTGAGTCGGGTTCGCCTGAGTGGGCAGCATAGAAATTTAAATATTAAATTAAATTTAAAGGTTGCCCTTGCTCGAAAGCTAGTTGTATCCGACTCCAGGGTTCAGTGCTCATCTCTGTTTACAGTCAAAGAGCCATTGCTGTGTGTCTGTAGACATTACCATGGGCATGTGGCAGGCATGCCTAGACACCAGAGTGCACGGAATGCTGTTCACCTTCTCACCAAAGTGGTCCCTATTTATCTGCTTGCAATTTCTTGCTTTCAAACTCCTAGGTTGGCAGGAGCTGTGACAGTGACGGGAGCTCATTCCATGGTGTAGTTTTTGGGTCTCAAACTGCTGACCTGCCAACCTTCCAGTCATCAAGTTCAGCATCTTAACCACTTAAGCCACAGCAGTCCCCCACTGCCACCAGATATTCAACGGAAAAATCAATCCTTATCGAAACAAAAAATTTGGTTCGTGCAAGCACTTGCTGTATCTTCAAGACAAGCCCGTTCATTCAGAGATTATAGCTAAAGCCATTACTACTATTATGTGCTATCAAATCAATTCCATTTTATGGTGAAGCTTTTCAGAAGCAATTTACCCACTGCCTTCTTCTAGAGGCACTCTGGGGTTGTGTAACTTGCTACACAAGTTGGCTCTTCTGCGAGGCACAGTGGGGAACCAAACTGCCAGCTGTAATGAAGTCACCTTTAAGGAGAATTGTGTTTTTTCTAGATTAATTTATATATAATAGCCTAGTGATAGTAAACCTTGGCACTCCAGGTGTTCTTGAACTTCATTTCTCAGAAGCTCTGATCACAAGGAGTGATGACTTGGGCTTCTGGCAACTGAAGTCCAAGAACACGGAGAAGGCTCACTTCCTGGCCCCACTCAGATGTACCTCTCTCATTGATGGGACCACCACTGAGCCCCTCCTGTCTGCCCTGGTAGGACGGGCTGAATTTCTTGTGACGATGCGATCTCTTAAGTAGCCTGGTCCAATACTATGAAGGGCTTTAAAGGTCAAAACCAGCACCTTGAATTGCACCGGGAGACACACCGGCAACCAGTGCAGCTCCCAGAGCAGTGGTGAGGCACGGGCATAACGCCCGTGCCTCATCACTACCCAGGCAGCCGCATTCTGGACCAGCTGAAGTCTCCGAATGGTCACCAAGGGCAGCCCCATGTAGAGTGTGTTACAATAATCCAATCTGGAGGTGACCAGAGCATGAGTGACCATGAGCAAGGAGTCCTGGTCCAGGAATGGGCGCAATTGGTAGATTACACAAAGCTGTGCAAAGGCTCTCCTAGCCATGGCTGCCACCTGCTCTTCGAGCAGTAACCGTGAGTCTAGGAGGACCCCCAAATTACGCACCAGATCTGACTGGGGCAAAGCTGCCCCAGCCAGGACCAAAGATGGTAGTTCCCGGGATAACACACGGCCCCGCACCCAAAGCCACTCAGTCTTGCCAAGATTCAGCTGAAGCCCATTGTCCCCCATCTAGACCCGGACAGCCTCCAGACACCTGGTTAGGACTTTGACAGCATCACTTGGGACCCCACAGCCGAGATGTACAGCTGGGTATCATCTGCATATTGATGATACCTCACCCCGTGGGAATGAATGATCTTGCCCAGCGGTTTCATGTAGATATTAAGCAATAGAGGTGAGAGTACCGAGCCCTGAGGCACCCCACATGGGAGCAACCTAGGGCAATCCAAAGTTTGATCTGGACACGAAAGAAGTCACTTCCTCTCAGTCTAAACTAGGCTGTTACAATGATAAAACAGGCAAGAGAGCCAGGTGTAATTTACCACCCTGAGTCCGCAGGAGAATAGACAGCATAACATTATAATGCAAAATTATTTCTTTACGATAGAACTTGATAGTCTGTTTGTACACTCAAATTGTAGTTAGTATGAAATCAATTAATTCACTGGTTTCCAAACACAAATGGGGGAGAATCCAGACTGTGAGATGCATCAAACTCATTTGTGTTTGGTGTTCCCAAATTTTTAAAAGTAAGGTTGGATTTTACTAAAAAGAATCACAGGAAGGTGTGATGGTTTCTCAAATACCAAAGGAAGCATGACACCGAAAAGTTTGGGAACTTATGACAAGAAACCTAGTGTTACCTGTCTCCAGGTAAAGAAAGCTGCCAAGCTGAGACAAAGCTTGGAAACCACTGGATTAGACTAATTTTGATTGATTTGTTTTTTAAAAAAATCAATTAATTCACTGAACATCATTCCCTTCCATCCTTCCCCTCCATCTTTAATCCGAAGCAGGCAACCTCTGCCTGTCCAACTTTGAAAAATCCCTTTGTAAAATCAAACAGTAATGTTTTCTTTTCTAAGAAAAGCAAAACTGAACTTGATGACTGGAAGGTCGGCAGGCCAGCAGTTCGAGACCGGAGTGCTGCTCGGCGGAGTGAACTCCCATCGCTGCCCCAGCTCCTGCCAACCTAGCAGTTCAAAAGCAAGAAATTGCAAGCAGATAAATAGGCACAGCTTGGGCGGGAAAGGTAGAAGCGTTCCGGCATCTAGTCTAAAAGAAAGAAAGTCCACCGACCTACATAAGTAAGGTCGCCCTTGCTCGAAAGCCAGTCGTATCCGACTCTAGGGTTCAGTGTTCATCTGTTTCAAAGCCGAAGAGCCAGCGCTGTCTGCTTCTGCAGACGTTTCCGTGGTCATGTGGCAGGCATGACTAGACACAGGAACGCACAGAACGCTGTTACCTTCCCACCGAAGTGGTCCCTACCGAATTGCAACTGGGCGCGAACGACTTGCGCGCCAGCAGGGGCGGGACGTCCCTTACTCCACGGGGCCCGTTCACACGTGCTCGTGAGATGCGCAACAATGCGGGGAAAGGGACGACGCGTGATCCAGGTCGGGGGTGGGTGAGTGGGTGTGTACTAGGCACTTCCCCTGCCAAATCAAGCGCGACACGCGGATTCAGACGAGCGAGCGTGTCCGTAGCCCCCACCCTAGCCGAACACGTTTCTCTCTCTCTTCCTCTCACCGGGCGAATAAAGCTCCGCCAGTTGCCGGGCTCCGGCGTGCTGAGCCCCCCAGCGGGCTCCGGGGCCCTCGGCGGCTTCCTGGACGCCTGACGCAGCGGCCTCCTCTTCGGACGTCGTGGAGGAGGAGGAGGACCAGGGCCACGACGCCACGCCCGCCTGGCCGCCTTCAGCCGCCCGGCGTTGACCGCCCTCGGCTCTGGCCTCCTCCTCCTCTCCGTCCGGCTGTTCGCGCGGGCCGGTCTCCTCCTCCTCCTCCCCTCGCTGGACCTCCGGCCCGGCAGCCCGCGCTCCAGGGCCGGGGAGGGAGCCGTCCGGCGGCGGCAGCAGCAACGACGAAGGCGGCGGCGGCAGCAGCATCGCGAGAAGCCCGACCCGCCCCAAGGCTGGCGCGCGCGCTGCTCTCTCCTCCGTCCTCCTCCTCCTCCTCCTCCCCGGCCTTTAGGGTACCCGCCCGCGCCTGGCCAAGAGAGAGAGAGAGGGGGGGTGTCAGGTCGGGGCCACGCCCCTCGCGGGGAGGAGCCAGCCAATCGGTGGACGCGCGCCAATGGCGTCAGAGACCGCGGGGGAGGAGCGTCGGGACCAGCCTAACCCTCCTTCCTCCTCAGCTCCTCCTCTTAACGCAGCCCAAGAGGACTTCCGAGGCAGGCTCGTGGACTGGTGGCGCAGTGGTTAAACTACTGTACTGCCGCTCCAAAAGGTTGTGTGTTCGATCCTGACTCGGAAATCCAAGCTTGTGACACACGTCCTTCCGAGGTCGGTGAAATAAGGACCCCAGTATGTTGGGGGCTAGGGCTACGCAGTGGCTCAAGTGGCTAAGACGATGGCTGGGAGGTGGAAGGTCAGCAGTTCGGTTCCCGAGTACTGCAGGACGGAATGAGCTCCCGTCTTTGCCCCTGCTCCTGCCAACCTAGCAATTCGAAAGCAAGAAATTGCAAGTAGATAAATAGGGACCACTTCGGTGGGAAAGGTAAACAGCGTTCCGTGCGCTCCGGTCTCTAGTCATGCCTGCCACGTGACCACGGAAACGTCTGCAGAAGCAGACAGCGCTGGCTCTTCGGCTTTGAAACAGAGATGAACACTGAACCCTAGAGTCGGATACGACTAGTTTTCGACTACCTTTATGTTGGGGGTGAAGGGACTTCGGTGGCTCAAGTGGTTAAGATGCTGAACTTGTTGACTGGAAGGTCAGCAGTTCAAAAACAGAGTGAGCTCCCGGCTCCTGCCAACCTTAGCAAACAGCACTGGCTCTTTGGCTATAAATATAGATGAGCACTGAACCCTAGAGTCGGATATGACTGGCTTTCGAACATGAGTGACCTTTATGTTTACCTAGCACAGCCAAAGAGGACTTCTGATGGAGATGCACGTAGTTAAATTGCTGTACTTCAGTCCAAAGGTTGTGAGTTCAGTCCTTACCAGGATTCAAAGGAGTCAGCCTTCCATCCTTCCAAGGTTGGTCAAATGAGGACCCTATATGTTGGACACTATATGAGGACCCTATATTTTGGAAGCAAAATGTTAATTAACTTATGAACCGCCCAGAAAGTCCACTAAGCATTATGGGGTGGTATACAGTATTATAAGTGTAATTAATTGCTAGAGCTGCCCATCCAACAAAAGCGTTGTCTGAGTGTTATGTATGTTAACTGTGTTTTCTGACAGGAGCGGAATGTATCTTTTCTCATGTATCTATTCTTATGCAAATAAGTGGATCGAAATATGTGCACACTCTGTTAGCCAATGGGCTTCTATTATTGTTACTGTTTATAGTGTATATAAGTCTGAGTTTTGCCCCATCCAAACTGTGTCCAAACCCCACTAATAAAAAGCTGAATTTCGCTACTTCATTCGTCTGCTTCCTGATTCCTTGAACATTAAACTGAATCAGGTTCAAATAGGGCACAGAAGTTGGACACTCTGGTCCGTAGCTGCCGCCTTCTTCCATGTCCAGATCAAACTTTGGCCTGCCAAAAAGAAGCCACTGCCTTAGCTTTGCTGTTGGCCAAAATTACATCTTCGCTGGCAGACCAGTAAATTTGTTTCCTTCTGTGTCTAGACCAGAGGCGAAACTGCCAAAATGAAATTCTCTTTGTGGAGTTCATTCTGTAGTTCCTTTTGCCTGACCTAGTGTGAGAAAGATTAGCCAGCACAAGGAGACTAACATTAGAGCTGCCCGTTCCACAAAACACAAAAGGAGCATAGTTGTTCTCCTCTGAGTCGGGTTCAAATGCGATGCTGAAGTTTTGACAGTGTCCGTAGCCAAAAGTCTGTAAGTAGTTCAGAAAATTTTATTTATTTATTTTTGCACATTTATATCCCGCCCTCCTGGTGGGTCCATGAAATAGGAAGACCTTTAATCGGGGCATAAAAAGAGGTGATAGGAATTATCACCGCAACCAAAAAAAATAAACATATCAGCAGTGCACAATCTGGAAAAATAAAAGCCTCGGTGGGTCTCTCTTTGTTTTTAAACTAAGGAACAGAATATAACAATGACCTTGAAAACACCTGATCTCACCTGGAAGCTCAGCTTGGTGAGGCCTGGTTTGCAGGAGAAGCAGCAGAGAGTTTCAGGGTGTCTCCTTAGTGGAGAATTACCTCATCTGATGGACTGCGGTGGCTTAGTGGTTAAGACACTGAGCTTGATGATCGGAAGGTTGGCAAGTCAGCAGTTTGAGACCTGAGTATTTTATATATTTATTGCATTTATATCCCACCCATCTGGGATATTTTCCCACTCTGGGCAGCTTACAGTACATTAAAAAAGAGGAGGTGAGGAGGTGGACCCAGACAGTAAGGCTTACTCTATTTCACCCTATTGTGAAATAACATTTAAAAGACTTCTATTACACCAAGAGCAAATTTAAAAGCATAAGATGCCTTAGCAGATAATCGTTTTAGTGGCCAATAAAATTTATTGGACTAGAGCCTAGTTACAGATTGCTCCTCTTCTTCAGGCAGTCATTCATACATGTGATCCTGATTTGTCATCTTTATTTACTCGTGTTAACCTGACTTTTCTAATTTAGAGAATTCTGGTGTCAATAAACCTTTAGTTCATATGTAATCAGGTAAGGGAAAAAATGCATAACCTAAGCTCCCAAGTTGGCTGTGGTATCTTTTAGCATTTCATGGTCCCTTAGCTCCTGACAACCTAGCAGTTCGAAAGCAAAAAAATTGCAAATAGATAAATAGGGACCACTTTGGTGGGGAGGTAACAGCGCTCCGTGCATTCTGGTGTCTAGTCATGCCTACCACATGACCACGGAAACGTCTGCAGAAGCAGACAGCGCTGGCTCTTCGGCTTTGAAACAGGGATGAGCACTGAACTCTAGAGTCGGATACGACTGGTTTTCAAGCAAGGGAAACCTTACCTTTACCTAACTCACTAGCGTAGTGGTTAAACTACTGTACTGCAGCCAAAACTGTCGGTGTCATGAGTTTTATCCGGATGGGGATTGGTTGACTCAGCCTTCCGTCTTTCTGAGGTCAGTAAAATAAATACCCAGAATGTTGGGGGCAAAATGTCAATTACCTTGTGAACCACCCTGAGAGTGCACTAAAGCACTATGGGCCAGGATAAGTTTACTGAATCTGCAGTTAAGAATGTCTTTTGAGAATTTGCTTACTTCTTTAAACTTCCTCCGTGAGAAAGGGTGGAGCAAGGTTTCTAGTTGTATCATTCAGTAGGTGGGTAGAGGAGTCGTTTAAAGGAGAAACTTCTTTCAAAGTATCAGAAGAATCTGCTAAGATTGAATAACATTCGAGACTGATACTCAGGAGAGCAAAGTATTGGTTGGAAAAAATAATTTTCGATTATTTAGGAGCAAGTGGAGGGGAGTCTTTGCTTTCCCTTGTCCTTTTGAGAAGGCCGGTTATCAAAATATAGGTTAAGTTTACCTTCCCACTGAAGTGGTCCCTATTTATCTACAGTACTGTACTTGCAATTTCTTGCTTTCGAACTGCGAGGTTGGCAGGAGCTGGAACAGACGACGGACACTTACTCCATCATGTAGCACTCGGATCTCGAACTGCTGACCTGCCAACCTTCCAGTCGTCAAGTTCAGCGTCTTAACCACTAAGCCACTGCAGTCCAAAAAATGTAGGTTAATAGAGGCAAAAAGCAGATAACTCTTGGGTAATGTTAATTATTTTCTTTATTCGTGTTAGATGCACCACCAGCATATAACATACAAAGCTAAAATTAACACAACTAAAAACCAAAATAGAATTAAAATGAGCTGGATGACATCTGCCCAATATCAGGCAACTTCAACAGCATTTCCTCTTGCCAACATAAGGTCCTCCTCAGTGCACGTTGAGGGGCATGGTGTGCATTGTATCAAATGGGAGATAGTTTGTACTGCTCCGCATTCACACAGGCTGTCATCTACAGGGAAACCCCACTTTCTCAGATTAGCCCTTGATCTTCCTATCCCTGCACATAGTCTATTTAAAGCTTTCCACACAGGCCATGGTTGTTCTTGGCCAGGCGGTAATGTTAATTGTTAGATGTAGGTGGTTGTAGTTATATGATGTTAGATTCCACAGCGTGGGTGGCTTCTCATTAGCTTGCTGCTTATCACAAGTATGTAGTTGTGCCCACGGTGATGTCTGAGTCTCTTCCCACAAGGTAATTGCTCCCAACAATGAGCTAGACCAGGGGTTCCCAAACTTTTCACACCATGCGCTGGTCACATGGTTGAGCGGGCTGGTCACGTGGTTCCTCCCGCTGTAAAATGCATCTGCGGCTGTCGTAAATGCATTTACAACAGCCGCGGGTGCATTTACGGCAGTGTTTATGCATGCAGGACGGAAATGAGCTCCCGTCTTCATCCCAGCTCCTGCCAACCTAGCAGTTCGAAAGCAAGAAATTGCAAGTAGATAAATAGGGACCACTTCGGTGGGAAGGTAACAGCGTTCCGTGTGCTCCGGTGTCTAGTCATGCCTGCCACATGACCACGGAAACGTCTGCAGAAGCAGACAGCGCTGGCTCTTCGGCTTAGAAACAGAGATGAGCACTGCACCCTAGAGTCGGATACGACTGGCTTTCGAGCAAGGGAAACCTTTACCTTTACCTTATGCATGCACAGGCGTGATTTACTTCCGCTTCCGGTAGCAGTGAGGGCAGCATGGGCCAGATGATTTGGCAGCATGGGCCAGGTCTGGCCCATGAGCCGTAGTTTG
The DNA here is from genome assembly GCA_035047305.1 of Bradypodion pumilum. Classification (NCBI taxonomy): domain Eukaryota; kingdom Metazoa; phylum Chordata; class Lepidosauria; order Squamata; family Chamaeleonidae; genus Bradypodion; species Bradypodion pumilum. Next base: position 28,844,990 of record JAWDJD010000004.1, on the reverse strand, counting down.
GTCACCCCTAAACTAGACTGTCCAGAGCCTTCTCAGATTAATTCAAGGTCTACTCTAGACTGAGTAGAGGCAAAACAAGAACAGCAGTTTCTCAAAAGAGAAGACAAATAATTAAAAATAGTTGGAATAAGAGCAGCTTTTCCTGACACAGGTGTATGGGCACCATCTTCCCATACCCATCAAGCGCTGCTCCGAAAAATACGGGAACTGCTCCGGCCCGGGTGCTCATGTGCAGGAAAAGCTCCTTTGCACATGCACAGAACCCCTTTGCACATGCACAGAACATGTTTGCACATGCGCAGATGGGTTCTGTGTATGTGTGCGTGCAGTAACCCCTTTCCCTGCCATTCTAAATATGGGACGGTGCCGGAAAAGGGGAGGAATGCACACCAACATACGGAATTTCCCAGCCAATCCAGGATACTTGACAGATATGCATCTTCCCCGCCAATCCAAGTGTGATCTAGTAAAGTAAAACCCCAGGTTGTGATGGAGGTCCGTTCCATCAGCCTCTGTTGTAACCTGAAAAAATTGTAAAGCAAAACATCCATAGGGATGCATTGAAAAATAAAAAATGGTCCTGAATTGATTGTTGTAAACTGGAAAAAATACATTAAAAATTTGTAAACCAGGATGGCATTTCCATAGGATTTGCCGTTGTAAACCACAGCAAACTTAAACTGAAGTGGTTGTGACCTGGGGTTTTACTGTAATGTTATTCCACACAATTATTATGAAGTAAGTTGTATATTACAGAACTAAGCAATGAGAAAGAGTAAGTAGTCATGATAAATATTTTTATGGCCCTTCCATGTTTAGAGAAAATACACTTTTCAATACCAAATATTAGTAATGGGGGTGGGGGAGCGTCCCCAGGGAAGGATTGTAGCCACCTTGTTGTGATTTATCTGGGGCAATCTGGTTTGCCACTGTAAGAACAAAATCAAGGACTGGGTTTATGTGATTTCTGTTGTATCACCTCTCCATTCTTTCCCCTGATTTTAAGATTCTGATCCTGTGTTTAGAAAGACTGGGTAGGATCAAACTTACTTCCAAGTGGGTGGTGCATTGGAATCAGAATTTAATGCCTTTGGCTGTCACCATTATGTCACATGTAATGGTGCTAACATTGTGGCATAGTAGCATTGGCTCATAATCTGGTGTCAGTGTCATGTCATGGATCTGTCAGGTTAGCAAGAGCGTCCTTGCCCCACGCCATCACCCTCCAAACTAATTTTTCTGGCTGCATTTACCACTGCAAAATTTAATATGTGCTGCCTGTGAGACTTTGGGTTTTCACAGCTTCACCATTTATAGAAAACATATGATGGAAACCATGGAACATATTATCATGTCTAGTGGAAGATTCTGGGAGTTATAATTTTCCTCCCAAAGGAACTCTTTTCAGACTGTGGCAGAGTTCGATAAGCAGCGGACACCTGAGAAACTCAAAAGCTCATTATTTTTTTAAATTGTGGTTCTGTCTGCTTATTGCCAATTATGGATCTTTAAATAGCAATAGCAATTACACTTATATACTGCCCCATTATGCATTATGGGTGGCTGATTCACGGGTAATTAAGATTTTTGCCCCCAACATGTTGGTCACTCATTTTACCAACCATGGAAGGATGGGAGGCTGAGTCAAGTTTGATCCCCATCCAGTGGTGGGCTCAAAAAAAATTACTTCCACACTGTGGGCATGGTATGGTAGGCGTGGCCAGGTGGAAAGCCCTGTGTTGCACCCGAATTAGGACTACTTTATTTCAAAACTTGGATGAGCGCGGCCAGCCAGAATTTCTGCTACCGGTTCTGGCGAACTGGTGCGAACCTGCTGATGCCCACCACTGCCCCCATCATGATCAAACATAAATTGTGAGCAGAGCTTTGTCTGCACTACTCCAGCTTAACCACCATGCCACAAAGTATCAATTAATTTTCCAATAACCAAAGTAAACTTTAGCATTAGATGTAAATAGGGGCGTGGCCTAAGATGGCGAGGACTTAACATCATAGGTTAAGAGCTCGCGCACCATAATGTGGTAAACAGCAGGTAAAACAGCGGTAAATGAGTTTTTTTTAAAAAAAGGGATAGAAGAAGTGTTGCAAAGAGCGGTAGCGAATTTCGTTGTGGAGGTCGGAGTTTGGAAGTGGGTCTGGCCGGAGAGGCAAGTGGTGAAACCACTGCACCTCTGGCTGGATAGCAGCGAACGGGACCAAAGAGGAGGCCGAGAAAAGAAGGGAAAAGAGTTACCCGGTAAATGTAGCCACGTCCAGAAGGCGGAGGCCCTATCATTTTTTTCTCTGCGTTCTAAACAATATGGTTTTTTGCTGTTTGGGCCAATTGCTTAACGGGTGTGTGTTTTTTCCTCTTCCTTCTCTTATCAAAGATTTTTTACCCTTCCATGGACTATTGGTTTTTGGTTTATAAGGTGGAGCTGAGGTGGAACTTTTTTGTTTGGGTCTCTGCCTGGGCTTTTTTTTTCTTCTTCTCTTGAAAGATAGTATCCATTTATTTAGCCCATTGCAACGTAAGTTCCCTGGATATATAATTGCTGGAAGTGCAATTGCAACAGTATAATGATTGGATTATATCAAGAGTGCCTTTCCTTCTTTTTTCTTTTTTGCTATTTTGTGGATGGACTTCCTATCTTTTGGATTATTGGATTTAACTTTTTTCACTCCCTCATGTGCCTTGTTGGATTTATCTCTGGATGCACTGTGCTTGGATGATCTTTTTGGATTTTTTTGAATTAAAATCAGCTTTGGGATTACTTCCCCTCCTATTCTTCTTTTTTTCCTTATTTTATCAAGGGTGTTTGGTTACTAAAGTAATAATTGGATTTACAATAAGTGATTCCCCATGATTGGATTATAAGCAACAAACTTTGGGATTACAATTTTATTTGAAGAAGATTGACCTGGAAATTTGGAGTGCTGGAGGAGCTGCAAGGAATGAAAGCTAAGGATATTTCAGCACTAAAGCTTCTATTTGATATCACCATGGATAAGGTCACAAGAGCAAAGGGAAAGGAGGGAAAGGAGGAGGAGCCGGTTGTGAAACCCAAGAAGAAAGATAAGCCAGTGGTAACCGATGTCCCACCATCAACATCATCATCTCCAGAACCAACGTATGAACAGACTCAAATAATGGTGGAATTGGGTAAATTATTTCAGAAATTTGAAAGGATGGATGAAGCAAGAGTAAAAGATAAGAACGAAATTTTGGGAAAACAGGATAAATTGTTTACAACATTTATGGGTTTTTCTAAGAAAGTTGATCTGAATTTCCATAAGGTAGAGGGTAATGTTAAGTTGATGCAAAATGATATGAAAGCAATAAAGGGGGAAATGAAAGGGATACAAGAGGAGGTGAAGGAAAATACCACAAAAATGGAAGATCAGGAAAAAAGGATAGATGTGATGGAAGAAATGATGAGAAAACAGAACATTGTGATTTGCCATTTGGTATTGAGAACGCCAGACCAGTTAAGAGATAGAATTGTTGATTGGCTGAACAATTTGAAAATGAGGAAAGATTTTGTTAATGAAGACATTGTAAGTGCATATAGAGTGGGTCCCAGGAGGGGAAAGACGGATCAAAGGAATGTTTTGGTTAAATTTGCAAATTGGGGCGATAAGTTGAAGGTAATGGCCTTTTTAAAACAAGCTGGTTCTGGCGCTCTGAAAATTGATGGAAATGATGTAGAGGTATATAATGACATTTCCTTTAAGGAACGTAGTTGGAGATACAAAATGAAGCCTGTAACAAAATTTTTGACGAAAAAAGGAATAAGATATAATTGGTGATTTCCACAACAGTTAAGATTTTTTCATGATAGAAAAATGCAAGTGATTGATATGAGAACTGATGCATTGGAACATTTGTGTCTACTTGACTTGGTTAAGGGGGATTCAAATGAATGGTTGGAGTTAAGGGAAGACTTGTTGGCGACGGGAGGGATAAAGAGGGAGACGATGTGGGTGGCGCTGCGGGAGGTGAACAAACTGGTGAAGCGGAAGTTGACCTATCACTAATTGTGTTGGAGGAAGAGTCAGGTGAAGGAAAGAAGGGGAAGTGAATGCTGATGTTTTTATATGAAGGTGCGCTTGAGTGTTAGCTGTTGCATACATCTTACGCGTTCCCCCCTCGGGAAGAAGGTTTTCTTTTCTTTTTCTTTTCTTTTTTCCTTCTTCTTCTTCCCTTCTGGAAGAAGAGGAAGAAAATGGGGAGGTTAATTATGTGTGTTTTTAGTTTTAAGTTTTATTTTGATTATTGTGGGGTAGTAGGTAGCACACCCAATGGAGAACTCGGATGTGGAAGAAGCGGTTATCAATTTAATTTAAAATATGAGGAATATTAAAGTTGTGACGTGGAATGTGAAAGGTACAGGATCTGTTGTTAAGAGGAGAAGGATACAATCAGCATTGAGGAAGAATAGACCGGATATAGTCTTTCTTCAGGAAACTCATCAAAAATCTCAGGATACTAATAAAAAATTTCTTGGTTGGATGCAACACTATAAAATGTCTTATGGTACATCAAAAGCAAGGGGAGTTACAACCTTAATTTCGACTAGATTGGGGTTAGAAATAACTAATTGTATATCAGATTCAGAGGGCAGATATTTGATAATAAAAGGGAAAATAGATGATGAGGAATTAATTCTGGTGAATATATATGCCCTGAATGAGCACCAAGCTGAGTTTTTAGAAAAAATACTGTAAGTAAAATCTTAGTTTTAGATAAATCAGCGAGGATGATAGTGGCTGGCAACTTCAATTTAGTGAGATCAAACTTGGATTGTACCAATATATTGAGATGTGGGAAAAGTATTAGAGGAGGGGGTTTGGATAATTGGATAGCTGTTTTGGTTTTGAAAGACTCCTGGAGAGTAAGGGGACAGAAAGGGCATATTCTTATTTTTCACATGTTCATAATTCATACTCCAGAATAGACTATATATTTGTTTCCGAAAATATGGTTAAAAATTTGGAAGATATTGAAATTGGAATTTTTAAGGAGTCAGATCATGCTAAGGTAATGTTAGAAATGAATTTACAGGGAGAAAATAGAAAGAGATGGAGGTATGATCCTCATTTATTTAAAGATCAAAAGTGTAAAGAACAAATTATGGAAAGTTGGAAGGAAAGTTGGCAATGGAACGATAATGGTGAGGTAAATTTCAATGTGGTTTGGGATGCCATGAAGTCGGTTTTTAGAGGGGAATGTATCAAGTAAGCAAGTAATACCGTGTTTCCCCGAATATAAGACACTGTCTTATATTTTTTAAAACTCCAAAATTAGCACAAGGTCTTATTTTCAGGGGATGTCTTATTTTTCCATGAAGAAGAATACCAATCTCGATCGCACTTCCCTACTCACAACCAAGGGACACTTCCCTTGGTTGTGAGTGGGGAAGCGCGATCGAGACTGGCCTCAGCTGTGAGGCGGCCGGCGTGGCCCATAAGAAGGCCTGCCGCGTCGGAGTCTCGATCCTGCTCTCACCTGGGGAAACTTCCCTTGGTTGTGAGCGGGGAGGCAATCAAGACTCCGATGCGGCAGGCTTTCTTATGGGCCACACCGGCCACCTTACAGCCAGGAGGTAAGGAGGTCTTATTTTTGAATGGGGCCTTATATTTCAAAGGCAGGAAAAAAGGGGTGTCCTATTATGGGAGGAGGTCCTATATTCGGGGAAACAGGGTAGGTATAAAAAGTATAAGATAGTGCAGGATAAAATTGAAAATGGGATAAAGCAGTTACAGGAGGAACATTCAAGAACAAAAGATAAGAAGGTCTTTACGAGCTTACAAAGATTGAAGGCTGAATCGGTAGGTAGAGATATAAAAAAGGTAAAAAGAGATTTGGTGTATTTAAAAAAGAGAGTATTTTGAATATAATAATAAAATTTCGAGATTACTTGCAAAAGAAGCAAAGAATAAGAGGGAAAAAAGGGAGATTGGAGTCCTGATCAATAAGCATGGATGAAGATGTAATAAGATTAAGGATAAATGTAAAATTGTGCAGGAATTTTATCAAGGTTTATATTCAAGAAAAGACATAGATGTGGAGAAGCTCAAAAAGCAATTAGAATGCCAAATAGCATTTGGAATAAAACAGGAACATAAGGATAGAATGGAACAGCAAGTTTCAGAAAAGGAAATAAAAGAGGTAATTGCAGGTTTAAAACTGGGAAAAGCTCTGGGGGAAGATGGACTGCCGGCTGATTTTTATAATTATATATTAGATGGCGGGCAAATTCCGACTTCATGGTATAGGACCATAATCGTACTGTTGCCAAAACCTGGAAAAGACTTAGAAAAAGTAGAATCCTATAGACCGATCTCTCTGATAAATCAGGATGCCAAGATCTTCATATTGGCTAACCGTTTAAATAATTTTATGGGTGATTATATAAATGCTGATCAGGTGGTTTTTTTGAAAGGAGATCATATGGCAGAGTTGACCAGAAGGGTGTTAGATTTAGTGGATTTTGTGAGTCAAACAAAAGAAAAAGTTGGATTAATATCTCTGGACATATTTAAGGCATTTGACTCTCTGCAATGGACTTCAATTAAGGAAATAATTAAATGGTATGGATTTGGGGATAAATTTAGAAGAATAATTGATCAATTATACCAGCAAGGACTAGCCACTGTCATAGTGAATGATGAGGTTACTGATGAGATAAAATTAGAGGCAGGTACAAGACAGGGCTGCCCGTTGTCCCCAATTTTGTTCATTATGGCAATGGAAATACTAGCGAAAGCTATAAGAGATGATAAGAAAATTGAGGGGATTATGGGAAATAAGGTAAGTATGTATGCTGATGACACATTGATAATTGTAAAACATCCAGATAAGGTAATGGATAGAATTAGGTTACAATTAAAGGATTTTGAAGATATTACTGGACTGAAAGTAAATTGGGATAAATCGGAAATAATGCTTTGTAATATGGGTGAGGAGGATCAGAAGAAGATAAAGAGATTAGTTAATATTCAAATTAAGAACAAATTGAAATATTTGGGAATAATTATTTCAAATAGATGGGAAGAACTCAAAGGACTGAACTATGACAGTCTGAAGAAATATTTTAAAAATAGGATACAAAGGTTTCAAAAGTTGAATTTGTCATGGTTTGGGAGAATTGCGCTTACTAAAATGATGTTATTACCAAGAATAATTTTTTTATTTGATGCAATAGCAATTCAAATGAAGGATAAGGAGATTAAAGAGTTTCAAAAAAATGATTAATATTTTTTGTAATGGTGGAAAGAAAGCTAGGTTATCAAAAAAGCTATGGTACTTATCGCAGAAAGAAGGTGGATTGGGTATTCCAAATTTGATAGCATACTATCGAGCATTTCAAGTTAAGAATGTTGTGAAGATCTTGGCAAGAGAAAAGAGAAATTTGGGAGGAAATTGAGATGAGTGACTATAGGTATATAGGAAAAATGGTCTTTTTAGGATGTAATTCGGGAAAACTAGTAACTAAAAATGCCATGATGAAAGGATTAATGAGTGTATGGAAGAAGGTAAAGAAGGATTTGGCTCCGAATATTTCCCTGATACTGGAACTTTCTGATATAGCGGATTTTCCAATTAAAATGGAAAAAGAGGTAAAAGAAGTGCTAGACAAGAATGAAGTTTTCCTGTTGAGAGACTGGCTTCGGTTGTGTAGGGATGAGATTAGTAGGTTAAACTTATTTGAACAATTAAAATTAAATTGGTTTCAGAGATTGAGGATTAGTAAATGGAATAGTAAATATATGAGAGGATATGATTTGGAAAGAGATAAGACGGAATTTGAGGAATTGATTTTTAAAATTAGAAGAGGAGATAGAAATACCAAAGGATTAGTTAGTAATTTGTATAAGCTATTGAATAAAGAGGGTGATCCACAAGAGGACTTAAAATTAAAATGGGAACAAGAAATGAATATAAAAATAGAAAATGATATATGGAGAAATAAATGGAAAAAGAGGATTATGAGAACTATGTTGGTAAGAAAAAAGTAACATATCTACAAAATGTTATGGAGGTGGTACCTGACCCCAGTGAGACTGCATCAAATGGATAATAAAAAGGATAAAATGTGTTGGAGATGTAAAGATACAATTGGAACATATGAACACATGTGGTGGAGTTGTACTGGGGTGAATGTTTTTTGGAGAAGTATTGAAAAGGAGATAGGAGTAATATTTGGTAAAGTGGTCAAACTGGGATCGGGTATTACTATGTTAACAAATGTGGAAGGTATTAACCTAAGTAAAGATGAGAAAGAGTTGTTAGAAATGATGATAACAACGGGTAGACAATGTATTGCTAGGAATTGGAAAAATGAGGTAACTTTACAGCTTGAAGAATGGTATAAAGAAATGTGGAATTTAGCGTTGAATGACAAACTGACTTGAGAGATAAAGAAAAAAAGGGATAATTTAAAAGAGAATAGATTTTAGAATATTTGGAAGGCCTTTGTGGATCACTCTCTCATGGGGGATGAAAGAAATAGACCTGTACCTGATCAAAGTGGATTTTGGAAGTGACATATCGATTCACTCCGAATTCTCCAGGGCAATGTAAATAAACACTGGGTGACGCATTATGTGTATTTTTCTTTTTTGTAAATTGTTCCCCACCCAAGATATTATGGTATGAACTATTGGGGTAATGAGTTTTTGTAGTAAATTGGATGTTAAGGTTCATGATTTATAAGGATAGATATAAAATGCAATGGGGTGGGGGCTGTTTTTTCTTTTTTTTCTTTTTATTACTTTTTAATGTTAGTGTATTTTGTATGTTAGCTATCTTATTTTATTGTTTATTATCTTTTAGTATAATGTATTGTATTTTATTAGCATTATGTTTTGTATTTTATATGTTGAAAAACTTAATAAATTTTTTTTAAAAAAGCAAGAGATGTAAATGAAATTCTTCTGCTGACTTTCAATGTGTGCTCAAAATATAGGATAGGTAATGCTATTGTGACTCAAGAAGAGTTCGGGGGGGTGTACGGGTGAAATCCTGCTTTGCTCACATCTGCTTGAATACCCTTAAAACTGAGTTCAGCAAAGGATTTTGCAGATAGTTATAGTCTTAGATTGTGATGGGATGGTGTGTATTTTATGTACCATTAAGTAGGGAATTGAGTTATTGTGACCCTAACAGGGTTCTCAAAGAAAGTGAGATATTTAAGGAACAGTTTTCTCAGTCTCACATACACCCCTTCACATTTCTGTGGCAAAGCAGGGATTTCAATCCAGGTGTCCTAACTCTTAGTTCCAACCCTTTCAAGCTTTGAGGGCCGGATGGCCATCTTGCCCTGCCTGCATGATGGAGGCAACCATTTTGTCCCAACAGCTTCAAAGGGGGGCGGCATTTTGTTTCTTGAATGCCCTTAGAAAGGTGGGGAGCCACATGAAATGGTGTCATGGGCTGGATCCGGCCCATGGGCCTTAGGTTGGAAATTCCAGCCTTAGTCCATCATTCTGTCCACTGTATCACACTTAGACAGATGGAATGGTAAACACCATTAAAAAGTGGCAGTAGACAACCACCAGTTCCAAGCAATTTCATTCACCCACCAACAGTGCTAGAACATAGCAAACTATGTTGCTCTGTTTTGTTCAGGCATCAAGAAGCACACCTGAAGCAGTTGCTTCAGGTTGGCTCCAGTATTAAAGAGGATAAGAGCAAAGACCTTGAGAACAGTTTGTGTTAAGTAAATGGGTGGAGTTTCTGAAGAAATGCCTCAGTGTAAATATCAGCTATTAGCATGGAAAGGTACTAGCTTCTTGTAGAGTGGTGTGTTTTGGGGCACCATTCCATTCTTTCAGCCTTAGAGCATCATAGTTCAGGAGCTTGGGAAAGTTGGCTGGGGAATTCTGGGAACTGCAGTCCAAAAGAGGAACTTTTCTGAGCTTTGTATACTTGTCCTTGCACACTTCTTGCTGCATTAAGAACACTGATTTCCCTATCCAACCACAGCTACTTCACGTCTCATTTGGCACAACACTGTATTCTCTAAACTAAGCCAGCAGAATTTTTAGCAAGAGTCACATGCTTCTTTTTCAAGTGCTGTATCCGATTCCAAATATTGGCTATCAGCCATGAAGGCTGTCCTGGAAACAATACAATGCAGTTGTCCTCAATTTGCCTTCTACATTGCAGTGTGATGCCTGTTTCACTGATCCAGTTCCGCAAGTCACTTTCTGGTCCTGAGCCCTTTTGGCACACAAAGTCCTCCTCAGCCCCAGGCCAGGACTAATAAAGCTATTGCCCTCCATAAAGTTGGATTCAAGTGGGATGTAATCCAATTGGGGACTATCACCCTTCCCTGTGGACTTCAGCACCTAAGGCCATTAGTCCTCAGGTTTGTCAGGTTAGTTGCCCGCCGCCTAACAATCAGCGTTGAGTCACTGGCAGTATAGTCTAGTCTACTACCATAGCAGGCCAGACAAATAGTCTTGCTGTTTTGAAGCAGTGAGTAATAATAAGAATTTTGTGGCAGAATCTCCGCTCAGGGAATGCCCAAATAAGGCTCCTTTCATGTACCCAAGAGCTGGGAAAGAGGCAGGCACTCAATCCGTCATGCAGTACCCGGGTTTCAAACTGCCAAATTGCCAGCCTTCCAGTTAACAAGGCGAGCTTCTTAAGCAGCCCAATTGAAGCAGTGAGTAATAGATGTGGTTTGTCACAAAGAAAAGAAAAGTCCCATCTCACTGGCAGTGGAAGAAACTCATGTGGATCATTAATGCCAATGGTTTCAGTGTTTACTAAGGAACAATAACAACTCTTCTGCAGTATGTCGATAGTTTATTTTTATCTGCAGTAGATTACGTGACTAGGGGATAATGGAGGCTGTGGACCCAAACATGAGAAAATCCAAGATTGGCAATGACTGGTCTAAAGAATGTTCCTTCCTGCTACTTAGTCATCTCAAAACATTGCCTTTGCCCATTCTCCTCCTCTTTTGCCACTAATTTAATCATTTAGTGAAATTAAGTGCTAGGTTAATTAGCACTTAAGGGTGCAAGCATCTGAGAGAACATTGAAGCTCATTAGTAATATTCAATTTCTGGTTAAAAACAAAGAGTGGCCACGTGATCTATGAGAAGAATTAACAAGGAGGTTTGATCAACAAGTTTATTGATCTCCAATAGGTCACAAACTTAGCAAGTTACCAAGATCTCCAGGGGGAAACAATAAGGTGGTGCAAAATTTTAGGGCAGGGGGAGATAGCAAAATCTGGCTATAGATAGTAGCTTTTGTGTTTTCAGCAATGATAGCAAGATTGTTTTGTAGTCATAGTCATTACATGTCAAATAAAGTAAAACAAAATAGAACTCAAGTAAACCCAGCAAAGAACTGTGGTGGCTTAGTGGTTAAGAAACTGAACTTGATGACTGGAAGGTTGGCAGGTCAGCAGTTTGAGATCTGAGTGCTGCACAACAGAATGAGTGCCAGTCTCTGTCCCAGCTCCTGCCAATCTAGCAGTTCAAAAGCAAGAAATTGCAAGTAGATAAATAGGGACTACTTTGGTGGGAAGGTAACAGCATTCAGTGCACTCTGGTGTCTAGTCATGCTGCCACATGTCCATGGAAACATCTGCAGACGCAGACAGCGCTGGCTCTTCGGTTATGAAACAGAGATGAGCACTGAACCCTAGAGTCGGATATGACTAGCTTTTGAGCAAGAGCAACTTACTAAACTCAGTAATCAAACAAGCAGCATTTACTCAATATGTATGTTATTCTTGAAAACATTCCTGTTCAAAATTGCTGCTCTCAAAGCAAAATGGGCCACCTTTCCCAAAATATGAACAGGGAGAGGATATCCCTCAGTGGGAAAGTTTATGAAATGCCCACCAAAGTTGTTAATTGATAAAGCTGAGTCTATAAAGAGGGTTGATCTTATGCTTTTGTAAATGGAGTCCACAAATAGATAATGAAGTAAGTTTTCAAAAATGCTCTGTTGGAAAGGGATTCATCCTTCAACAACAATTGGGTTCATAAACTGAGAGTTCATAAACTGATGTCATAAATTTCTAAAGGCATTTCTCCATTTGAAATTCCCAATGCTGATTATGTAATGTAGGTGTGACTTTGGCCAGCTTGATTTAGCATACCAAGGGACACATTCTGACTGACAGGCAGAACACAGCTCAAAAATTGTATTTTAGGATATCATCTGCTGTTACCTCAAACTCTGGATAGCTCAGAGTCCTATGAATTAGCAGTTTGTGAGATTGTCTGATTCCAAGATAAAGCCGTTCTGTAGTTAATATACAGCATCTCACTGAAAGCAAATAACATTAGAATAGATCCTGTCCTACATCCCCTCTCATGTATAATCCTCAGGTACATGCGTGTGTGTAGAGCTTACATGTAAGCAGGGTCATCTCCTGAGCAGATTTGTTGTTGTTTTACACATCCTGAAAGTGGAAGGAGGAGGTGAGTTTCTTCCATAGGGAATGGTTGAATAGGGCTAATGAAATACTGTATTCCCTTTTCCCAAGGGTATGGCACATCTTTTATGCATAATTTTTTCTGCATCCCTCCACACTGCACAAGTGTTCCATTTAACTTGCCCTTGTTACACTTTGATACCCTGTAATTAATTTGGTGGGGACTGCAAGGGTTCAAGTGGTTAAGATGCTGAACTTGAAGACTGGAAGGTCAGAGTTCAAGACCTGAGTACTGCATGATGGAGTAAGCGCCTGTCTCTTCCCCAGCTCCTGGTAACCTAGCAGTTCAAAAGCAAGAAATTGCAAGTAGATAAATAGGTACCACTTTGGTGGGAAGGTAACATCATTCTGTGCACTCTGGTGTTTAGACATGCCTGCCACATGTCCACGGAAATGTCTGCAAGCGCAGACAGCGCTGGCTCTTTTGACTATAAATGGAGATGAGCACTGAAACATAGAGTTGGATATGACTGGCTTTCAAGCAAGGGTGTTGTTGTTGTTGTTGTTGTTGTTGTTGTTGTTGTTGTTGTTGTTGTTCAGTCGCACAGTTGGTTCCGACCCTTTGCGACCCTATGGACCATTGTTCTCCAGGCACCGCTATCCTCAGCCCTCCCAGCTCCGTGCCCATTGTGTCTACAATGCCATCTAGCCATCTCATCCTTGGCCTTCCCCTTCTTCTTTTGCCCTCCACCTTTCCCAACATCAATGCCTTCTCAAGTGAATCCTCCCTTCTCATTTGATGTCCAAAGTACTTTAGCTTCATTTTATTATTTGACCTTACAATGTGCAGTCAGGGTTAATTTCTTCTAAGATTGACCTATTTGTTCTCCTCGCTGTCCAGGGGACTCTCAAAACCCTCCTCCAACACCACATTTCAAAGGCATCTATTCTTCTGCGTTCGGCCTTCCTAATTGTCCAGCTCTCACATCCATACATTACCACTGGGAAAACCATTGCTTTGACTATTCTAATTTTTGTTTGCAATGTGATGTCTCTGCTTTTCACTATGTTCCCCAGGTTTCTCATTGCTTGTCTCCCAAGAATCAGTCGCCTTTTTATTTCATGGCTACAATCCCCATCTGCAGTCATCTTTGATCCTAAGAAAGTAAAATCTGTCACTGCTTCTACTTCTTCCCCGTCTATTTTCCAGGAACTGATTGGGCCTGTTGCCATTATCTTGGTTTTCTTGATATTGAGTCTCAAGCCAGCTTTTGCACTCTCCTCCTTCAGCCCAATCAAGAGATTCTTTAGGTCTTCCTCACTTTCTGCCATTAGGGTGGTATCGTCTGCATATCTCAGATTATTGATGTTTCTCCCAGCTATTTTAATCCCATATTGCGATTCCTCCATCCCTGCACTGCGCATTATGTGCTCTGTGTATAGGTTGAATAAGCATGGTGACAAAATGCAGCCTTGTCTTACTCCTTTTCCTATTCCAAACCACTCTGTCATTCCATGTTCTGTCCTAACTGTTGCTTCTTGGTTCATGTACAGATTTCTCAGGAGGCATATGAGGTGTTCTGGTATTCCCATCTCTTTAATTACTTGCCACATCTTGTTGTGGTCCACACAGTCAAATGCCTTGGTGTAGTCAATAAAACAAAAGTAAACTTGTTTCTGGTATTCCTTTGTTTTCTCCATGATCCAGCGTATGTTGGCAATGTGGTCTCTAGTCCCCCTGCCTCTTCTGAAACCAGCCTGCACCTCTGGTAATTCTCTCTCCACATGTTGCTGAAGTCTATCCTGTATTATCTTAAGCATCACCTTGCTGGCATGTGGGATGAGCGCGATTGTTCGATAATTCGAACATTCTTTGGCATTGCCCTTTTTTGGGATTGGGACGTATACTGATCTTTTCCAATCCTGTGGCCACTGTTTTGTTTTCCAAATCTGCTGGCATATTGAATGCAGTAATTTGACGCCGTCATCTTTTAGCGCTTTGAAAAATTCAACTGGGATACCATCATCTCCACTAGCTTTGTTGTTTGCAGTGCTCTTTAGGGCCTTTATGACTTCGCTCTCCAGGATGTCTGGCTCAAGTTCAATTTCTTCATCATTGTGATTAACAGGAGTGTTGAGGTCCTTTTTGTAAAGTTCCTCTGTGTACTCTTTCCATCTTTTCTTAATTTCTTCTGCATCAGCTAGCTCCTTTCCATCTTTGTCCCTTATCATGGTCATTTTTGCTTTAAATGTTCCCTTGATTTCCCCAATTTTTTTGAAAAGATCTCTGGTTCTGCCTCTTTTGTTGTTTTCCTCCATTTCTTTGCACTGTTCTATTAGGTAGTTTTCCTTATCTCTCCTTGCTTTTCTTTGGAATTCTGTGTTCAAATGATTGTATTTTTTCCTTTCTCCTTTGACTTTTGCGTTCCTTCTTTCCTCTGGTATTTTAAGAGCCTCATCAGACAACCACTTTGCTTTCTTACTCTTCTTTTCTTTTGGTATGGTTTTCTTTGCTGCTTCCTGCATGATGTCCCTCATCTCCGTCCATAATTCTTCTGGTACTCTGTCTACCGAGTCTAAGCCATTAAATCTGTTCATCACCTCCACCGTGTATTCTTTAGGAATGCTGTCTAGGTGATATCTTTCTGGTCTTCGTGTTTTCCCTATTTTCTTTAGTCTAAGCCTGAATTTTGCTATCAGTAGGTTGTGATCTGAGCCACAGTCTGCTCCAGGTCTTGTTTTTGCTGACTGTATGGAGGTTCTCCATCTTTGGCTGCAGAGTATGTAGTCAATTTGGTTTCGGTGTTGTCCATCTGGTGATGTCCATGAGTAAAGTCGCCACTTGTGTTGCTGGAAGAGAGTGTTTGCTATGACCAGTGCGTTCTCTTGGCAGAACTCTATCAATCTTTGCCCTGCTTCATTCTGTACTCCAAGACCAAATTTGCCTGTTATTCCCTCCACTTTTTGATTTCCTACTTTGGCATTCCAGTCTCCTAATATAATTTGGACATCATTTCTTGGTGTCTGTTCTATGAGGTGTTGTAAGTCCTCATAGAACTGGTCCATTGTGACTTCATCTGCACCAGTGGTTGGTGCGTATATTTGGATCACAGTGACATTGAAAGGTTTGCCTTGAATTCTGACTGACATCATTCTGTCATTTTTAAGGTTGTATCCCATTACTGCTTTTCTCACTCTTTTATTGACAATTATGGCTACTCCATTTCTTCTAAGGGTTTCTTGCCCACAGTAGTAGATATGATGGTTTCCAGAGCTGAATTCACCCATCCCTGTCCATTTGAGCTCACTGATGCCTAAGATGTCAATGCTTATTCTTTCCATCTCATTTTTACCACTTCCAGTTTACCTTGGTTCATTGATCTCACATTCCATGTCCCTATGCAGTATTGTTCCTTGCAACATTGCATTCCCCTCCCCCTTTCCTGTCCCTCCCCTTCCTCCACTCTGTGGTGTTAAGCATCCTGTATTACCTAGCCTGCCCCTTTGTTTTGCCTTTTGTTTTGGTCAATAGGGTTCTCTTGGCAAGCTTTGTGGCGTGGTTTGGCGGTGTCTATGCCATTTTCCCCTCCTCATACATTTTATCACAGTTTTTAAAGTTTAAAACATTTTAGACAACATATTATCATGCATATTATCACACTTTAGACACAGTCTCTATGTCAGTTTCTATATTAAGTCTTCTACATTTGCATATCAGGTACTTATCCTTTGCCTGGGACTCTGAGTCTCTCCCCCTGCTTTTCCTCCTCTGCCCTCTTCCCTTCTGTCAAATGGTCTTCTCCTGGCCCTTCCGCCGCTCAACCGGCTCTCCTCCTCCTCCTCCTCACCCCCCGGCTGGTGGTGGTTGCCCAGCGGCGGCGGCGACTGGCCCTTCCGCTGCTCGGCCGGCCGGCTGGCTCTCCTCCTCTTCCTCACCCCCCAGCTGGGGGTGGTTGCCCGGCAGCTGCGGCGACTGGCCCTTCTGCCGCTCGGCCGGCTGGCTGGCTCTCCTCCTCTTCCTCACCCCCGGCTGGGGGTGGTTGCCCGGCGGCGGCGGTGACTGGCCCTTCCGCCGCTCGGCCGGCCGGCCGGCTGGCTGGCTATCCTCCTCTTCCTCACCCCCCGGCTGGGGGTGGTTGCCCGGCGGCGGCAGCGACTGGCCCTTCCGCCGCTCGGCCGGCCGGCTGGCCGGCTCTCCTCCTCTTCCTCACCCCCCGGCTGGGGGTGGTTGCCCGGCGGCGGCAGCAACTGGCCCTTCCGCCGCTCGGCCGGCCGGCTGGCTCTCCTCCTCTTCCTCACCCCCCGGCTGGGGGTGGTTGCCCGGTGGCGGCGGCGACTGGCCCTTCCGCTGCTCGGCCGGCCAGCCGGCCGGCCGGCTCTCCTCCTCTTCCTCCTCCTTTACATAATTAATTTGGTACTTTTACCAATTGAGCTTGGAAACTTGTAGCAATTGATTATCCTTTGCCAGCTTGCTGGTCCCGTCACAACTTCACCAGAGCCCATTTGGCCATACCGTTTCAGGGTGACCCAGGATGGCCTTCATGGCTGCCATAGTGGTCCTGTGGCACAGGGCCACACCATACTTCACTCAATTCAACAATTCCTTACTTTGGCCGGTTACCACCTCTCACGACAGCTTCTTTGATCTAGTTTTAATTCTGCCCCCAAAAGATGAAAAAAGGAAGATGTTGTCCAACAGCTTCACCTTGTGGCCAATATTTGTTTTGTAAAACCTGGATCTCTCTCCCTCTCCTCCTAATCAAACTTTGGACTGCCACAATGAAGCCACTTTCTTGGCTTTGTCATTGGCCAAACTTAAGTCCTCATTGGTGCTTGTTTCTGGCAGTAACCAGCAGCCCAGTAGATGAACTGGATTATGAATCTCACTGCATTCACACCGCGTGTTAAAGTTATTATTCGTGTGGGTTAGCAGAGTGCTTCCATGTTTATGACAGGTGTGGACGTGTATTGCACATGCATGGGTATGTTTTACAGCTGATGTAAATGTGCCTTCTTCCACTTCCGGGTACAGCGGAGGTGGCTATGGGCTGGATGGAATGGCATTGCAGGCCAGGTCCAACCTGTGGGCCGTAGGTTGGGAACCCCTGCTCTACAAGATCAGTCCACCCAAGACTGCAGCTTAAAACATTGAAAGGAATGAATAGAATGGCATGCCAAAATCATGTGCTGCTCACTTATGAATGGCTTCAATACATTGTTCTATTCATTCATCTTAAAAGTACTGTACCAGTAAATTTCCCAACTCTTCTCTGGGCTGAAAAAGGTTCTTTGCCATTAAAGGTTCGTAGACAGACACATTATTTCCAAATTGTTATAGGGGGTGAAGTTTCAGACCATAAACTCCCATAATTTGTAGCTGAAGTTTGAATCCATTTTAAGAATTATACCTAACAGATTATTGGTTAATTTCTCTCTCTCTCTCTCATTTATAATCCCCCCTCCCACCCGCACATGGCCTGAAGAAATTGATTTTTAACCATAAAAATCTGTAAATTGTTTGATTTCTTTAGTGGTCTAATCAAGGTAACATTTCTAATGCATTTTGTATTCCTTAATACAATTCCCAGAAGCCCTGATCAGTTAGTGTGCAGACTTGGGCTTCTGGTAATTGAAATCCAAGAACACCTGGAGCACTAAATTTGGCCACTCCTGTCTTAATACAACAAACAAACTCAATCCCCTTCCCTTTTCTCTCCACCTGTTCCTTTCCTTCATTTTTATACCAACTTATTTATTTATTCTTGTATTAAAATATGAAGGATAAGAGAAAGCAAAGAAGGATTACACTAATACTCAAGGAATATACCTTAGCTATCATGGCCATAGGAGTATCCTGATTGACTGATTGATTGATTGATTGATTGATTGATTGATTGATTGATTGATTGATTGGTTCGATTTGTATGCCGCCCACTCAGCATATGCCAAAATAGGAACTTTTCCATCTCTGAAAACTGATATGTTAATTATCATAAGGTTTCAGGGACTATTGTCCTTTTCATCAGAAGTAGGAGATGATCCCCAAATAGATAGATATTTATACAAAAGTAGAAGGTTGTAATTAATGAGATCAGGGAATGTGAAACATAAAAACTGATTAATAGTGAGCAATCACTTTACTTTAGTGAGTAGAAAGTAAAAAATTGGAGTTAGCCACTTGATGGCAGTATGAGCACATTTTTATTTCTTTGAGAATTAAAATTCATTTTCTAAGGCTCTCTGATGATGGAGGAGTGGGTGGATTAAGACACTTCCAGACAAGTGAAGGAGGTGGCTATTTACCCTGCAGTTTGCACCAGATTTGGTATATATAAAATCAAGGTGAAAACAGCCACTAAATGACATAAAGCTAAGTCTGAGGAAGCCCCAGTGATTTTTATTGAAGAATTGTATCTTTTTGTTCAGCTGGCAAGGGGTGGTTTATTTTTCTCTGACTCAGCTGGCATCACTTTTTTCTACTTTCTGGTGTTTGTGACCACTTGATCCAATGCAAGGAGTACTCATGGGGGTGTCAGCAGAGATGTTATGATATTAGCTCCCCTGGAGTGAGTATCTCTTGTCTCCCCACTGCCAAACAATTTCCCAATGATGATGCTTGTCAAAGACAGTGACTAGCTATATATAAACTGGCCCTTTCTCTCAGAAGCTGCCCTAGCCATGAAGGTTAGCAGATTTGTAGTTGTTTTTAATTTAATTTAATAATTTAATATTTCGACTTGTTCACCGCCCACTCAGGTAAGCCCGACTCAGGGCGGTTTACATAATCTAAAACCCCATACAGTAAAAGCAGTTTAAAAAAACCCACCCACATTAAAAATCCCACCCACCCTGAGAAGCAGAGAGAGGGTACATCTCATGGAACAAGCCAGCGGGCAGGAGCCACATTGCCCTCAGGGCTCCACACCTGCCCTGCCAACCAGGTCTTAATTCCTGAAGGGTAGCAGCTCCGTCTGCAACCGTAGCTCTACTGGCAGAAGGTTCCAAAGGGCTGGAGCGAACACAGAAAAGGCCCTTTTCCTTGTGCCAGAGAGGTGGGCCACCCTGGGTGATGGAAGAATTAGGGAGCCCCGCCGGTCCGCTCTGGTAGGACAGACAGATGTTCTTAGGACGATGCGGTCTCTTAGGTATCCTGGCCCACTACCACATAGAGTTTCTGGACCTCTTGCCTTGTTCCAAATTCCCACTTCTGAAGACTTCTTCTTCTTCTGCTGTATCCAATTCTGAATATTGCTGACCATCATAGTGATCAGCCATGAAGACTGCCTTATGAATATAATGCTGTGATCTTTCACTTGCCTTCTGCATTGCAGCATGATCCCCATGCCACTGATCCAGTTCTGCAAGACACTTTCTGGTCCTGAGCCCCTTTGGCATGCAAAGTCCTCCTCAGCCCCAGGCCAGTATTGATGAAATTGCTGCCATCCATCAAGATAGATTCAAGTGGGATTTAATCCACTTGGGGACCGTCACCCTTCCCTGTGGATTTTGCCAAGGCTGCTAGTTCTCATGGTTGTCAGGTTAGTTAACTGCTGCCTGACACTTGGCGTTGAGTCAATGGTAGTATGGTTTACTCTGTTACCATAGCAGGATAAGCTGGCCAGATGTCTACACAGAAGACCTCTACACAGTTCCTAATTCCTCTGGACTATTGTTGTGCCTCAGCAATGAAGGTCAGCGGATTTGCAGCTGCTTTTTTTTTTGGTTTCTGGAAGCTCTCCTGCCTTGTTCCTGCTCCTGAAGACTCCCTGCTCCGTTCCTGTTGTTTTTTGCTTCCTGGAATTCTGCCAGCTTGCTCCAGCCCCTGAGGATTCTCTGTCATGTCTGTTCTCTGGGTCACCTGATTTCTGGTTCATTTGGACTACACCTTTGTTGCCTGGACTAATTCCTGGTCTCACTTGGACTTGGAATCTGGACTGAGATTCGGTTACTGTTTGGCCGATTGCCTGGCTGTCCTGGATCCTGGTGTTTGCGTTGTTTGCTGGCTGCCAATGCCCCAGACCGTGACACCCTTCCCTCTCAATTTCTATTTCTTCTCCCTTTTGTCTCTATATTGATATTTTCTTGATTGTATGTTCCTTGGGGCAGAAGACTATTACTTTAATGACCAGGCATAGATGTACATAGGTGATGTAACAGCTGCAAAACATTCAGGCTAGTGTGCTGATATTCTGCTGCAGCTACATGCCCCAAGAATTCTTGAACACCTGGTAACTTAAGCTACTTTGTGTGTAGCATGCAAAGTTTGAATGTTGAATATTCACAGTGGTTTGGTAGTGTACAGCAAGAGTTCTCAACCTTTTAAAGCCAGGGGCCGGGTCATGCTCCCTCAGACAGTTCGGGGGCCAGATGGCCATTTTGCCCTTCCTCTACCACATGGCACTTCCTAGTGTGGTGAAGGCAATGGGGGGCCACATGAAATGGTGCTGCAGGCTGCATCCGACCCACAGGCTGTGGGTTGAGAATCCCTGGTGTACAGTATAGTACTGAAGACTGAAAGCAGCAAAATCCCTACTTGGGTTTATTGGATTTTCTTACACAAGACTTTGCTACATTTGATTTCTTGGATGTTGCTCATCTATAAATCCCATTATTCTCTTCTATCAGTCAGAGAAACTATTGGGGTGATGGGATTTATAGTTCAGAAACAGCTGGAACATGTACAACCCCCCTTAAAACAATCCCACATATTATTCCTGTTGTATATGCAGAAACCACCATATATTTCAAGATATAGTGGTATGTATTTGAACATTGGCACTGACATTGTCTATCTCAGATACAACAATGCAAACAAATCTTGTGTTCGCCTCATCATATAAAATTAAGGATAATGACACTGATTTAAGGTTGCCAGATTCCAGTGGTTAAACTGTTGTACTACAACCAAAATGTTGTGAGTTCAATAATGACAGGGATCAAGGCTGAGTTAGCCTTTTGTCCTTTTGACATCAGTAAAATGAATACCCAGCATGTTGGGGGCAAAATGCTAATTAAATTGTGAATCGCTCAGAGAGTGCACTAAGCTCTATGAAGGAGGGGCGGTATAGAAGTATTATTGCCCCCCCCCGAAATGGTGCCACACAGCTGTTCCTGTAATGTTTTTCATGCAGTAGAATTCCCCCCACCTCCAGCCCCAAAGGTAAGGTAAAGATCGTCCTTGCTTGAAAGCCAGTCGTATCCGACTCTAGGGTTCAGTGCTATCTCTGTCTATAGCCAAAGAGACAGCATTGTCTGCGTCTGCAGATGTTTCCATGGACATGTGGCAGGCATGACTAGATACTGGAGTGCACGGAATGCTGTTAACTTCCCACCAAAGAGGTCCCTATTTATCTACTTGCAGTTTCTTGCTTTGAAACTGCAAGGTTAGGAGGAGCTAGAATAGAGACAGGAGCTCACTCCATCATGCAGTACCTGGGAATCGAACTCTGACCTTCCAGTCAGTGAGTTCAGCATCTTAACAACTTGAGCCACCCCAGTCTGAAAGGTAGAGGGAAATAATTTGGTCATGTCATCCATAAGAAGCTGCCTATCACCAGGTGGCATCTCTCTTGCAGCCAGAAGGGCAAAGAGCATCTTTGGCCAGATAAGGCAGGGATTGTGCAAGCTCACATGAGGCAAAGGGAGAGAATGATGAGTCAAAAGTGAACATTAAACCGGATGAGTTTAAAGAACAGCAGAGCATTAGCCTGACTGGGTAGAAGGAAGGGAGGAGACAGAGAGACGGATCTCTCTAGAAGAGCCATGGTTCTGTTTTATTAAGTCATGCTTTGATCACAAGGAACATTCCTCTTCCTTCTTGATGTATATCAAGTGAGAGCCTGCTAAAGCTCCTTTTTTCAGACTACAGCTCTCAAAATACACCAGCCCTTGTTGCACATTTATTGTTGTCACACACAACTACTGGACACAGTAGCTAGGGCTGTTGTGAAATGGAAATCCAGTAATACTTAGAGGGCTGGTATTGTCCATCTTTGCTTTAAAGAGTTCAGTTCAAGGAGCTCTTCATCAGGTGGAATGGTGTGGAAATTAATCAATGATGATACTTAATGGCCCTGTAAAGGCTAACTTGATGACAAAGAAGATAGTAGACAAAAACATATGTCACGATAAGTTGATCCATTTCTAAGATGCCTCTAACCTGACCTTGGGAGCCCAACCATTCATAAATGGTTTAAAAGGAGTAATAATACCAATTTTTTTGTTGATGTTGTTCTTCCTCTTGTAACATGTTACTTCCCTGGAACTTGGATTCCAGCTTGAAAACATCTGGGTAGCTGACCAGGGGCTATTTCTAAAGCTAGGTTATGAGTGAGTGGAAATTTCTGCACAGTAAAACACCGTCTTACAAATGCCTCAAGTTACAAAAAAATTCGACTTAAAGGTTTCCCTTGCTCGAAAGCTAGTCATATCCAACTCTAGGGTTCAGTGCTCATCTCTGTTTCAAAGCCGAAGAGCCAGCGCTGTCTGCTTCTGCAGACGTTTCCGTGGTTATGTGGCAGGCATGACTAGACACCGGAGCGCACGGAGCACTGTTTCCTTCCCACCAAAGTGGTCCCTATTTATCTACTTGCAATTTCTTGCTTTCGAATTGCTAGGTTGGCAAGAGCTGGGACAAAGACGGGAGCAGTACTCAGAAATTGAACTGCTGACCTTCCGCCTCCCAGTCAGCATCTTAGCCACTTGAAGCACTGCAGTCCCTTACATAATTCTACTTGCATAATGATTTTGTGCTAAAACCATGTCCCAATTTACATGATTTCCTATGGGTTTGCTTCGAGTTACATAAAGATCCTTTTTCCTATGGGTTTGCTTTGAGTTATGTAAAAAAATAAGATTTCCTATGGGTTTGCTTTGAGTTACATGAAAAACCAATTTAAGCAAAAGCCTATGGAATGGACTTTTTTTCGTAAGTAAGGTTTTACTGCATTTTACTAAAGGTTTGCCTATTGCACCTAAGGTATTAGAAAAAGTTATAATGACTCAGACATTGGCAGTGTTGATTTTTAAAGAAACCATTGGATGTTCTGTAACTTGAGAGGGCAAACAGGCATTCCTATTTAATCTGGAATGCAGTGTACTTTACAAGGAGAATAAAACAGTGTAAGGGCAACTCTCATGTGAATGTTTGTCAGAGGAGTCTGGAGGAATACAGTTCAACAGCATGGTAAAATTAGAGGGTTGATAATGAGACATCATGCCTGCCACCTAGCATGTGCCCACCTAGTACTCGGGCCAGCCTATAGTTAGGCAGATTGAGGCCAGAGCCTCAAACAGCAGATGCCGGGTTTTGCAGAGAATGCTAGAATGCCCCTGAACTTGATTGACTTCTCCAAGGTTAAAGGGAAGAAACCGTCTTAGCTAAAGGGTTGAAATAAGGTTCAGCTGTTAGCCCACTTGGCTTTTGTAAGACTCATGGAGAGGGGGAGTGAGGTGGGGTGAGGAGAGCTAATGGCCAATATTAGCTATTGCCAGAAGCAGTGAGAATGGTGCAAGTACTGTATGGGTAAAAGTCTCCCTTGCTCAAAACCCAGTTGCGTTCAACTCTAGTGCTTATCTCCATTTACAGCCAAAGAGCCAGCGCTGTCTGCAACTGCAAACATTTCCATGGTTATGTGGCAGGCATGACCAGATGCCGGAGTGCATGGAATGCTGTTACCTTTCCCACCAAAGTGGTACCCATTTATCTAGTTGTAGTTTCTTGCTTTTAAACTTTTAGGTTGGCAGGGTGCTCACTCTATCTCACAGCACATGGGTCTCAAACTGCTGAACCTGTTGACCTTCCAGTCCTCAAGCTCAGTATCTTAAGCACTAAGCTGCTGCAGCCTAAGTACAGTGTAGCAATAGGTAAACTTTTCAAGTAATAAAATCTGTGCGACTATTTTAATTGAATGCCATAGAATTTAGAATTTTTTGAAATGTTAGCCGTCGTGTTAGTCTGTATTTTAAACATATCAGAGAGAAAACAAAACAACAAAAACATTATGGCACTTTAAAGACTAACTGCTATATTTTAATGTTAGTTTTCGTGAATCAAGTCCACTTTGTCAGACATAAGAGTGACATCAATTTATACACATCAGGTACAGAATGGTTAATTGGCATAACAGATGCACAAACACTTCAGGAGGAGAAACTGCAGGAACAGGGAATGAACAGCATACAGCTGTAATTTTCAATCAGAGTTTCTTCACAAGGATCAGCTGCGTGTGCAAGAGCATGATGTCCACAGAGATGCATTTATTTATCTTAACCTATAAATCCAAGTGTTCACCGTTGGAATTGGCTATACGTTGCTATGCGTCGCCCTACTGACCCGCACTCTCCCTTCGAGAGCACGGCCGAATTGCCTACGCAGGTCAACGAAGGATTTAAAAATCCGGCACGGGGGCCTCAGCCCCACTAACGGCAAGAAACGCAAAGAACATCACTTCCCGAAAGTCTTTGCGCCGCGCCGCGCTAAAGCCAATCAGGCTGAGAGGCTCTCGCACGGAGCAGCGTTCGAACACGCGCCGCAGCCAATCAAAAGAAAAGCATTTTAAAAAAACGCAGCACAAACACAAAGCACCAACACATTACTACAAGCCCCAGCGTCCTGCGCGCAATGTGCGAGCAGAACGATGAGGCAGCCGGCGTGCGAAAACAAAACTAAGAAAAAGCCGCCGCCGCAACCATTAAACCCCACGGGCGAGCCAGCATGGCCCGTGGGGGGGGGGGGGGGAAACCCGCCGCCGCTACTCTTCCGTTCGAAGGGTCAGCGGCGCACGAAAAACAAGTGAGACGGCCGGCGCACGAAAAAAAAAGTTTGAAAAAAACCCACCGCCGCAGCCATTCTTCCCCATGGGCGAGCCAGCATGGCCCGTGGGGGAACCCCCCCCGCCTCCATGGCCCTTCCGTTTGAAGGGCCAGCCGGCGTGCGAAAAACACCAGTAAAAAAAACACCCCAGCCGCCGCTGCACTTCTGCTCCATGGCCCAGCCAGAGCGCCAAAAATTAAAGCAACCCGCCCAAAAACCCACCCCCCGCTACTGCCCTTCTTCCCAACAGGCCAGCCAGTATGGCCCGCGGGGTAAAAAAATAAACACCCCCCTGCCTCTGCCCTTCCTTCCCATGGGCCAGCAAGTATGGCCCGTGGGAAAGAAAGCCTCCCCGCAAATGCCCATCCTTCCCACGGGCCATCCAGCATGGCCCATGGGAAAAAAAGCCTCCCCGCAATTGGCCTTCCTTCCCACGGGCCATCCAGCATGGCCCGCGAGAAAGAAAGCCACCCCCCCACACACACTTGAAAAAAGACACAAAAACACAAACAAAAACCATTCAAAAACACACCAAAACCCAAAAAATAAACACACAAACAGCCAAAAATAAACAAGAAAAACACACACATACACCCCCCCAAAAAAATTCCACCCCCCCCAAAAACCCCCCCCCACAGAACTTACCAAAAGACGTCTTCCTTCTATGAGCACCGGAAATCAAATGAGAAAGAGGAAACTTACCGGAAGCGACACCCAGAGGACAGAAGGTAACAAATGTAATGAGAGGCACAAAAGCTCACCACCCCCACCCAGTGGCCAAAACAGAAACAACATTCAAAAATATTTAAAAAATAAGAATAATTATAAATTTAATCAAATAAATTATACAAACATTCAAAAAAAAACACACTAATCTCAAAAAATACCAAAATAAAACCCCTTTTCACTCTGAAAAACCAAAACAAAAAAATATATTAAAAAAACATTTTAAAAAACAAAATTAAATTTTAAACTAAATAATATTACATTAAATTAAATTAAATTAAATTTTTTTTTTGCATAAACATAAAAAACAAGTTCAAAAACAAAATTACTCGAAGACACAAAATCAAAAAACCTTACACCACCATTTAAAACAGCCCATCACCATTAGTTCAAAAAAAAAAAAACGAAACCCTTTAGTATCCAACACAATTTTAAAAAACAAAACCCCCAAAAAAGCCCGGCAATGCCGGGCAACCCTTGCTAGTTTATTTAATATTCCATCTTGAAGCAATATACGATAAACAATTTTAAAAACCAACAAGTCTGTTAAAATACTAAACAGAGGCCAAATTCCTGTCGCTTAGGTATCAGGCTGGGTGGTGTGAATCACTGAGGTAAACTGCTACTACTTGAGAAGCCTCTGCTTCTATTCTTTATCACACTTCAGTTTTGTCACTTGGCATGTGAAGAGGAATACAAGCAGCAGCTCCTTAAATAGAAACAGTTCATGTCTGTGGTTTACGCCCATGCATGTAACCCCAACATAACTGAAAGGATTCTGGTCAGCAAGTCATATCAGTTAAAGAATTGGAAAACCTAGAAAACACACAAAAATTAGAACAAGTAAACTTAATGACTCGGAATACAGTATAACAAAGCATTGCTGATATATGGCCATCCAACCCGTTTAAAAACTTCCAGTGAAGAAAAGTCCGTCATCTTCCAGCATAGCCCATTCCATTATTGAGTAGCTCTTACTACTAGGAAGTTCACATATTTTTGCAGTAAGATTTTAGTCCAAAAGGCATTCATTGAGATCTCTGCCTATCCTAAGCTATGGCTACTGGCAAAACTTAATATTACATTTAAATCAGAAACTTAATTTTAAATTTGTTGAAATGCAATTTAGGCTATTAGGTTACAATCCTATATTCATTTTGACCTGGAAAACACTGTGCTAATGCAAGGCTGATTTCACACAAACATTTTAAAATATTGGTTTGCATTTCTGCTGATCTGAACTAAATGGTGGGGTGACAAAGGGGTCCTCTAAGCTCATCTCCTAGTTTAACATGATGCCATTAGTTATTCTTTCGAATTTGTTGTAGTGAAATTCTCAGGTGGATCCACAGGCAGTTGTTTCAGCCACTCTACATTCAGTCTTGACAAACAGATTTCCACCAAGACCGCTTATGTATTTTACCCCTTATTGCATTTACCAATGAACTGTAATTGTTTCCTTTCCACATTGATTTACCATGAAGATTCCTTCTGGTCAGCGAGAATGGACCTGACACAAAAGCATTGACTCCTCCCTATAGCAAATATAATACTTCACTTGGGTAGGCCGACCCACCCGGGGTTGCAAAATGATACTCAAAGTGGTTACAAGCCTCTTGAGCATTTTAGCAGCCAGACCTCGACCCCAGCTGAAGGAATCCTAATAGCTTTAGCAAAAGCATCAGCACTCTATTCTGCATACTCCACTGATGGAACTCGGAGCAAATGGCTTCTCCTAGATGCCAACATGTTGACCATGTTACCCCTAAGACCACTCTTTAGAAACAATTGCTGTCTAGTTTGCAATTGGAGACATATAGGCATCCCATCTCTGCCTGGTGTAGAGAAGCCTGTAACAGAAGATTTCATCAAAGCATGATATGCTATGATAGGGCCACCATGAATTCCCTGAGATCTGAAATACAAGACTTCTGTGGTCAGTACCTTCTCTTGCTCCATCAGTCTCAGATACTACTAACCTAGTTTCTTTAGTCTATGGTCTGATAAAGGCCATCTCTCCAAGGGGGCCCAATATTGTACACCCACCAGTGCCAATTTGTAGGGGATGGTGGTCCATTGTTGGGGTTCAGTTGTCCAGGGCATCTGGTTGAGGGATAGAGTCAAGCCCATCAACTGGCTAGAACAGTGGGAAGTTCATTTCATGCAATCCTACCACCATTTGCTCCTACCTTTCAGGAGAAGGATGTATTGTTCAGGAAAACTAACATGTCCAAGGCATCTATCAATAAGCACAACTGCATACACTCAAGCACCCTTCAGACAGAGGTGGATCTTCTCCTTTAGTGGGTAGGGAATCGTCTGCCTTCCTTCACTGTGGAGTAGCTGAAAGGAGAATTGGATACAAGGGAGGCTTGGCTTGGGCAAAGCCATTTTTCCATTCAAGGGAGTTCTCACTTCACCCTCAGGTGTTCCATCAACTGATCAGATGGAGTGGTCAATTGACTTACCTTGGCAAATGATGGTCAACTGGCAAATGTTTTCCTTCTTGTTGTATCTAGTCTGAAAGTGGAGGCACTAAATACTTTGTCTTCATATTTGTTCCTTGCAAATTCCGAGGTTGATACTAATGCTGTGAGTTCTAGACTGGGTATGCTAGATAGTGATGCCCTCTCCAAAATTATAAAGCTCAGTGCCTCCTGCTGTGAGATGGAGGAGGTCAAAATCTTGGTGGCTGATCTAATGCTCTGGAAATGACTTGAGGAGGGGGACCAGTAGCCCATTTATCCAGGATCATTCAAAGGCCAGAGAAGAGAAGAATGGAAAGAAAAAGAGGCAGACAGGACAAAAGAAAGAGGATGGAAGGAAAAGGAACCCAAAAGACAACAAAACGCGGTGGGAAAAGACTAGCTGTTTAGGGCCAGGGTGCCCAAACTTTTCAGGCCACAGGCTGGTCATGTGGTTCCTCTCACCAGACGTGGAAGTAAAATGCACCTTGCGATCAGTTTTGAAACAGGATGAGATAGATTTTAAGCTGTTATTTTCTCTGTTTAAACTAGGGCTGCTCAAACTGGCCCATGGCCCAGATCTGGCTCCTGACACCAATTCATCCAATATGGGTGTGTTTTACTTCTGCTTCCAGGAGCAACAAGGATGGTGTGGGCCAGATCTGGCCTGTGGGCTGTAGTTTAGAGCAAAGCAGTTGTTCAGTTGTTTACATCCAATTTATGGTTTCCCGGGTTTCCCTAGTCCCCTCCTCCCCCAGTCTCCTTAGTCCATCATTTTATCCACTACACCATGCTGGGCATGGAGTCTTTTTTAACCTATCTGGAAAACTTGCTCACAGGCCAACAGGAAAACCTGCAAGGAGGGTTCCTGAAAAGGAAGATAGGGTTGGGGATAGGATTAAGGGGAAATGGATAGGAGCCAGTCTGGGGGGATTGAATAAAAACTTTTGTTGTCAATTTATCTAATCAGCACTCCTTGAGTTTAACAAAAAAGTGGATTTTGAGGAAGTTCTATAAAGATAATGATGAAGCTTTGCTCCTTAGGCCAAATTCAACCTCATGTGCTACTTAAGATAACTTTGAACCTCTTCCCTGCAGTTGTCCGTGTGAGAGAAAAGAAAGAACAATCAATTCCATTTCACTCTCAGATCACTAGGATCCACTGAAACAAATAGGTAAAGGTCACCCTTGCTCGAAAGCCAGTCGTATCCAACTCTAGGGCTCAGTGCTCATCTCTGTTTATAGCCAAAGAGCCAGTGCTGTCTGCATCTGCAGATGTTTCCGTGGACATGTGGCAGGCATACCTAAGCACCAGAGTGCACAGAATGCTGTTTACAAATAAGACTAACAGATTTAAACACCTTTTCAATTTACTATGATTAATGGGGAGTTCAGTGGTTTAGGTATATGGGTGTGGAGCCTGGGGGGTGGGGTGAGTTTGATTCCCTATTGTGCCCTCTGTGAGAAGAGCCAGCCTACAGTCATGGGCAAGCTGCATAGTCTCAGGGCACCCTAAGAAGAAGAGAATGGTAAACCACTTCTGTCTTCTATACTTAGAAAACCCTCGAAATGGTCACCATAAGTTCCTCCCAGATGGCACAGTTCGTTTCTGAACCCAAGGTTAGCAAGAAAGGCTCTAAATCAGAGTAGAGCCTTCTCAGTGGCAGCCTGTTGAGCTGCACCTGTTGAGCTGTGTATTATGTTATTATTGTGATTGTCTATTGTCTATTGTATTTTTAATATGTTGTAATGCTGCCCAGAGTCAGCCGTGTGCTGAGTGGGGTGGGGTATAAATTAAAATTTATTATTATTGTTATTATCTTTGTTTATTTTAAAGAAACAATTAAAATCCTTTATTGTTAAAGAGGCTTTTAAAGATATCCTACCAACTGCTGAGCAGTAGGTTCAATTATACTATTCCATTGAGAATGTGTTTTGTTTGTGGGGCATTGCTGTTGTATTTTGTCTATTTACAGTAAAATCTCGGATAAAGAGCGCGTCGCTTAGAGACTAACTCGCTTAAAGAGCAGAATTTTCTCTGAATGGTCGCCTCGCTTAACAACTAAAGCCAACCAAAAACTTGCTTAACAACTAAATCGGGGTTCACAATCCCCCTCCCTGCCAGAAGTCACAATTGGTCATTTACAATGGTGTTTCGCTTAAAGAGCAATCCCATGGAACGCATTATGCTCTTTAAGCGAGGTACCACTGTATAATTTTATCTGTTTGGGTTTATTATGTTTAATTTTGTGTTGGTATTGAAATTTTTTTAAATCTGTAGTTTGCCACCCAGGAACTGCGGTTGCTTAAGCAATTAAGACGCTGAACTTGACAACTGGAACTCAGCAGTTTGAGACCTGAGTAATGAATGACAGTGAGCTCCCGTCTCTGTCTCAGCTCCTGCCAAACTAGCCGTTTGAACGCAAGACATTGCAAGTAGATAAATAGGTAATACTTCACTGGGAAGGTAAACAGCGTTCTAGGCACTCCGTTGTCTAATCATGCCTGCTACGTGTTCACAGAAACTTCTGCAAACGCAGCCAGCACTGGCTCTTTGGCTATAAACAGAGATGAGCACTAAACCCTAGAGTCAGATATGACTGGCTTTTGAGCAAGGACGATTTTTACCTTTACCTATGCCACCCAAAGTGGGAGAATATCCCAGATTGGTTGGATATAAATGTAATAAATAAATAAATAAAAGTCTGAATTGATTCCAGAACATACAATATATACATACATGAGCTTCTATGTTTCTCTTGCACCATCTGTGATGTCCAGCCTGATGTGTGAATAACAGCTAGCTTATATTTGTGATATTTTTAGTGGTCCAATGCAAGTATCACCTACTGTATGCTTGCCTTCAACTATAGCATGGTGTCACTTTTCAAAAGGAAAAAAAAGCTTCGTGGCTCTACTAGCAATGTTACATAATGGGATTGTTATATTAGAAACAGCAAATAGACAACAGGTTGCAATACTTTTGAAGGAAAAGAATGGGTGAAATTGTCAAGCTCCTCCAGTGATTATGCAAATACACTTGAAAATAGATATCAGATTTGGATCTCACTCATAAGCACCACCCATGCTTTTTCTCAGCCTTTTATAAATTCAACACACAAGCGTTCCAAGTTTTTGAACTCTTTTTCGTCTCTCTTTGTAACGATGAGGGCCAGAACCCTCCTTTCAGAATCATTTTTTTAAAAAAAACCTCCGCCTAAGACTGTGATGGCAAACCTTGGCACTCCAGATGTTCTTGGACTTCAATTCCCAGAAGCCGTACAGGCGCATTTTACTTCTGCTTCCAGGAGCGATGAGGGTGGCGCAGGCCGGATGAATCGCAGTAAACCCATTCGTGCGGATTCACGGGGGCTTGGACTTCTGGGAATTGAAGTCCAAGGACATCTGGAGTGACAAGGTTCACCATCACGGGCCTATGATTTCATGCAACAAAACCAAAGGCATATGACTTTAATAACACAAAAATTTTAATTTACTCTGTGAGTATCCTGCATCAGAAAATCAGTTTGAGAAGAGAAAGGCAAAACAGCGCTGCAGAGACTGATTTTTGAACATTTCCTCTTTTTATAACCCATGAGGTTTGTGCTTTAATGAACAGTTGACTGTTTGAATCGCATAATGCAATACCTGTTCCTCTGGCTTAACGTTACAGCATTTCTCACACCGCAGGATTGCTTCACATTCATTTTGAGATGCAATGCCATTTTCTCCCCGGTGCTGGGTTGTCTTTGCAAAAGGCATAGGACACTCCTACTTCCTATAATTATATGTTTTGTTTTAAACTGGTGAGGTCCTTTTCTCTGAGACTCAGTCACCACCATGTAAACAGGTAAATGTGGGATTGAAAGAGGGGAAAATACACGTTTGGCTCCCAACTGTGGGTGCTCACTGCATCGTGCAGCACTCAGGTCTCGACCTGCCAAACTTCCAGTCATCAAGTGCAGCATCTTAACCACTAAACAATCAGACACATTGTGTTGGACAAGAAAAAGCTCTCTGGCCATACATGTCTGATGTCTAGTGGTTATCATTTAGGATCTCACCTTTCCAGGTATAAGAGAACTGCCCAAGTCCATTGAAACTCGGAAATCTGATACTCCTCTTCTAGGTAACAAAGAATCTTTCAGGACTCTGCAACAATCATAGGAACAGAGCCTGCTTTTGGTGCTAAGGCACAGCATAGAAAATGTGTGAAGCAATCAGAAGTGAAGACTCCTTCTTTGAATAGGTACTGTCTGCTCTTTCCATCTCACCTAACATCTCCCATCTGAATCTGGAACGAAGGAGAATGCCTTCCAATTAGAGGTGGGGGTATGAGTGATTGCAGTGGCTCAAGTGGTTAAGATACTGAACTTGAAGACTGGAAGGTCGGAGTTCGATACCCAAGTATAGCATGATGAAATGAGCTCCCATCTGTGTCCCAGGTCCTGGCAACCTAGCAGTTCGAAAGCAAGAAACTGCAAATAAATAAATAGGTACCACTTTGGTGGGAAGGTAACAGCTTTCTGTCCACTCCAGTATTTAGGCATGCCTGCCACATGTCCATGGAAATGTCTACAAATGCTTTGGCTGTAAACAGAGATGAGCACTGAAGCCTAGAGTCAGATACGACTGGCTTATGAGCAAGGGTGACCTTTATCTTTACCTTGAGTGGGAATACTCTACTTTAACGTCTCTTATTAAAAATGACCAGAACACCATTCCCTCCCACACACAAAAATTCCCCGAGCACTGGCAATTTCCATAATGTACATAGGCTCAAACTTTAATCCCTAGAAGAGCCCTGGTGGTGCAGTGGTTAAACAGCTGTACTGAAGCCAGAAGTTTGTGAGTTCAATCCTGACCAGAGTTCAAGGTTGACTCAGCCTTCTGTCCTTCTGAGTTTGGTAAAATGAGCACCCAGCATGTTTGGGGCAAAATGCTAATTAACTTGTGAACTGCCCTGAAATTCCACTAAGCTCTATGAATCAAGTCCCCGGTGTGGCTCTTTTTCAGTAATGGAAAGCATCTCTGAGTGTATTAGAATGTGAAAATAAAAGCAAACTTTTGAAATGAAAGGGAAAGAAGCTAATTTAAACAGCCAGCCAGTCCCTGTACATTTGTATTATGGTTTGTTTTTTTCGGGGGGGGGGGAGAGATTTCGTACCATTTCTTGCCTACCTATTTGTAGAACAGGGTCTACTGCTGTACTAGAGATTACATGCAGTGCAATCGTGCACATGCTTAATCCTGAATCGTCCCAACTGCATCCAGCAGATCTTCATTCCTCACCCACCCTGATACCCTCCAGCTACAGAGGATTACAACACCCATCAATCCTGGCCACCATGGGTATGGGGAGTGGTAGTCTAAAGATTCAGGAAGGAGGCCAGGTTAGCAAAGAACTGTGTTCCAGATTGCAAACAGATCAGAGCACTTGGCTCTGTTGAGAAGCAATCAACCTTCTGGTCTTGCAGTCCTGATTCCCAGGATCTTTCCACAGAAGAGGGCAGGCTCTACCATTGGGAAGAGTGAGGCAATAGCCTCAGGTGGAAAATGCTGGTGGGGGTAGCGGCAGAAGCCCCCTTTCCCTTGAGCTCCCCAGTCTATTGCATTAAAGAGATCCTCTTGCCTCCTGTGTGTATTGAACCTCCCAGTTGTAGAAGCACAGCCTTCTGCACTACAGCACAAATGTGTGTTTCTCTTTCCTTCTGATATGCCTGAACTACAGACTAACACGGCTACTACCATTCCAAAAAATTCAGCCTTCTGCACGTTGATTTACTCTAAAGGAAGTCCCACTGAGTTGAGCTGGAGGGTGAGGGTACCAAGGTAACATGAACTAACTCTGAGCAATCTCAGAGAGTAAACAAAACAAAAAGACATAAAACACTGTGACACCTTAAATACTAACTCCCCCTTCTTCTTGTTCTGCCATATCTGAATCTTGGCGATCCTCATGGCAATCAGCCATGAATACTGTCCTGAGAATATAATGCAGTGTCCTTTCATCTGCCTTCCACATCGCAGCATGACCCCCACCCGCACTGATCCAGTTCCATGAGCCACTTTCTGGTCCTGAGCCCTTTTAGCACAGTAAGTCTTCATCAGCCCCAGGCCAATATTGATGAAGCTGCTGCCCTCCATCAAAATGGACCATCACCCTTCCCTGTGGACTTCGGCACCCATTAGTCCTCAGGGTTGTCAGGTTAGTTAACCGCCGCCTGACACTCGGGGTTGAGTTGCTGGCAGTATGGGCTACTCTACTACCACAGCAGGATAACCTAGCCGGACAAGTTAAATACTAACTGCTGCATTTTAAAGTTAACTTCCGTGGTCTTGGCTACACAGCACTGCATGTGATCGCTAGAGCAGCAAGAGACCCTATTCTACAAATGGGTGGGGAAAAGAAATTGTACCAAATGCCCCCCCCCCCCGCTCCCATTTCATAACACAAACACACAATTAGGGAAACAAATCTGAGGCGACCTGGCTGCTTAAATTGGCTCCCTTCCTTTTTCAAAACACTTGGTTCACTAGAGTTACCATTAAGAGTATAGCAGTTAAATACGGGCACATTTTACTTCTGCTTCCTGGAGTGATGAGGGTGGTGTGGGCCGGATAAATTGGTGTCATGGGCCAGATCCAGCCCATGGCCCGTAGTTTGGGTGCCCCTGTTTTAAGCAGAGAAAATGGCAGCTTAAAATCTATCTCATCCTGTTGCAAAACAGATTGCAAGGCAGGTTTTACTTCTGCTTCCAGTGGGAGGAACCGCGTGACCCGCCAGCTGAACCATGTGACCGGCCTGCGGCCTAAAAAGTTTGGGCACCCCTTTTGTAAGTGGCCACAAGGTATTTTTAAAGGTCTTTTCGTCTGGTTTAGTTGTCTCTCTGCTATGGTTACAGACTAAAACGGCTACCTTAAAAAAAAAATCCACAACTCTGAACAAGTTCCATTGTCATGGTTGAAATGTTCTCTCCCAACACAAGGGTGCAATAAATAAATACAATAAAATATGATAATTAATAAAAATAAAAGTTGCCGGTGACCTGTGCTGTGTCATGGCATCCTGTCCAGACGAATCCTTTCCCTCGTGTTCTTGACTTGGAAAGTTGTGAGTTGGGGCAGGAAGGCCAGGGGGTCGCCTCTCCATCTCCCTATCCCCCTAATGGCGAACCTTGGCACTCCAGATGTTCTTGGACTTCAATTCCCAGAAGCCCCCATGAATCCACACGAATGGGTTTGCTGCGATTCATCTGGCCCACGCCACCCGCCCTCGTCGCTCCTGGAAGCGGAAGTAAAATGCACCCATACGGAGGAAGAGTTAACCTGGAAGAGCCTTCACTGAACGGGCGCGTTTTACTTCCGCTTCCAGGAGCGACAAGGGCAGTGCGGGCCGGACGAATCGCAGTAAACCCAATCCGTGCGGATTCACGGGGGGATTGGGCTTCTGGGAATTGAAGTCCAAGAACACCTGGAGTGCCAAGGTTCATCATCACCGCCCTATCTGAACGGCAACTCCCCCCCCCCCACACACACACCTTTGCCTCGGTTAAAAAAGAAACTTTTATCTCCGTCTTTTCGTATCGAGCCTCGTCGTTCCTCTCACCAGCGTCCCCGGCAGGCGAGCGGAGCCACACGCCTCTCCTTCCCTCCCTCCCACCCACTGACCCGGACCGCCCCCCCGAGGCAAGGGCTCCGCTCGGGCCCGGTCAAGCCCCGCCGCCTGCAGAGCGCTCCCCGGGGCGTGCAGGCGTGTGGCCGGCCGCCAGTCCGCCTCGTCGTGACGTGCCCTGCCCTGTTGCCATGGGACGCGCCGCCCCTATAAATCCAGCCCGCGCGAAAGGAGGCACACACTACTTGCCCAAGTCCAGAGACGTCGAAGCGAGAGAGCGGACGCGCCCGGGGGATTCGCAGCCCGATGGTCTCCAGCAGGCGGCGGCGGAGACGGCGACGGCCATTCACCCAGGGCGCTTGACCTCTACACACACACACCCCGCAGCCACCCGGACCCCCAGCCTAGCCGGAGCCAAGTTGGGGTATCTCTCACGTCGAGGATAAGAAATACGTCTGCAGTCCCGGGACAGAAGCCGTGCGTCCCGGTGTGTGAGAAGCACAAGGACCCCGGCGAGACATTTGCGACCATCAACCCCCCCGGTCCGGAGCCTTTTTTTCCTCTATCCGGGCGGGGGGATCGCGGCCCCGGGACCCCCCATCCCCTCCCCCCAGCCCGTCCCGTTTGCGTTCATGCAACGCCTGGTGGCCTGGGAGCAGGCATGCCTTCCCAGCCTCCAGAGCCCAGCCTTTAAATCCATGGAAGTGGCGAACTTCTACTACGAGGCGGCGGACTGTCTGACGGCGCTCGGCAAGCTGAACCCTCACCCCCGGACGGCGACGGGGCCCCCGCCGCGCTCCATGACCGAGCTGACCGTGGGGGATCACGAGAGAGCCATAGACTTCAGCCCTTACCTGGAGCCCAGAGCCGCCTCGTCCTCGCAGCAGCAGCAACAGCAGCCACCAGGGGGCACCTTTGAGCCGGTTTGCAGCAGCAACAGCAGCAGCAACAACAACAGCGGCCACGACTTCCTCTCTGACCTCCTCTCCGAGCAGGACTACAAAGCAGGAGGCGGCGGGGGGGAGAAGAAGCAGCCCCCCTCCGACTACGCTTACATCAGCCTGGCTCGCCACCCCCACCACCATCATCCCCACCCCCCGCACCACCACCCGGGTCACAACAAGGCCCTCCTAGGCTGCTTCCCGCCGCAGATGGTGGAGACCAAAGTGGAGCCGGTGTTCGAACCCTTGGACTCCAAGGAAGACGGCGGGGGTGGAGGTGGGAATGGAGGCGGCGGCGGCGGGGGGGCCCGGCCGGGCTTGGGGGGCCTCTCCTCGCCCTACGGCAGCGCCGTGCGCTCCTACTTGGGCTACCAGTCGGTGCCCAGCGGGAGCAGCGGCAACCTCTCCACCACGTCGTCGTCGTCCAGCCCGCCGGGCACACCGAACCCTTCGGACTCCCAGTCCTCCAAGTCTGCGGGAAATGGCGGCGGCCTGCCTTATCCGCCCCCCGGCGCCCACAAGAGCAAGGGCGGCAAGAAGTCGGTGGACAAGCACAGCGAGGAGTACAAGATCCGCCGCGAGCGCAACAACATCGCCGTGCGCAAGAGCCGCGACAAGGCCAAGCTGCGCAACCTCGAGACGCAGCACAAGGTCCTCGAGCTGACGGCCGAGAACGAGAGGCTCCAGAAGAAGGTCGAGCAGCTGTCCCGAGAGCTCGGCACCCTCCGGAACTTGTTCAAACAGCTGCCCGAGCCCCTCCTGGCCACCTCGGGACACTGCTAGCCCCGCCACCTGGCCGCCACTGGGTGCGGGGGGGGGGGCGAGGAGGACTTACAGCGGGGGGTGGGGTGGGGGTGGGGGGAGAGACTGTGGAGGGGGGTGGGAGAGAGGGTGGATGAATGTGAGGGGGGAAAGGATGAGTGACCCCCTTCTCCCCCCCTAAAAGCAAGGGGGGTGGGGAGAAAAGAGAAAGCCCAGAGGGTTTACTTAGATCCATGATGGCGAACCTTGGCACTCTCTTGGACTTCAGTTCCCAGAATCCCCCCCCCCGTGAATCCGCATGGAATGGGTTTACTATGATTCATCCGGCCCACACCGCCCTCGTCGCTCCTGGAAGCGGAAATGGCGCCCGGCCAGGCGCGTTTTACTTCTGCTTCCTGGAGCGACGAGGGCGGTGCGGGCCGGATGAATCACAGTAAACCCATTCCGTGCGGATTCACAGGGGGGGCTTGGGCTTCTGGGAATTGAAGTCCAAGAGAGTGCCAAGGTTCACCATCATGGACTTAGATATTATATAATATATATTTTTGGCCTTTTAAATTCGCACTCTGAGGAGGAAAGACCCCCTTCCTTTACCTCGCTTTACAACTCCCTTTACCTCTGCACAAAAAAAAAACACAACTTCATGGGGTGGTTGGGGGAGAATCTTTTTCCATTTTCCTCTCAGTTTGTATTATTCAACTTTTTTTTCTAAGAAAAAAAATAATGATGATGATACCAAATGGAACACGTGCCACCTCATCTTTTTGCGGCCTTGGTGTCTTTTGCAGGGTTGTTGTTACTATTATTATTATTTGGAATAGTAGCCGTGTTAGTCTTGTGTTTCAGGCATATCAGAGAATAGACAAAAAACACTGTGGCACTTTTAAAGCCTAACTATTATATATATATCTTTAATATGAGCTTTCATGGATCAAGTCCACGTTGTCAGAGTGGACTTGGTCCATGAAAGTTCACATTAAAATATAACAGTCTTTAAGTGCTACATTGTATTTGTTTCATTTGTTTTGTTTCATGCCTATTATTTTATTTCCCTTTGGGGCTGGCAAGGGCTAAAAAAAGGCTAGTAGTATTTAAGAACAGAGAAAAAGAGAGAGAGATCAAAGTGGGGAGAAAGGGATTGAATGTGAGTCCGGAGTGATGCAATTGTTAAAGCATGGCTGGGAAGCTGGATGGATACACATGATGCAATTCCGTGTAACTGTCAGTCATGGATTGAGTAATCTGTTAAAGATGTTCCTACAGTTTTTTTAAAGTGATAAAGAACAATCTATTTCTATAAGGAAAAAAAGACATATGTATATTTTGGGATCTATGCATTCTTGCTACATATGAAGCATTAATGAATAATTTTAATAAAACTTTATTGCTAGGATGGAAAATGAGAGCCTGGTTTTTTAAGATAACTAAGTGTACATAACAAAAATAGCTGTTTAACTGGAGGAAGGAGTGTGGAAGGGTTGCCCAAGACTCAGAAAAATCAATGGGAGTTGTACAATCAGCTTAAATGTAGCCCGCCCCCCAAGCTAAAGCAGTCTTTATTCCTTTGAGTTTTCTTGGGTTAGTTAGGAATAAAGTCCATAATTATTTTGGAGCTAGGGACTTCAGTGGCTTAGTGGTTGAGACACTGTCAGCAGGTTAGCAGTTTGAGACCCGAGTGCTGCACGACGGAGTGAGGTCCCGTCGTTTGTCCCAGCCCGTCAACCTAGCAGTTTGAAAGTAAGAAATCTCAAGTAGATAAATAAGTGCTGCTTTAGTGGGAAGGTAAAAGCATTCCGTGCGCTATGGTGTCTAGTCATACCTGCCACATACGAAAACATCTGCAGATGCAGACAGTGCTAGCTCTTCATAAGGGAGACCTTTATCTTTAGTACCATAACACCCCCTTGTCCTCCCTGTTTTCCTTCCTAAATATTGCAACTTGATTTATTATAAAAAAGGGGGCAGGTAGCATTAAAATTGACAAGTAAATCCTGAGCAGGTGGAAAAATTAATCTTCATATCTTCTATGTCTCATTGAGCTGGTGATCCATTAGTTCTGATCTGTTTACTTCACAGCACTGGGGGAGAATAAATAATAAAAATACATTACTGCGTGCTCCCAGAGAGACTTCTTTCACAAGTCTACATGAGGAAAGTTTAAAGGAAGTCATTCAGAATATCTGATAACCTTTTAGTAACTTTTACAAAGCAGTGCCTCATCAACTTCTCATTAACTTTATTAATGTGGTTTGGGTAGAGTTATGACAATTGCACAGTTTATTTTGGAAGGTGAGAAACTACACACCCAAGTTTCTAATCATTGAATTGTGATAAGATTGAAAATGTGGATTGCAAGGAACAAATTCAGATTTAAATTTGCTTCATGGATTCCATGGATGTTTGGAAATAGATAAAATTAACCTGGCTTTTGCTGGTCGGGAGAGTCTTTTGCCAGGCAGCCTTAAGCAAAAATGCTACTTATAGGGTGAACACCAGCAGCAGCAGATGCTAAGTCGTGAGACATGGATTGCACTTAATTGCACACTTAAGTGCAACCCATGTCTCACAATTTAGCATTCATAGTATTGGAAGTAAATAGGTGGCTTCATGTCTGACCTAGACATGGAAGAAGAAGTTGCAAATTGTCTTAATTTCAGCCAACAAAAATGCAGCAATTAGTCCCAGCCTCTGGCTGCTTAACAGATTTTGTGTTGCCTTTGTGCTAGAGCATGCTTACCTTTATCCTACCTGTCTCAACACCCACCTACCCCCAATTTACTTCTG
Source organism: Bradypodion pumilum (assembly GCA_035047305.1). Classification (NCBI taxonomy): domain Eukaryota; kingdom Metazoa; phylum Chordata; class Lepidosauria; order Squamata; family Chamaeleonidae; genus Bradypodion; species Bradypodion pumilum. The sequence goes on along the minus strand of JAWDJD010000004.1, from coordinate 28,804,473 downwards.
AACTTGTTTGTTGTGTTATATGTCTTCTGAGCAAGGTATAGTCAGATTACTATGGGTAGAGCAGCAGGAGTTACTTGTACAAAAATACAACCATATGAGCTTCTGGCAAACAGACCTTACGAGCCAGCCAGTACTTTTGCTTTCCCTTGGGACTTCCCAAAGGCATTGCTGGAGGAGAATTCTGGATTAGATAACTGGCCTTTGGCCAGTTCTTGTGGGTTTCTTCTTAAAGGCTGTGCTGAATACAGATGGTGGTACTGCGAATGATTTCTCAAGGCCTGGATGCTGAACATTTCTGGCCTTCCATAATTTGCTCTTGTGTCTGTGCTGCTGGTTAAAATGTGAACAGTGCCTGGAGTGCACTGTGTGCATTTGTGTGCTAGGAATAAAGGCGCTGGATAATGGACCTGGTCTTACTCAGCATTTTCCTACCTAGGACGTCCTTATGGAATTCTCAGTTTTAAAACTTATCCAAAGCCTCTGGCAAATAATTTCTTCTATTCTTCTTAGACACAGATTGGAAGAGTTATTTTTTCCCCTTAAGGATTTATGGGCCATGCTATCTGGGAATTATAAAAATCATAGTCTGAAACAATAAATGTTCTGTTCGTTTGGTGGCCCTTGGCAGTAATAAAAGGCAGAAGTTTTGCTTGAAAGCTGTTGACCTAAACATTCTGTAAGAACGTTTCTACGGAAAAACAAGAAGTGCTTCCTGATTCCTTTACTGCTGATAGAACTGTTTTTGCCAACAACAGGTATGGTTTTTATTAAAGAGCTAAGTTGGGTTTTCACTATCCAGTTACTATTATACTGTCAGCATCTCCAAAGCTAAGGGGGTATATTGCAGCCTACAGAGGAATCTTTTGCCAAGAGGTTTGCAAGAGTACAGCATAAAGGATTAAGTAAGGGGTTATCCAATGTGGTTTATTGGCTAGAGTGAAAAAATAGAATGCATGAGACCTGGGTTTGAATCCTTGCTCAGCCACAGAAATCTGTCCTGGTAAATTTGGTGCATGTGGTAAAAGCACACTTTAAAATCTCATCTTGAAAGCCCTATTAAGGTTGTAATAAGTTGGTTTTGATATGATACCTTTGTCAATTGTACATAGTTACTAATCTTTTCTAAATACTTAAGGCCAGCAATGGTGAACCTTGGCACTCCAGGTGTTCTTGGACTTCAATTGCCAGAAGCCCAAGTCAGCACTCCTGCTGATCAGGGCTTCTGGGAATTGAAACTCAGGAGTGCCAAGGTTTGCCATCACTGCTCTGTCTAGGCAAATTCAGCAGGAATCTTGCCACAGGGTGCCTTGGATAAGATCAGTGTAAAATCACTCATTGAAAAGAGACTTGGTAAAATATCTAAATGGAGTCCCTGCAAGTCATAACCAACTCTTTTCTACTTTATCTGCTAATATGAACTTGTTTATCCAAAATAACAAGTCATTTCCAGTTTTTGTCAATTATGGCTAACCGCTACTAATCTTTGCTGGCAAGCTGGCATATGCTTAGATAAATGTGAAAATTGCCCTTGCTCGAAGACCAGTCATATCCAATTAATCTCAGTGCTCATCTCTGTTTCATAGCTGAGAAGAGCTAGCGCTGTCTGCGTTTGCAAACATTTCCATGGACATGTGGCAGGCATGACTAGGCATCGGAGTGCACGGAACACTGTTTACCTTCCCACCGAAGTGGTCCCTATTTATCTACTTGCAATTTCTTGCTTTTGAACTGCTAGGTTGACAGCTGGGACAGAGACGGGAGTTCACTTCATCGTGCAGTACTCAGGTCTCAAACAGCTGACGCTCCAGTCGTGAAGTTCAGTGTTTTAACCACCAAGCCATCGCATATGCTTACTTGGGAGAATATCCTGTTGAACTCAGTGGATACCTTAATACATATCTAGAAGTTGACTCTTTTATAATGAAATCATAGCCATGTGTACTCAAAAGTAAATTCTACTGAGTGTAAGGACATAGTGACCAAGTAAATGGGTATCACAGCCTTGGTAAAAGAAAAGGAAATTATGCTAGGCAAGCACAGTATAAAGCACTGCAGAAATATAAACTATTGTGGCACAGTGTGGCATCATTTCCTGCTTTGATTTCTCCCCCACCCCACATCTTAGTTGGTCATTTTCACCCACTTCCACTTTTTCCTCAAGTGCTAATCTGGAGATCAAAGTGCAGGTCACCATCATGAGAATGGAAAAACTAGTTCTGTCTGTCCAGCAGGGCTTGAAGACCTGTATTTCTTGAATGGCACCCCCCCCCCCCCATGTAGCGTAGCAGAAACAGTTTAAAGAAACGAGTAGAGATTCTTTTTTCATTGCACTGGGTGTAATTCTACCTTGTGTAGTCCCATCATGGTGGCTTTGTGCATACCTAGAGCAGTTTACTGCACTGTGGTCTTAAACTGTTATCATCTGTTGCTCAGGGTCGGAATAGAGAGGGCTGCTGAGTCCATGGGCTGTCCATGGTTGTAATTGGCCTTTGTCAAAATAAAATAGAAATAGGGCCAGGAACCAAGATATTTTGGGGGATTTAAAGGGATTTCATGCAACCGAAACCTAGCAGTTCGAAAGCAAGAAATTGCAAGTAGATAAATAGGCATCACTTCGGTGGGAAGGTAACAGCATTCCATGCGCTCCTGTATCTAGTCATGCCTGCCACATGATCTCGGAAATGTCAGCAGAAGCAGACAGCAATTGCTCTTCGGCTTTGAAACAGAGATGAGCACTGAACCCTAGAGTCAGATACGACTAGCCTTTGAGCAAGGGAAACCTTTACTAAAGCCGTTTATCTTTAATTCTTTGGAAAACAATTCCAATGCTATTTGAACAAGCAACTTTGGAAACTCCAAACTGGTTTGTCATACAGACTGTGGGTTACTGTGCAGTTCTTTTAAAAGGTTTGCTGTTGAGATTTCCCCCTCCTCTCTCCCTGCCTTTCTCTGTGTTTTGCATTCTTAATTTTTTTTTCTGGTTCCAAACTTTAACACACACAAATAATTCTTAGTTCAAAACACACAAAATATTTACAGGGTGGTTTTTTTCTAATCTCTTGATGAGATATTTCTAAATGCAATTTCTCTGTTGATTTTAAAATGTCTCCATATGGGCACAATCCAGGAAAGATTATTTTCCAGGTTCATACATTTCAGTGTGAGATACATTAAGCATTGTGCTTATCTGTTCCTCTGGAGTTTTCAGGACTTCACAGTGTCTAACTTTAGATATACTATATCCAAGATTTCTTAATGCTTTTAGAATTACTTTTTTGTTTTTTTTAAAAGAAAAGTTAAATGTGTGAAAGAATACCATAATGGATTAAGTTCATCAGATTGTAGATTCCATATACAGTATATAAATATAACACTCACTTCTTTTTTGTGAATTTATGCCTAAATTAACTCAGCAACTTTAAATCTCTTACAAGACATTGGCTGAAATCCAGCTGGCATAAACCTACATTGTGCATAAATGATAATGTCATCATCTGGCAACATTACTCTTTATTTTAATTTAATTTAAAACCTTCAGGTTCCAAAGCTCCTTAGGGTTCCCTTTTGTCCTGAGGAAGCCTATGCAAGCTTTGGGCCAAGGGAGAGCCTGTCAAATCAGCAATCTTTTGCTAGTTTACTAATATTGGTCATGATCCAGCAATGATACAACCAGTGGCAATCTTGCAATATAAAAAGCTCCCCACCATACCGAAGTTTCCCCAGAGGAGGAAAGGATCCCTAAGGAATGTTGGAACCTGAAGGAGGGGAAGGGAAATGTAAATTTTTTTAAAAAAATACAGAATAATATTGCCAGGTGATAACATCTTCATTGTGCAGTGTAAAGTTGCACAACAGGATTTCAGTTATTAACTTGGGTGATCCAGATTTTCTAGTCCCCACTTAGCTGTGAAATTCTATGGATGACCTTGGACTAGACTAGAGCAATGTTTCCCAACCTTTGGTTTTTGGACTTCAATTCCCAGAAGCCTAAGTCACTGATCAGCCTGTGCACTGACTTAGGCTTCTGGGAGTTGAAGTGCCCCACATTGGGAGCCACTGGACCAGAGTATCTTTCGGCCTGACAACAGGATTGTTGTGAGAATAAAGTGAGCAAGAGAAGAATGAATGATGTATATCATCTTTACAGCACCGGAGGAGGGATTGGAAACAAATGAAACTGTTTAATGGCCCAAATCCTCTTGCATAGCTGTGCCAATGGTGTAGCTTTTGGAGGCAAATTGCCCAAGTTAAGAAATCACCGTAGACCATACCTGTTAAGTATCCCGGATTGGCTGGGATTTCCCGTATTTCCGCTCCGCTTCCTCCACTTTCGCGCTGCCATCCCGTAATTTGACCGGCGAGGAAAGTAGTTACTGCACATGCACGTATGCACAGAACCCTGCTGGACAGACAGAACTAGTTTTTCCATTCTCATGATGGTGACCTGCACTTTGATCTCCAGATTAGCACTTGAGGGTTCTGTGCAGGTCCCGTATTTTCTGGAGCTGCGCCTGAGGGGTATGCCGTAGACCCCGTCAGTTGCATAAAGTCACACAAGACAGTATTGTAAACCACTTCTGAATACTCTATTTAGAAAACCCCCAAAAGAACATAAGAACAGCCTTGCTGGAACAGGCCACAGCCCATCCAGTCCAGCATTCTGTCTCACACAGTGGCTCACCATTTCCTTCAGCGTATTCCCAAGAAGATGCCTTCACCTGCTTAGGATTCCCTGGAAATGATATTGAGAGATATCCTGCCTATCTCTCCAACCCGGAGGTTGTCCTTAAGTATCCATAATTATAGCCATTGATACTCTTGTCCTCCATGAACTTGTCTAATCCTTTCTTAAAGCTGTCAAGACTGACAGCTGTCACCACTTCTTCTGGCAGGGAGTTCCATAGACCAGTGGTCCTCTGGGTGAAAAAGTACTTTCTCTTATTTGTTTGAGAACTTGTACCCAAAAGTTTCATGGAGTGCCCCCTAGTTCTAGTGTTGTGCGATAGGGAAAACAGTTTTTCCTTATCTACTTTGTCCACACCGTGCATGATTTTATAAACTTCAATCAGGTCACCTCTTAGACGCCGTCGTTCAAGAGTGAAGAGGCCCAACCGTTGCAGCCTCCGATGGTAAGGAAGGTGTTCCAGTCCCCTAATCATTCAAAAGGGTTGCCGTTAATCAAAATTGACATGTTAGCACATAATTATTATTACTAGGAGCCCTCCATAAGATGTCTCTCCTTTAAAAAGACCTTGAGGGATCTCACAATTCCTTTCCTTTCCAGGCAGGCTGTTTTAGGAACAGCCATTCTTTTTCTACCACTCTCCAAAAGACTTGCATAACACCCTGCGTTTATTGTAACAATTAGCAATTACACTTCTGTTCCACCCCTCCATAGCTTAGGGCACTCTCTGAGCAGTTTACAGGCAATTAACATTTTGCCCCCAACATGCTGAGTACTCATTTTACTGACTTCAGAAGGATGGAAGGCTGAGTCAACCTTGAGTCGCATCACGATCGAACTCACAATGTTTTGGCTGCAGTACAGCAGTTTAACCACTGCACTACCAGGGATCTTGTTCTAGTCATCTCTAAGTGAATCTCCCCCATTCCACTCTTGCCACAACAATCTCAGACTGAGGAAATATGATGGACCACTGGCCATTGAATGACATTCATTGCTCAGTGGTGATTAGAACCTGGATGTCCTGAGTCCAAGCTGTCTCTCATACTGGCACTCAAATGGGTTTCCATGCAGAGGGACCTTGGAATGATTCCAAACTGTTGCAGGAGTACTAACACATCTCTTTGCGAATGGTGTCCTTTTCAGTTCAGGATCCCAGTTCAGGCTGCCCAACAAAACAGACCCAAACTGTTCTGCCCACCTGGATATAAACACCTCTACTAAGATGTGAAAATAAGCAGGTAGCTTGGTTTACACCTTGTTTGTGGTTTTTACTGTATTGGCCGGCTTATAAAACGCGTTGGCATATAAGCTGCACCCCCGTTATTACCAAAATAACTCACTATAGGCCACTATATACAGTATAAAATGCACTCTATTTTAAGGGGGGGAGTGAGTCTTATATGCCAGCAAATAGGGTACTTTGCTTGCAAGTATATGCATGCAAGAAAAAATACTCAATGTGATGCAGTGGACAGAATGACAGACTAGGGTTGAAAAAACTGGGTTTGAATCCTCACTCGGCCATGGAAACTCACTGGAGGTGTGGAACTGGTAAAACCACTCCTTACTTTGAAAGCTCTGTTAGGGTTGACTGTAAGTCAGTTCAGACTTAAAGGCATATAACAACAAATGCAAATATATAAGGTTTAGAATAGATCATGTCATTTGCCATCAACCTGCAGAGGAATATGCCATTGCTTCTCAGCCATCTATAGTAAGGGGGAAAGCAAGAACCAGGGAGCTGTAGCAGCATGCAAATATATACAACAAAAGTGGACAAAGTTAATATATATGTGTGTGTATACACTTGATACAAATAAGGAGGATTGTGAAATTATGTAAGTGATGTTCTCTCCCCCCCTCCAAGAATTGAGAACAAGCAGGTGGCTTGGTTTACACTTTGCTTGTGGTTTAAACTTTGCTTGGAAAAAATATGCAGAAACGAGTCTCATTGAAATTAGGGATGCCTAACTAGCAGGTTAAACTTGCAGTCCTGTGCAGACCTACTAGACCTTATAAAGTAAAGGGTGAGCCCTAGCAGCATTTCATGTGCTCCTGTGCCTAGTCATGCCTGCCACATGATCACAGAAATGTCTGCAGATGGGCTCTTTGGGTGTAAACAGAGATGATCATCTAGAGTCAGACACAACTGGCTTTCGAGCAAAGGAGACCTTTACCTAAGCCCTATTTTATCAATAGGGTCAAGTAAATTTTTATTGTTGTTATGTGCTTCCAGATTGTTTCTGATTTAGCGGAAGCCTTCTAAATTAATGATCACAGCCTTGCAAACTAAAAGCAGTCAAACCTTTCCATGTCAACATTTATCTTTTTCCTGCTTCCCTCTGCTCCTCTTAGCAATTAATCTTCTCTTCTCATGATATAGTATTGTAACCCCGTTTTTAGAAATAAGCACCCCAATTTTTGTCTCTCTATTTTTCCTTTCAAATGTTATTTTACTCTTTCAATAAAGTTATTTCTTTCACCGTATTTTTTTTACCATCCACATTTAGGCTTCCGTTTACACAAGCACCACTCTGGCCATGCACCCATTCACACACACTTGGAGCCCCACCTTTGGGAAACACACATACACCAATTTTATTTTATCTCTTATTATGACTCTCAGCCCCCTTTCGGAATGCTGTCAGCCAGCCAACCAGCAGAAAGAAAGACTTTTAAAAACCCAAGCCTCAAAAAGGCTCCTTTATATTGCAGTTAGAGTTGACTTGAGTTTTAAGGGTTTTGAAGCCTTGCTTGTCTACTGATATAGCTAACCTAACTATTGGATGTCTGATTAATTAATTGACTATGCAGTGTTTATTAAAAAGTCCTAAAACTTACTAAAATGTTTTAAAAATGATTCTAACATGTTTTGCTTTGAATTCCCAAGCAGAAATATCCATGCAGAATCTCCCAGCCTACACAGGAAGACATCAATTATTTTCACCTATTGTTAACCCTGGACCCTGACTCCTGGGAGCTCAAGATAATCCTTCTTAATCTTCAACCCACCTGCCACAGATTGTTTTTACCAATACCTGCATACCTTGAGGGGTGGGAATGTGTAAATCCTTATGAGACACAGAACTGGGTTAAGGATGGATACTGCAAATCTATTGATTCTGGGAACAACTACTAGCTCCTCACATAGCCCAACATTCAGCCTTCCCTGAACTTATTATCTACGATGCCATTGGTCATTTTGAACTTCTTGCCGTGAACTCTGGAACCACATTGGTGCACATTTTCAATCCTCGCTCCTATTGGATGTCACATTGGAGACATCACGGTGAACTCTTTTTTCTTATGTAAACCCCCTTTTCTTCCTCTCCAGGTCCAGGTCTTTGGATGGGGAGGGAGGGACAAGACCCTTTACTCACCTACCCCGTGGGCCTCTCTGGATGGAATGGGCAGTAGAGCTGGGCCTTCCTGATTCCTTTTCTTCCTCTCCAGGCCCAGGTCTTTGGATGGGGAGAGAGGGGCAAGATCCTTTACTCACCTCCCCCGTGGGCCTCATGCCAGCAAGGTGATGCTCAAGATAATACAGGATAGACTTCAACAACATGTGGAGAGAGAACTACCAGAGGTGCAGGCCGGTTTCAGAAGAGGCAGGGGGACTAGAGATCACATTGCCAACATATGTTGGATCATGGAGAAAACAAAAGAATACCAGAAACAAGTCTACTTTTGTTTTATTGACTACACCAAGGCTTTTGACTGTGTGGACAACAACAAAATGTGGCAAGTAATTAAAGAGATGGGAATACCAGAACAACTCATATGCCTCATGAGAAATCTGTACACGAACCAAGAAGCAACAGTTAGGACAGAACACGGAATGACAGAGTGGTTTGGAATAGGAAAAGGAGTAAGACAAGGCTGCATTTTATCACCCTGCTTATTCAATCTATACACAGAGCACATAATGCGCAATGCAGGGATGGAGGAATCACAATATGGGATCAAAATTGCTGGGAGAAACATCAACAATTTGAGATATGCAGACAATACCACCCTAATGGCAGAAAGTGAGGAAGACCTAAAGAACCTCTTGATTGGATTGAAGGAGGAAAGTGCAAAAGCTGGCTTGAGACTTAATATCAAGAAAACAAAGATAATGGCAACAGGTCCTATCAGCACCTGGAAAGTAGACGGGGAAGAAGTAGAAGCAGTGACAGATTTTACTTTCCTGGGATCTAAGATCACTGCAGATGGCGACTGTAGCCATGAAATAAAAAGACGACTGATTATGGGGAGACAAGCTATGAGAAACCTGGGGAATATGGTGAAAAGCACCTTGAAAACAAAAATTTGCATAGTCAAAGCAATGGTATTCCCAGTGGTAATGTATGGGTGTGAGAGCTGGACCATTAGGAAGGCTGAGCGCAGAAGAATAGATGCCTTTGAGATGTGGTGTTGGAGGAGAGTCCTGAGAGTCCCTTGGACAGCAAAGAGAACAAATAGGTCAATACTGGAAGAAATCAATCCTGACTGTTCATTGGAGGGACAAATAGTGAAGATGGAGCTAAAGTACTTTGGACATCAAATGAGAAGGGAGGACTCACTTGAGAAGGCCTTGATGCTGGGAAAGGTGGAGGGCAAGAGAAGAAGGGGGCATCCAAATATGAGATGGATAGATGGTATTGTGGACACAATGGGCACAGAGCTTGGTGGGCTGAGGAGAATGATGGAGGATAGAGGTGCCTGGAGGAAAATCGTCCATGGGGTCGCAAAGGGTCAGAATCGACTGTGCAACTGAACAACAACAAAACCCCCAGGGCAATTGCCCTATCAACCCACCTATTGTTTTATGTGATTAACCTTTTTACTGTAACAAAAGAGCCGGGTACTGGTATTGATTGAATCGTTGTAATTTTTTATTTTGTAATTAATAGATTACTAGTAGAGAGCTAGGTTTAGTTCCCTTGGGTGGAGGGTATATAAATCCCTTGGTAGAAGGTGTCAGCAGCACTCTTTGCACACACATACACAAGAACCCAACAAGAGCTGCTCACTGGGGAAACTTATTTTAGACAAAAAAAGGTCGAGACTAGGACTTATGCCAGCACCTGGCCAGCGTTGTTTTTAACTCCTTTTCAATAAACTTGATTTATATTTTTGTCTGAAATAAACTCCTCCTCGTCCTTGGGAGAAGGGTTCCGCCAGCGATTGTACCGAAGTTGCAACTGTTCTCAACACGCACACTCCTGTAAGCAATCAGAAAAAGGGGGCATCAGTTTTTGGGTAACAATTTGAGGGGCTCCGTTTTGTTAATTTAGCTTCTAGTGAGGCTTCAAACTTGAATCCCTGTTCAACTCTGCTAGTTTTTGACTTAAGCTGTCTTGAAGACAGTACAGGGATTGGCCCCGAAATACAGATTCTCTACTATGAGAATCTTGTGGGTGGAGAACTAAGCTGAGAGGAGTAAGTAGCGCTGCCAACACTTTTCTGGCTGCATGTTCCTGTACTTTCTCCAAGGTGGAAAGTGGAAAGAATAAGTTTGTTTGCATTTTGGTATGTCATTTCTGTCTCTTCCTTGCTTGGAATGTTAAAAGACAGGCCAAGAGATTTTGCTGTCCGAAGCAGAAGAAGTCAACACCTTCTTTCTAACACTTGTTGTACAATAATACGTCCACCAAATTTCAGTTTGCTACCTTAAAGTTGGTCACCTTTGGTGGATCACCTCATCCTGTGTAATATCTGTTCCTGGTCAAATGCATGCTTTGGTCCTTTAAATCCCACTCCCCATGTACCACCCCGCACAACATTGACAAGCAGAGGAGCCTAATTGGGGAAAAATAACAGCATTCTGCGTGCTCCTGTGTCTAGTCATGCCTGCTACGTGACCACGGAAACATTTGCAGACACAGACAGCACTGGCTTTTTGGTGTAAATGAAGATGAGCACTGTCCCCTAGAGTTGGACACAACTGGTTTTCAAACAAGGGAGACATTTACCTTTATCTATAGCACCAATGCAGTAATAGATGAAGAAACTGTGATGTATCCAGGAATGAGACTGTCAGCTCAGCTCTGTTCCAGTTCTGCAAACAGACCTCTGCACCCTGCAGCTGTTCAGAGACCCCTTGTACTTTCATTAAATCAGGAATGGGGAACACGCAGCACACTAGACAATAATAAATCTAGCATATTGGGGGGGGGGCAGTTTACTAACTCTTAGTCTACACGTATATCTTTTGCTTCTTGCTCTAGTTGGTGGATCTTGGAGCTCTGGGAAATCATTTAAAAATCCCATTAATCTGAAATCTGCCTTCTCCCAATCTATTGTCAGATATCTCTTCCCCCCCCTCCCCCTTCCTCTCCTTTCCTTTGGCTCTTTTTGTATGCAATCATTTCTATGTAGAAATGTATCATGTGTTATATCTCTAATATAGTGTGCAGATCAGTAGGAATTGTATGGGAGACAATTGCCACTTTAGGATTTCTAGATACTAGGCACTCTAATCCTGTGGTTGTTTCTTAAGCAAACTTAGCATGCAGTCCTCTAGACAAGAAGCTTATCAGCTGCCTGCTGGTATATGCCTGTGTCATGTGAGCTTCAATGGGGAGACTGAACACCACACATAGGAGCATTGTCCTATTGGCAATGCAGGAATTTAAAGAATATGTTGCTAACCTTGTGTGCAGAAGTCCCAGAGGGCCAGCAGCCTGTATCCCCCAATGATTCCTAACTTGGAGTTCCCAACTTTCCGTATCCCCATCAACATGGGCGTTAAAGGCCACAAGGGCCTTCTCAGATAAACAGAATTTTTCAGGAAGGAAGGAGGATCTAACGATGGGGAATGCAAGAGTAGAGGTGATGAACTCTTGGAGATTTGCAGGTGTAAAGGGGGCATTGGGAGAGACAGAGGAGGAAGATGTTGTGGAGAAAACTGAGGAGACAGGACCAGAGGGTAAACATCTGGTACGCTGAAAAGTATCAAGCTCCATCAGGATATATAATATTTGAATGAAACACTTCCATTTTCCCTTTCCCTTCTGAAAACAATTTAAAATGAGTGAGCCCAAACCACTCTTCAAGAGGCAGGCTGGACATGCTCTTAGTGTTAATGTATGTATTATATTTATATTCCTCCAAAAGGGACCGTGGTGCCTTGGTGGTTAAGATGCTAAACTTGATCTGCAGGTCAGCTCCCATCTCTGTTCCAGCTTCTGCCAACCTATCAGTTCGAAAGCAAGAAATTGCAAGTAGATAAATAGGGATCACTTTGGTGGGAAGGTAAAGAGTGTTCCATGCACTCTGGAGTTGAGGCGTGTCTGCTACAGGTCCATGGAAACATCCGCAAACACAGACAGTGCTGGCTCTTTGGCTATAAATAGAGTCAGATATGACTGGCTTTCAAGTGAGGGCAACTTTATCTCTTCTGCCAATATCAGTCCAAGACAGCAGCTTTCACACATTCCACTTTATCCTCACAGATAAACCCTGTGAGATAGGGGAGGCTGTGACAGACTGGCTGGGCAAAGTAATCCATTGAGTCTCTGGATTATTGGAAAATATAACCTGGATCTCCCAAGTCTCAATACAGCATTCTAACTAGCAGAGGACCCGGCGTTGCCTGGGGGTACCCTACCTGGACCAAGGAGAGACCCGGGCCCGCCCCCCACCCCAGCTGCCTTACCTTTTTGTCTGCTGTCATTGCGGATGCTCTCTCAGATCCACCACGAGGCGCCATCTCAGCCTGACTCTGGCCGCCACCGCCGGCCTCCCCAGCGACTACAGTCACTTGGTAGCCATTGCAGCCCGGCCCCTCCGTCCTTCCGTGGGTTGTGTCAGGTGTACGGGAGGCTCCATTTAGGTGGGTGGGCAGCGGACCCATTTTGGGGGGTAGGTGGAGGCCTGCAGAAGGTGGCGGCCAGGTCCTGTCCTCTGCCCGCCCCCGGCTGTGGGTTCACCCTTCCCCTCGCGGCATGCCTCAGGAGTGCAGAGGAGCCATGCCACAGTGGCCACCCACCAACAGTAGTCGCTGGGGCGGGGTGGCTGTAATGGCCATAATTGCTGCCATCTGTACTGGAGGCTAGGATGTGCGCCACCTGGAATGCCGGCCAGACTTTGGCACATGCGTGGAATTTTGTGCATGTGCCACAGCTGGGAATGCCAGGCAGGGTTAGGCGCATGGGTGGATTCTTGCGCATGCACAGTCACCTCTCTTGGTCATTTCTGCCAGCAAGGGGGCAGGCGTTGCAGCCCCTTTTTTTGAGGCAAGGACCCTGAGGCGGGCTGCCGGTTACCCATGCTGGCCACCCCAGACGTTGAAGGTAGGCGTGCACGCAGTTTCCAGTGCAATCGGTGCAGGGATGTCACTTTGTATTAGGGAACCCTGTGATGTCATGGAGCCCCAGATCTGGTCAGCTGGAAATTGGTTGAGCTGTGGCGATGACATCACAATCCCCCCTGGTTGGCTTTTCCCCCTTGCTTTTTCTCCTGTCGGTGGGGGCATCTCTTTTGCGGATTGATTTAGGGGGTGTACCCCTACCCATGGGGCTTGTCACCCCAGCAGTGATCGCCTCTTCGGCCCAAGGTACATGTGTGCCGAGTTTCAGTGCAATCGGTGCAGGGGTGTGGATTTGTATAAGGAACATGGAGCACTCGACCTTGATTTTAGTTATATAGATAATAATGTTGTGTATTGAGGTTAATTGCAAGTTGCTCCAGCAACGCTTTGCAAAGACAAAATGGCAATTTCCCACCATCAACATTAGCCGCTAGGTTTGGCGCATACTCTTTCCTTCTGGGCGCACTCTTTATGTTAATCAGAGTTCAATGATTGGGTGCAAATTTGGATCCTATTCGTGATTGGTTAAAACTGGTATATCATGTTATGATTGGTTGGTTATGGTTGTCTGGTGGGTTACTACATTGTATCAAAGAGTTACTGCCGGGGAGACGCTATATAAGCCCCACGGATAAACAAGTATGGGGCCGGGGCCGGATCTATGCTTCTCATTATCACAGCAGGTTAGACCACGCCGGGCTAACCTGGGGCTTCTCTTTACGCTCACTCGCAAGGTGTAGCTCAGTACATTGCCTCTACAGTAGAATTCAGAGAGACCGATTACTTGGGACTTGTGTAGCCATCTGAGGTCCGGATATTCCTTGTAAGAGTAACCAGAAAGGCTTTACAATAAACCGTTGTTCATTGTTCTGTTCATCGTTTGCTGGACTGTTCTTTACAAAGGCCGGACACAACAAATAACTAGACAATAACACTGTATTTTCTTTACTTCATCAGGTTTGCTGAGAGTAATTGGCTATAGTCCAGGCTATCCTGGATTAGGCCATGCTGTCTTGTGAATACTGGAGGTTGTATTCTAAGAAAAGCAAATTTCCAATGCTCTAGTGCAGGGGTGCGCAAACTACAGCCCACAGGCTGGATCTGGCCTCCGACGGCAATTCATCTGGCCCACAAAGCCCTCATTGCTCCCTGAAGCAGAAGTAAAACACGCGCATATGGACGGGTTTTACTTCCGCTTTTGGGAGCAACAATGGCTTCGCAATACAGATGAATTGCTGTTGGGGGCCGGATCCAGCCCATGGGCCATAGTGACTGGACCAGAGCCCGTGGCCTGAAAAATTTGGGCACCCCTGCTCTAGTGCTTGTGCAGCAACTTGGTGAATAAGAGACACAAGCTAAGGCTCCAACAGCAAAGGTACATCAAGGTGTGGGTCAACTCTTGCTCAATCTTTCCACTGGGAGTGTCTCTATTTTGTGCATGTCTGGCCTACCTGGCAGGGTGCATTTGCCTGGTGATCAGAGGCTTGTGAAGCAATAATTCATTAAGTGAGCAAGATCTACAGGCTCCAGCCACTTGAAAGACGACATTCCCAGCTGGCGGGATACCATCAGAAAAGATGGTGCTTACTGCAGTAGACTGTTGCTATCAGACATGTGCTACTGCCCATATGGGTTATTTTTCTCCATGTCCATACTGGGATCTGAACAATATAATAAGCCACCATTGCCTTTAAACTAGGGGTGCCCAAACTTTTCAGGCCATGGGCCAGTCACGTGGTTCAGCAGGTCGGTCATGTGCTTCCTCTCACTGGAAGTGGAAGTAAAACGCACCTTGCAATCTGTTTTGCAACAGGTTGGTAGAAACCTTTCCTAGATAGTACCAGTCCCTGACACATTTGGTAGCCACCTAAGAAGATCCCTGGTAGGTAAGATCCAAGCTTTAACTAGTTCAGCATTTGAGTCCCACTATGGTCAATCATGATTATTGAGTGAGGAGCCCACAAAAAGAACATGAAGACAACATGAGGGGTTGTAGGCTAGGAATACTCAGATTGTCTCTAAACCAGTCCTCCTTCCCCAGGATAGATAGATAAATATTATATATAGACAGATTGACTGATGGTTTGATTTAGATATATATTCCCCATTTTTCACCCATGAACTTAAAGCAGAACACATGCTTTTCCTGTTCACTATGTCAGCTTCACAACACCCTGAGAGAGTTCTAGATAAGAAAACAAATCACAAACCTAGGCTACTCTATGGTCTTGTTCCTTAACCACACTAGTAAACCACACTAGAGAAGATCAATTGAATCCATGGGGATTAGATGAGTTAACTCCTCCAAAAATTCTATTTATTTAAATAGACCTACCCTGTGATTTACAGTTAGAGTTCTCCTATTTGAATCAATGGAATTTACAGAGAAGTTGACTTATCACATCCGGCACCATTAAAACATGCGTTGATACGCCCGCTCCTGAAAAAGGCATCACTTGACCCAACAGTACTTGTTAACTTTAGGCCTGTAGCTAACCTCCCTTTTCTAGGGAAGGTATTGGAGAAGGCAGTGGCGCGGCAGCTACAGGGGGGCCTGGATGAAGCGGATTATCTGGACCCTTTTCAATCAGGTTTCAGGCCTGGATATGGTACTGAGACTGCATTGGTCACACTGTTGGATGATCTCTGGCAAGAGCGGGATGAAGGTAATCCATCCGTCCTTGCTCTCCTTGACCTCTCAGTGGCCTTCGATACCGTCAACCATGGTATCCTTCTGTAATGGCTCCAAGGACCACTGTGTGGTCCTGGTTTTCCTCATTTCTGAGGAGCTGGACCCAGTCAGTGTTGTTGGATAATACTACTACTACTAATAATAAACTTTAATTTATATACCGCTCTACTCGCCCAAAGGCGACTCCGAGCGGTTTACATTGGCGCATGCTGTCTGCACAGCAGACAGCAGCAAACATAAACAAGAAAATACAATATAAAATATACAAAAAGTGTCAAAACATAATTAAAGTTACAATCAAAAGAAAGCAGTGATGAAATAGAAACAAAGACAAGATACAAACAATAAAGCCAAGCCAGGATAAAAGGTAAACGTTCCTCAGTTACGTCAAAAGGTCCCCAAATGGCTTCAACCCCCCCGGGGCGATGGTGTGGCTCCGGGGAAGCACAGGACCTCTGCGGTGGCGGCGGCGGCTTTTCACCCTTCTAGCCAAGCGTGGCTCGTAGAGGGTGGCAGCGGCTGCAAGTGCAGGTGAGCTGGGCTCAAGTCCAGGCAGGCAGTCCAGGGCAGAGGAAGGCACCAGCGTCGGGAGCAGTCCCGCGGCGAGATCTTTGTAGCTGCAGGGGTCTGACGCAGCTGACCCCCATTTCACCCGTAGGCAGTCCAGGGGGGGGAGGCAACCAGCATTGGAAGAGGCCCCGTGGCGAGATCTTGATGCTGGCAGGTGCCACTCGTTCCAC
The DNA here is from genome assembly GCA_035047305.1 of Bradypodion pumilum. Lineage (NCBI taxonomy): Eukaryota > Metazoa > Chordata > Lepidosauria > Squamata > Chamaeleonidae > Bradypodion > Bradypodion pumilum. The sequence continues at coordinate 28,788,058 of JAWDJD010000004.1, read as the reverse complement.
CAGCTGGCTGCTGGTCGAAAGCCCTGCCGGGCTTGGTGGAGGCTGGGGCGGCTTTTGAGGGCGATGGAAAGCCCTCATGTGCCACTCGTTCCACCAGCCGGCTGCTGGTCGAAAGCCCTGCCCGGCTTGGTGGAGGCTGGGGCGGCTTTTGAGGGCGATGGAAAGCCCTCAGGTGCCGCTCGTTCCACCGGCCGGCTGCCGGTCGAAAGCCCTGCCGGGCTTGGTGGAGGCTGGGGCGGCTTGTGAAGGCGATGGAAAGCCCTCAGGTGCCGCTCGTTCCACCAGCCGGCTGCCGGTCGAAAGCCCCGCCGGGCTTGGTGGAGGCTGGGGCGGCTTTTGAGGGCGATGGAAAGCCCTCAGGTGCCGCTTGTTCCACCGGCCGGCTGCCGGTCGAAAGCCGGCACAATATCTTGCCTGCCTCAACTTGCCTCTGCCTCTAGTTTTTTGTTTTGTGGTTGACGCGGTCTCTTAAGTATCCTGGTCCACTACCATGAAGGACTTTAAAGGTCATTACCGGCACCTTGAATTGCACCCGGAGGCACACCGGCAGCCAATGCAGCTCCCAAAATAGGGGTGATGCATGGTCATAGCGACCACACCTCATCCCCACATGGGAAGCCACATTTTGCACCAGTTGTAGCCTCTGAATGGTCATCAAGTGCAGCCCCATGTAAAGCGTGTTACAATAATGGACGGATGGATGGCGAGCAAGGACGGATGGATGACAAGAGGTCCAGCCCTAGGCTTCTCTATTATGGGTTGCCGCAGGGCTCGGTGCTCTCGCCTCTCCTATTTAATTTCTACATGAGGCCACTGGGTAAGATCATCTGTTCCCATGGGGTGAAGTATCATCAATATGCTGATGATACTCAATTGTCCATCTCGGCCCATGGTGATCCAAGTTATGGGGTTGACGTCCTATCCATGTGTCTGGAGGCTGTAGGGGTCTGGATGGGGGACAACGGGATACAACTGAATCCTGGCAAGACTGAGTGGCTGTGGTTTAGGGGGCCTGTGTTGTCTCGGGAGCTACCATCTTTGGTACTGGATGGGGCTCTTTTGCCTCAGATAGACCCAGTGTGTAATTTTGGGCTCCTCCTGGATTCATGACTCCTGCTCAAAGAGCAGGTGGCAGTTGTGGCCAGGAGGGCTTTTGTGCAACTTCGCATTATTCACCAATTACGCCCACTCCTGGACCAGAACTCCTTACTAATGGTCACTCACACTCTTGTCACCTCCAGACTATATTATTGTAACACGCTTTACATGGGGCTGCACTTGATGACCATTCAGAGGCTACAACTGGTGCAAAATGTGGCTTCCCATGTGGGGATGAGGTGTGGTCGCTATGACCATGCATCACCCCTATTTTGGGAGCTGCATTGGCTGCCAGTGTGCCTCCGAGTGCAATTCAAGGTGCCGGTAATGACCTTTAAAGTCCTTCATGGTAGTGAACCAGGATACTTAAGAGACCGCGTCACCCTAAGATCATCTGCCCATCCTACAAAATCAGACCAGAGGGGCTCCCTAGTGGTTCCATCCACCAGAGAGGCTCGTCTCTCTGGCACTAGAAGGAGGGCCTTATCTGGCCTTGTGGAACCTGTTGCCGACCGAGTTGCGTCTCCAGGCAGAGCTGACAGCCTTCAGAAAGGGCCTTAAAACCTGGTTAGCACAGCGGGTGTGGGACTGGGACACTTCTGGTGTGGTAACCCCCCCCCCCACTGACTTATATAAGGCCATCTGGGTTTTTTAATTTTATAGGGAAAGTGTTTTAATCTGGTTTTAATGGTTTTCAAAGTTTTAATTGTTTAGTCCTGTATGATGAGGACGTTTTGTATTTTGAACTTTTGATACTGTTGTGAGCCGCCTGGAGTCACTTCGGTGAGGGAGGCAGCAATACAAATACAGTGGTACCTCATACAATGATTTTAATCCATTCCATGGGGCTCATTGTTGTACGAAACAATTGCTATACGATGCATGCATCATATAGCAATTTCCTCTATGGGATGCATCGTACAATGTGTTGTTGTTGTTTTTTTTGCAAAGTGGTTTTTCCCATTGAAAATTTGTTGTACGATTTTTTCCATAGGGAAAATTGTTATGCAGGACACAATTTCCCCCCCCAAAACCTAATTGTTATGCGATTTTGTTACTACACGGTGTAATTGTTGTATGAGGTTCCACTGTACAGAAATAAATAAATAAAATCCCCATTTAATTCAATGGGGTTACTCTATTGAGATTTACTCCAATGAGCAACAAAATTTTGGCCAGTGAGTTTCACAACAGGGTGAGGGGGGGAAATAGAACCTGGATTTCCTAGTACTCCTACTAACATTTACACTACAATGGAAGTAAGGATGAGTGTGTACATGGGATCACAAACAGACTTTCAGTTTGCCTATTACATTTCAGAGGAGAGCTGTTGGCAACCTTCCCACAGTGGTGTAATTTATTTCTATTTAATTTAATGTTTGCAGCTTCACATTCCTTAGTATAAATTTGCTCATGCAAATTGCTGTCCTCATATTTTGGTAATATAGTAAGTGCAGTATATTTCTTTTATAATGGAGATCTCACAGTCACATTAGGGTTACCATATCAGAGTTGTAGGGGGAAGAAAATACCTCACAAAGGCTACGTTGGGCACCCATAATATTTCTTTTGGGAACACCCGGCAGGGCGGACCTTTGATCCAGCATCCTGCTATGCCTTAATGAGCACTCCTCACCCTAGCCCGATTCGCTGGGGTACAGGGACAGAGTAGCCTTCTGCATATGGCAGGTAATATTGATCACTTGGCAGAAGCAAGGCTTCTTAGTGCTGATGCCTATGACACATATCTTATGACTTGCTACTCCCCCTCCTCCCCTTTACAGACAGAGCAATCCCTCTCACCGACTTCTGGAAGGCTTCCGGAGTTGAGGCAATGAGGACAAGTGGAGCCACTTCTGGTCTGCTGGGTTTCCTTCTCCTTCTTTACAAAGGCAGGCAAAACACGACTGGCTTTTGAAGATTTATTGAAGGAAACACAATACTGGATACAGATCTTAAATTAATCTACACTACATAAAACACAAGCTAATAAAACAAATAAGTGAAATAAAATCTTGCTAGCTCCCTAGCAGGCTTAAGCTTCTTGGTTTGGGGTGGTTCTGCCCCTCATGGCTGAGTGTTAGTCCCGAAGAGTCATGTTGAGGAGCTGTCGGACAAAAGCTCGTGGTGTTCAGAGACAAGGGTTTCACCCTTGCTCCAGAAATGCCCCCTGAGTGCTCAGATTGGGCTTCTTTTATTGAGAAAAGGTGCTTTGGAATGTGGTGATCTAATGGGAAAGCACCTGTGTTCCCATAGGAATGGGACATGCTGTCCTCGTGGACAGTTTGCAGGTGCAAGTGCTATCTGTTTGGCATGTGGCCCCCACCTTTGCATTCCCTGGGAAAATTCCATTCTGCAGGTGTCCTGGCAATTAGAGTTTGATTGACATGAGTGGAGACGTCATCTCCCTCGTGGTGTGGTCAGCTGGTCTAGCTGTCAATCAGTAACCTCGTGGGACTGCAGGTGTTTCTTGGAATGTGTCCAATCCTGGACACTCACTTTTCCCTCCTTCCTTTGGGGAGGCAACTATTCTAACTATGCATCACTGTCATGTCAGACTAACAGCCTGGCATTCCAACGTGCTTTAAAATGAGAGCCTGCTTTCTAAGCCTAAGAAAACTACAATAAGTGTCTTAACACTACATGGATCAAATGTCACCTTAAAATCAAGACATATCTGTGAAAGAAAGATCTCTGAGATCAGGTGGGAAGGGGCAATACACCATGTGAAGTCCCAGGGGTCAGTTTTCTAAGCTGTCACCTGGTACTGCATGATGGATTGAGCGCCCATCTCTGTCCCAGCAATTGGTGACAAGAAAATAGCCTCATTCGGGTGTCCCCTGATCAGAGTTTCTCCCACAAAAATTCTTTCAACCCAGAATAATTTCTTCTAAAAAAATATTTATTTTTATAAAAGGAAAATAATACACAAAAGAAGAAAAACATCAATACGTAATACAAAATAACATACAAATACAAATTACAAGTAAAAATTAAAAGTAAAATCACATACTTAAAAATACAATAATAACAGATAGTGTATATTCACTTTACCTTATTTGAACCATCTTGTTTAAACAAAAACTATTTTAATGTAAAAAATACACTATCTTAAAAAACAAATCTGAACATAAGATAATACCCCAGTGCTATGTACATTGCCTTGGGAATTGCGGAGCTGCCCAGCATCACATATTATAACAAAAAACTCATGTGGCTTGGGGCTGGTCTGCCACCTTTTCCTTCAGACAATGTATAAACCAGAAATGGTTTCCAAATAATTCCAAATTTGTTTTTATCTGTCATACCTCTTTTTATTTTCAATTCCCATGTTAACTTATCATTTAATGCAAGCTGCCACATTTCTCTATACCATTCTTCTATATCCACTATAGAATCGTTCTTCCAATTTCTAGCAATACATTGTCTTGCAATTGTCAATATTATTGTTAACAGTTCTTTATTATGTTCTTCCATATTCATATTGTCAAATTCCATCAATAAGGTGGTACCTGACTCCAGCTTAAGGTTACTGCCCATTTTTTTTGTGATATTTCATTTTCTATTTTAAGCCAAAAAGCTTTAACCACATCACAACTTCACCACATATGTTCATAAGTCCCCGTAACAGTCTTACATCTCCAACACATTTTCGTTTTGGTACAATCCATCTGATTTAACCTGACCGGTGTCAGGTACCACCTCCACAACATTTTATAGTTATGTTCCATGACTCTCACAGACATAGATCTCATAATTCTTCTTTTCCATTTATACCTCCAACTTTCCTCCGAAATACTAATATTCAAATCTTTTTCCCATTTTTTCCTTAATGTTTCCTGTGATCCGTCATCACTATTTAACATTTTATACAATTTACTAACAAGGCCCTTAATTCCTACCTCTTCCTTTCTTATTTTAAATACCAACTCTTCAAAATCTGTCCTTTCTCTTGTTAAACTAGTCTCCAAAAATATTTGTTGTTCCATTTATTCAATAAAATAACTTGAAACCAGTTCAAATTCATTTGTTCATAAATTCCCAGTCTTTTTTCTTTGTTTTTACATATCTGAATCCAATCCTTCAGCAGGAATTCATCATTTTTCAAAACACATCCCTCACCTTCCTATCCATCTTTAATGGAAAATTCCTCAAATCTTCCATTTCTGTAATTGGGGACACATCTGGAGCTAACTTCGTTTTCAATTTCTTCCATAAATTCAATGTTGTTTTTATCAATCTATTTTTAAATTCAATTTTTGTTGATGCTTTATCCAAAAAAATTGCTTTACCAACATGCTTCACTTCCTTCATCTCAATTTCCTTCCATATCATCTCTTCTTTCATTAAAAATTTTGCCACATTTTTAAATTGAAATGCCTTATAATAGGTATCAATATTTGATATTCCCAATCCACCATCTTTCTGTGCTAAATACCACAACTTTTTTTGATATTCTTGGTCTCTTCTCCCCATTACAATAGTCATTCAATTTTTTTTGGAAAGTCTTTTATCTCGTTATCTTTAAATTGTAATGGTAAAGCATCTAACAAAAAGTTTAATTTCAGTAATAATTTCATTTTACACAGTGCAATTCTACCAAACCAAGACAGGTTCAGCCTCTTATATTGTTGAATATTTTCCTTCATTTCTTTTTTCTGTTTTTCATAATTTAACTTTATTAAATCCTCAAATTTATTTGATATATTTATCCCCAAATATTTCAAATTGTCCTTAGCCTGAATATGATATTTTAATTTAATATCTTCTCTTTATTCATATTACAAAATATTACTTCCGATTTATCCCAGTTTATTCTCAATCCAGTCATTTCCCCCAAATTTTTAAAGATGCCATTGTATTTTCGCTAAGGCTCCTTTTGGATTTTTCATAATTATTAGGGTATCATCTGCATACAAACTAATTTTATTCCCTTCCAATCCTTCAATGTTTTTGTCTTCCCTTATCATGTTCGCCAATATTTCCATTGCCATTATAAATAATATTGGTGAAATTGGGCAGCCCGGACGTGTTCCAGCCTTAAGCTCTACCTCTTCTGTAAAAGCTTAGTTTACTCTCACTTTAGCAAAACCATGTTGATATAATTGGTCTATAGTCCTTTTAAATTTCGTACCAAACCCATAATTATTAACCATCTTGTTAACTGTAACCCATTGTAACGAATCAAATGCTTTGTATATATCCAAAGATAATAATCCCACCTTCTGTTTAATTTGAAGTGCTGAATCTATTAGATCTACTACCCTCCTTGTTAAGTCTGTCAACTGCCTCCCTTTTAAGAACCCTGCTTGATCCCTGTTTATGTAGTCTGTTATAAAACTATTCAACCTTTTTGCAATAATGGCTGTAAATATTTTAGCATCTTGGTTTATTAATGAAAATGGTCTATATGCTTCTACTTTTGTTAAATCTTTCCCAGGTTTAGGAATCAATACAATTATAGTCCTGTGCCATGAAGTCAGCATCACTTCTCCTTCCAAAATAGAATTGAACAGCTTCAAAAGTCTAGGACCTACCATTTCGTAAAACTCTTTATAAAACTCGTCTGGTAGTCCATCCTCCGCAGCACATTTCCCTCCTTTCAACTTCTTTATGACTTCTTTAATTTCCATCTCAGTTATCCTTTCCTCCATTCTATTTCTATGTTCCTCTATTAATTTAATTTTAGAACCCTTCTCTAAATATTTTTTCAACTTTTCCACATTAACTACTTTTTCTGAATATAATTCTTGATAGAAATCTTTTACAATTTTAAGTTTATCTTTTGTTTTATTACATCTAATACTTTGTCTGTTTATTAACATTCCCATTTCTCTTTTAATCTTTTTCTCTTTTGCTGCCCTAGCCAATAATTTTGAGTTCTTATTACTATATTCAAAAGATTCTCTCTTCAAATAAATCAAATCTCATTTCACCTTTTCTATATCTATCCCAATCAGTTCAGCTTTTAGTCTCTGTATCTTTTCATAAATCTTTATATTCTTGGTCTTAACATGTTCTTTTTGGAGCTGTTCAATTTCCTTTTCCAAATTCTTTTGTTTATTCTCTCACTGTCTATTTTTAATACTAGCTAATTTAATACATTCTCCTCTAAATACCGACTTCATGGCATCCCACACTATGCTATATTTCACTTCACCCATATCGTTCCATTGCCAACATTCCTCCCAATTTTTCATTATTCATTCTTTATTCTTAGGGTCTTTAAATAGATTTATATCAAATCTCCAATCATTTCCTCCCTGATTCAGTCCCTCCAAACTTAATTCTAATAACACTTTTGCATGGTCTGATTCTTTAAAAAGATCCACTTCCATCTCTTCCAAATTTCTAACCATATTTTCCTTAACAAAAATATAATCCAATCTAGAATAAGAATTATGAATTTGTGAGAGGTAGGTATACGATCTTTCTGACCCTTTAAGTTCTTTCCATGCATCTCGCAATCTCAATAATTTAATCCATTTATCAATCAATTGCGTTTTTACCCCAGATCTATATCTAGTCACATTTGTACAATCTATATCAGATCTTATTAAATTAAAATCACCTGCAACAATCATTTTTATTGACCTTTCTCTATCTATTATTCGATACATTTTCTCCAAAAATTTATCTTGGTGTTCATTTGGGGCATACACATTAACCAATGTAATCTCTTCATCTTCAATTGTTCCTTTCACTATAAAGTATCTACCTTCTGGGTCAGAAATACTTTTTGTCATTGTAAAACCCAATCTATTCGAAATCAAAATCGCTACCCCTCGTGTCTTTGATGTACCAAAAGCTTTTTCATAAATATGTGTCCATCCCAAAAATAATTTATTTGTGTCTTCCGATTTTTGATGTGTTTCCTGCAGAAAGATTACATCAGGTTTATCCCTTCTAAGGACCATTTCCAACCTTCTTCTCTTCACTTGGCAGCCAGACCCTTTAACATTCCAAGACAATATCTTTACACACTTCATAATTAAATTTGATTAAATTTCGCTAGGTCTGCCACAATTTCCCAAGGTGTGCATTTAACTAAACATTTAAACCTATCTACCCTACATGTAAACATATATATACAAAAAACCTCCACCATCTCCCCCAAACTCTTTCTTCATGGACTAAAGAAAAGCTGACCTTGTCTTCCAAAGATGGGGGGGGGGGAGAGAGAGACATGTAAGATGTTCAGACTTATATTCTTTGCTCTAACCACTCTTCCCATTTAATAACTTCATTTCTCATTTTTCCTCCTCTTCCACCACCCTCCACCCCTTCCCTGTCACTCCAGCTACTCTCCCTCCCACAGAACCCCTTTCTTCTGCTTCATCTTCCCCCTTCTCCTCGCCTCCCAAGACCTCCAACTCCTCCCTCTGTTCACCTCATTCTTGAGAACCACTTTGAATCAGACCAATTACTCTCAAATATTCCATTGCATTCATCTCTGAATCAATTACATGCATTTTCTTAGCATAAAAAAATCTCAACTGTTGGGGAAACCTCCAATTATATCTAATTTCTTGTTCTTTCAGGATCTTAGTAACCGGCTTCATCTTATACTTCCATATTCTCTCATCAATTGCTATGTCATTGTAAATTTCAATGTCTTTTCCATCCATCTTTAAAACGTCAGATCCAGCTTGTTTTATAAATTCAATCACTTTCAATTTATCTCCCAAATTTGAAAATTTCACCAACACATTTCTTTGCTCCTCTCTCTCTCTCCTTGGTCCAATTCTGTAGGCACTCGTAATGTCCGCCATCTCAAAATCTTTTCCCATCTTCAAATTGTTCAGCCAATCTAAAATTCTTACTTTAAGCTGATCTGGCGTTTTCCCCATCATTTTTCGAATGACTATATTCTGCTTCCTCATCATTTCTTCCACCATATCCACTCTTTTTTCTTGTATTTTGACTTTATTATTTACCAACTTTGCTTCTTCATACAACTTTCTCAAATCTCCTTGCATCAATTTTGAATCTGCCTTAAGAACCCCCATTTCCTTTTCCACTCTATCAAAATTTTCATTGGTCTGTTTAACAAATGTAGAAAACATCACAGTAAGCTTATTCTCAGACCCTTGTATTCCTTTCAAAATATCTGCTTTATCTTGAGCTCTGGAGTCTTCCATTCTATCCAATCTCTTAAACAACTTGCCTAGCTCTGTCATAATTTGAATTTCATCCAGAGGTGTTGGAGATACAGTCGGTGTTGTTTTCTCCCTCTTTTCCTTCTTTGTCTCTGCTCACTTTGGCTTCACCACCACCTCCTCTATATTCTTTTCCATGCTTGCCGTTATATCCTCAAATAATACTAATAAGTTTTCTTTCAAGTCTATCACTGAAACACTTTAATCCAGTCCCAAAATTGAACAAAATATTTAACTTTGACCCTTAGTTCAACTTCAAACTCTGAGAAAACAAAAACCAAGTTAAAATCCAAGCCTTAAAAGAGGGGGGGAGAGGGTTTTTAATTCCCAATCCAATCTTCTGTAACAACTCCTCTAACCCTGTTCACCTTCATCAAAAACTTCAAAAATAAAAATAGGGAATGGGAGAAAGAGGGGGGGGGGAGGAAGGAAAAAAAGAGTAAAAAGAAAAAAGGACTTTTTGTAATCCGCAGTGTAATTCCATCTGTTCTCCCTCCAGCAACACTCCAGCAACACTCACACGACTCCAATTCCTCTTCCAACCTTCTCAACTTTCTTTATCCTTTACCAACTTCCAGCTCAATACTTTCGCATCCACTTCTAGAAGACAATGTAACTAATTTTCATCTCTGCCCTCTGCAGCCATAACATTGTGTCTTCTCCGCTTGTAACTTTCGCTTCTCTCTAAATACTTTCCAGCGGCACCATTACTTTCCATCCACCTCCTTCCCTTCTCGATTCTCTCTTTCTTCTTCTTACATCCAGTATCCCACCAACTCAAACCGGTCCAAAAACACAACACTCTGCCTCACTTCTCTGCCATTCAAGAGGGCGCCACTGCCGATTTAGTAAATTTTTCACTTAGTCTCCCACTTTCCCGATCTCTGCACCCCGTACCTTTCGGCGCCAGCACCCCCGTCCAGCTTCCACCCGTTGGGTCACACTCATCACCGATCCAGTACTCCGATGCACGATCGATCAAATATCACTGCTCAGCAAAACATGTTTCGGCAATTCGGAAGATCTTTTTCTTTTCACTTTCTCTCCTTCCCGAGTTTGATTTGGCTCCTCATTTACCAAATCTTATCTCACTTTCACTTTCTCTGGCTTCGGCACCTCGAGCCGACTCGGCATTAAAGCCTTCTGCCTTGCTCTTCGGGCCATCAGCCCACTTGAAAATCAAGACCCCCAATCACCGTCAACTTATTTTTAAAAGAAAGTCCTTTAAAGTCTCATTTTGAAAAGTGTTCCCATTAATCCACCTTGTTAAAGTGGGAGCAAAGAAAATTCGGTGTTAAACTATTGCCATCTTAGCCACGCCCTCCAACCCAGAATAATTTCTGAGATGAAAATACTGTATTATTATTACCCCTTTATCCTGAAATGCCTTGTCCCTAGAGGACCTAGTGATGTTACGCAAAAACTGATGCCCCCTTTTTTCTGATTGATTACAGGAGCATGCATTTTGAGAACAGTTGCAACTTCGGTACAATCGCTGGGGGAACCCTTCTCCCGAGGACGAGGAGGCATTTATTTCAGACAAAAATATAAATCAAGTTTATTGAAAAGGAGTTAAAAACAACGCTGACCAGGCGCTGGCATAAGTCCTAGTCTCAACCTTTTTGTCTAAAATAAGTTTCCCCAGAGAGCAGCTCTTGTTGGATTCTTGTGTGCATGTGTGCAAAGAGTGCTGCTGACATCTACTATCAGGAGATTTTTATACCCTCCACCCAGGGGAACTCAACCTAGCTCTACTACTATTCTAGTACTTACAAAAATAAAAAATTACAATGATTCAAATAATACCAGCACCTGGCTCTTTTGTTACAGTAAGAAGTTCAATAATGGGAAACAATAGGCAAATAGGATTAGGCAGATGTCCTGGGGCAAGGAGGAAACAGCAAAGTTCATGATTCAGAAAAGGTAGTCACTGAAGTCCTTCCGTGGACATCCAATGAGACTGCAGTTTGAAAGTTGGCACCAATCAAAAAGTCCAGTTAATCCAGCATACAAAAGGACCAAAGATGAAGATGGGTATCCTTCGAACTCCCCTGAGAAGGCAGCATTGCTTGAGGCTCTTGGCAAACATTCCATTCCCACCCAGTAATTAATTTATCCTGAGTCAACCCAAGCACTATCTACAATTGAATACAGTAGGGGTCCCAAAACAATGAGCATGCCAGGTGCAAGAATAAACAGAAAACAATACAACAGGTAAACAGAGGTGGCTTTTCTTGGGGCCAAATGTTAAGTGATGGCTTCCTGTGGTATTGAGCCCTCCTGAATGCTTGCAGGAGGTAGGCTGAGGTGCAAGAAAGATCCTGATATGAGATACAAACAGCATGTTTGTAGAGAGTCGTTTTTTAGGGACATAATCTATACAGAGCAAAGGAAATATGCTATCTTGAATAGAACAGTATTTGAAAACATTTTTATTAAGTTATCTGACATCCCAGGTATAACTGCCAATGAAATAAAATTCAACCCTTGTAGTATATACCTTCAAGCGTGTGTGAATGGGTGCATGGTCAGAGTGGTGCTTGTGTACACATAAGCCTAATCAATCCTAAATGTGGGTGGCAAAATGAAATATGGTGACAGAAATAACTTTATTGAAAGAGTAAAAGAATGTTTGAAAGGAAAAATATAGAGACAAAACTTGGGGTACTTATTTCTGAAAATGGGGTTACAATCCTTCCCTTTCTCTTCCATGACATGGCGACTAAAGGAAGCCATGCTCACGTCAAACTGTGGTGGTCTCGGTAATGATGTACCCAGTTCCTTGTACCCGGGGAATTGAACAAACCATTCTCAATGATTGGGAAACAGATGCAGATGAAAATAATGCCACCAACCACGATTAAAGCCGTGACAAAAATATGTTTAAGGTAACCAAAATTGGGCCGCCAACTCGTTAGCCATGACCAGAGAGAAAACCCTTTGTCCTCCTTTATTTATGTGGTTAAGTTTGTAAGACCATGGATTGAATTTTCAACCTGCTGGTAGTTATCCTGCAGATCCAAGCAGCACATGCCGTTAAAATCAGAAGATTTCTTATGAAACCCAGGGAGGGAAATTGCAAAGTGTCCAAGCCAAAATAATACACCTTATAACCTTAAACATTTCTAAAAAATAACAAATCAATTCCTAACTAGCACGGGAAAATAAACTCTAAAATTATTAAACACTTATAACATCTAAAGTCACTTAAACATCTATATATATAAAAAAAATAACTACCTAACTATCTATACTGTGCACAGTAATTACAATCTAACCTAAGCTATTTATATACAAGTAAGTGAAAGAGAGGCTACTTATCAACCCGGTGATTTGGCAAATCCTGGTGTGCCAAGATGTCAGGCTGCTTCCGGAACAATAATTTTAGTCCATCCAGGCCTTCCACAGACTTTAGGCTCAAAAGATTTAGGCACAAAAGAATTCACTTTCATTTTTACTGCTTTCCCTTCTCTCCTTACACTTAGCTTCTTGTGCAGATCTATTCCATTCCCAACAATCTTCTTCTATTCATAGACGTTTTTGAAATGTAACACTTTCAAAGTAAGGAATTGGTTCTGTATCCATACATTTGCAAAGGAACAATTGGATAAATGTATTTTCCTCAGTTCTATATGTTTATTTTATAATATTTTTGCTATGAAAAAAGAGCATGTAATCTCTACAGAAACATATTCACAGTTTTGAAAGTCATGAAACCAGGTATCTATGACAATATCATATAGATAGAAAACCTTCCCAATAATCTTACAGAAAACTCTAGAAGAGCATGAGATTGTGAATGGATTAATGGAGTTTATTTACCAAAAAAATTAAACATTGTATGAATATATACCATCATGCTAAATAATTAAAAACTAATCCTTAGTTCATGTTGAATAACCTTTGGTCTATAATGTTTCTAAACAGAACACTATCTTTTGGTAGATTTTTCCTCAAAAAGCATTTTTTAAAACACTTTTTTAAAAAAATCCAATGTAAATTAAAAATCCTATTTAAAAATCTAATTAATTTTTTATATCAGAGAGTAAACAAAAAACCCCAGAAAAGACAAAAAATGTTGTAATGTTTGGTGGTAGCCATGTTAGTCTGTGCAAGCATATCTGAGAGTAAATAAAGCAGAACAACAAAAAAGACAAAAAATGTTGTAGCATCTTAAAGACTAATAGTTAAATATAGAAGTTAGTTTTCAAGGTACCACAACCTTTTTTTGTATTTTTTTGCTGTTCTGTTTTATTTACTCTCAGATACAAAAAAACTTTGTGGCACTTTAAAGACTAACTCCTGCATTTTAATGTTAGCTTTTGTGGACTTGAGTTAGTTTTTAAGGTGCCACAACCTTTTTATATCTGAGAGTAAATAAAGCAGAACAGCAAAAAATGACAAAAAATGTTGTGACAACTTAAGAACTAACTACTGTATTTAATTGTTAATCTTTAAGGTGCCATAACATTTTTGTCTTTTTTGTTTACTCTCTGATATGCTTGCACAGATTAACACGGCTACCACTTCAAAAATTTCTTTAAATCTTTAAAAAGGATTGGATGGGCAATTCGAACTTTTTCCTAACCAGCTGATTATGAAGTGGGCACTGAAGGAATCCAGGTAAAACCCAGTTAACTAGGTAACATTGCAATTTTAAACTCAGAGCGAGTAAGAGGAACACATTTCTCTTTCTCCCTTGCCTCTTTCCTTTACTCCACAGATGCCAGGATTTTAAGTGGAGAAGATCAGGGGCGTTTAAGCTACTCATCCAATGTGAACACCTGGGCAGCAGGATCAGTAGGCACACAAATCACATGGTAAGAATCTTACTCAGGTAAGATGCATTATAATTTTGTTTAAATTATAAACATTTATTTTCAATACATGTAAATATCTGTAAATAACATTATGATATTAAATTTATTCAGATCAGTTCACTCCATCCACTGTCTTGTTTTGGTGATTTGTGCATGGTCTTAGTAAAGGTAAAGCTCATGCTTGCTTGAAAGACATCCATATCTGACTCTGGGTTCAGTGCTCATCTCTGTTTATAGCCAAAGAGCCAGCACTGTCTGCATTTGCAGACATTTCTGTGGACATGTGGCAGGCATGACTAGACACCAAAGTGCACAGAAAGCTGTTTATCTTCCCACTGAAGTGGTACCTATTTATTTTTACTTGCGATTTCCTGCTTTTGAACTGCTAGGTTGGCAGGAGCTGGGACAGAGACAGAAGCTAACTCCATCATGCAGTACTCAGGTCTGAACTGCTGACTTGCTGACCTTCCAGTCCTCAAGTTCAGTGTCTTAACCACTAAGCCACCACAGCTCCTATGGTCCCAGTAGAGTCCAACAAATGGGAAATCCCACTAATTCCAACCCAAGAGTTGTGCCTGGCAGTACTAAATGTTATCAATGAGAAATTGATACAGCATTAAAATGCAGTCTTGTTATACACCTCTACAATGTTTAGGAGAATATCTTGACACCAAGATGTATATTTCCCTGACATAACTCCACTTTGCTTACTACAGAAATCCATGAGATCAGATCCTGAGATGGAAAATGTATGATGCCATACAAAGGAGAAATTGCAGCAGCCACAGCCTCTTCCTGGTTTTTGTAATCTCTAGTTCCACCCTTGATCACATGCTCAAATCTTCCCCCTGAAGTCAACATGACTAAGACCCCTTACGCAGAAACACACAAAATGTGGTTGTTTCCTTATGCTGTGGCCAGACTATGTATGCATAATATCACTCATGCAAGCCCAGTGGAGTAGATCTCTCTTGTTAGGATTTTTGGGTATCTACTGGCAGGGTAGAGCAGACTAGTGCTGAACTTGTGACTGTTGAACATATTAATTGCTCTGGAGACTAATAACAGGCCAACTAAGGAAGCAAAAACAAAACAAAAACAAGCTCTTTCTCTCCCCAAAACCCATTTCAGGATCACACAGGAGTGAAAAGAAGCCTAAATTTAGATTAAAATGACCCAGTGCTGGCTGCCATGTATTTAGAATTACTTCTGCTGGCAGCCATTTTCTAATTAAGAAGAAAAGTAGGAGGCGACCTCAGATGGGAAGGAGAATCACTGAATCTTGGAACTGTAAGCTGGAAGTGACCCCAATGGTCATTCAGTCCGGCCCATTACAGCTAAAGCATCCCTCACAGGTGGTCATTTAACTTCACTTTTAAAACATTATATGAAGAAGAGTCCAGCAACCTCCAAGTCAATCCATTCCATTGTCAAACAGATTCTATTGTCAATAATATTGTCAATAACATTATCAACAATAATTTCTTGCTAATGTTTAGGCAAAATCTCATTTTGCAAAATTTGAACACATTACTTTAGATTGTATGTTCTGGATCTGCAAAAAACAAAAACAAAACAATCTTTCTTCATTTTCCATGTGATATTCCTTCAAATACTTCAAAATTCTACCATTATTCTCTTAGCCAGGCTAAACATACCTAGCTCTCTCCATCTTTCCCAATAGTGTTTGGTTTCCAGATGTTTTATCATCCTGATTGTTCTCTTTTGGACATTTTCCAGCTTGGTATCCTTCTTAAATTGTGATGCTTAAGACTGGGCACAGTGTTCCAGGTAATTTCTGATAAAAACTGAGTAGGGTGGTACTATTATTTCCCACAATCAGGACACCTTAATTCTACTAATGCTGCCACATCACTCTACTGATTCATGTCCACCTTTGGTCTACTTAGAACTCTAGATCCCTTTCATGTATACTATTGTTAAGCCACCTGTATACCTGGTATGCTATTGTCAAGCTACCTGTACACCTGGTATGCTATTGTCAAGCCACCTGGTACACTAAGTGTAGAACATTACATTTCCCCCATTAAAACTCATTTTGTATGATTTAGCTCAGTTTTCCAATCTGTATATCATTTTGAATGTTCTGTCTTCTGAAGTATTAGCTCTCTCCCTGTTTGCTATCATCTGCAAATTTGATGACAATCCCCTTTATACCCTCACCCACGTCATTTATGCAGATGTTGAACAACACTGGGCCCACAAAAGAATCCTGCAGTACTCTACTTCTCACCTCTCTCTAAGATGGTAAAAAGCAATTGGTGAACACTTTTTGGGTGTTGTTATGTATGTTAATTGTGCTTAAACTGTCAAGGCGATTCAAACCACCATGTTCCTAGCTGTCAAACAGCGTCCCTGTTTGACAGATACGAAATCTCGCCCGATAGCATAATCTCGCGAGATTACAATAGGGCACGCAAATTAGAATCTAACAGGAGCGGAATGTATCATTTTTCACGTATCTATTCTTATGCAAATAAGTGGATCAAAAATGTGCACACTCTGTTAGCCAATGGGCTTTTGTTATTGTTGTTACTGTTACTGTGTAAAGTGTATATACATCCGAGTTTTGCCCCATCGAAACTTTGTTCAAACCCCACTAATAAAGAGCTGAATTTCACTACTTCACTCGTCTGCTTCTTCATTCCTTGAACACTAAAGGTGTGGCCTGTCAACCAGCTATAAATCCACTGAACCATAGTGTTACCTAACCAACATTGCACCACAAGAAAATCTTGAGGAATCTTGTTAAAAGACGCTGAAATCAAGATATACTATATCCACATCATTCCCCTCATCTACCAAGCTTGTGACTCAGTGAAAGAGAGAAAAGGAGAGAGAGAGAGAATATTACTTTGGCATGATTTGTTGCTGGGCCTAAGAAATGACTATATTCTTTTCTAATTGCTCACAGCCTGTTTAACCACCAGTTCTAGAATTTTTCATGTTATTGATGTTTAGTGTATGAGAACCAAGACACAGGAACAGCCGAAGGATTGGCTTAACACATCTTTATTGCATGGTGGTCCGGGGGAACATGTGGTAATGGTGGACGAACAGCTCAATATATACGGAGGCTATACATTTGAATGTGGCTCCTTGGTAGCCCATTGGCTACTGTCTGCGTGACGTCATTTCTGGTCACGCCCTTCTTGTCCAGGTGAGTGGTGGCGGGAATCTTCCCACGCTGTAGGTATTTGTGGAATTGGAACCATGTGAGCTGGACGCTCGCTATTGCCATCTGGTGGACATTAGCTCGCGTCCTAATACAGGAGGTTACAGAGTTGCAGCTGGTAGTTATTCTGTTACATTGTTTAAAGGCATACTTTCTTATACACAACATCCCTCCCCCCTAGGATGAGACGAAGTCTCTCATCCAATATGGTTTATTGCAAACGCGTTTTGGGCACAAGGCTGGCTGGCTTGTCCCGGGGGCGCTATCGCTTCTTTGCTCCCTGGTCTCTTGTCCTGCAATGGGAGAGGGACACTCGTTAGCGACTTGCCGTGGTTTCGCGGCTTTTGGGGTAGGGAGGAACTCCATTGTGGGAAAACCGGGGGCACTGGGGGCTAACGCAAAACCCCTCTTCTCGCTTGGATGGGTGGGGGACCACTCCGAAACCCCCCCCCCGGTTTTGTAACTCAAACTCATCTACTGGGGAATCTCTGGGGGTATCCGACAGGATATCTACGGGGACAAACGCCTTCCCTTCCCCCCGTGGTGGGGGCCACTGGCCCCCCTCTCCTCCCCCTTGGGCTGAACGGGTGGGGGAGAACCCTAACGTTGAATCCTTTTCTGCGCTGTCAGCGCCCTGGTCTTCGGAGATCCGGCGCCGGAGTTGGTCTGTGTGTCACCTCCAGAGTAGACCTGTGCTGGTCTCTACGCAATACGACACAGGGCCTGTCTGCCCAATGACTACGCCCGGAACCCAGGCCGGCCCTGCGCTAGCGTAGTTCCTGCAATGAACCGGGGCGCCTATCTCGAAACTCTTTGTGCCTGCTACCCCGATGTTCCTTCCAGTGTCCTCCACCCTAGAGGGGTCAAGCCTGGTCAGTATCGTCGTCAGCTTCCTGCGCATTAGGAGTTCTGCAGGCGAGTACCCTGACGCTAGGGGGGTAACTCTGTATCCTAGCAAAAACTGACACAACTGTAGGTGTAAATCCCCGGGGCCCATGCGCCTCAGCGCGTCTTTGGTGGTACGCACGAGGCGTTCTACCTGGCCATTTGTCGCCGGGTGGAAAGGTGCGGAGGTGATGTGCCGGATGGCGTTGATCTCGGTGAATGCCCTAAACTCAGCGGACGTGAAACAACTAGCGTTATCGCTACTAAGGGTGTCTGGTATGCCGAACGTGCTGAACACCCTCCGCAAATGTTTAACAGTTGTGGCTGAGGAGGTGTTCGCAACCGAGAGAACCTCCAGCCACTTGGAGTAAGCATCCACTACGAGGAGAAAAAGAGATCCTCTGAAAGGGCCCGGAAAGTCAATGTGCACGCGGGACCACGGCCCCTTTGCCATGTCCCATTCCCTGTGCGGAAGACGAGCTTCTTCGGGCCGGGAGCTCTGGCAGCTCGCGCAAGTGCCCACCATGTGCTCGATATCGGCGTCCAACTGAGGCCACCAGAAGTAGCTCCTGGCCAACGCCTTGGAGCGGACAATTCCAGGGTGGCTGACGTGCAGCAGTTTGAGCACCCTCGCTCTCAGGGATTCAGGGACAATTACTCGCTGGCCCCACAGGAGGCACCCCCTCTCTAAGGACAATTCTAGCTTTTTCCGAAAAAACGGGGCGAACTCCGTCGCTGGGGGGGACGTTGGCCACCCTTTCTGCACCCAAGAACTAACCAGGGCCAACGTCTTGTCCTTGCCTGTCGCCTTGGCGATCTCTGCGGGCAATACGGGGGGTGAATCCAAGACCTCTATCATGAGCACTTGGTGGTCTTGCTCCACCTCGCACACGTGGCCGCTTGTGTGGGGAAGGGGTGACCTCGACAGGGCGTCCGCGTGGCTTATGTCCTTTCCAGGGCGATACACCAGTGCGGTCTGGTATGCGTTTAAGAAAATGGCCCACCTGAGCATCCTAGGGGACAGAATCTGTGGCGTGGGCTTGTCTGTGGTAAAAATGCCTAGCAGGGGCTTGTGGTCAGTCACGATGGTAAAAGGGCGGCCATAGAGGAAATCGTGGAACTTTTTGGTCCCAGCGATTATTGCTAACGCTTCCCTGTCTGTCTGTGCGTAATTTCGCTCTGCCTGAGACAGGGACCTGGAGTAGAACGCCACTGGAGCCTCCCGCCCGTTTTCCATCACATGGCACAGAACCGCCCCCACCCCCACTGGGGATGCATCACATATCAGGACTACTGGTCTCTTGGGGTCAAAATGGGTTAGTATGGCGTCTGAGGCTAGGAGTTTTTTCAGGTCATTGAACGCTTTCTCTTGGCTCTCGCCCCATTTCCATGCCTCGTCCTTTTTTAGAAGCTTGTGAAGTGGCTCCGCCACCGATGCCTTCCGAGGCAGGAAGGAATGGTAGAAGTTTAGGAGCCCCAGGAACGACTGCAAATCAGGCTTGGAGGTGGGGCGAGGAGCATTTTGAATGGCGGCCACCTTTGATTTGGAGGGCTTGATTCCTGCAGGGGTTACCCGGAAACCCAAGAACTCAACCTCTGTGGCGAAGAAGATGCATTTGTCTTTCCGTAGCCTCAACCCCGCCTTTTCGAATATCGTCAGCACTTTGTCTAATCTCTCAGCCAATTCAGATTCGCTCCCCCCGTTATCAACACGTCATCAAAGTATGGTAAGACCCCCTCTAGCCCCTTTAAGAGGCGTTCCACGAGCAATTGGAAGATACCTGGCGCCGAGTTCACGCCAAACTGTAGGCGCGTGACCTGGAACGCCACCTTATGAGTGACTATCGTCTGCGCAGCAGCCGCAGCTGGGGTTACCGAAAGCTGCTGATATGCTTGTGCCAGGTCAAGTTTTGCAAAGCACCTTCCCCCATGTAACCTGGCCAACAGGTGGCTGACCACCGGTACCGGATACGCATTTGGGCGTATCGCCTTATTAATGGTGCATTTGTAATCTGCGCATATGCGAACCTCCGGTGGCCTTCAGCGCTGTTACAATTGGAGTTTCCCACTCCGCGGAATCAACAGGAACAAGAATCCCCTGGCCCACCAATTTGTCCAGTTCCGCCTCTATCTTGTCCTTGAGTGCAAAAGGCACTCTGCGCGGTTTGAGTCTTATTGGGCGGACCTCCGGGTCCAGGTCAAACGCAACTGGGGGTCCCTTGAATTTTCCGAGTCCCTTCTTGAATACTTCGGGGTGTGCGTCACACACCGCTTGTATAGGGTCAGTCCCACGGCATGCACCCCCCCAATGAACAAACCCAGGGGCTTAAACCATTGAGTCCCGAGAAGGCTACAGCTTCCCCCCTTGAGGACAACCAGGGGCAGTTCCGCGGCGTGCCGCTTGTACTGGACCTTGAATTTTCCAACCCCCAACACCGGAATGCTATTTCCCTGTACGTCCCGCAGCGTGGACCTCAGCGCTTTGAGCCTGGGCCGCAAGTTGGGGGAAATTCCCAAAAACTCCCTCTGGGAAATGATTGAATATGAAGACCCCGAGTCTATCTCCATTCTAATGTGGGCCCCTTGCACCAGTACCTCAACAAAGTAACGGGGGTGTCCTAAGGACACGCTGTGAACTGGGGCATCGTCGTCGCTGCCGTCGGAGATGTGGCCCACGCCGTCCTGCTTCCTCGAGGCCGGGTGCCTTCCTGGAATCTCGGTGGGTAGTCTGTCGAGCCGTCTGCAAACCTTGGCTATGTGCCCTCGACGTCCACAGTTGTGGCACTCAGCCTTCCGGAACGGGCAATTGGCGCGGTCGTGGGTCACCCCGCAGCCGTCGCATCGTCGGCCATCCTTCCGAACCTTCCAGATGTCCTCATCCTCGCTGCTCTCCGTGGAGGATTGTGGCGCTCGCCTGGCCGCGTGCACCGAGCCTGCTGCCTTATCGGGTTGTGGGGGCCTTTCCCTGAACCCCTTGACTCCGGCCCTCGTGGCTTCCGCGGCCTGCACCGCCTTCATGACCTCGTGCAGCGTCGGGGGCGGCTCCTGGTTCATCAGCTTTTGCTGAACTTCTTCATCCCACAGGCCACAGAGCATGCGGTCCCTGAGAGCGATTTCCAGGTTCTCCCACTTGCAAGGGCCGGCGGCCAACCGGAGGGCCGCTGCAAAGGCTGCGATGGGCTCCCCAGGCGCTTGGACTCTCTTCCAGAACGCGTCTCGAGCTGAAAACATTGAGACCGAGGGCTGAAAGTGGTCGCGCATCGCTTTCAGGAGCTGCTTGACCGACACCTCGCTCACCTTCTTCGGCGAAACCAGGTCCACCAGTACTCTCATGGCGGCACGTCCCAGCATCCGGGTGAGGATGGCCCTCTTCTTTCCTTCGTCCGTAATGTCGGACACCACCAGCGCGCTTTGGAAGTCCATTTCAAAGAGCTCCCAATCTTCCGGCTTGTTGATGTCGAAACCGGCGTGTGTCTTGATCTCGTGGGTGTCCATTATCCCACCTTCGTCACCAATTTAGTGTATGAGAACCAAGACACAGGAACAGCCGAAGGATTGGCTTAACACATCTTTATTGCATGGTGGTCCGGGGGAACATGTGGTAATGGTGGACGAACAGCTCAATATATACGGAGGCTATACATTTGAATGTGGCTCCTTGGTAGCCCATTGGCTACTGTCTGCGTGACGTCATTTCTGGTCATGCCCTTCTTGTCCAGGTGAGTGGTGGCGGGAATCTTCCCGCGCTGTAGGTATTTGTGGAATTGGAACCATGTGAGCTGGACGCTCGCTATTGCAATCTGGTGGACATTAGCTCGCGTCCTAATACAGGAGGTTACAGAGTTGCAGCTGGTAGTTATTCTTTTACATTGTTTAAAGGCATACTTTCTTATACACAACATGATGTCAAACTGATTGGTTAGTAAGAGCCAGAAAAAGACCCAAGAAGTAGGACTACATTTATACTGCACAGTTAAGCAGTTTGATACCACAATGACTGGCATGGCTCCATCATAAAGAATTTTGGGATCTGAGGTTTGGTGTTGTAGTCAGAACCTTTACAGTGCATAAGCACAACAAACCCATTTGTGTGGATTCACAGGAGCTTGGGCTTCTGGGAATTGAAGTCCCAAGAACAGCGGGAGTGCCATGGTTCACCATCCCTGTCCTAGAATATTGTATACTCCTCTGTACCAAAGCAGATAATCCTAAACACCTCTCCAGGCTACAAATCCCTCAATTCTAAAGGATGGAACAATAACATTTAAAGTGATGGCAAACAGCTAGAACAGCACATTGCAAATACCCGCTTAAGTGGAAAAAGACAAGAAGGGAAAACCATATCTGGGCTATCTGCCTCTCCTCCTTTGGCCCCCATTCATTCAGATCAAGTGTTACATGTGTTGTTGGTGTTGTCTGACAGCATCTTCAATGCAACTAATCTATGTGTTTGCAGTTGTGCCACCTGTTCCAAAAAAGGGAGAATTCACAACCTTATTTTGTTCAATGGATCTTCATCTGGAGTGTACCAGGCAAGTGCTAAGTTTAAGTACACATGGCTTAGATAGTTCATTCTCATGTGATGGCAGGACATCACTTAAATAAGACTGCCAGCCTTGCAGTTTGAAAGCAAGAAATTGCAAGTAGATAAATAGGGGCCACTTTGATGAGAAGGTAACATTGTTCTGTGTGCTCCAGTGTCTAGTCATGCCTGCCACATGACCACGGAAATGTCTGCAAAAGCAGACAGCGCTGCCTCTTCGGCTTTGAAACAGAGATGAGCACTGAACCCTAGAGTCGGATACGACTGGCTTTCGAACAAGGGAAACCTTAACCTTTTAAAAAAAAAACTAGAGGAGAGGGGAGGAAAGATGCATGGACAAAATTCTGTGGTGTGCAGCTGAGCCAATGATTTCACCTCTCACAACATTGTCCGGCTCTCACTCCCCTTTCTCATATCTAGTCCCTAAACACAAGATGCTAATAACAAGAAACATCTACTCTTAAAATCTCCCCCAGCATTCTTTCCTGTCACTCTTTATCTAGGCAACAGGATTTCCCCCCTCTCCACTAACCTCATTGCCATATCTTCAGCCTGATTGGTACAGGCAGTGATATATTGTGATTTGTACACTGCACAAAGATAAAGCAAAGGCTGTTTCCCACTGGTCCATCCAAGGCACGAATGGTGATGATGTGAAGCAGTGCGTTATTGTGGGTTGGCAAGGCCTTTGTTGCAATCTGACCAGCTGCTCGGGGCATAGATCAAGGTAATTATGATGCTTTCCCAGGGAATAGACAGAATGAAAAGTCTAATTATGAACGTTGCTTTTCCACTTCTTTTAGGGATGTGGTGGTCAGAGAAGCCTGTACAACATGGAGTTGCTTTGGCAAAGAGACTTCTTCTGCCATATCCAAATCTGAATATAGGTGATCCTCATGGGGATCAGCTATGAAGACTGCCCTGAGAATCTAATGCAGTAGCCTTTTATCTGCTTTCTGCATCATAGCATGACACCCGTACCACTGATCCAGCTCTGTGAGTGACTTTTTGGTCCTGAGCCCTTTTGGCATGCAAAGTCCTCCTCAGCCCCAGGCCAGGATTGATGAAGCTGCTGCCCTCCATCAAAATGGATTCAAGTGGAATTTAATCCCCTTGAGGACCATCACTCTTCCCTGTGGACTTCAGCACTCAAGGCTGTTAGTCCTCAGGGCTGCCAGGTTAGTTAACTGATGCTTAACGTTGAGTTGCTGGCAGTATGTTCTACACTATGACCATAGCAGGATAACCTGGCCAGACAAGAAAAAGAGAGACAGAAAAAGAAAACCAGAAGGAGAGAGATCGCTCAATATTTGTCATTTGTAAAAACAAATTGATTTGATTGCAAACTATGATATCCATGGGGGACATAAATAATAATAGTGTGCTGCCATAAGTCACAATAGTGTGACTTATGGCGACCCATCCCAAAATTTTCTAGATAGAGGGTACTCAGAAGTAGTTTACCATCCCTTTCTTCTGGGGGCACTCTGGGTCTGTGTAGCTTGTCCATGGCTCCACAGGCTGACTCATCTCTAAGGAGAACCAGTAGGGAATTGAACTCCCAACCACTGGCTCTGCAGCCACATACATAAACCACTAAGCCAGGGGTCCCAACCTAAGGCCCATGGGCCAGATCTGGCCTGCGGCACCATTTCATGTCCCCCCTCACCCCTCCAAGGGCATTCAAGAAACAAAATGACCACCCCCTTTGAAGCTGTTGGGACAAATAGGCCACCCCCATCATGCAGGCAGGGCAAAATGGCCATCAGGCCCTCGAAGCTGACTGAGAGAGCATGACCCAGCTGCCAGCTTAAAAAGGTTGGGAATCCGTGCACTAAGATATCCAGCCAGCTTAATAGAGGACATAGGGAAGGACAATCTACCGCCAAATCTTTACCAGTAGTATGTATTCTTTTAATATACATAGTGATGTGAGAATCACACTAACACACAACATAATGAATTGTGATGAATTATAGTGAAAGATGAATTATAGAGAAAGCTGGACAGTATAGAAAGATGACAGGGGAAAAACAGATTCGTTTTAATTATGGTGATGGAAGAGAGCTCTACAGATACTGTCAGAAAGACAAATAAGTGAAATGTATGGACTGCAGTGGCTCAAGTGGCTAAGACGCTGACTGGGAGGCAGAAGGTCAGCAGTTCGATTCCCGAGTACTGCATGACAAAATAAGCTGTCTTTGTCCCAGCTCCTCTCAACCTACCAGTTTGAAAGCAAGAAATTGCAAGTAGATAAATCGGGACCACTTCAGTGGGAAGGAAACAGCGTTTCTCGGATACGACTGGCTTTCAAGCAAGGGAAACCTTTACCTTTACTATGGTAAATCAAGCTTGAACTGTCTCTGGAGGCAAAAATGATGAAGCTGAGGTTGTCCTACCTCAGGCACATTATGAGAAGGAAGACTCTCTGGAAAAGATAATAATGCTGGGAGCCACTGCAGTGATAGCATTTGATATTAGAAGTCCCCTGTATCTAATAATGTAGGCACTATATTAGCAGCATGATTAGTTGCAGCTTACAATGTTTTTCTCCATTAACAAGGCTAATCCCCCCTTTTAATGATATCCAAGACATCTTTACACCTTGTGGTAATGAATTAAATAGCTTCCCTTACCACCACCACCACCACCAACAACAGTGCACATTCAAGTCAATTCCAACAAATGGCATTTCCCCCATCCTGTGTGGCTTTGGGCTAGCTGCACAGTCCTAGCTTGCCACAAGAGGAAAGGAATGGTAAACCACTTTTGAATATTCTCTACCTAAAACATCCTGAAAAGGATAGCCATAAGTCAGAAATGACTTGCCCACAAAATATTATTTTTATTAATATTTCAAACTTGCCTTTTTGTAAACTAAACACCCCAAACAGCAAAAAAAAA
This sequence comes from Bradypodion pumilum, assembly GCA_035047305.1. NCBI lineage: Eukaryota > Metazoa > Chordata > Lepidosauria > Squamata > Chamaeleonidae > Bradypodion > Bradypodion pumilum. The sequence continues at coordinate 28,762,453 of JAWDJD010000004.1, read as the reverse complement.
ATCCTTAAAGAGGAGTTTCTCCAATTTCTGGATTATTTGTGCTGTGCTTTCGTGTTTTAAATAAAAATCAACAAATGCTGAATTGCGGATGAAAGAGAACCAGGGAATATAGAGTGACTTCAAATCTTTTTAAAAATTTTTTTTAAAAAATAATTTTATTGCCAACCAAAAATAGATGAATAAATAGACATAATAAACATAGACATAATCGGAAATACAATCAATATATACATTATACATAATAATACTGGAAAAAGAGAGAGAAAAAACAGGGGGGGGGGAATACCCGTGTTATACAAAGGAATCCGTAGCAGAAGTTGGTAACTCTCCGTTCCATTCTAATTTATCCAAAATTTACACATTTCAGGGTTGAGTTTAATCCCGTTATCATCTGTGAGTGCGAATTCTACAAACAGTTTCCATATCCCAAAAGCTTCTCTTATTTATTATACCCTTTCTTAAATTTATCTCCATAGTTAATTTTTCATTCAGTGCCATTTGCCATAAGTCGTTATACTATCTGGCTTTATTTGGTCCCAGAACGTTTTTCCAGTCTCTTGCTATTATTTCTCTTGCCACCACTAACAAAGTGAGTAGTAATTCCTTCTTGTTCTCATCCAAATTTAAATCCTCTAACTCCCCTAATAATGCTATTTTCGGGCTTAGTTCCAATAGTCTATCCATAACCTTTGTCAATTGACTTCAAATATTAAAATATGATTGGTTTTTAAAATGGTTTCAGATCCAGGCTTTTAATCTGATGGGTTCTTTTGACAAAGAAAAAAACACTAACTTAACAATAATTATACTAACCAGTTACATTTGGTGTATGGACAGTAGTGAGCTCCTGTCTCTGCCCCAGCTCCTGCCAACCTAGCAGTTTAAAAAGCAAGACATTGCAAGCAGATAAATAGGTACCACTTCAGTGGGAAGGTAACAGTGTTCTGTTCACTCCAGTGTCTAGTCATGCCTGCCACATGACCATGGAAACATCTGGGGATGCAGACAGCATCTTTGGCTATAAACAGAGATGAGCACTGAACCCTAGAGTTGGATATGACTGTTTTTTGAGCAAGAGCGACCTTTACCTACATTTGGTGTAAGCTTCAGATTGGATTGTAGCCCTGTTTTTTCAGATGACGCAGGCTACAGCCTATGAAAGGTCATGCCAAATCTAAATTGTAAAGCTGTAAGGTTCCAGTGCAATAGGTTAATCCAGCCGTGTTGCTAGAAATGTCTGCATAAGGAAAAGGAAAGCAAGTAAATCAATGTAATCCAAAATTTGGTACCATTGCATAATGCAATGACATTGGAATGACAATAGCAGGAGGCTCTTATGAACAGGAAGGAGCCAGAAGATGGTTCATCTTAGCCAAGCCAATGGAGACGGACTTGATGTCCCATCACTACCTCTGATGCAATGGCTGTGGAATGCCTGCTAATGTAGGCAGTCCAGGGAAGAAACAGGTGTAAATTGCACTTGGTCTCAGCCAAGCTAAAGAAGTTCTCTGTGCTTTCTCCTTTCTCCAAGGCACCCATTATTAAGCACTGGGATGTTTAAAAGACTTATGGTAGGGTTGGCCAAACTATGGCCTGTGGGCCGGAGCCAGCCCCCGATGCCCATCCCACCCTCGTCACTCCTGGAAGCATGGGCAGATGAATGGGCATCGGGTCCCAGATCTGGTCCATGGGCCATAGTTTGGGCACCCCTGGTTTAAGCAGAGAAAAGGGCAGCTTAAAATCTATCTCATGCTGTTGCAAAACAGATTACAAGGAGGGTTTTATTTCTGCTTCCGGTGGGAGGAACCAAGTGACGCACGGCCCCTGACTTATGGCAACCATGCAAACACATTCTACTTGAGAAGTCAGCATGAGACATTTATCTTGTGTTATTTTTCAACAGAAACATGGGTGTTCCATGAGCACCAAAAGCATATGTGTTACAGAAAGCACATTGAAATTGTTTCCAGTTCAAATTGTTTCCCAGGAACTCTTCCATCTTCATTCTGCATACAAGAAGCCAGACATTGATGCATCATTTTCAGATTATTCTATTGCTCATGCTTCTCACAACTTCAGACTGTTGCAATCTTGTTTGCCTCAAAGTAGGAATTACCCCGTGGAGGACTTGTCATTCATTCTTGAAGCTCCATGGCATCGTCTTTGAGGAAGTGGGGACAAGCTGGGGCAGATGGGAAAAGACATGATTCATCTTTGCATGTAACAGAAGCATTTCGTAATGGGCAAAACTCCACCGAGCAGAGAGAAGAGCTGCCCTTTTGGCCTGGCTGATTGATAAATTCCATCAGATGGAAATTATGAGGCTTCGTTTCCATGTGCCGGACACAGATTGAGGTCTGGAGCCACTCCTTTGTTCTGTGGTGCCTCTGAAGTGTCAGTGCACTGCTTGGACAAATGTCATTCTAATTTAGGGGTTCTCAACCTTTTAAAGTTGCAAGCCGGACCACACACCCTCAGACAGCTGAGTGGGCCGGACTGGTGATTCCCCCACCATAAATGCAGCCATAAAACACATCTGGATCTGTCGTAAACATGTTTACAACAGCAGCAGGCGCATTTAGGGCTGTCGTAAATGTGTTTACGACAGCAGCTCGGGTGTATTTACGGCTGTCATAAGCATGTCTGCTTCTGCTTCCAGTGGCAGTATTGGTGGCGGTGGTGGCATGGGCCACATGAAATGGTGCCATAGGCTGGGTCTGGCTTATGGACTATAGGTTGAGAACCCCTGCTCTTACTAGAATGGTGGCATAAAGCAGAACTCAGAAAATTTACTTTTTCGGACTTCTCAGGAGTTCCTGTTTCTGGTGACCCCTCCCCTTGGCCTTTCTAGCTGGGGAATACTGGGAAGTAAAAACTAAAAAAGAAAAAGAAATATTTCCATGCTCTGCCTAGGAGTAGCACTGTCCCCAACAACAGATGGTATTTATTTAATTGTGGAATGGTATAAGGACATTTTACATCTGGTCCTGGTTTTCAAATCTGGGCTGTGAAGCAGTGCAAGAGGCTCTGAGAAGTGAGAGAGAATGACCGTGCAGGCTGTAGTACAGCCACCTATCGGGTGACTTTGGGCTGATCAGTCACTTTCTCTCAGCCTGATCTACTTCATAAGGTTGTTGAGAAGATAAACAAAGTGAGAAAAGACTTGTAAGCCATCTTGAGTGATAAACATACAGTACCTAATAAACATACAAATGTATGAAACTTCTTTATAAAGAATGCAGCCCCTCAAGACTAGTACAGCTTGTTTTGGTTCCAAACCTTTGCACACAGATCGTTTGGTCCTCCTCTGCTCATTGCAGGACTGAGTAAGGCCCCTGACAGACAGATTTATTGTCCTGGCTAAGAATTTAAACCATGATATCTGCAGCCAAGCATAATTCAACCTTGCAATTTTGCAATCAGCATTCTTACATCATCAAGAACTGTTTCGACAACAGTTCCCAGTATGCTTTCTGGAGAATTGTGAGAATCTCTTACACCAGAGGGGGGGGCAAACTACAGCCCGCAGCATCATTTCATGTGGCCTGCTACCACCCTCGCCACTACCGGAAGAGAAAGTATTTATGACTGCCATAACACCCCCCCTGCGCATGTGTAAACACACCTGACATAAACGCTGCTGTAAATGCACCCGCGGCTGTCAGAAACACATTTATGACACCTGCGGATGTACTTTATGGCAGCATTTCCGGCGGGAAAAACTACGTGACTGGCCTGCTCAGCTGTCTGGGGTGTGTGTGGTCTGGCTCATGGCGTGAAAAGCTTGGGAACCCCTGCCTTACACATTAAACTATTAACCAGTGCAGATGAACCAGCATCAGGGAGATGTCATCAAACCTCCAAGAGCCCACCACCAATATGACCACTGCATGTTGTGCTTGCTGCAGCTTCAGACCTATCATTGATTGAAGACGACATAAAGAGCTTTGCAGTGATAAATTCTCAAGATTATCAAGGCATGGATCAATGTCATCAGAGACCTTGTGTCAAGGAATGAGCACAGCTGGGTTATCTACCTAAGATGGAAAAAAGTTGACTTGGGTACAGCAGATAATTGCTTCTCAAGCAACAGAGCCAGATCTAAGATCACCTCCAGATCCTGCACCTCATCTTTCAGGGGACTTGTGACCCCGTCAAGACAAGGATTATTTGCACCTATTTGCACAAGGGCTCCATCTTGTCAGGATTCAGCTTCAGCCTGACAGTCCATTATTGCAGCCAGACAACCGTCTAAGGTCTGTACAGTCTCCTCATCTGAATGTGACGGAGAGTTGCCTATCATCAGTGTTTTGATTACAGAGAGTAAACAATACAAAAACGTAGCTATGCAACTTTTGATTGCAAAGAATTGGAAAATGAACATCTCCATAGATCTAAACAAGTGGTACAGTATAAAGAAATGTGGGAAATAGCCTTGAATGACAAATTGACTTGTGATCTGAGAGTTATCTATCTATCTATCTATCTATCTATCTATCTATCTATCTATCTATCTATCTATCTATCTATCTATCTATCTATCTATCTATCTATCTATCTATCTATCTATCTATCTGTCTGTCTGTCTGTCTGTCTGTCTGTCTGTCTGTCTGTCTATCTATCTATCTAATTTATATTACCGCCCAACTCAGCAACAACTCTGGGCAGCTCACAACATTAATCAATCTTAAAACTTCAAAACCCTTAACCCCCCCCCCAAGACACTACTAAAATTACTCACCCCATTTCATCAATTAAAAATTACAGCTAAAAGGACAGGAGCGACCATTGTTATATGAACCAGCAGTGGGGAGTCACCATGTCACCGGTGTCCCACACCTACTTTGCCTGCCAAGTTTTTAGCTCTTTCCTGAAGGGCAACAGCTCCATCTGGAAACCCAACTTGGTTGGCAAGAAGTTCCATAGGGCCGGAGCAGACACAGAGAAGGCCCTTCTTCTAGTGCTAGAGAGATGTGCCTCTCTAGCTAGATAGTACCTTTAGAGAGCCCCTTCGGTCAGAACTAGTGGGATGGAGAGATGTTCTTGGGGTGACGTGGTCTCTTAAGTACCACTACCATGTAGGGTTTTAAAGGTTGTTGCCTCCAAATGGTCATCAAGGGCAGCCCCATGTAGAGTACATTACAATAATCTAGTCTAGAGGTGACCAGAGCATGCGTGACCATGAGCAAGGAGTCCCGGTCTAGGAGCGGGCGTAATTGGTGAATGACACAAAGTTGTGCAAAAGCCCTCCTGGCCATGACTGCCACCTGCTCATCAAGCAGGAGTCGCAAGTCCAGGAGGACCCCCAAATTACGCACTGGGTCTGTCTGGGGAAAAATAACCCCATCCAGTACCAAAGATGGTAGCTCCCAAGATAATGTGGGTTCCCAGACCCACAGCCACTCAATCTTGCCGGGATTCACTTGTAGCCCACTGTCCCCCATCCAGACCCTGACAGCCTCCAGGCACCTGGATACAACTTTGACAGCATCGCTTGGATCACCACAGGCTGAGATGTAAAGTTGAGTATCATCTGCATAGTGATGATACTTCACCCCATGGGAATGGATGATTTCCCCCAGAGGCTTCATGTAGATATTGAATAGGAGAGGTGAGAACACCGAGCCCTGAGGCACCCCATATCGGAGAGGCCTAGGACTGGACCTCTCACCCTCCAAACACACCGACTGGGTCCAGCCCCTCAGAAATGAAGAAAACCAGGATCACACAGTGCCCTGGATCCCCAATCCTTGGAGCTGTTCCAGAAGGATACTGTGGTCGATGGTATCGAAGGCTGCTGAGAGGTTAAGGAGAGCCAGGACAGACTGGTTACCTCCATCCCGCTCACGCCAGAGATCATCCAACAGCGCGACCAATGCAGTCTCGGTACCATAACCGGGACTGAAACCTGACTGAAAAGGGTCCAGATAATCCGCTTCCTCCAGGACCCCCTGTAGCTGCCGTGCCATTGCCTTCTCCAACACCTTCCCTAAAAAGGGAAGGTTGGATACAGGTCTAAAATTCACTATCATTGTCGGGTTGAGTGATGATTTTTTCAGGAGGGGGCGCACCAACGCATGTTTTAGTGAAGCAGGAAACACCCCCTCCCACAATGAAGCCTTAATTATTGCTTCGACCCAACTACCTGACACCATCTTGCTTGCTTTAATCAACCAAGAGGGACATGGATCCAATAAGCAGGCAGTGGCGCGAACAGATCCAAGGAGCCTGCCACTTCCTCAGGGACAACTGGATCGAACCAAGCCCAGATAACATGGCAGACTGTGGTCCAGTCAACTCCAGACCCATAATATCCATGTTAGGCTTAATCTTTGAGCGAATCTGAATGATTTTCTTCATCAGATAATCAGCAAAATTATCAGCTGACCCCTTCCTCACCCCCCCCCCCACACCAAGGAGGGACCTAGTCACCCAGAATAGGGTCGCTGAACGATTGTCCACAGAGGCAATAAGGGTGGTGAAATATTGATGTTTCACCACCTCTATCGCCACAAGATAAAAAAGTTTAAAAAGGAATGACTGAAAGAAATGATTTTTTTTAGTATATGGGAAGATTTTGTCCCATATGTTCTACAAGGTTCAAAAGGAAGTAAGGCTAATAAAAAAAACTATGTGCTTTTTGGAAATAGCGGGATATATTGATATATATATATATATATATATATTTTGGGGGGGGGGAGTATGGTTCCAAGGATGGAGGGTACACATTAGTATTGTTATATAGATAGATAATAAGGAAACTATGTGTGTAAAGGTTCTTTTCTCTGTTTTGTTATTCTGTATATTTTTGTATATTCTTGTATATTTTTTATGTATTGTTATTATTGTTATTATAACTAACTTAATATTTTTTTCAAAAAAAACAGAGAGTAAACAAAACAAAAATGTAATGTTTGCTTTTGTAGATCATGTCTACTTCATCAGACATAGGAACATAAGAACATAAGAACAGCCTTGCTGGAACAGGCCACAGCCCATCCAGTCCAGCATTCTGTCTCACACAGTGGCTCACCATTTCCTTCAGGGTATTCCCAAGAAGATGCCTTCACCTGCTTAGGATTCCCTGGAAATGATATTGAGAGATATCCTGCCTATCTCTCCAACCCGGAGGTTGTCCTTAAGTATCCATAATTATAGCCATTGATACTCTTGTCCTCCATGAACTTGTCTAATCCTTTCTTAAAGCTGTCAAGACTGACAGCTGTCACCACTTCTTCTGGCAGGGAGTTCCATAGACCAGTAATCCTCTGGGTGAAAAAGTACTTTCTCTTATTTGTTTGAGAACTAGTGCCCAAAAGTTTCATCGAGTGTCCCCTAGTTCTAGTGTTATGCGATAGGGAAAACAGTTTTTTCTTATCTACTTTGTCCACACCGTGCATGATTTTATAAACTTCAATCAGGTCACCTCTTAGACGTCGTCGTTCAAGAGTGAAGAGGCCCAACCGTTGCAGCCTCAGATGGTAAAGAAGGTGTTCCAGTCCCCTAATCATTCTGGTTGCCCTCCTCTGCACTTTTTCCAGCTCCATAATATCCTTCTGGAGGTATGGCGACCAGAACTGTACACAGTATTCCAGATGGCGCCTCACCATAGATTTATAAAGAAGCAAAATGACACTTGCTGACTTATTTTCTATACCCTTCCTAATGATCCATAGCATTGAGTTTGCTATTTTCACTGCTGAGGCACACTGGGTTGACACCTTCATTGAGTTGTCCACCAGGACACCAAGGTCCCTTTCCTGGTTTGTCGCAGAGAGTTCCAACCCCATCAGTTTATAAATGTAATTGGGGTTCTTTGCCCCAACATGCATCACTCTGCACTTACTAATGTTGAAGCTCATTTGCCACTGTTTTGCCCACTCCCCCAGTTTCAAGAGATCCCTCTGGAGCTCCTCACAATCTCTCACAGTTTTCACTACCCTGTATAATTTAGTGTCGTCAGCAAATTTGGCTACCTTGCTTTTTTACTCTAGATCATTTATGAAGAGGTTGAAAAGCAGGGGTCCCAGTACTGAACCTTGGGGGACCCCACTCTTTACTTCCCTCCACTTGGAGAAGTGTCCATTTAGTGCTACCCTCTCTTTCCTGTCCCTTAGCCAGTTGCTGATCCAGGACAAGACCTGTCCCTTTATTCCATGACTGGTAAGTTTATTCAAGAGCCTTTGGTGTGGGACCTTGTCAAAAGTCTTCTGAAAGTCCAGATAAACAATGTCAACTGGATCCCCCTTATCCACATGAGTGAGTGAGACTTCATGTCATCAGTTTATAAACATCAGGTACAGAGGTACAGAGTGATTGGTTAGCATAACAGATAAGTATAGGGGCTGTGGTAGATAAGTGGTTAAGAAGTTTGCCTCGTTAGCTGGAAGGCTGGCAAGTTGGCAGTTCGAGACCTGGGTACTGCATGATGGATTGAGCGCCCATCTCTGTCCCAGCTCTTGGGGACATGAAAGGAGCCTCATTAGGGTGTTTCCTGAGCAGAGTTTCTTCCACAAAAAATCCTTTCAACCCATAATAATTTCTGACACAAAATTATTATTATAACAAATAAGTATACAAATCAATATGGCCTTTTACAACTGGTGAGAAATGGAAGCAGTGACATGCTTTACCTTCATGGGATCTAAGATAACTGCAGATGGTGACTGCAGCCATGAAATAAAAATACACTTACTTTTCAGGAGGCAAGTTATGAGAAACCTAGGCAGCATAATAAAAGTAGAGACACCCTGCCAACAAAAGTCTGCATAGTCAAAGCAATTGTATTCCCAGTAGTAATGTATGGCTGTGAGAGCACAGAAGAATAGATGCCTTTGAAATGTGGTGCTAGAGGAGACTCTTGAGAGTCCCTTGGACTGCAAGGAGATCAAATCAGATAATCCTGAAGGAAATCAACCCTGACTGCTAATTGGAAGGACAAATATTGACGCTGAAACTCAAGTATTTTGACCACCAAACGAGAAGAGAGGAGTCACTTGAGAAGGCCTTGATGCTAGGAAAGCTTGTGGGCAAAAGGAGAAGGGGGCGGCAGAGGATGAAGTGGATGGATGGTATTGTTGACGGGATGGTCGTAGACCTTGGCGGGCTGCGGAGGATGGCAAATGACAGAGGAGCCTGGTGTGTGGTGTTCTATGGGGAAGCAAAGAGTTGGACTCGACTGTGCAACTCAACAACAACAACAACAACAACAACAACAACAACAAGCAGATTATTTCTGGTTGTTATTCGGTTTAGTTGAGGATTTTTTCCCTGTTGAATTGCAAATAGCAGGAGGATATAAAACAAACACCTGTCATTAAACATTTGCTAATGAGTTTAACCTTCAGCATCTATTGACAATTGTGTGAGTTCATCCTTTGTTCTGTGAGACAGCTTATGTTGTGAATGAGAATTCTACAGAAAAATTTCTGTGAAGGTTGTGTAATATAACAACATATAACATACAACACATACAGTATGGCAGCATATAACAACCTGTCTATCAAATGTGATAATATAGTGTACCAGAAAGATTACAGAGAATCACAAAACTCTGGATGATCTTCCACAATGCTTCAGGTAGATGTTGAAAAGCATTAATTTTAATTAATTTAATTGTTCGATTTCTACACCGCCCACTCAGCCTAGGCTGATTTAGGGTGATTCATAATCACAGATAAAACATAATTAAAACTAATTAAAACTACCCACCCCCTAAAAAAGGGTGCAGGGACTGAAGGGACTGTGGGGGAAGGAGCTATCCTCTACCACCCACCCAACGGAGGTTACCCTTTCACCTGCACCCCATACTTGGCCCGCCAGCCAGGTTTTGAGTTCTTTTCTGAAGGGCAGCAATTCCATCTGGAGACATAACTCTGTTGGCAGGAGGTTCCAGAGGGCCATTGCGGACATGGAGAAGGCCCTCCTCCTTGTGCCAGAGAGGCGAGCCCCTCTGGCTGATGGAACAATTAGAGAGCTCCTCCGGTCTGCTCTGGTAGGATGGACAGACGTCCTTAGGGCAACGTCCTTAGGGCATCTTAGGTATCCTGGCCCACTACCATATAGGGCTTTAAAGGTCAAAACCAGCACCTTGAATTGCACCCGGAGGCAAACTGGTAACCAGTGCAGCTCGTGAAGCAGTGGTGAGGCATGGGCATAACGTCCACACCTCATCACCACCCAGGCTACCGCATTCTGGACCAGCTGGAGCCTCCGAATGGTCATCAAGGGCAGTCCCATTGGGGAGATGATTGACCCTTTAGGGACACTATATTGGTGGACCCGTGGAGGTGACTGAACTTCCTCAAGCTGGACACAGCCAGCCAGGAAGGAATGAAGGGAGTTAAGGTGAATGGTGGCTGTAATGGAAGCAGTGACTGGAGCCAACAATTCCAGTGGCCCTAGCATCTCTGCATGCGGACATACTGGCTGCCACCGGAAGACAAGGCTGAACACCACCCTGCTAAAAGCTGCAACGTCAGTTATTTCTTGAAATACTTAGCTCTACAGAGTCTTCAGAGCCATGACATTATGGCAGGAGTTCTCAACCTTTTTAATCCATGGGCTGGACCACGCCCCCTCAGATAGCTGAGTGGGCCGGACTGGTGGTTCCTCACGCTGTAAACACTGCCATATAAAGCGTCCATGTTTATGACAGCTACGGGCGTATTTACGGCTGTTGTAAATGCTTCCACTTCTGCTTCCATACCCGCTTCTGGTGGCAGCAGCAACACAGGCCACATAAAATGGTGCCACAGGCCGTTGGTTGACAATCCATGCATTATGGGGAGGACAGTAAATAAAAACATCTGCATTTTGTCCTTACCCTCTCCTTTGCAAGAAAGTAACTTTTCTAAGCTCTGGTGAAAAGTTAGAAAGATCACAGAGCAATGCCTTTATTAGGATTCAATGAATCATGGGGCTGGAGTTTGGGGAGGTGTTTTCTTCTTCTGAAGGAGCAGAAGTGGTGGGCATCAGCAGGTTTGCACCAGTTCGTCAGAACCGGCAGCAGAAATTCTGGCTGGCCCAGCCCATCCAAGTTTTGAAATAAAGTAGTCCTAATTTGGGTGCAACGCAGGGCTTTCCCCCTGGCCATGCCCACCATACCACACCCACTGTGTGGTAGTAAAAGGTTTTGGAGCCCACTACTGAGGAGCAGCCTTCCTTCCTGGAAGAGGACATAGTGTTAATTCTGCTATTTGAAGATGCTGTGCAGAGCCGGCCCTGCCATTAAGCAGAGAGGCAGTCTCCTCAGGCAGCAGATGCTGGAGACAGGATGGGCAACCCCAGCAATTCCTCCCAAGCTCACCAAGCATTTCACTTCTTTAGAAGTTACCTGTACTGTACAACTTATCTTGCACCTTTTGAAGTACCCTGCTGCCATCAACAGGCAATCAGATAGGAACCCACTATCTGACTGTTGTGTTTTAGTGTAAGGGACCAAAGACAATGAAACAGCCGAAGGGTTGGCTTAACACAGGTTTATTGCATGATGATCCGGAGGAACATGTGGTAATGGCGGATGAGTAGCTCAATATATACAGCTGGCTATACATTTGAATGTGGCTCGTCGACAGACTATTGGTTGCTGCCTGCATGACGTCGTAGGAGGTCACGCCCTTCTTGACCAGGTGTAGAGGTGGCGGGGAATCTTCCCGCGCTGCTGAACCAGGTGAATATGAGCCATGAGAGCTGGACGCTCGCTACTGCCCTCTGGTGGTCACTAGCTCGCGTCCCTTTATCAGGTTTACATTGATACAGCTGATGGTTATAATGTTGCACACAGAAAGGTTACATTGATAACACATGGCAAAGGTACATTGTTAAAGGCACAGCTTTACAGAACACAACATGTGTCCAGCCCTTATAAGCAATAGTCCAGTCAACAATGAACAGAATAACAACAGGAGTTTATTGAACAGTCTTTCAGAGTACACTTACAAGGCGCTCCGGACATAAGATGGCTACACTTGTCCCATGTAGTCGGTCCCTTGTGTTTTCCTACCATAGAGGCAGTGGCTAAGCTACACCTTGGCGTGATAGCGTAAAGAGGAGACCCAGGCTTAGCCTGACGCTGGCTAACCTGTGCGGTAATGGGAAGTATAGATCCGGTCCGGCCCCACCCTTGTTTACCCGTGGTAGTGTGTCCCCTGCAGTGATTCCTTGCTACAATGTAGTAACCCACCGGACAAGCATAACCAACTAATCATAACAGGATATATAAGTATTAACCAATCAGGAACAGAATCCAAAGTTGTAACCAATCACAGAACTCTAATTAGCATGATGAGCACACCCAGAGAGGGAGATTTCGCGCGAACTTTAGCTCCTAATTTGGATGGTGGGAAACTGCCATTTTATCTTTGCAAGGCATTGACTGCGCAACTTGCAATTCTGCCTTAATACACAACACTGACTGACACTGTTGGCATGACTGAATAGCAAGTTTCTTTGATTTCTCTTTGTGGAATGGAGGAGGAAACAGCTATTTTTGCCCCTTTCCTCAGACAACAAAATGTCTTTAGCTACCTCACAAGATTGGCCTGATGCTTGATGCTTCCCTTCATGATCTTACTGTGAGACATGCTCTTTAGAGCCCTATGCCACTTTCATTCATGCCTAATTTAATGCAATCACATTGCTAAGTGATCCCCTCCAGCTGCTACGGTGACTCAGATCAGCTGGCGTGCTCACATCAACCCCCTTTAACACACTGCCATCAATCTGGAGCTACCCAAGGTAAGAGTTTTACAAGATGCAATTCCACTGAACCCTTTCCAGTGCATACTGTAATGTGCTAGCAAAACACTTTGATGGCATTTTGATCCAAAAGCAGAAACAATTGTAGTTTGCAAATGTCAGCCAGCTAAGCAGTATGTTGGTAAAATTGTGTCTCTGTCTGGCATCTCTCTCTCTCTACATATTCATGCAAACATAATTCTAGTTTCACTGACTCCTTCCAGTGAGCTGTTTTCCCCTTGGGCAGCGTGACATTCTCAATGTTGGTGAGAATAGCCAAAGTTTTATTAGGTATCTAATAAAACACTGCACAGTGACAGCATGTAACAGCAATAAACGTGCTGTGTAATTCTGCCTGACTCATCAAAGTGGGGCAACAATGACTGATTCCATTTCTGAAAACACAGCTTGGAAGAAGGCTCTTGGCAAAGGAGAGACAGTTTAGTGCTTAAGAGAAATTAGCAAGGCAGCCGCAGACACTTACACTGTTAAAAAGCAATAATTGGAGAGCAGGAAAAGAAGCATACCTAAATTGCCAAAGACCCAGCTTGCTGCTGTTGCAGGTAGGATAGAACTGGATTGCTTATGTGGATCAACACAACTGCCTGTATTTTTGGTCTCATACTTGGGCCATAGCTATGGGGAAATGACATAATGGCTCAGATCCTATTGCTTCGTGCAGAATAGGCTCAGGAATCAATGGAACTTACAGATCTGGTAGCAAGTTGTAACTAGAATTGACCCAATGAATCAATGGTGATTTGGTAAGTTGATTCATCTGTAAATTCCAATGATTCAAATGGGCCAACTCTAAGTGCAACTTACATTATCTCAGTAAGCCACAGTTAGAGTAGTCCCATTTAAATCAATGAAACTTGCAGAGAGACTTGCTTACCAAAATATTGATTCAGTGGGTCTACTCTAGTGTACTTTTCTACTCTAAGGAACAAGATGTTGGTCTATGTGCAGTTGCATTACAAGATTTCCACTAGACCATTGGTGCTGCTCTATTTCATTAGAATGAAACCTACCTCAATTAAAAAAGGAACTTTCTTATTTTGTTTTGCTTCATGTTCCATCAAGTTCTTTATTTGGCTGCTGTACCAAGGATGTGGCTTCTTCCTTTAAACTTTGTCCAAATGTCTTTGATCAATTCCATTACCTCTATCTCTGCAACCAACTGCTTTCCCTTCTGAAGAGAAAAGACTGGATTATGGTTTGCCATCTGCTGAAGGAAGAGAAGCAACTAGGACTGAGATATCCTACAAAGAAAGGATTAACTTCATCAGACAACACTGCAATCTACATTCATCTTCAATAATGAAGTTAAACAGAAACAGGCAATGTTCTTCCCATGACTTGCTTAGCTAGGATCTACTTACTAAAAACGCAGCTAGAATAGACCTACTGTATCAGTTGAATAGAAGAGTTGACTCACCAAATCTTCATTGATTCAATAGGACAACGCTAGTGGCAACCTAGTACTAGAGTTCAGGTGTATTCATTTTGCAAAACATGTCATTAGAGTAATAAGATCACATGTACCACTAAGTCACTTTAGGCAACAATGGCCCTCTTTAATGTCTATGGTTTTCATTTCATCCCTCATCCTAGAATAGGTTTCCCTTGCTCGAAAGCCAGTCGTATCCGACTCTAGGGTTCACTGCTCATCTCTGTTTCAAAGCCGAAGAGCCAACGCTGTCTGCTTCTGCAGACATGGCCCTCTTTAATGTCTATGGTTTTCATTTCATCCCTCATCCTAGAATAGGATGGTCAAAATTGACGTGAACTGCAATCTAAAAGAATAAGAGATGCCCATCCCTGGAGTAAACTGATAATGAAACCATAAAATGGTGCCTAAAAAGATTATATTTCTAGGTGACTTAAACAGCAAAGTTGAAGCAAACCTTCTATACCTTTAAAATGTCATTTGGGGATTCTTGAAATGTGGAGCTATTGGAACAACAGTTAGTAGTGAAACTTTGGGAGGGCTCAGATTAAAGAAGGCTCCCACATTATTCAAATGCAATAGCATATTAAAAAACAATGGCTGAAATCCAATATTAAGTCACTATATTAATGCAAACCTTTCCAGCAAGGCCATCCAGACACACTATTTTCACACCTAAAGCTGGAAGTAGTTTGGAGTTTTTTCTATCCCATCCAAAATTTTAGAAACACATTCCAATATTCTGTGACCTTCAATAGGTACCGCTTCATCACCAAAATCACTGCTCATAAAAATGGCATAAAATTTAACCTGCAAATCAATATGTATAGCTACAGTTTTTGACATTACTATAATCGTTGTCGTCGACTGCAACTTGTATCTGAGAATGCATTTTTTCCTGAAGCAGGAAAAAGGGTAGGGGTGGGAGACAGGAAAATGTGAATGGATTTCAGTGTAGACTCAGTCACCATCTCAACAAAATGCAACAACTGGAAGTATTTCAATTCCATGGCAAATATAAGACTATAAAACTAACATATGCATCTAATTAGATGGCATACCTTGGATAAAATCTTTCTTTTTATGACTGCAAAGTTGTAGCCGGAACACAACTTTTCCAAATTCTGAATTGATGTATGGGGGCCCTCAGAGGTTTTCTTGCAAGTATGCTTGCTCTTGCATGCAGCTTAAATTTGATGTGCATGTGTGTGAGAGTGAAAGTTGGGGGAATCCATGTGCTGAGAGATACCTCATCACCAACAGGGAAATGTTCTACTGGTATGCTTTGATATATACAGAAGAACTAAACAGAAACGTCTGAAGGGTCAAGGAACCTCACATTATTTCTCATTACTTCCTATGTTTACAATGATTTTAATCATCCCAGATTTGCTTATCTGGTAAATGTTGTCATGGGAAATTACAGGGTTGTGCTTGATTCCACCACCCCCTTTTCCCCTTTGCACCCAACTAAGCATGCAAAACCTATTGGTGCATGGAAAAATATGAACAAAGCTTTCTTTGAAGAAGAAGAAAAAGCCCTCAATAATCTCCATAACCAAGTTGATACATGGCTAATAAATGAAAGAGAAGGAAACCTAACTAACCATGAAAGCATTTAAGGTGACACATCCCATGTCAAATAGTTTTGTTTTGAGCTTCAGCTTTAATTATAAGATGTCATGCAAAATAATGACACAGTGTAATAATAGGCACATAGAATGAACTAATCTGATATTATATCTTGGCTTTCAACAATAGGTGCAGTGAACCAGCCTTAGCGGCTAACTTGTTCTGGACGTATCCCCACACTCCACCTAGATATCAGTCTCTTTAATTAAGTGGAGGAAAGCATCTTCAGGTCATGCCCATAAAGCCAGACTCCTGTGAGAGTAGAGTTGCTCGATGCTGCTAATAATTTCTTACTCCCACAGACTGGGGTCAACCTCCAACGCAGCGTTTCTCTCCCTCCTAAGTGCTACTGTGGGGATCCAAAATGAAAGCAAGGCAATTGAGAGCAAAGAGGGGGGGAGGAATAGCATTTGCAACAAAATGTTGCAGGATAGAGAAGGACTGAACTAACAGAGTACAACGGTAGAAGTTTAAAATAGACCAGCAGAAAAAAATGTGGGCCATCAGAAGAGGGGAGAGTATAGAAATTAAGTAGCTCAATGAGTTAGGATGCAGAGAGCTTGAGAGTTCAGTTCCTCACTGTGACACCTGGAAGAAGTGCCAGCCTGTGTGGCCCTTGGCAAGCTACACAGTCCAAGGATGTGTAAGTCATGTCACAATTGACTTGATGGCACATAGTTATTATTAAATCTGGGTACAGTTGCTATGAAATAATATTAGAAGTGTGCACATGAGGGGCAGGTTGTTGCTTTTGTTTTCTGGACTACAACTCCCAGTATTTTATTCCTCCAGCACTGTCCATCTTGAGGTTCATCTTCAGGGAAATATAGCAGTTCTCCGAGACCTCAGCCACTGCCCCTGAGAACAGATTTCTTATACTTTTAACCGTCAGCTCCTTCAAGTGTTGCAGCAGACCATCACTGTGTAAAGGTGGAAAACACACACATCAGTAAAGTCTCTTGAAATCATGGGATACGTTGGCTACCTAAAGCTTATTTGTCTCCATTGTTCAAATGCCAGTCGTATCCCTCTAGGTTCAGTGGTCCGCCTACCCCGAGAACACCCTCCCTTGCTCTGTGTAGGGAATGGGGAAGATGGCACTTCTGCATCTTAGGCAGGAATGTGGTAGCAAGTATGGTACGAAGGTTGAATAACAGTCCGTTATATTGCCACTTCCCCACACACAGAGACTAAAAGTAGCCAGTTTAACAAACTCCAATAGGCAATGCAACATATTAGTTAAGGAGGGAAGGGGGTGTCCTTAAGATGATACAGATCAGCAGTGTAAAAAGGAACCATGTTGTGTGAGAGGGGCAGATCACAGGGCTGCCAACTCACAAGTTGATCACCAGACTTATGATATAGATGGGTGTTTTATTTTGAGAAGCACATTTCTATTTTTAAAGAGGAGCAAAAGTTTATAATGGAGAAGAAAGCAGAGGCATTACTTCAAAATGTACATCTTAACCTATAAAATCGAGGGTTAACCGTTGGAACTTTGCATAGGCTCCTTAGCCAGGCCCTACTAGCCTGCACTCACCATTCGTGCACACGCCCGAACTGGGTACGCAGGTAAACACAAGATTGAGAAATGCTCCAGTGGGGCAAGAGCCCCACAAACGCAAAAAAGGGAAACTTTATTTCCCAATGTTCTTTGCGCCGCGCTGCACCACAGCCAATCAGGCTGAGAGGCGCAACCACAAAGAACATTGAAAAACGCGCCATGGCCAATCAAAATCGAGCCGCAGAAAGAAAAAAAAGCACCACAACCACAAATCACAAACCCATAACTACAAGCCCCAGAGTCCTGCGCAACATAAGCACGCAGAATGCTGAGGAAACTGGCGCCCAAAAAATTAAAAAGAAAAACAACTCACCGCCTCACAGCCAAGCAAACGCCAGCCAGCTTTCTTTCCCTCACCAACGGCACCTGAAGGTCCCGACTGGAGTTTCCCCTTTAACATCAGTGGGTGGGGGGTTGTGATCCCCCTCTCCGCTGGATACCCTAGGGTTGGGAGGTTTGTGTGTGTGTGTGAGAGAGAGAGAGAGAGAGAGAGAGAGAGAGAGAGAGAGAGAAAGAGAAAGAGAAAGAGAAAGAGAAAGAGAAAGAGAAAGAGAAAGAGAAAGAGAAAGAGAAAGAGAAAGAGAAAGAGAAAGAGAAAGAGAAAGAGAAAGAGAAAGAGAAAGAGAAAGAGAAAGAGAAAGAGAAAGAGAAAGAGAAAGAGAAAGAGAAAGAGAAAGAGAAAGAGAAAGAGAAAGAGAAAGAGAAAGAGAAGCAGTGTGTGTGTGTGTGTGTGTGTGTTGTCCCCCCAACCCTTCCAGAGCCAGGGGACCCTGCAGAGAGGGAAACCTCTACCTTTACCTTTACCTAATGTGACTGGGTTGTTGTTCAATCGCACAGTCGATTCCGACCCTTTGTGACCCCTATAGACCATCGTCCTCCAGGCACCTCTGTCCTCCACCATCCTCCTCAGCCCACCCAGCTCTGTGCCCACTGCGTCCACAATGCCATCTGGCCATCTCATCTTTGGTCACCCACCTTTTCTTTTGCCCTCCACCTTTCCCAGCATCAAGGCCTTCTCCAGTGAATCCTCTCTTCTCATTTGATGTCCAAAGTATTTTACCTTTATCTTTACTATTTGACTTTCTAAGGAGCAGTCAGGGTTGATTTCTTCTAAGATCTACCTATTTGTTCTCCTCGCTGTCCAGGGGACTCTCAAAACTCTCCTCCAGCACCACATTTCAAAGGCATCTATTTTTCTGCGCTCAGTTTTCCTTATGGTCCAGCTCTCACAACCATACATTACCACCAGTTAAACCATTGTCTTAACTATGCGGATTTTGATTTTCAATGTGATGTCTCTACTTTTCACTATGTTCCCCAGGTTTCTCATAGCATGTCTCCCCACTCATCCTTACTTCCATTGTAGTACAAATGTTAGTAGGAGTCCTAGGAAATCCAGTTTCTATTCCACACACACACACACACACACACACACACACACACACACACACACACACACACACACACACACACACACACACACACACACACACACACACTGTTGTGAAACTCACTGGCCAAAATCTTGTTGCTTATCGGAGTAAATCTCAATAGAGTGGTGATTTTATTTATTTATTTCTGTACAGTGGAACCTCATACAACAATCGTCCCGTATAGCAACGAAATCGCATAACAATTAGGTGGTGGTTGGGGGGGAATTGTGTCCTGCATAACAATTTTCCCTATGGAAAAAATCGTACAACACTTTTTTAATGGGAAAAACCACTTTGCAAAAAAAACAAAACAAAAACAAAACAAAAAAAACCTTGTACGATGCATCCCATAGGGAAATTCGCTATACGGTGCATGTATCATATAGCAAATGTTTCATACAACAACGAGCCCCATGAAACGGATTAAAATCATTGTATGAGGTACCACTGTATATGCAAACAAATTGTTGGCTGCAGGTCTCTAGTAATGCGGTGTAGCGGCTGGGGTGTAGTAGTAATGGTAGGAAAGGAAAAACACTCCCAAGTGAAGATCGTTGTGATGTTAATTCCGTTTAATCCGGAAGTAGCATGTAGAAAATAATGTAATCATAAGAAGATACTTGTGTCTCTTATTCAATTCATAAGCAGTACACTGAGTAATACAACTGTAATTAGATATCAAATTGTATGGTTCGAGAAAGTATCTTGCGGCTTTAAATGAATTATAAGCTGTGTCTTTAAGGAAATGTAGACTGTGAAATGGCGATGTCCTTCCGGTAACTGGACATTTCGTTGCACTTTATCAAGCGTCTACAACACAAAATATATACAATGTAATACAATATGTCCAAAGGTTTTTAGAAAGTCTATGTTCAATTTAACATTGTTGAAACATTAATAAAGACTGAGGCTAAAGTTCTTAATTTCATAAAGACTGTATGCAAGTTCGGGACCAAGCAAAAACCTCATAGGTAAATTCTGTATATCTATGTATGTACCAAATCTCTTATTGTATGAAATACTGATATTCAATATTCATTACTGACAGTATATAAAACAACTGGGTCAACGACAGAGTAAGCAATCTTATGTTGAACCATTTGTGGACTGAAGGAAACACATACCTAGACGTAGATATCTCTCTTTATGTTTGTAATCCGCGCGTCCGCACCTCCTGTAGTCTTGTAAAGTGTGCTCGCGTTAACTGACTATAATCATCTACTCTTTAAGTAATCTTATTTTTACTCCCTCATGTGTTATCAGTCAGGCAAAATACTAATGCCATGTGAAAGGAATGTAATGCAGGCTCCTAGAAGCAAGTGCCTAGTTGGAAATCCTCATGCTGATTTTAAAATTCTTAAAGGGACCTGTTGTTTCTCAGAGAGCCATATTGAGCCTATTTATATATATTGATTAAATGTTCATAAAAATGATGATGGTTCCCATTCCGTATTCAAGCCGTGTGGTGTTAATGTGTTGAATCGATGGATATAAAAGGCTTCTCTTTGTAATAAAACCTTTTCCAAGTTTAAAATATGATATTTGTTTTCAGTGATAGTCTCCAAAACAATCATTTTTAGATCTCCTAATTTGTGTTGTTTGCTAAGAAAGTGGTTAACCAGAGGAGCCGTGGTGGTCCTGTTTCTAATTCGGGACAGATGTTCCCCTAAGCGAATTTTAAGAGACCGACTGGATTGTCCTACATAGCCTAGCTGGCAAGGACATATTGCCATGTATATGATGTTTTTTGAATTACAATTAGAAAATGAAGTAAGTTCCAATGTGAAGTTACTCGAGGGTAATTTGACAGTTTTTGAGCTTATCATATGTGCACAATATTTGCAATGACCACAGATGTGGTGTCCTGCAGGGAGAGGCGATCGCTTCTTGTCCGAGGTGGAGATGTCTGTTCGTGAGAGGAGGTTGGCTAGTGTATTGGTTCTTCTGAATCCTACTAATGGTTTCTGTTCGCACCCCGGTATCATATCCAAAATGTGCCAGTGCCTATTGATAATACGCTTGATTTGATTAGCCAGCGGAGTGTAATCTATAGACCAGAATAATCTTTGTTGGGATACTGTTAGTTCCTGTCGTCTTTCGAGAAGAGAGAACTTGCATACAGTCTTTATGAAATTAAGAACTTTAGCCTCAGTCTTTATTAATGTTTCAACAATGTTAAATTGAACATAGACTTTCTAAAAACCTTTGGACATATTGTATTACATTGTATATATTTTGTGTTGTAGACGCTTGATAAAGTGCAACGAAATGTCCAGTTACCGGAAGGACATCGCCATTTCACAGTCTACATTTCCTTAAAGACACAGCTTATAATTCATTTAAAGCCGCAAGATACTTTCTCGAACCATACAATTTGATATCTAATTACAGTTGTATTACTCAGTGTACTGCTTATGAATTGAATAAGAGACACAAGTATCTTCTTATGATTACATTATTTTCTACATGCTACTTCCGGATTAAACGGAATTAACATCACAACGATCTTCACTTTGCAGGTCTCTAGTAAGCTTACAGTGTAAATAAGGCCTAAATATGTAACACCTATGAAATCAGACAGATCTTTATTACAATTACATTTATCATATCAGCAGAGAGTCAAATAAACAGTTTTTCTACAGAAACTTGTTTTTGGCTTCCCAACCCACCTTCTTAACTGAATCAACCACAATTATTCGGCTAGTTAATATTGTCAGGACAAGATAGGACATGCCATTTCCTGTCACCACCAGACCTTCTTCAAAAATTAATCATGTGGTTTAGATGCAGGAGATTAGGACAGAGTGAGGCATCTTAGATAAAAGGCAACAGTGACACAGGCAAATTTCCCTCCAAAAACTTCACCCAAACTTTTTCCACTTTGAGCAGGATTAAGTTCATGTATGGTTGATCTGCTCTATAATTAAGATTTCACTCAGTGATATATGGGTCTTTTATTTATGAATGCTTGTGAAGTGCTTCCCTAGCAGGTATGTGTGCACTCCAAACCAGAGTGATAGAAGACAGAGGCACTGGATTTATCTTCATGGTTGCAACAATCATAGCAGCAAAAGTGCTTCAGGATTATTCAGTAATAAATAAACAAATGCCTACTAACCAAAGTGAGCAGAAGTGAGCAAAAGGGTCAACTGTTTGTTACATGCTGCCTAGTTGATGCAAAGAAATTTTATTTGGACTTCACACATGGTTAGCATGATACAGTAGAACCTCCGATAAAGTCCAAAGTCTGTTCCACAAGTTTGGACTTTATCCGATTATGGACTTTATCCGAATCAAATGGGCGATGCATCGAATAACATCCAAAAATGGACTTTATATGAAGTTCCTATACCAAATACCTCAGATAACATCCACTTTTAGCAGTTTTGGACTTTATGCGATGCATCACATGTGCATGAAAACCATGACTTTATCCGAATCGGACTTTATCTGAGGTACCACTGTATTAGCAACAGCACCTAGCAATGAATCTTGACTTAATGCAACTCCCATAAACCCCACCCTGACTCTCCCCTTTATGATGAAATGTTTTAAATGTTCATTTAATAAATCTATCATTTCTAAATATATTCCCATAACAGGGGATCTGGGATATGTAAAGGGACAGCAGTGGCTTAGTGGGTTAAGGTTGGCATGTCAGCAGTTCAAGAGCTGAGTGCTGCTTGATGGAGTGAGCTCCTGTCTGTCCCAACTCATGCCAACTTAGCAGTTTGAAAGCAAGAAATTGCAAGTACTGTAAGAGATGTAGCAAATGTCTAACTCAGGGTATGATCAGACCATGAGAAAGAATTACACATCATTGTACCAAAAAAGGCTGCTTTACTGGGAGAAAGGTCCCTTACGGTGACTCTTCTCTCCATCTAGGAATTGCTACAGCCCATCGCAAAATAAGACTAGCTATGTCACTGGAGCATAAGGGTCCAACTGGGCATGGATCAGGGTTGGGATTGTTCATGATTTCCTGTACATCACATGATAACCAGGGAATAGCTTGTACTGGACTGTACCACAAGAAGTCCAAAAATTCCCTATCTGATTGCACCCTCCATATAAAGCAGCTTCGTGTATTTTTAGTAGGACTAGCAGAGGTTGCCTGGCGTTGCCGGGCTGTTTTAAATTGTGTTGGAAGGTTACATTGCGTTAATGTTTTTTTAAAAATTGCTTAGTCTGTAATTTTAATTTTTTTAAATGTTTATTTACGTAATTTTTTTTGGCTTGCTATTATTAACTGTGATCTGCTTTTTTGGTTTTTTTTTGAGGATTAATAAAAGAACAAAGTACCGTATTTATTCGTGTATAACGCACAAAATTTTATACCAAAAAAAGAAATCAAAGTTGGGGTGCGCGTTATAAACGAGGACTGGTGTCCCACCCCCATCGCGAGCCTCTTTTACTTCCTTTTTAGAATTGGGTCGGCTGTCTATTGAAGGGGAGGCGGGGGTGTGGCTTTGAAGAAATTGACGGGATCTGATTGGGTGGCGCGGGAGACGAGGCGTGGTCCGGAGGTAGCTCGCAGTTTGAGCGAGGCTCCTGGGGGTCGGAAGTGCTCGTTTCGGATTGCATTTTCTTTACCCTGCAACAAGTGGGTCTGATTATCCCCCCCTCCCTCAATGTTTTAAGGCGTGCTCTTATGAACAAGCTTTTTCACCGATATAATTTTATACCGAGGTTTCATGGAAAATTAGGGGTGCGCGTTATACACGAGTGCGCGTTATACACGAATAAATACGGTATGATATAATTTTTTCAAATTGTTTTATGTAAGCGAATAATGTTTTAGTTTTTTGAATTTTTTTAATTAGTTGTACCATAGGTAATAATTTTAATAATGTAAAAGTGAATGTTTTTTACATTCAATGTTTTAAAAATGTGTTTAGATGTTTTGGGTTTTAATTTGAGTTAAAACTCAGCACAGGATTTTTAAAAGTTTCTATTGTATTTTATTGACATATGCTTGTGATTTGTGTTAAACTGTGTGTTAGTGTAATTTTTTTGACTTGTTTTTATTGGTGTGACCTTTTGTGTAAAATTGTGAATTTGTGTTATGTTTTTGATTTGTTTTTACTCTTGTGGCCTTTTGTTTGGGGCTGTTTTTTTTTAATTGTTTCTACTATTGTGGCCAGCAGGTGGTGCTGGTAGGGGTTATTGTATGTTGACTGTTTTCTCTCTCCTGGATTCTGGGTGGAGCTTCTTCTGGTAAGTAGTCTCTTTCTTTATTCATTTCTTTTCCGGTCCTCGTGGAGGTAGGACATCTTTTGGTAAGTTTGCTTGTTTTCTTTCTTTTGTGTGTGTGTGTGTGTGTGTGTGTGTGTGTGTGTGTGTGTGTGTGTGTGTGTGTGTGTGTGTGTGTGTGTGTGTGTGTGTGTGTGTGGTTGGTTGGAATTTGTATTTGTTGTCTGTTTGTTTTGTTTTTGTGTTTTTGTTTACTTCGTATTGTTTTTGGTGTTTTTGTTTGTTTTTGTGTATTTTTGGATGTTTTTGACTGTGTTTTTAGTAATTTTTTTAAATTTATTTTTTTATTTGGTGGTGGGGAGGGGGCATGGTTGTTGGGGGTTAGGAAGGGTGGGCTAGGTGGTGGGGAGGGGGGCATGGTCATTGGGGGATAGGAAGGGTGGGCTAGGTGGTGGTGAGGGGTGTGGTTGTTGGGGGATAGGAAGGGTGGGCTAGGTGGTGGGGAGGGGGCATGGTCAGTGGGGGATAGGAAGGGTGGGCTAGGTTGTGAGGAGGGAGCATGGTCGGTGGGGGATATGAAGGGTGGGCTAGGTGGTGGGGAGGGGGCTTTATTGTGTTATGGTGCTTTGATTGTGTGGAGTCATGAAAGTAGATGGGGTTTCCCCTTTAATATCAGTGGGTGGGGGGTTGCCACCCCCTCTCTGCTGGCTCCCCTGGGGTTGGGAGGTTTGGGGGCACAAAAGGGGTATGTCCCCCCAACCCTTCTGGAGCCAGGAGACCAGGGAGAGTGGATTGATTATTAAAATCTGCTAGTACATAATAAAAATGTAATACATAATTTATAATCATGACATCCATGAATAATTATTTCTATATTTACTTGTTATTAAATAACAAAGTTTATGAATATATTTCAATTTTCTTTTAAAATTACTACTGGCTTAAAACAAAATATGCATGATACACATGGGTAAACAGAGTTAGATTAAGGAAAGAAAGAAAGAAAGAAAGAAAGAAAGAAAGAAAGAAAGAAAGAAAGAAAGAAAGAAAGAAAGAAAGAAAGAAAACCAACAACTTAGCACCTGGATGGGAAACTGAGTGGTGATCATACAACTCAAATGGCTTTAGCCTTTCCAGTATTGGTGAGATTTATGTTACAGTGGGCGCTCGAATAACGCCGTTACTTGGTTCCCCAAGTAGCGTCGCTATTCGAATAATGTTGTTATTCAAATAACAACAAAAAAGTCGTTATTCGAATAACGATGGTAAAAATACCATCGTTAATCGAATAACGACGTCGTTATTCGAATGACGGGAAAAAGTACCGCCATTATTCGAATAACGTCGTTATTCGAACAATCACATTGGGAGTGTGCTAGCGTCGTTAATCGAAAATGATGCTATTCGAACGCATCGTTAATCAAGGGTCCACTGTATTTCTATTAATGTTAATTACAATTATTATTTCTACATTTCCGCATATAGATATGAAATTACACATTTAAACATTATGAAAATCAATGTATTTTTGTCTTCTTTTTTTAATGAGGTAATTCTTCTTTTGGAGCAATCTGTAAGCGACCAACCTCCCATCCCAGGTAATAAGAATGGTATCAGGAACCTTGGGGAAATGTTTTTCGAAAAATACTGTAAAAAGGCTGAAGAAGAATCTCTGAGCAGGGAAGATAGAACAAGTTCAAAGGGCACAGAATGCTGGCAAACTGATGTGTAGATAAAAAAATGGGGGAAATGATGTAGAATATCATAGTAAAGTAAAGGATATGGCTGGTTAAGTGAAACCTAAAAGAAGAGCATCCCACACTGGGCAGTTGGTTGCATGTACTATTTGTAAATATTATAATGAGTGTAATGTCTCAAATTTTGTATCTTTTTTTTACCAAAATTACATTTATCTCCAGACATTCCTGTTTAAAAAGAATGCAGGTCAAACTGACCTATACAATCATTAACTTCTTCTGTCAACAAAGGAGAAGTTGAATACTCAGAAAAGGGCCAGCATATTGGGAAAATAGTTGGTCATTTACTCTGTGTTTGTACTGTAGTATGCACCATGGAGTTTGATGATCTGGGCACAGTCTCTTTATTGAAATTTTGCAGAGACTTTGGTATGAGAGGATAGATTTGTTTTTTTAAATTTCTATAATCCAGGTTTCTTTAATGTAATAACCATAGAAATGGGAGCACACTCTACATTCCTTGCAAAATATATATTTAACATGTTCCTTGATCCAGCAACCTATTTGTCCCAAATCAATTACTCATTTTGGATGACTAACACGTCAAGGTTCTTTCTTTCTTATATTTTAAATCTTGATTTAAAATTTAAAATTATTTTTTAAATCGGAAAGAAAAATACTGATAAGTATATATCACACATAGTTAACTAAAATTATTCCATCTACACCTTCACAAATTATACTATCAGTTTAATCAGCAACTTGCTTCCAACTGCATCATATAACGTCAGCCACGATCACAAGCCATAGAATTATATCAAATCAAATCTATAGAAGAAAAGGGAAATATGGGTGGAATCAAACTGGGGAGCATACCACTAAGTAACAACTTTGGTGTACACAGTTCCAGTAATGTGGACAAAACAATTTCACTCATCTGTAATATGTAGCATCCTTTTTAGCAAGATCTAACCAATGTCCACATGTTACATACTGAAACCAAATAGAAGATAGAAGACCAAATTCAGATAGGAAGCATGCAGTGAATTGGGATGTGAAGCCATTTCACGTCTAGAAGGCTTTTGACAAGGTCCCACACCAAAGGCTCTTGAATAAACTTGCCAGTCATGGAATAAAGGGACAGGTCTTGTCCTGGATCAGCAACTGGCTAAGGGACAGGAAACAGAGGGTAGCACTAAATGGACACTTCTCCAAGTGGAGGGAAGTAAAGAGTGGGGTCCCCCAAGGTTCAGTACTGGGACCCCTGCTTTTCAACCTCTTCATAAATGATCTAGAGGTAGGAGTAAATATCAAGGTAGCCAAATTTGCTGACGACACTAAACTATACAGGGTAGTGAAAACTGTGAGAGATTGTGAGGAGCTCCAGAGGGATCTCTTGACACTGGGGGAGTGGGCAAAACAGTGGCAAATGAGCTTCAACACTAGTAAGTGCAGAGTGATGCATGTTGGGGCAAAAAACCCCAATTGCATTTATAAACTGATGGGGTCTGAACTCTCTGCAACAAACCAGGAAAGGGACCTTGGTGTCCTGGTGGACAACTCAATGAAGGTGTCAACCCAGTGTGCCTCAGCAGTGAAAAAAGCAAACTCAATGCTAGGGATCATTAGGAAGGGTATAGAAAATAAGTCAGCAAGTGTCATTTTGCCTCTTTATAAATCTATGGTGAGGCCCCATCTGGAATACTGTGTACAATTCTGGTCGCCATACCTCCAGAAGGATATTATGGAGTTGGAGAAAGTGCAGAGGAGGGCAACCAGAATGATTAGGGGACTGGAACACCTTCCTTACCATATGAGGCTGCAACAGTTGGGCCTTTTCACTCTTGAACGACGGCGTCTAAGAGGTGACCTGATTGAAGTTTATAAAATCATGCACGGTGTGGACAAAGTAGATAAGGAAAAGCTGTTTTCCCTATCGCACAACACTAGAACTAGGGGACACTCGATGAAACTTTTGGGTACTAGTTCTCAAACAAATAAGAGAAAGTACTTTTTCACCCAGAGGATCACTGGTCTATGGAACTCCCTGCCAGAAGAAGTGGTGACAGCTGTCAGTCTTGACAGCTTTAAGAAAGGATTAGACAAGTTCATGGAGGACAAGGGGATCAATGTCTATAATTATAGATACTTAAGGACAACCCCGGGGTTGGAGAAATAGGCAGGATATCTCTCAATGCCATTTCCAGGGAATCCTAAACAGGGGAAGGCATCTCCTTGGGAATACCCTGAAGGAAATGGTGAGCCACTGTGTGAGACAGAATGCTGGACTGGATGGGCTGTGGTCTGTTCCAGCAAGGCTGTTCTTATGTTCTATGTCTGCCTGTAATTCCATTATGATTCTTTTAAAATCTGGGATGTGGAAAACGTCCATTAAAAACACTAAAGTTATTAAAATCCATTTCTGAGCACTGGTGTAAAAAGAATCTCAGCAAGCTGGAATTTGTCCTGTTACAGGTGACCAAGATGTCTAATTGTTTAGAAATCCATGAAGAATGGTAAAGGAGTTGCCCGTGAACTGAATAATTCAAATTACATAAAAGGACATTTTAACTAAATATTAGGAAGAACTTCCTGATGGTAAAAGTTATTTGGCAGAGGAACGGACTACCTTGGAAGGTGGTCGACTCTCTTGAGTTGAGGTTTTTGAAACAGAAGTTGAATGGGCATCTATCAATGACACTCTGATTATGGATTTCCTGCACCAGCAGGGGAATGACTTGAAGACCTCTGGTGTAACTTCCAGCTCTACAAATCTATGATTGTATCTCCCAACCAGCATGGACAGTAACAATAGTGGCTGGAAGATTCTGGGAGCTTTAATCAAAATAGTAACTTCCCCAACCTCTGTTGAAATCTGAGAATATAAGAAAGTTTATACTTCTAGCTATCTGTCCACTTAGCTGTGCAATCTTTTATACTTGCCAAGAGCAGATCTCTAGGGTCTTTCATATCATACGTTACACCTACTTCCTCTTACTGCGGGAACTGAATCTTGACTATTAGTTTATGCTCTTATGGTAATCACAGCCTCGGCAGCAATGCACACATCTCAGAAAAGTTGCTTTTTGTCTACCTCTCCAAGAATCCTTCTGCTAGTATGGTCACTGGCCTTGCTAGGCAGAGGATTCTGAGACTTGTAGTTTTTTAAACAGTATATTTTTTCCAAGTTCTGAGAAGGCAGTTTTATGAAAGTGACTAGCAGATTTTGCCCGGCGGTGCCGGGCTGTTTTAAATGGTTTTGGAAGGTTTTTTCCCCTTAATGTTGGTAAAGAGCCGGGCTGTTTTAATTTGTGTTGTAAGGGATAAAAAAAATATTTTTTTTTTGGTAATTTATGTAAAAAAGAGGTTTGTTGTTGGTTAGGGGTGGTTTTGGGTGTGCATAACCAACACTACCCATACAATACCACTCCAATCACCAACACACACATTAAAAATTCCTGGCAAGGCAGGAGTGTTGTGTGTGTGTGTGTGTGTGTGTGTGTGTGTGTGTGTGTGTGTGTGTGTGTGTGTGTGTGTGTGTGTGTGTGTGTGTGTGTGTGTGTGTGTGTGTGAGAGAGAGAGAGAGAGAGAGAGAGAAGCAGTGTGTGTGTGTGTGTGTGTGTGTGTGTGTGTGTGTGTGTGTGTGTGTGTTGTCACCCCAACCCTTCCAGAGCCAGGGGACCCTGCAGAGAGGGGATCACCCCCCCCGCAGGACACCCCATTATTAAAGAGAAGAAACCAAGCTCTT
This sequence comes from Bradypodion pumilum, assembly GCA_035047305.1. Classification (NCBI taxonomy): domain Eukaryota; kingdom Metazoa; phylum Chordata; class Lepidosauria; order Squamata; family Chamaeleonidae; genus Bradypodion; species Bradypodion pumilum. Next base: position 28,732,998 of record JAWDJD010000004.1, on the reverse strand, counting down.
TCTTCTCTTTTAAAACAGAGTGTTTGGGAGGGGTGTGTATTCAATCTCCTCTTCCTGGTCCCCTGGGTTTGGTAGGGTTGGGGGGACAAAATGGGTCTGTCCCCCCAACCCTTCCAGAGCCAGAGGACCCAGCAGAGAAGGGATCGTCTTCCCCCCAAAACAACAACAACAACAACACTCCGTTTTTAAAGAGAAGAAACTGTAGGAATCGGGGCCGCTAGGACGGCCGTTGGGTCCCGGAGGAGACTGATCAAGAAACGATACGAGGCAGTATGGAGCGAGATCAGATCAGATCAGTGGTTTATTGAGGGAAAAGCATCATCATATATAGATCAGAAGGCAATACAGGGAAGAACCGTCATCTGACAGAAAATCACATCACCCATTTACTCGGGTTAATGGGAAATCTCTCTAGGGGAAGTTAATTAACGTGGGCAAACATTGACAGGGGAAACACCATTGTCTAGGGCTTAGACCGGGGTAAATATGGCCACTATTTGCGCCAGGGATTATGCTAAACTCGGAAATGAGTGAATACCTTAATGGGTAACAGAGGCTAGAGGAATGCCTCCTCAGCGGAACCGTCGGTCAGGTCATAATTGGGTGAATCAAACCCTATTATTCTCACTGAAGTGGCCTCTGCGCGGGCCGTTCCATGCCATTGGGGCATGGGGGATCCACATCTCCCCTTTTCGTTTTACTTAGGAGCCTGACCGGCAACTCTGCGTAAGAGGGGCACCAGCTGATGAGCGGGAATGGCGCTTCGGGGTTTCCTCCGGGAGAGGCACCTTGATATTAGTGAGGGAATGCATTGCACGAAGCAGCATACTGCTATGCCTAGTACAATCACCCCCACAATCATCTTGAGCACCGTCTGAAGCCATCCCCACGGAATCCATGACCACATCCAGTTCCACAATGAACTCAGCCAAGTCCCCCATGCAGAACCCTCCCTGATGCCCTTGACTATGGTGTGGAGGTCTGTGAGCTGACTCTGAACCTTACGGGAGTTATCAGTGAGATTAAAGCAACACATACCATGAAAAGATTCGCAACCCAGATGATGTAGCAATAAGAGATAGTCTATAGCCGCTCGATTGTCAAGTATGGCATGGAGAAGCTCTGCCTGCTCTTGGTTGAGCAGCGCTATCGCCGAGGAGGTATGGTTAATGGCTTTAGCTAGTCCGCAAGCCAGTCGACCAATCCTCCGAGCGTTGCCAACGGCCAAGCCTGGCACGCCAAGAATGCTGACTGCCAACAAGAGATATTTGGCTGAACTCATTACTCTAAAGCTGCTCTCACATGAGCTGTCTAACTGGGTGGTGCGAGTGCGTCGTATGGGTGCTGGAACATTTGTAACATTTGTGCTTGGGGTGACCATATCCTTAGTAGGGAGCAACAGTGTCAAACGACTGATACAACATATAGCATCTGATACATTTGCGGGAATGTAGTTCCAAGTGTACTGATTACACGTAAAGAACCAACCAGATGGTAGGGTAACATGAGCATACATCGAACCGAGTGTCTGTGGGTTGTTACAAGTCCAGTTGCCGCTGCCAACTTCAAGGCAACGGCGCCTTCGGCCGACTGCGGAGCAGCCGGTCATTCGAGCACAAGTAGAGTTCGGGCTGACCGCCACTCAAGGAGTGTGGAGAGTGGCTGCGTCAGCCGGCAAAGTCATTGTCAGCCGCATCTCCCAGCGGGCGTATTCCGAGGAGCTTGCTGGGTTGTACGGGCTGAAAATCCGTTTCACTAGCCAGTCCCCATCCCTGGGGTGCGCGCCTAGAGAGTGGCACACTGGGATGAGGCAGGTGCTCAAGATTGAGGCAGAACCAATGTCCTGTCTCAGGCAAAAATCGGACTGGTTGATGAGACCCGCCAACCTTTCCCATATGTTGTAATGCATCCGGGCAGAAAGGTCTCCGCCTGGCATCAAATCGTTGGCCTTCAATGAGGCAGCCTGAACGCCTCCCCCCGCAAGTAGGGAGAGGATCAGGATAATGGTGACTGCCACCGTGTTGGCAGTAATCAGGGAAAAGACTGTAGCCACGATGTTCTCCGGCGTTGGCTCTCTCTCCTCGCGCTGGATGATGCCCTGGGCCTCATTGCAAAGAGCCTTGACCATCCCCCAGGTGATCTTCGGTGCTGTCATCTGTGGCCGCTTCCTCCGACGGGTCCTCTCAGTCAGAGTGAGGTCCTCCATCTCCGGGATCGGACTCGGGTCGGCCTGGGTCCACGCCATGTGGTTCCAAGTGAGGCTTGACACACCGAGCTGGAATCCAAACGACACCTGTAGGAGACATAACTGCAGCATACCCTCTTCCCCAGGTTACGAGTGGCGCCGGGCCCCTCCAGGAAGGGTCCGGTGGCACCCGGTATCGGACCATCAGTCGCGGGAGAGCTTCCGAACGGCGGAAGTGTTTCTCCTGCGGCGTGCAATCAGAAAAAACATTAAGGTGATTGTACGTGAACAATACCTTATTCAGACAATGCTGTGCCTGACCCTGTGACTTGGGGAGGGCTGGTGGCTCCCCCCTTTCTGTTTGTTTGTCAATATAGGACTTGAGTGTCCGATTGACCCGTTCCACAATCGTTTGCCCCTGCGGATTGTAAGGAACGCCAAAAGTATGCTTAATATCCCAAGTGGCCATAAAGTTAGCCAACTGCCTAGAACTGTAAGATGGCGCGTTATCGGTTTTCATGTGCCGAGGTTTGCCCATAGCCGCGATGCAGGCTAGGAGGTGCTGCTCCACGTGGGAAGCAGTCTCCCCTTTTTGCACCATCGCCCAAACAAATTGTGAGAAAGTATCAATGCAAACGTGCATGTACTGCCATCTGCCAAACTGCGGAACATGTGTGACGTCCATTTGCCACACCTGGTTAGCTTCTGTCCCTCGTGGGTTGACCCCCCCCCCGAGGGCCCCCCCGGTGCCCCTGCACAGTGCTGGCAAGAGCGAACTATGCCTTGGGCTTGAGAAAGTGGCAGATTGAATTGTCTGGCGAGCGCTTTGGCATTCTGATGGAAGAATGCATGGCTTTGGATTGGCGTGGTGAAAACACCTAACACTGAACGTTGCTGAATTTCCTTTGCCGCCGCGTCCGCTCTGATATTGCCCACAGAAATCGGATCTGGTAGGTCTTGGTGACTTCGGATGTGGGCGATATAGAGCGCTTCCGTGCGGTTTCACAAATGAAATTGAGCAGTGAGGAACAAACTCAGCAAATTCTTGTCTATCGCGGGAGTAATGTATGCTCCCGGTAGACTGTGAAGCAAATTCCTGACATACTGACTGTCAGTAATGATGTTTAGGCACTCTTTGGCGAAGGTGCGCAAGGCAAGGTTCACCGCTGCCAACTCTGCCCGCTGCGCGGACTTCTGTGGAAGAGTTAACAGCGTGCGCCAGGCCTGGCCTTCCTGCCAAGTTAAGACGCCATATGTGCGACCCCCATCCGTAAAAACTGTCCTGGCCCCCTGAAGTGGAACCAGCAAAAGCAATTCGAACAAGCTGACTGTCTGCGTTTGAAGTGAGATGAGTCTGGGGTCTTTCGGCAAGTGGTATGCCAAGCATCCGGTGAATCCTTCCAAAGCAATTGGAAGCGAGTCACTGAGCTGCATCAATTGCTGAACCTGCTCCTTGGTGAATGGGACCACGATCTTTGCCAAATAGTGCCCTGAAATGCCCCTGGCTCTCAGCCTTCCGCGGTAAACCACCACGGAGACCAATTCTTGGGGAGGAACGATGTTTCGGGAAGAGGTGTTCGGCAAGTACACCCACTCCACGATATTCGCCCCTTTCTCGGAATCTACTCCCAGGGCTCCGGTGAACATGGATCCTGCCCGAACTATGTACAAGTTCAGGATCGGGGCATATGGCCCCTGAGCAATCCTGTCCACCCACCTTTGGCTGAGAATTTGGTTGACTTTCTCGAGGGCCAAGCGCGCCTCTCGAGAAATCTGTATCCGGTCTGCCGGCTGCTTGCCTAGCATTAGCAGCGAGAAGAGCGGTTTCAAAAGATCCGTATCCAATCTGAAATACGGTCTGGCCCAATTAATATTTCCTAGAACCTGCTGCAATTCTACCAGGGTGGCTGAGTCCTGTAAATTGATCTGAGGCAAAACTGGTGCTGCAAAAGAGCGGAGAAGCCGATGACCCAAGTATGAGTCCAACAATGCAACTGGACACAAAAGACTGTGTCAGAAAAGCATATATAAATGCTTGTATACAAATGCCAGAAGCCTCCGGAACAAAATAGGGGAGCTGGAATACTTAGCAATAGATAAGAATATTGATATTATTGGTATCACTGAAACCTGGTGGACGGATGATAACCAATGGGATACAGTTATCCCAGGCTACAAACTGTACAGGAAGAATAGGAAGGGGCAAACAGGAGGTGGTGTAGCCTTGTATGTCAAAGAAGTGATAAAATCGTATGAATTGGAATATCTAGGTGATTTGGAGTCACCATTAGAAGCTCTGTGGGTAAGAGTACCAGGCCACAAGGATGGTCTAACAGTAGGCATATACTATCGGCCTCCGACCCAAACTCTTGAGAGAGACTGGCAGTTGGAGAATGTTGTAAAAGAGGCATCCAAGAAGGGAAGCCTGGTTATAATGGGGGACTTCAATTACCCTCACATAGACTGGGTGAACTGTTGTTCAGCACATGATAAAGAGATAAAGTTCCTAGATATGCTAAATGATTGTTCCCTGGGACAGATAGTTGAAGACCCAACTAGAGGTACAAGAATCCTTGACTTGATCCTGAGTAATACTCAGGATCTGGTGCAAGATGTTAATGTGACTGATCCAATAGGGAACAGTGACCACAACTCAATTATGTTTAACTTGATCATAGACTGCAAGTCACTGATAAAATCTAACACAGAGACCTTAAATTTTCAAAAAGGAAATTTCCCAAAGTTGAGGAAACTAGTAAAAAAGAAGCTGAAAGGGAAAACTGAGAGAGTCCAAACACTCCAAGAGGCATGGAGGCTGTTTACAAAAACAATAACAGAGGCCCAATTGGAATGCATACCCAAAAGGAAAAAGGGCACTGCCAGGTCCAAGAGGACTCCAATGTGGCTTACAGGAGCTGTTCGGGAAGTGATCAAGAGCAAGAAAAGCTCATTTAGAAGATGGAAGGCTTGTCCGAATGAGGACAGCAGGCGGAAACATAAATTCTGGCAGAACAAATGCAAGGCAACAATCAGGAAAGCAAAGCAAGACTTTGAGGAGCGTATAGCTAAAAATACTCAGAGAAATAACAAAGACTTCTTTAAGTACATTAGAAGTAAGAACCCAACTAGGAAGGCCATTGGACCATTAGATGACAATGGAAGGCAAGGGGTTATTAAAGAGGAAACAGAGATTGCAGAGAGACTCAATGAATTCTTTGCTTCAGTATTCACTGAAGAAGACAGAGGCCACATGCCCAAAACAGAGCCTATCTTCGTAGGGAGGGAAAGCAAAGAATTAAGCCAGATAGAAATAACCAGGGAGGAGGTCCTTGCATGTCTTGTTAAACTAAACACTAATAAATCACCAGGACCAGATGGCATCCATCCACGAGTTCTCAGGGAACTTAAAGATGAAATTGCTGATCTCCTAGCCAAAATATATAATCTTTCCCTCAAATCAGGCTTTGTGCCTGATGACTGGAAGGTAGCGAATGTAACACCAATTTTCAAAAAAGGATCCAGGGGTGATCCAGGAAATTACCGACCTGTCAGTTTGACATGTGTCCCAGGTAAAGTGATGGAAACCATCCTAAAAGATAGAATTAATAGGCACATAGAAGAGAAGGCGCTGCTAAAGGAGAGCCAACATGGCTTTTGCAAGGGCAAATCATGCCTCACTAATCTGTTGGAATTTTTTGAGAGTGTCAACAAGCATGTGGATAAGGGGGATCCAGTTGACATTGTTTATCTGGACTTTCAGAAGGCTTTTGACAAGGTCCCACACCAAAGACTCTTGAATAAACTTACCAGTCATGGAATAAAGGGGCAGGTCTTGTCCTGGATCAGCAACTGGCTAAGGGACAGGAAACAGAGGGTAGCACTAAATGGACACTTCTCCAAGTGGAGGGAAGTAAAGAGTGGGGTCCCCCAAGGTTCAGTACTGGGACCCCTGCTTTTCAACCTCTTCATAAATGATCTAGAGGTAGGAGTAAAAAGCAAGGTAGCCAAATTTGCTGACGACACTAAATTATACAGGGTAGTGAAAACTGTGAGAGATTGTGAGGAGCTCCAGAGGGATCTCTTGACACTGGGGGAGTGGGCAAAACAGTGGCAAATGAGTTTCAACATTAGTAAGTGCAGAGTGATGCATGTTGGGGCAAAGAACCCCAATTACATTTATAAACTGATGGGGTCTGAACTCTCTGCGACAAACCAGGAGAGGGACCTTGGTGTCCTGGTGGACAACTCAATGAAGGTGTCAACCCAGTGTGCCTCAGCAGTGAAAAAAGCAAACTCAATGCTAGGGATCATTAGGAAGGGTATAGAAAATAAGTCAGCAAGTGTCATTTTGCCTCTTTATAAATCTATGGTGAGGCCCCATCTGGAATACTGTGTACAGTTCTGGTCGCCATACCTCCAGAAGGATATTATGGAGCTGGAAAAAGTGCAGAGGAGGGCAATCAGAATGATTAGGGGACTGGAACACCTTCCTTACCATCTGAGGCTGCAACGGTTGGGCCTTTTCACTCTTGAACGACGACGTCTAAGAGGTGACCTGATTGAAGTTTATAAAATCATGCACGGTGTGGACAAAGTAGATAAGGAAAAACTGTTTTCCCTATCGCATAACACTAAAACTAGGGGACACTCCATGAAACTTTTGTGTAATAGTTCTCAAACAAATAAGAGAAAGTACTTTTTCACCCAGAGGATTACTGGTCTATGGAACTCCCTGCCAGAAGAAGTGGTGACAGCTGTCAGTCTTGACAGCTTTAAGAAAGGATTAGACAAGTTCATGGAGGACAAGAGTATCAATGGCTATAATTATGGATACTTAAGGACAACCTCCGGGTTGGAGAGATAGGCAGGATATCTCTGAATATCATTTCCAGGGAATCCTAAGCAGGTGAAGGCATCTGCTTGGGAATACCCTGAAGGAAATGGTGAGCCTCTGTGTGAGACAGAATGCTGGACTGGATGGGCTGTCGCCTGTTCCAGCAAGGCTGTTCTTATGTTCTTATGTTCTTATGAGAAGGGCTCGGTTCTCTGCACTTTTTCTGGGGCAATGAGTAAACCTTTCTCCCCCAGGCTGGCCTGGAGGTCAGAAAACATTTCGCTGCCGAGTTGCGGCACTGCGACCAAGATGTCATCCATGAAATGGCAAACTAAAGCTTTGGGGTGAAGGCTTCGAAACTTTGCCAGTGCGTTGTGAACATAAATTTGGCACAGGGTGGGCGAATTGAGCATGCCCTGTGGCAAATATTTCCACGCGTAACGCTGCATAGGCTCACTGTGGTTCACAACCGGCACCGTAAAGGCGAACCTTTCCCGGTCCCTGGGGTCTAAGGGAATTGTGTAAAAGCAATCCTTGAGATCTACAACTAGGATCTCCCACCCCTCGGGAATCATATTTGGATTTGGGATGCCGCATTGAAGCGGACCCATTGGCTGTATACATTTATTGATCTCCCTGAGATCGTGGAGGAGTCGCCACTTCCCCGACTTCTTCTTTATGACAAATATTGGCAAATTCCAAGGACTAGTGGACTGCTCTATGTGTCCTGTGTCTAGCTGTTCTTTAACCAGTTGTTTTAGGGTGACTAATTTCTCCCCCACTACCGGCCATTGTTCCACCCAGACCGGCGTATCGGTGAGCCATTTAAGTGGCAACGCCATTACCCGAAGGTAAGCGTAGCACCGTACTGCTGTAAAATGTCTCGCCCCCAAAGGTTGATATGCACGTCCAGAATGTGCGGCCGAATGACCGCTGTGCCGTCAGCCTTTGGAATCGTGACTTCCACCCACTCCCGGCTCCTAAACGCTTCTTGGATGCCGCCTACCCCCCACACATCGGAGACCGGCTCAATGGCCCACTCCCGTGGCCACTGGCTTCAGCTTATCACGCTCACATCAGCTCCGGTATCTAACAACCCTGAAAATGATCTTTTATTCAGAAATACCTCAATAACTGGGCGCTGTTTCCACTCAATGTTGGTCTCCACTGTCGCTAAGACCTGGTATCCTTGCACTGCCTCACTGGCACTCGAGCGGTCTGCTGACCCGGACTCTGAGCTGTCCCTGAGCCTTCCCTGGCTACCTGCTGGCGAGTGACAAGGAACCATAATCAGTTGCGCTAATGTGTCTCCTTTGTGAATTGTCTGGGGTAAGTGCGTCCAAAGCTGAACTTGGAGAACGCCTGAAAAATTCGAGTCAATGACTCCTGGAATTACAAGAATTCCGTGTGCTCCTGCTACACTGCGAGGCAAAACTAAACCTATAAAGCCTTTGGGCAGGGGTCCCATGTACTGGGAATCCACCAGATAGACTGTGCCTGGCAAGTCGCATGTGATGTCTGCCTGGCAAGTCAATTCTAGCCTTGTGCTACCCTTGGGGCTGGCCTGTGCCTTCGCAATGCCTGGAATGTGAATGGAATCTAGTCTAGCTCTGGCGCGCCCAGAGCAAGGGATGTCTCTGTTTGGACCGGGGCCAGAGACGTGCCCGTGTTCCGGTTTCCCGAACTCAGACAATTCCTGGCCCAATGGTAGCCTCTCTTACACTTCGGACATGGGGTGTTTGGAGCCTTGGGACGGCCGGAATTTTGTCCGCCTCCCTTGGATCGGCACTCCCTAGCGAAGTGACCGACCTTGCCACAATTGTGACATGCCCCTTTGGGTCTGGGTTTCCTGCCTCCCTGCACCGCCGCTGCCAACAGACCCATTTTGTAGGATTCTGTGCCAACGTCGGCGCAAGCCCTGATCATGTCTGTGAGAGTCAAGTCGGGATGGTTGCCCAGTGACTGCAAGATTTTACGGTAGTCTAAATTGGCATTGTCTTTGGCCAATTTTATCACGAGCTCTTGTTGGGCTTCCTCGTTATCTATCTGCCTGCTGATCGCTTCCTCTAAGTGGTTGATGAAGTCCATATAGGGCTCCTGGGCTCCCTGTTTGACTGCGGTGTAATTTTTAGCCGCTTTGCCAGTCGCGGGAACCTTGAGAAATGCCTTGAAGGCAGCCTCAGCTGACATTTGGAGGGTGGCTAGTGGCAAGTTGGTCTGCGCATCGATGGATTCGAAGGCCCCTGACCCATATAACTGGTCAGGAAGTACTGCACCTCCCATCCTGGCAGCCCTTGTCTGAGCCTCAAGGCGATACTCGCTGTCCCATAGCAAATACTGGCTGGGGTTGAGCATCATCCGCATGACGGCTTTCCAGTTGTGCGGGATGAACATGGTGTTCTCGCACACTTGCTGAAGCGTGCCCCTAGTGAAGCGACTCTGGAGTCCTGTCTCTGTGATGGCCTTCCGTATAGCCATGAGAAGCTTATACGGGACTGGTGAGTGAACTACCTGCTGGGCCCCTGTGAGGGCATCCATTTCCAAGCAAATTGGACAAATCTGACTAAGCTCAGCTAGTTCTTCTGCTGGCAATTCCCCCTTCTTAATTTCCTCCTCAACTGTGCGCTGAAGGGCACTCTTGGTCTGGGAGCCTGTAACTGTCAGAGAAGCGCCTGCGCTCCTCATTCCATGCATTCCGTCGGTGACGTCTGCAGCTGTCACCGAGGGAAAGCTCCCTACACTACTCTGCCTAAACTGGAGTGACGGATAGAGCGCTGTGGGCGCCGATGGTTCGGCTGGCGCTGGGGGTTCTTTGGCTTCTATCCGGACTGGATCTATCTCCGCTAAGAGCTTCCTACATTTGCCCCATGTGCGAATTACGCGCTCTGGAGCTTTCGGGGGTTGCTGAATGCAGTCTCCTATCTGATCCCAAAGCTGAAGGGTTAACGTACCTCCTTCTGGGTAAAGTAGGCAGTGTTCCCTTAGGTACACCAAAAGTCTCGCTAGTTCTCCGCTGTGAAACCTTAACTGAAACACCCTGGCCAGGATTCTGAACTCTTCCTCGTGAGTTCTTTGGCTAGCGGACGGATGTTGCCGCTGAGGGCAAGTCCCCATATTACCTGCGAAGGGGTCCTCCGAAGTTTCCTCCTCGGGACGAGTCGACGCATCTCGGGCAAGCAATAGGTTTTGGCGACGATTCTTTGGGTAGACCTCAGAGCGTGGCCCCATGCCACGGGCCCTCGGCGGCCTCTGCGCTGTCAGGGGTTCACAGCTGACCCTGAGGGGAACGCGTTTTTCCGTAACCGCAATGCCTCCGCGAAAGTCAGAAGCAAGCTGTAGGATGCCTCTTTGGTACTGCCCCGCTGCGTGGGCCGTCTTCCCGATCGGCTGGCTTACCGACCGGGCTGCCGCGCTGTCCTCCGGGACGATCGGACGCGGTTCAAGCGCAGAACCGGACCGTGTGATCGCTTACTCATGGGTAAGATCACGTCTCGGGGTCACCAGATGTAGGAATCGGGGCCGCTAGGACGGCCGTTGGGTCCCGGAGGAGACTGATCAAGAAACGATACGAGGCAGTATGGAGCGAGATCAGATCAGATCAGTGGTTTATTGAGGGAAAAGCATCATCATATATAGATCAGAAGGCAATACAGGGAAGAACCGTCATCTGACAGAAAATCACATCACCCATTTACTCGGGTTAATGGGAAATCTCTCTAGGGGAAGTTAATTAACGTGGGCAAACATTGACAGGGGAAACACCATTGTCTAGGGCTTGGACCAGGGTAAATATGGTCACTATTTGCGCCAGGGATTATGCTAAACTCGGAGATGAGTGATTACCTTAATGGGTAACAGAGGCTAGAGGAATGCCTCCTCAGCGGAACCGTCGGTCAGGTCATAATTGGGTGAATCAAACCCTATTATTCTCACTGAAGTGGCCTCTGCGCGGGCCGTTCCATGCCATTGGGGCATGGGGGATCCACAAGAAACCAAGTGGTTTCTTCTCTTTTAAAATGGAGTGTGTGTGTGGTGGTGGTGGTGGTGGTGGATTCGATCCCCTCTCCCTGGTCCCCTGGGTTTGGTAGGGTTGGGGGGACAAAATGGGTCTGTCCCCCCCAACCCTTCCAGAGCCAGGGGACAGAGCAGAGAGGGGATCATTCCCCCCCCAAAAACAAAACACTCCGTTTTTAAAAGAGAAGAAACCAAGTGGTTTCTTCTCTTTTAAAATGGAGTGTGTGTGTGTGTGTGGGGGGGGAGGGAATTCATTCTCCTCTCCTTGGTCCCCTGGGTTTGGTAGGGTTGGGGGGACAAAATGGGTCTATCCCTCCAACCCTTCTGGACCCAGCACCTTTCATTGCCTCCCTCACCCACCCCCTAACCCTTACCTAACACGTACCTTTTCCTGGCTCCCTCCAGCTGGGTCTTTCAAAGTCTTTCCCTCCGGCTCCCAACGTGTTTTTTTAAGTCAGTGCGCGTTCCCAGCCTCCTCTGTGCTCATATCCCTCAGCCTGATTGGCTGAGGGGTTGCACAGTGCAAAGGATGCTGGGAATTGAAGTCCTTTTTCTTTATTCACGTTCGGGGGGCTCCTGCCCCACTGCCACATTTCTCAACCCGACAGTTACCTGCGAACCCGGTTTAGGTGAGTGCAGGGAGGCTCAGTCGGGGCTAGTGGGGCCTGGTGCAACATCCTTTGTCACATTCCAACGGTTAACGCACAGATTTATAGGTATAGATATGCTAGAGCAGGGGTTCTCAACCTACAGCCCGCGACACAATTCCATCCAGCCCTTCACCATCTCCGCCACACCTGGAAGTGGAAGTGGGCACGTTTATGTCAGCTGTGAAACACAGCTTCCAGGAAGGGGGGGCATAGTCCAGCCCGCTCAGCTGTCCAGGGGCATAGTTAGACCCACGGTGTAAAAAGGTCAGCCACCCCTGTGCTAGAACCATCATTGCCGGAGTATATAGAAAATTCATTTCTTTTGTCCTACTATCATCTCTAACCAGACAGGGTTTTCTTTAATAAAAGCACTACAATAAAACCTGCAAAATCTGCTTATCCGGAGATAAAAGCATAACAAAAGAATTAACTGTGCCCACCATTGATAACCACACTTTTATCATTGCTTTCAAATCTCCGCAAATAATGTAGTAACAATCTTATCTCTAACCTCAATTAATTCCAAAAATAACGGCAGCCATTTGTGGAAGTGTGGCCTTTAAGGACATTGACCTGGATCACATGCTCAATCCGTGGTGGAGTAAGTGAGAACCCAAATAGCTGAGGAAGAGCCCCCTTGCTTGGCAGGTTAAATAGACCTCCTTCTCTTTCAGAAGAATGTCATGTGAAGGAGGAAAAGTAGGGGAGGAATACTTTCAATCAAAGCTGTGGCTTTGCTGATAAGAGGATGCTTGGAACACATCACAGAAGCTGCATGCTGGCCATTGTGCAAAGCTGAAGGAGCTTTTTCAGAGTTTGTGCAGGGCTGATGTTAGGCTTGGCTAAACAGGAGTGGGCTTCAGATTCCTAATGCTCAGGAGAAAGACATTTCCTGCCATTCGTAGAATGTGAACTGGCCTCCCTGTGGAAGAACAAAAATGGTCACTGCAAGGAACTGTATCAGATCATTGAGATGATAGTGAGATGATGACAATGAAGATGCTTCACATGTCTTGCTCATTACTTTATTCCTGTAATCAGTAAAGCCTTGTTTGGTTTAAGAGTAATATTGTATAAACTTTCAGAAGAGCGACACAGGAACAAACAGAAGGTCCTCCTAACCCAAGTATCCTGTTTCCAGTGTGCCCATCAGTTACGTTTCCCAAACTATGTTCCATGGACTTCAATTCCCAGAAGCCTCAGTGAGTACATTGGCGATCATTGCTTTGGAGAATTGACTTACACTTCTGGGAATTGAAACCCAAAAATCAAAGTTGGGGATGTTTTACACTGGGGCTAGCAAGATGAGGTATTCCAGAAGCTGTGGTAACATAGTTCTCAGCATTCTTCACTGTTGACTATGCCAGCTAGACTGATCAGAAGGCCCTCCTTTGTCCACTTCAGTTTTAGATGCTAGTCTTAGTCCCCCTTTTTAATGCCATAGAATTGGAAAGAGCCATAATGCTGTTGAGTCTGACCTGCTGCTCTATACAGGAGTCTAAGTTAAATTATATGTGTTACTTGGAGCATGGAAAAGTTGCTTTTATGAGCCACAGCTCCCAGGATCCTCCAGCCAGCTAGCCCAGAAAAATAATTTCTCCAGCCTCTTTTATTTAGCCTTTCAGATCCTTTGGACAATAACCACCAGAGATGAGAGAAGCTAGCTTTTTGGACACGTGTCCCCCTGAAAACAACCTTGGGTACAGAATCATGTGAGTTGTAGTGCTAATAAGCAACTTTTTCTACCTTTGCAGTTACCATAAGCTAGGGGTTCCCAACCTTTTTAAGCTAGGGGCCAGGTCACGCTCTTTCAGTCAGCTTCGATGGCTGGATGACCATTTTGCCCTGCCTGCATGATGGGGTGGCCATTTTGTTTCAACAGCTTCACAGGGGTGGGCATTTTGTTTCTCAAATGCCTTTGGAGGGGTGGGGGGCACATGAAATGGTGCCAGGGCCAGATCTGGCCCACAGGCCTTAGATTGGGAACCCCTGCCATAAGCTCTTAGCTATTGCAAGCGCGGCGCCAAAATGGCCACCGCGCTCTTTGCGCCCCCCCCACAGGACGAATGATCCGGGTAGTTTAGGGCGTGGCCAGCTCCCTTATAAAAGGGGTGGCCACGAGGCAGCCGAGCTGCCATTTTAGCTAAGCGACGGAGCGGAGAAGTTTTTTCCCTTGTGTCTCCGTCGCTCCTTACCTAGATTGGAAGCCTTTTGGCGGCGAATTTTCTCTTTCGGCTTCCTTTTGCCTTGAGTGAGATGCCTCCGAAGAAGAAGGCGCTTTCGAGTGCGGCTCGCACGGGTAGGAGGCGCAATCCGGGTCGGAGGACCACGGTGGCGCCTCCCCAGCAGCCGCCTTTGCCGGCACCCGCCGGGACCGGCGGGATGGGGTCGATCACCCCTTGGCCGGAAGCGGGAGACCCAAGCATGGGCTCGGTGAGGGCTGCGGCCCGCGGCCCGCAAGCGGTGGACACCGCTCCTGGCTTTGCCCATTCTGCTGGGCCTGCAGCAGTTGTGGCGCAGCTCCCCCCGGGGCCTTCTAGCCTTGGGGGGTGGTGTGGCCCCCTGCCTTGGCAGGTGCCTGCACCGACCCTTCCGGGCTTCGGTGCGGGACAATGGCCCTATTCGGGTCCTGGGGTACAGGGACCTGTACCCGCGCCTCTAACAGGCGGGCCGGCCGGCCCTTGGCCCCAGGTCAGCGTGGAGGCCTTACTGGCCCGCGTGGCGGCCCTCGAGGCCTCCTTGGCTCGGGCCAGCCATGCTGGGGCTACTTGTGGGGTTCGTTTCGAGGCGCCGTCGGTCGGGCAGCAGCAGGCGACGGGACGGGTCGAGCTGCTGCAGGCGCGTGGCGCAACTTCGGCCACTGCCTCGCAGCTCCCCGGCCAGCAAGCAGGTGTGGGTCAGGCCCCGATGATGAGCTCTACGGCGGTCGTGAGCTCCGACGCCCCCGGTGGGCCGGAACCCCCGGTGGGGGCGGCCTGCGGGGGTGCAACATGTGAGTATGCAGTACAAGCCAATACACCTACACACATTGCCACTACGGGGGTGGCCTTTCAATGGCCTTGGCCTCGCGCGGGTGGTGCGGTGGCCCAGCCGCCGGCGCCCCACTCGGCGATGACAACTGCTACCCAGACCCCTGGGGTTGCAGGTGTTCCCTACCCTGCCAGGAATGTATTGGGGGTGGCGGGGCCAGCACAGGGCCCTTTTCAGATGCCCGCGTTGTCTGCGGTCCCGGTTTCGGCCTTGCCAACGGCGGGATATTCTTTGCCACTGGGTGACCACCTAGCACAAGCCACCAGAGAAAAGATAGGGCGGGGGGAGTATGTAGATATCTTCTCACTCTTAAACAGAGAGCCCACCAAGGAGGAGAGGGAGGGGCAGGACGAGAAGGATAAGGAGCAGGCACGTCGTCGCAAGCCACCACGTACCTGGGCCAACTGGCTGCCGGCTTATTTAATCTACATGGCAGTGTACTTGAGAGCGCGGCCGGATTTGGCTATTCCGATGGTCCAATATTTGGACAACATCTATAGGGCGATGGTCGATTTTCCGGGCCCCTCGTGGTTGGCTTATGACGAGGAATTTCGTATGCGGATTCCCCTGCACCCCGAGATGAGGTGGGACGAGCCGTGCCAGAGGTTTTGGCTTCTGTACATGACGCCCACGCGCCCCGCGCCAGGGGAGAGATACCATTGCGGACATGCGGTCCAGCGAGCGGCTCCAGCTCAGGTTCCCCGCCAGGTGACGGGGCAGGGGGTTCCAGCCCGCCTGCTGTGCTGGACTTTCTCGTCCAATGGTTCCTGCAATAGGAAAAATTGCAAGTACAGGCATGAGTGTCCCACCTGTGCGGGCCCCCACGCAGCCTCTGCTTGTCCCAGGCCTGGAGGGACGCGTGGCAGAGGGAAGGGCGGACAGTGGGCTGGCAAGACTGCCGCAGATGGAGGTAGTGTACCAAAAGGCCCCCTCCCCAATTAATGTGCGTATGTTGGAGCGTTGGCTCACATCGTACTCGAAGAGGGAGGATGCGGAGTATCTCCTTCGAGGCTTTCAGCAAGGGTTCCGTATCCCTTTCATGGGTGATAGGTCCCCTCAGGATGCCCCCAATCTTTTATCTCTTAGGGGAAGGGAGGAGGTGGCTGCTGCCAGCATTAGGAAGGAGGTTGATGCGGGCAGGGTCGCTGGCCCTTTCCCTGCACCCCCGTTCCCCAATCTTAAGGTATCGCCCCTAGGCTTAGTTCCCAAAAAGTCGCTAGGCGAATTTCGCCTTATTCATCATTTGTCTTACCCAGCCAGCCGATCGGTCAATGATGCTATCCCTGATGACCTTTGTTCGGTCAGGTATACATCCTTTGACCACGCGCTGCGCATGGTGCGCTCGTGCGGCCCGTGTGCCCTACTGGCAAAATGCGACATCAAGTCGGCTTTTCGCCTACTGCCGGTGCATCCGGGCGACTTCGAGTTGCTGGGTTTCAAATTTCGGGGCGAATATTATTTTGATAAGGCCATGCCTTTTGGCTGTTCCATATCATGCTCTGCATTCGAGCGTTTCAGTACCTTCCTGGAGTGGGCTTTCGTCCGCAGGTCAGGGTCCCGGTCTGTAGCCCATTACCTGGATGACTTTTTATTCGGGGGTGAACGGGGCTGGGACACGTGCACACGTCTCCTCAACACATTTCAGACGCTAATGGAGGAACTCGGTGTCCCTTTAGCGCCCGAAAAGACCGAGGACCCATCTAACAAGCTAGTATTCCTGGGGGTGGAGATCGACACAGTAGCGCAGGCTTCTAGGTTACCGGGGGATAAGGTGTCCCGGTTAGTTGCCCTCATCTCGGATTTGCTGGCCAAGCGCAAGGCATCGCTGAGGGAACTCCAAGTGTTACATGGTCACCTCAATTTTGCCTGCAGGGTGGTCGCACCGGGCAGGGCTTTTGCTCGGCGCTTATGCGACGCCATGGCAGGGTTATCCAGGCCCCACCATAGAGTCAGGATTACCCGGGGTATCAGGGCAGACATGTTCGTCTGGTTACAGTTCCTGAGGGAGTTCAATGGGGTCTCATTTTGGAGGTCTGACCTCCTGGCTTCCCCAAATTTTCAGATCCAGTCTGATTTAATTTAATTTAATTTAATTGTCACATTTATATACCGCTCACTCGGCCAAAGCCAACTCAGGGCGGTTCACAATAAAAATTAAAAAAAACACATGTTAAAAACAGTTAAAACTACCCACCCCCTAAAAACAAGGGCTGCAGGATCCAAAGGCACCATGGGGAAGAGTTCTTCTACACCAACCACCCAATGGAGGTTACCCTTCCACCTGCACCCCACACTTGACCCGCCAGCCAGGTTTTAAGATGCCTCAGGATCCCTGGGTTATGGGATGTACTTCAATGGGAAGTGGGCCTATGGTGGGTGGCCACCGGCATGGGCAGGCACTGGTCGCCTGCGTGATCTCACATACCTTGAATTTTTTCCTATCCTGGGGGCTTTGATGCTGTGGGGCGAGGAATGGGCCAACTCGGTCGTGCATTTCTGGTGTGACAACGCTGCTGTTGTCCACATTGTCAATGCACAGACTTCCAAATCGCCCAGGGTTATGGACCTAGTGCGCCAGTTTGTGCTGCGCTGCCTGCGCCTCAACGTTTTGTTCAGGGCTAGGCACGTCCCAGGGGTTAATAATGATATTGCCGACGCTTTGTCCCGCCTGCAGATCTCCCGGTTCCGTGCCTTGGCCCCGGATGCGGAGGAATTTCCCTCGCCACTCCCGGACGAGATATGGACCATTGGCAGGGAGAGGTGAACCGGGCGATCGGCTTGTCACTGGCGCCCCGCACGCGTAAGGCGTATCAACAAGCTTTTAATTCTTATAGGGCATTTTCTGCCCAATTTCACCTGCCAGAGACCTGGCCTATCCCGGTGGATCATGTTCTGCGGTTCATGGTTCACCTGCATTCCCAGGGCCTCGCACCTCGCACCATAGCATCCAAGCTCTCGGCGCTGGCTTTCATGGCCAAGGTGAGGGGTCGTGTGGACAGCACCTCTGACTTCCGTGTGAGACATGTTTTGGAGGGGTGGGTGCGTGAGCGAGGGCGTTGCCCGGACGACCGGCACCCTATTTCCCCAGGGGTTCTTACCCAGTTGGCCCGGGGCTGGCCAGGCCTCTGTTTTGATCATTATGAGGCAGCCCTTTTTCATGCAGCCACAACGGTGGCATTTTTTGGAGCGCTCCGCATCAGCGAACTTGTGATGCTGTCTAAGGCGGATGCAAGTTGTAGGGCACTGGAACTCGAAGATGTCTATGTTGCCAAAGACTGGGCCCAGTTGAGGATACGCTCCTCTCAGACTGATCAGCAGGGCGCAGGCAGTGGTGTAAGACTGCTACGGTGTTCTTTGGCAGACATCTGTCCGGTTGGTGCCCTACAGGAGTTTCTTGCACTGCGTGGCACGCACCATGGCCCGTTTTTCTGTCACCAAGATGGGTCTCCCCTTACTAAATTTCAGTTTTGGAAGGTGACAGGCAGAGCCCTCGCCAGGGTGGGCCTACCAGGTGCCCGTTATGGCACACATTCATTCCGTATTGGGGCAGCCTCTACAGCAGCTGCTTTTGGGTACTCCGGGGCTGACATACGCAGCATGGGGAGGTGGGGTTCACAATGTTTTCAGTTTTATGTGCGCCCACTTCCGCCGTGAGTACCAATACAGTCACCTTACCTTCCTTTTTTCCTCAATTTTCTTACAGACCCTGGGTGTCGTATTACACCGGTGACAGTATGGCTGGTGGGCCACAGCTACGTGCAAAGGGCAGCGCGTTACGCTGCGGCGACAGAGTGGGGACCCCGACTGGGACTGGGTGAACACGCCAGTCTCACATGGCATGGTAAGCCTGGGATGTTATGGCGGGAGCTGCTGCCTTTTCTTTTTTCAGGCAGAAGTGCTGCCCCGCCTGACATTCTCATCATGCACCTGGGGGGCAACGATTTGGGTCAGGTCACCGGCTTGTCGCTCAAGCATGCGATTTGCGAGGACCTCGCCTACTTGCACTACGTCTGGCCTCCCGCAACCCTGGTTTGGTCGGACATGGTCCCGCACCATTCTTACAGAGGAGGAGTTGACCTCATGGCCCTTGACCGCGCTAGGTGCGCGGTCAATAGGGCGGTGGCGCGGTTCCTTGCCAACAAGGCTTGGGGACGGGTCAGTCGTCACCCCGCTATTGGCCTAGAAAATTATGATTTGTATGCAGGGGATGGGGTCCATCTGTCGCGAGGAGGTATGGATCTCCTGTTGGGTGATTGGCGAGCAGGCCTGTTGACCGAGCTGACGGTCTGGGGGGGGCGTCAGGCCTTCTTTGAAGCCCCTCCGTGTGGCGGGTAGCACTGGTAAGGTAAACAGTTATGACCCACAGGTATCTGGCAGGTTCGCAATTGACTGGACAACACTAGATAGGAATAAATTAGTTAAACGTTGTCCGGTCAACGACGAACCAGGCGACGGGGTGATGGCGATAGCTAGCCAGCAGGCATCACGCCATGATTTCACGGATACGAGTCAGAGGGTGGGGTCATGAGTTAGATATTGACTACGGTCAACAATTTGTTTGTTGTCAACAAACAAATTGATACAAATTGATACATTGTAACCAATTGCCGTTGGCAATTTTGGGTGGTACCTTACCAGTGTTACTTCGGCCTGCTTGCCTTAAGAATTATGATTGGTCGTTTTACCAATACAAATTTATAATTCGGACTAGGGCATGAATCAATAAATGTGGCCCAATGCCGTTATCCACTTTCAATGGTGTCTGAGTCTGTTATTGGGGGGTGCGCCTGCAATGCAAGCGCGGCGCCAAAATGGCCACCGCGCTCTTTGCGGCCCCCCCACAGGACGAATGATCCGGGTAGTTTAGGGCGTGGCCAGCTCCCTTATAAAAGGGGTGGCCACGAGGCAGCCAAGCTGCCATTTTAGCTAAGCGACGGAGCGGAGAAGTTTTTTCCCCTCCACCCCCTCCCTAGTTAACAGTGTGATATTCTGGTCGCTTCGGGGCCGGGTGGGAATTTTTGGCTGGGACCCACATTGGCTTCCGGGTCCTGGCTTTTTTGTCCATCCCACACTGTTGCTATGGTTTGATATAGGGGTTCTTCTACGACTACTGTTGACTTTGGTCACATGGGCGGGTAGCACTGGTAAGGTAAACAGTTATGACCCACAGGTATCCGGCAGGTTCGCAATTGACTGGACAACACTAGATAGGAATAAATTAGTTAAACGTTGTCCGGTCAACGACGAACCAGGCGACGGGGTGATGGCGATAGCTAGCCAGCATGCATCACCCCGTGATTTCACGGATACGAGTCAGAGGGTGGGGTCATGAGTTAGATATTGACTACGGTCAACAATTTGTTTGTTGTCAACAAACAAATTGATACAAATTGATACATTGTAACCAATTGCCGTTGGCAATTTTGGGTGGTACCTTACCAGTGTTACTTCGGCCTGCTTGCCTTAAGAATTATGATTGGTCGTTTTACCAATACAAATTTATAATTCGGACTAGGGCATGAATCAATAAATGTGGCCCAATGCCGTTATCCACTTTCAATGGTGTCTGAGTCCGTTATTGGGGGGTGCGCCTGCAATGGCCATGGTAGATGAGGTTGGTAAGAGGTGTGCGCCCAGACATCTTGTAGGCCAAAGTTTTCCAATTCCTGCTGTACAAACCTGGTCAAAATAAGCACAGAAAGCTGCAGATAACACAGACAAAGTTTCTCCCATGTCATGATTCTTCTCCTGCCTTTAGCTGTTCTCCTTTAAGCAAGAAGAATCATTCCTCTCCTCCCTTGGATTTTGGCCACAAGGTATCAGGCATGCCAGAATTCATGTGAAGCCAAACAGTGCATCTAATATGATTGCTATCATCACCATCTGAAGGGTTGCTGGCATGCGTCTTTGCCCGAAATTTGTGCTAAAGGGCCTAACCTCCTAAACTGACTGGTTTTTCAAGTTTAGCTGCAAAGTTAATACAGTACATGCTAATGTTCACTGTTTGAATTCAAGTCATAAACAGCCCACCTGCAAATTGTTTGTTCTTTGTTTTATCATGTTAAGGGAGTGAAACTTGGAAAGCTATTTGCATATTCCAAAATAAGGAGAGTTGGCATTCTTTGAGAAGCAAATGGCCAGAATACGGGTACTGCAATCAGCAGAGTGGTGCAAATATGGGGGGGGGGGGGACTGATTTTCTGCATTGCCATTCCCATAATCTCCCAGACAGCTTGGCCCCGCAGTCCACTCCATCAGAATCATTCAGTCTGGTCTTAGGGATTTTTGATGGGTGGTGGGTGGGGGAGGAACAAAAGAGATGGCTTGACCATTGCTGGGAGGTGATCATCAGCTGTTACTCTTATCAAAGCATACATTTCCCCTGGAAGTCATTTTCTCAGTTGATAGATGTGTCTCTGGTGACTCAATAAACCGATCCTAGCATGAAACATGCTACCACACACATTACATTGAATGGTGGAGGACGTAGTTGAGTTTGATGAAGCTTCTGTGCTTTTTACTTAGCCTCTTCATGTCTGCGGCATTCTCCTTCGAAGTGATCAGTAGCAGCAGATATAGTTTGGCACCAAAGTGGGTGATCTATGGCCACTGCCTCCCAGGTTTGTGGGTTTATACCTGACACCTTCATGGTTTGTTTCAGCTGGTTCTTATAGCACCTCAAAGGAGCTCCATGAGCTCTTGTACCGGAGCTATGTTCCCCATAAAGAATTTGACGAGGAAGCCTCATTTTAAGGATATACTATCATAAGCAGATCAATGTAAATATCATATTGTTACATCTTTGTCAAATCCAAGTACAAAAAGTAAGTTTTAACTCCTTGGGGAAATGAAATAAGTGGGGGATTGTTTTGTTCTTTGTTGTGTTGTTCTATTTATATGCCACCTTTCTCTCAGAAATGGGGCCTAAGGCAGTTTACAATATCATTTAAGAAAGAATTCAGATACACTAAGTTACAAATATTGTTGTTGTTCAGTCGCACAGTCGATTCCGACCCTTTGCGACCCCATGGACCATTTTCCTCCAGGAACCTCTATCCTCCACCATTCTCAGCCCACCAAGCTCTGTGCCCATTGTGTCCACAATACCATCTATCCATCTCATTTAATTTAATTTAATTTAATTTAATTTAATTTAATTTAATTTAATTTAATTTAATTTAATTTAATTTAATTTAATTTAATTTAATTTAATTTAATTTAATTTAATTTTTGCGCTTATATACCGCCCACTCAGGTACAACCCAACTCAGGGCGGTTTACATGGTGGACAATAAATGCATAATAATAATAATAATACAATACACACATCTCCAGAGATACAGTTACAAAATTTCAGACTACAAAATATATCATCTCATCTTTGGACTCCCCCTTCTTCTCTTGCCCTCCACCTTTCCCAGCAGCAAGGCCTTCTCAAGTGAGTCCTCCCTTCTCATTTGATGTCCAAAGCACTTTAGCTTCATCTTCATTATTTGTCCCTCCAATGAACAGTCAGAATTGATTTCTCCCAGTATTGACCTATTTGTTCTCTTTGCTGTCCAAGGGACTCTCAGGACTCTCCTCCAACACCACATCTCAAAGGCATCTATTCTTCTGTGCTCAGCCTTCCTAATGGTCCAGCTCTCACACTCATACATTACCACTGGGAATACCATTGCTTTGACTATGCGAATTTTTGTTTTCAAGGTGATGTCTCTGCTTTTCACTATATTCCCCAGGCTTCTCATCGCTTGTCTTCCCATAATCAGTCGTCTTTTTATTTCATGGCTACAGTCGCCATCTGCAATGATCTTAGATCCCAGGAAAGTAAAAACTGTCACTGCTTCTACTTCACTGCTTCTATTTTCCAGGGACTGATCGGACCTGTTGCCATTATCTTGGTTTTCTTGATATTAAGTCTCAAGCCAGCCTTTGCACTCTCTCCTTCAATCCAATCAAGAGGTTCTTTAGGTCTTCCTCACTTTCTGCCATTAGGGTGGTATCGTCTGCATATCTCAAATTGTTGATGTTTCTCCCAGCAATTTTGATCCCATATTGTGATTCCTCCATCCCTGCATTGCGCATTATATGCTCTGTGTATAGATTGAATAAGCAGGGTGATAAAATGCAGCCTTGTCTTACTCCTTTTCCTATTCCAAACCACTCTGTCTTTCCGTGTTCTGTCCTAACTGTTGCTTCTTGGTTCATGTACAGATTTCTCATGAGGCATATGAGGTGTTCTGGTATTCCCATCTCTTTAATTACTTGCCACATTTTGTTGTGGTCCACACAGTCAAAAGCCTTGGTGTAGTCAATAAAACAAAAGTAGACTTGTTTCTGGTATTCTTTTGTTTTTTCCATGATCCAACGTATGTTGGCAATGTGGTCTCTAGTCCCCCTGCCTCTTCTGAAACCGGCCTGCACCTCTGGTAGTTCTCTCTCCACATGTTGTTGAAGTCTATCCTGTATTATCTTGAGCATCACCTTGCTGGCATGTGGGATGAGCGCAATTGTTCGGTAATTTGAGCATTCTTTGGCATTGCCTTTATTTGGGATTGGAATATTAACATACCATTAAAGTTATTCTGTTATTAATAAAATTAAAATTAACCTAACCTGCCTTGGCAAAGAGTTCTTATGCCCCAAGACAACCAGAGATAAAGTTTTCTCTTGAGTCCTCACCAAATGAGCCTCTGGGGATTGATGAGACTATGAGAAAGGCCTCTCCAGTAGATCTTAAAGTCCAGACAACCTTGCATGGGAGAATGTGGAGATTAAAACAGGACAACCAGAGTAAATGACATGCTAAACATAAAGGCAGGGAAATTGTCTAACAGTAGCCATAAAACAAACAAAGCTGGTCAGTAGAACAGACAAACCTGCATCAAAAAGCTGATTAATGCATGCAGTGAGATAAAAAGCTTTTGTTCCAATCTATATCATAGAAGATAGAGTAGAATCCCATAGTGTTTGAAGTACTTGAAGGCATTTCATGAATCCAATGATGTCGCATCATTCAACTTCTCCAGTTAAATGCTCTATGGCAGGAATTCCTAACCTAAGGCCTGTTGGCCAGATTCAGCCCATGGCACCATTTCATGTGCCCCCACACCCCTCCAAGGGCATTTGAAAAAAAGAAATGAAGCTATTGGGATAAAATGGCCACCCCCATCATGCAGGCAGGGCAAAATGGCCATCTGGCCCTCAAGGCTGACTTAGAGGACATGACCTGGCCCCCAGCTTGAAAAGGTTGGGAACCCCTGCCCTATGGTCTTCAAAAAATCTAATTGGAAACCTGATTCTTTTAACCCATTGTAGCTCTGTTGCTCCCCCATTACCCAAAAATAACTAATTAAAGGTGACTACATCATGTGCAACTAACTACTTTCAAGTTCTGACTAGTAGACTGAAGAAATTGAGGTAGGAGGGACTGATGTGAATATAGCTAACAGTTCATATTGTGGTTTTTACTTATCCCTTGTTTTCTGAGCATCTCAGAGAATCCAAAGAATTGATGCCTGCATTCGACAGGACTTTAGGACTGTGGCTGATGATAAGGAGAAATAAGACACTCCCTGAGTTGTGCTGGTTGTTGACTGTAGTAAAGTGATTGATTGATTGATTGATTGATTGATTGATTGATTGATTGATTGATTGATTGATTGATTGATTGATTGATTGATTGATTGATTGATTGATTGACTGACACTCCCTAAGTATGTCAGCCACCTGAATAGATCAAACAAGTTTACTCCAGCAGTATTGGGATTAAAACATTAGCACAAGAAGGAAGCACAAGAAGGAGAAGATGTCCAATAATGTTCAAGTGCTCTTCTGGGTAGCCCAATCACTGGGATGCAGGTCAAAACTCTGAGTGAGGTAACTGAAGTCTATATATCTGGAATTCTGGAATTTTCCTCTTTAAAAAATTAATTAGCTTACACTTTTATATTTCATTGCCAGGATTATGTGTAATAAAAGTGGATGTATGAATGTTCTTATTAGGGGTTTGATAGGATAGGTCAGAATATATTCTTTCCCTCTTCCCTTTCCTACTTTCCCTCTTCTTTTATCTTTGATGATGCATGAAAAAGAAAGTCTAACACTTCTAGTTGTAGTTTGTTGGCAAACAAAAGAAGAACCAAATATTTCCCAATGGAAATCAAGTTTTTCTGTCTATGTTAGGTGCTTTGGTGCATTTTGTCATCATTCAGAACAAAGTCCTTCCAGTGTCTTTTCCTAAGCACATCTTTGGAATTTGGAGATATCTGTACAGCTTGTCTACCTCTGAATTCTCTGCCATTAAAAGCTGCTACTTGAGCATTTACCGTAATCTGGCAAACTATTCCTTTCTAAATGGAAAACTCTACTTTTGGAACAAGACTCTCATATGTCTGAAGAACACTGTGACTGAATGACATGTAAGCACACAGAATTCTCTCACCATATTCCCCAAAAGGAGCAACACTGGGAAACACTATCCTCATCCCCACCACCATGTCAGAGACCTTTTTTTCCATGTTCACTTAGGGTTTTTGTAATGCTGATCTGGAAACACACAAATGAACATTAGAGCAAGTTGGTTAAGACCACCTTTAAAACAGTGGGAAATAGGTTGACCGCAACCTGTAGGGTAAATAATTTGGATCAGATTGGGTCTGGAGGTACTTGTACATCACTAGTTGGTCACAATGAAGATGATCACAAGAGTAACAAGTGTGCCTGAATGTTTACTTTGGATTAACTTTAGTAATGTGAGAAGGTGCCATGCCTGTGTGTCCCAAGGCAAGCTCACAAAATACCTGAATCGAAGTTCTGAATACAGAACAGGGATGGTCCAATATGTCTTATCTTCTGAGGTGAAGAACAAGTTGGGATGCATCCCAAAGATGGCTTGTGATATAAGCATCACCTTAAAATTCAGGGGTGAGGCATTTTCCTACCCTGGACAGAGCTTGGGTTGCTTACCACCAACTTTGAATTTTATGCAGTAAACCAGCCAGATTAGTAGTAGAATGAGCTGGAAGAAAGTATCTTCTGGTACATTTGAGGGTACTGGGATAACTTGAGGAAGGGGACAATGCAGCTCTGTCTTTGTATTGCTCCTCCTCTCAAGTATTTAGACATATGAGGTCATTGTCTAACTAAGCCTAATCACAGGTCCAGTCCTGACGAAGGTATGAGATCATATGCTCATTCTGAATTATATCACTTTAAACTGTAGATCAAAAAGACTGCCAGATGGACAACCCAATGACTCTCTAGGGTCAAACTATATGATAAACCATCCTTTGCATTTAGAAGCTATAGTTGCTTCTCTCCAATGACATTGATCCCTACTAGGCTTCACGCATGAGCAGACAGACTTAGAAATAAGAGCTGTATTTTTCTCTCAATGATCATTCATAAAATGGTGGTGAAATCTTGCTGCAGTTATACGCACAATATACATTTTAGAAATGAATTTATATTCTCATAAATTAAGAAATCTGAGTAGCCATGATACGTTGTCTATTGAGTTGCATGATCCAGTATGCAACAGATACTGTCTAGAGTAGTGGTTCCCAATGTGGGGCCCATGTCCCACAGGGGGACTTCAATTCCCAGAAGCCTAGGTCAGTACATTGGTTGATCAGTGCTTTGGTGAATTGAAGTCGAAAAACCAATGGTTTGGAAACACTGGTCTAGAGAGATTTCTTAATTTAGAGCAATTCACATATAGCGGCTATGCTATTTGCCTAGTTGTGCACCAGGATTTTGGCCATTTTATTATAATTTACAAATTACAGAGGTGAGAAAACCTTCTGCTATGACATACTTCTTTTTTTAGCACTTGTGATAACTCTGCTTAGAGTCTTGGCTTTTATGTATTTAAGTGTTCCATAATACTAAGGTAAAATAGGAGTAGTGCTCAGTAATAGCACCACCACCAAAGCTGCTGAGAGATAAAGTTCCCTTCCATATCTCTCCTGAAGAAGACTTGAGGTGGAGCTGAAGAAGGCTCTGTGAACATCATGGCAAAGCTCCCAGTTGACTAGAAAAATGAAAAACTTGACAAGTTTGATACTTATCACAGTGTTTTAAAGACACACCTGCATCTCCAGCTATTTCATGCCATTAAAATAAGTGTTCTAATCTTTTCTTGAAGAATTCACAGATCATGTGTGTTGCTGGATTACAGGGTTGTTTTGTTTCTTGAAGAAGAGTTGATGGGTGGAAAGTTCCATATATATATATATATATATATATATATATATATATATATATATATATATATATATATATATATATATATATATATATATATATATATATATATATATATATATATATATATATATATATATATATATATATATATATATATATATATATATATATATATATATATATATATATATATATATATATATATATATATATATATATATATATATATATATATATAATTATGATGTGTGGCTAGTAGTTTCTTAATATAATTGCCTTAAGAATAAGCAACACAACTTCAGTTTTTAGTAAACAGACTTCAGTAAGGTCAACAAGGTTTTATGACTTCAAATTATGTGCAAAGTCAGACATAAAATCCAAGCCTTTGAAGGGGAAACCCGATCTACTTTCACGACTCCACAAATCAAAGCACCATAACACACTAAAGCCCCCTCCCCACCACCTAGCCCACCCTTCCTAACCCCAACAACCATGCCCCTCTCCCCACCACCTAGCCCACCCTTCCTAACCCCCAATGACCACGCCCCCTCCCCACCACCAAATAAATAAATTTTTAAAAATTACTAAAAACACAGTCAAAAACATCCAAAAATACACAAAAACACCAAAAACAATACGAAGTAAACAAAAACACAATAAAAAACAAAACAAACAGACAAAAAATTACAAATTCCAACCCGCCCCGCCAACACACACACACACACAAAAGAAAGAAAACAAGCAAACTTACCAAAAGATGTCCTACCTCCACCAGGACTGGAAAAGAAATGAATAAAGAAAGAGACTACTTACCAGAAGAAGCTCCACCCAGAGGCCAGGAAAGAAAAAACAGTCAAAATACAATAACCCCTACCAGCACCACCTGCTGGCCACAATAGTAAAAACAATTCAAAAACACACAACAACTCCAAACAAAAGGCCACAAGAGTAAAAACAAATCAAAAACATAACACAAATTCACAATTTTACACAAAAGGTCACACCAATAAAAACAAGACAAAAACATTACACTAAAACACACTTTAACACAAATCACAAACATATGTCAATAAAATACAATAGAAACTTTTAAAAATCCTGTGCTGAATTTTAACTCAAATTTAAACCCAAAACATCTAAACACATTTTAAAAACATTGAATGTAAAAAACATTTACTTTTACATTATTAAAATTATGACTTACGGTACAACTAATTAAAAAAATTCAAAAAACTAAAACATTATTCGCTTACATAAAACAATTTGAAAAAATTATATCATACTTTGTTCTTTTATTAATCCTCAAAAAAACCAAAAAAAGCAGATCACAGTTAATAACAGCCAAGCCAAAAAAATTTACATAAATAAACATTTTAAAAATTAAAATTACAGACTAAGCAATTTTTAAAAAACATTAACACAATTTAACCTTCCAACACAATTTAAAACAGCCTGGCAATGCCGGGCAACCTCTGCTAGTATCTTAATATTACCTAACATTGTTCAAATTATTTGTTGATATAGGGATAGTGTTTTCAGCTGAAGAATTAAAAAAAATCACTACACTATCATTGCATGAAAATCCATGTGATTGTAGAGGATATAAGTTTTGTTCTTTTTGTTGTTGTTCAGTCGCACAGTTGATTCCAACCCTTTGCAACCCCATGGACCACTGCCCGCCAGGCACCCCTATCCTCCACTATCCTCCTTAACCTACCCAGCTCTATGCCCATTGCGTCTACAATACCATCTAGCCATCTCATTTTTGGCTGCCCCTTCTTCTTTTGCCCTCCACTTTTCCCCAGCATCAAGGCTTTCTCAAGTGAATCCTCTCTTCTCATTTGATGTCCAAAGTACTTTAGCTTCATCTTTACTATTTGACTTTCTAAGGAGCAGTCAGGGTCGATTTCTTATAAGATCGACCTATTTGTTCTCCTCCGCTGTCCAGGGGACTCTCAAAACTCTCCTCCAACACCACATTTCAAAGGCATCAATTCTTCTGCGCTCAGCTTTCCTTATGGTCCAGCTCTCACAACCATATATTACCACTGGGAATATCATTGCCTTGACTATGCAAATTTTTGTTTGCAAGGTGATGTCTCTACTTTTGACTATGTTCCTCAGAATCAGTCTCCTTTTTATTTCATGGCTGCAGTCACCATCTGCAATGACCTTTGATCCTAGAAAAGTAAAGTATGTCACTGCTTCTACTTCTTCCCCATCTATTTTGCAGGGACTGATAGTGCCTGTTGCCATTATCTTGGTTTTCTTGATGTTGAGTCTTAAACCAGTTTTTGCACTTTCCTCTTTCAAGCTAAACAGGATTTTCTTTAGGTCTTCCTCACTTTCTGCCATTAGGATGGTATCATCTGCATATCTCAAATTGTTGATGTTTCTCCCAGCAATTTTGATCCCAACTTGTGATCTGTCCATCCCTGCATTGCACAGTATGTGCTCTGTGTAGAAGTTGAATAAACAGGGTGACAAAATGCAGCCTTGTCTTACACCTTTTCCAATTCCAAACCACTCCATCATTCCGTGTCCTGTCCTAACTGTTGCTTCTTGACTCATGTACAGATTTCTCATGAGGTATATAAGGTGTTCTGGTATTCCCATCTCTTTAATTACTTGCCACATTTTGTTGTGGTCCACACAGTCAAAGGCCTTGGTGTAGTCAATGAAACAGAAGTAGACTTGTTTCTGATATTCCTTTGTTTTTCCCCATGATCCAACGTATGTTGGCAATGTAGTCTCTAGTCCCCCTGCCTCTTCTGAAACCAGCCTGCACTTCTGGTAGTTCTCTATCCAGGTGCTGCTGAAGCCTATCCTGTATTATCTTGAGCATGACCTTGCTAGCGTGTGTTCTTTGCATTGGTATAAGTAACAGGCATCAACTGAATGTATAATGTAAGGGAAGATCTTCTACTGTTAACTGGTGTTTGATGGATTCAAAGGTTTCCACCTGATGTTTCAAGGCAACAAGATCATCAGCTTATGTGAAGCTAAGAGTATGAGAACATCAGTTGATCAGTTGTGTAATGTTAAAAAGTAACAGTGCCAGGGGGCTACCCTGTGGGAGATTTCTCCAGTAACTTTGCCTCCTTGAAATTCAACAAAGAATCCTGAGTTCTGAAGGCAAACAATGATCATTTCTGTTAGTCCATGATCTTTAGTAAGGAGTCTTTTGAGCAGCAACCTATGGTGGACAATATAATATGCTGTTGTCAGGTAGACAAATGCTGCTACTATTGTTTTATGTACAGTACTTCAAAGCCATCTTCTATATGTTCTTCTATCACTCTGTACCTCTGTACCTGATGTGTATAAATTGATGTCATAAAGTCCCACTCCCATGTATAACAAAGTGGACATGATCCACGAAAGCTAACATTAAAATTTAACAGTCTCCAAAGTGCTACAAGGTTTCTTCTTCTTCTATATGTTGGAATAGATTTCAAATTTGAGCTGTACAGTTTTTAACAGGTCTAAACCTTGCCTGTTCTGGAATTAGACGCTATTCAATTTTAAGGGCTAGATAATTGAAAGAAAATATGGGATAGTAAGGAAAAAAGAAAAATATATAGTGTAAGTTGATTTGGAGATGGCATTTAATACCAGTGAAGTTAGGTAAAATAAATAAGACATATTCAGCATTTCAATTGAAAGGATGTCAGGAAAAGGTACTTATTTTCATATGTGGTGGAGTTGCAAGCATATATTGAAATTTTGGCAATGAGATAAATGGAATTCCTCGATTCCTTGATTGACCAGACTATCAAGGGGTGAATTCCTTCTGGTCGCAACTTGCTTTCCATTCCTTTCACTGTGGCGCTCTTCTCCAAGTTTGACCAAAACTTTTCACCATTGGGACTTCCCATCTTTTTTGGGGTGGGGTGGGGGTCGGGGCTGCCAATGGGTCTTTTTACTCCTCTG
Organism: Bradypodion pumilum; assembly: GCA_035047305.1. NCBI lineage: Eukaryota > Metazoa > Chordata > Lepidosauria > Squamata > Chamaeleonidae > Bradypodion > Bradypodion pumilum. The sequence goes on along the minus strand of JAWDJD010000004.1, from coordinate 28,702,142 downwards.
GGATACCACTCGGTGACTGCTGCTGTTCATCTGTCGTAAATGGAACAACCAGATTAAATTTAGAAGTATGTCCTAAAATAGCTCTTTTATTTGTGCGGTGGGCGCCTGGGGTGACAGCTACTCCAGGTTGGCTCATATGAGGGCTACCCGGGTTTTTAGGTTTAGTTTTTAAAATAAATTCTATGATGTGGCTGCTGGGGGAGGGTATGTTAAATTTTAAAATGTAAACAAATTTATATTTTAATATTTTTACTTTGTCGTATTTGTATAGCTATGTTGTGGCTTTATACATGCAAGCCGCCCAGAGTCACCTCGGCGAGGGGGCAGCAGCATAAATGTGACTATTAGATTAAATTAAATTATATTTACCAATATATGATAAGGTTGAATCTAACAGGTTAAATACAGAATTATTTTCAAATTTGTTAACAGTAGCAAGATTAATGATAGCTAGGTAATGGAAAAAACTGTATAATTATCAATTAAACGAATCATCTAAAGAGATATGGGAAAATGATTTTCACAACTTATAATATTAAAGTTAAGAGGGGATTACTGAAGAAGAACAATTTTAAAGATATTTGGAAGGAATATATAAATTATGTTTAATTAAAGGAGCGAGACCTTCATGAGAATTGATGCTATTTTGGAAAATGTTAAAACAAGTAATACTAAATACACAGATTAAAAAACAAGTGTAAACTATAATACTAATTAAAACCCAATCAGCATATAACATGTTTAAAAACTTTAAAATCAACTTTAAAAACTAAAAAAATGGCATTCAGGACTTAGTAATAGGTATTAAAAACAAATAATAAAAGAGTGCCAGTTTGTTGAAAAAGAATCCAAGTTTTTTCACTCTTCAGCTATTTGCAATTTGGTGGATATTTTTTTTTCCTGAATTGTTATCTGCAATACTCTAGAATACCATGTTGTTGTTGTTTTGGCTTGAAATCAAACTTAGACTGGACTTTGCTTCCTACAGAAAGGCAACTTCAAGAGGATTATTGTCATCTGGCAGCTCTTCAAAGGGATGACTGCCCTTCATTGAAAAGTGCTCACATTATCTCTAGACTTTATAGTAACTACCTTTTGTTTTTTTTAAAAGTGATATGGAGATTTTAGTCCAGGTATGCCTACTCTCAGCTGATCCATGTCTGGTTTTTGGCATTAGAGTCTCAAAGGATAGACTTCTTTTCCCATTCCAGGAGAAGACACAAACCTTAAGATGACCAATATTTGAGGATCAGAAAGTTATTTAGTTAGTTTATTGTGTGGTTCAGGTTTAAAACCTAGTGGTTAAGATGCTGAACATGATGACAGGAAGGTTGGCAGGTCAGCAGTTCAAGACCCAACTGCTGCATGACGGAATGAGCTTCCATCTTGGTCCCAGCTCCTGCCCACCTAGCCATTTGAAAGCAAGAAATTGCAAGTAGATAAATATGTGCTGCTTCAGCAGGAAAGGTTCCATGCACTGCGGCATCTAGTCATGCCTCCCACATGACCACAGAAATGTCTAGAGCCGGATATGACTGGCTTATGAACCCAGGGCCGCCATCAGGGCAGTACTACCAGTACTAACGTATAGGGTCCGGGGCTGACAGGGTCCCTGCCACCGCTGGCCATAAGAGTGTGGTGACAGAGAAAAGTATGTACCTATGTTTCTCTCTATATCTATATAAACAAATAAAATAAAATAATAAAATAAATTATCTATCTATCTATCTATCTATCTATCTATCTATCTATCTATCTATCTATCTATCTATCTATCTATCTATCTATCTATCTATCTATCTATCTATCTATCTATCTCTAGATAAAGGGAGTCTCCCCCGGTCCGGGAGGCTCCGAGACGCTGCCACCGCGAGCCACCGCACTCTCCCTGCCGCACTCTCAATCAATCAGTCAATCAATCAGTTTAATTTATATCCCGCCTTTCTCAGCCGAGGCCAACTCAAGGCGGCTAACAATATAATCATACAAAATAATAATACAGAGGTACAATAAATCTAAAATAGAGAGCAATACAGGTAAGCATCATATCAAAATGCAAACAAAAAACCTACACAACATAATAACATCATAATAATATGATAAATATAAATATAATACAGTTAACCCAACGTAGCAAGACCCCCATGTCCACTGGAGAAAGTCATAGGAGCTACCACTCACCCCGACAACTCGGGGAAAGGAGCTCTGCACCTCGGCCACAGCAGCAAAGGCGGCCACGGCAATCCAATTAGCCCCAGGGTGGCAGCAGCTGCAAAAGCGCCGGCAAAGTATTTGGTGCTGGCATCGGCTCCAACCGAGACAAAAAAGGGGTATTAGTCCCAGGATCAGAAGCGGAGCAGCAGTGGCCGGCCGCTGGTCGAAAGACCCACCCACCCACACACACACATTTCTCTGTCATCACACTCTTATGGCCGGCGGTGGCAGGGCCGCTGTCATGATATTGTTGCCCATCTTGAAAAAATATTCACCCACCCACATCTAGAATCCTGGCTATGCCCCTGCTGCCCAGTGACTTTCTCTTGCTTCTGGCTTTTTGGATGCTGATGTTGGATCTATCATGTCATTTAGAGCAAGCCAGAGAAATGGAGAATCATCACCGCTTCTCATAAGACTTCTTCTTGCACAAGCCATGATAGCCGTGGTGGTGCATTACCTGGAGAAGAACCCCTCTTCTTCCAACCCTTTCCCAGCCCAGCTACTGGGCCATTGCAAGGGTCTGCCCTTGCGTATCCATAAGGCGCCACGTCCTGGTGTCAGGTTTGGCCCTGAACCCTCAGAGGTTGAGATGCTGCAGGTCTGGCCTCTTAATTCTTCCTCAGCAGCCTCTGTGAAGCTGCTGGTTATTTTTTAGGCAGCTGATTTAAAGCCGTAAATTGTTAATGGTTTAATTACTGCATTTTTACTCCCACAGGGGAGACACGTGCAGGTTCTCTGTCTCAGATGCTAGAATCATTTGGCAAGCCTTGGATCTCACACATTTTGACTTGGAAAGGAAGCACTATTTGTTTATTCTATTTCAGGCTGAAAAACTCTTGGGCCAGGCTGAAGGGTAAGAAGCATACGTTGATTTCCATGCACCTCACACAAATGTCAGAATCTCAGGAACTGCGGAATGAATTCACCCAAAAGTGGCTTCATTTTGGCAGTTTAAAGTCTGACCTAAATATGAAAGAAGAAGACGAAGCTCTTAAATACAAACAAGCAAAAAATAAAATAAAATTTAAAAAACCCAACAGATTCCAAACTGTAGAATGGCAACAAAGTTATCAATGGAGTGAGCTCCTGACTCTCCCTCTCTGCTCCTGCCATCCTAGCAGTTTGAAAGCAAGAAATTGCAAGAACAGTAATACCTCATACAACGTCCAAACTTGGTTCCACAAGTTAGGATGTTGTATGAATTCCGACTTTGTATGAGGCATGCAAAATCCTATCCACGATGCCTCATAAAACGTCCAAATTATTGCCACCAATGCTTTGTATAATGTTCCCATAGGTGAGAGCGGGGAGGCGGGAGCGAGAGGCTGGCCTCAGCTGTAAGGCGGCCGGCGTGGCCCATAAGAAGGCCAGTCTTGCTCCTGCCTCCCCGCTCTCACCAGGGAAAGCGTCCCTTGGTTGTGAGCGAGGAGCCGGGAGAGAGACTGGTCTCAGCTGTAAGGCGGCCGGCGTGGCCCATAAGAAGACCTGCCGCGTCGGAGTCTCACTCCCGCCTCCCCACTCACAACCAAGGGAAGCATCCAGTGGGTCTTGCGGCTCTGACGGCTCCAACGCGGCAAGTTTTCTTATGGGCCATGCCGGCCGCCTTACAACTGAGACCAGTCTCGCTCCTGCCTCCCTGCTCTCACCAGGGGAAGCGTCGCTTGGTTGTGAGCGGGGAGGCGGGAGCGAGACTGAAGGTGGCCAGCGTGGCCCATAAGAAGACCTGCCGCATCGGAGTCTCGCTCCCACCTCCCCGCTCCTACCCAAGGGAAGCGTCCGGTGGGTCTTGCGGCTTCTTTCTAATGTAAAAACCCTAATGCCTCATACAACGTCCGACGATGGTGTATGAGGCATCTTTTTTCCATGAATTGGGCAACGTTGTATGGATCCAACATTGTATGAAGCGGACGTTGTATGAGGTATTACTGTAGATAGATAGGTACTGCTTCAGGAGGAAAGCATAGCTGCCAAGTATCCCTTATTTGCCAGGAAAACCCCTTATTTTACCCTCTTTCCCGCCGTCATCCCTTATTAATTAGACTGCAATGCCCTATTGCTGCCATTGGAGGGCAGCACAGGATAAGCATAGCTGTCAAGTATCCCTTATTTGCAGGGAAATTTCCCTTATTTCCAAATCCAAAACTTGACAGGTATGGAGGAAAGGTAACAGCGTTCCGTGTGCTCTGGCATCTGGTAATGCCTGCCACATGACCATGGAAACATCTGCAGATGCAGACAGCACTGGCTCTTTGGCTAGAGTAGGACATGACTGGTTTTTGAGCAAGGGAGACCTTTACCTTTAATCAATGGTGAAGTCCACAGGTCCACAATTAATCAATGGTGAAGTCCACAGGTTATTCCAGTCTGGCCAGGTTATCCTGCTATGGTAATAGAGTAGACCATACTTCCAATGACTCAACACCGCTTGTCAGGCAGCAGCTAACGAACTTGTGCCGAAGCCCACAGGGAAGGGTGATGATCAGTGATGCCCTGCTCCCAGTGCCCACAGGTGTGTGGGCACCGGTAGCATAAATTCCTCCAGGCCACACCCACTTGGTTGGACATACCCACCTCCCTACCCCAGTCAATGGTGTGGCCGGGCAAGTGGGCATGGCCCATAGAGTTAGCCACACCCAGGGTGGGGGTAGTAAACTTTTTGTAGCACATCACTGGTGATGGTCCCCAAGTGGATTAAATCCTAATTGAATCCATCTTGATGGAAACCAGCAGCTTCATCAATACTGGCCTGGGGCTGATGAGGACATTGTGTACCAAAAGGACTGAGGACCAGAAAATTACTCGCGGAACTGGATCAGTGGTACGGGTGTCATGCTGCAATGTGGAAGGCAAATGAATAACTATTGCATTATATTGTTCCCAGGACAATCGTAATGGCCGATCACATTGAGGAGAGCCAATATTCAGAATCAGATATGGCACTTGAAGAAGAAGGATGATGAAAGGTGCTAGGTGCTTCTGCTCAGATAGAGCTAGCTTCAACAGTTAACAGCTATAAAGGGGCATTGGAAGGGGAATGTTTCCAAATCTTTGTGGCTTTCATTGTGTGCATGCACATTCAAACCTATGGCCTCTTCTTGTGATAAATTAAAGGCCTATGTACTTGTGCATGCTGTCTTTCTCTTGTTCTACATGTGGGAATTTGATGGCATCAGCTTTGTGAAATCTGAGCACATGCCAAGAGCAGCTGGAGAAGTTGAAACAAGCCCTGGGTGAGGTGAGTTTCATGGGCTGGGCAGGGACTGAAATATGTAGCGCTACTGTGGCTAGTTGCCATCCCAGGAGTATCGAACGTGGCATGCGGGGCTGCTCTGTGTCTCAGATGGCAGATTCTTTCTGCAAGTGCAAAGAGAGAAGAACAGTTGCATTGTTTCCTTTGCCAAACAAATACCAACCAATATTTCACTGCTAGCACTAGGAATGGGTATTGCTTGGCTCTCATAGTGACAGGGCCACTTATTCTTTGCTAAGGAAGTGTTCCAAAGCAGAAAGGGGAGAAAGTTAGCTTTTATCACAGGGGTGCCCAAATTATGGCCTGTGGGCTGGACCACCAATTCATCTGGCCCATGCTGCCCTCGTTGCTCCAGGAAGTGGAAACAAAATGTGTTTTACTTCCGCTTCCGGGAGCGATGAGGGCAGAATGGGCCAGATGAATTGGCATTGGGGGCTGGATCCAGCCTGTGGGCTGTAGTTTGGGCACCCCTGCTTTAAACAGAGAAAATGGCAGCTTAAAATCTATCTCATCCTGTTGCAAAACAGTTTGCGAGGCACATTTTACATCCACTTCCAGTGGGATGAACCACGTGACTGGCCTGCTGAACCATGTGACTGGCCCTCAGCCTGAAAGGTTTGGGCACCTCTGTTTTTATCAGAATACACCTGAGAGCATGACCTGTAAAAACATAACAAATTATTCCAATGCTCTCTAGATCACATGAGGGTACTTTTTAAGCATGTTTTTTTACAGTGGTGGCTGTGTGTCCCCCACAACAGCTGTGGGCCACATGTTGCCCACCCTTGCACTACCTGTTCCATGGCCATCCACTGATGCATAGCCTGGGGCAGCAAATCCATCCCCTCCCAGTGCAGGGTAAGTCGTAGTGACACTGTTATGTCAGAAGCATTATGACAACTTAAAACTCTGAATCTTGATGGTCAGATCAGCTGTTATATCTAGCATGTAGTTGGAAGCAGAAAACATACTACAGTAGTGTCATGTCTGAGTAATAAGAACTCGATGTGAGCAACACAAATGAAGCCACGGTTTATAACTTTTAACGGCCCATCGTAAAACACTGCAAGCAAATTGGCAAGTTACCTCTGATCAGAAACGCTTTTGGGTTAGGATGATCAAAGAGCTTTTAACACTTAAGTAATGGTCACTTTTTATAGTGATTTCTCTGTATTGCATAGCTGTCAATTATCCCTTATTGCCCAGGAAAACCCCTTATTTTACCCTCTTACCCGCCGTCATCCCTTATTAATTAGACTGCAATGCCCTAATGCCGCCATTGGAGGGCAGCACAGGATAAGCATAGCTGTCAAGTATCCCTTATTTGCCAGGAAATCTCCCTTATTTCCAAATCCAAAACTTGACAGGTATGCTGTACTGTATAGTTTGGTCCCTATATTCTTACTCCAGGCTGTGCTGTACTGTTTGGCAACCCACGGCTGCTACTAAAGTATGATGTTGCCACTGTCACAATCACAAAGTAAGCCTAGCAGAGGAGAACAGTGATTTGGGGAGGGGGGAGGAGGAGAAGCCCATCAGATACTATGCCAAAGATTTTTGGAAGTTTGGTTCTATTGTACTGATTTACAAAACCAATGGATATTGTTCATCAAGTGAGAGCGTATACAGTGGTACATCGCTTAAAGAGCATAATGCATTCCACAGGACTGCTCTTTAAGCGAGTTTGCTCTTTCAGCAAAACACCATTCTAAGTGACCAATTGTGACTTCTGGCAGGGAGGATTGTGAACCCTGATTTAGTTGTTAAGTGAGTTTTTGGTTGGTTTTAGTTGTTAAGCGAGGCGACCATTCAGAGAAAATTCTGCTCTATAAGTGAGGTTTTACTGTATATATAGGATGTCTGACACAGCTGCTTTAGTGACTAGAAGGGATAAAATCAGGAATGAAATTATAAGGGAAAGAATTGGAATACAACCAATCTTAAACTACATCCAGAAACAACAGGTAAAGTGGTTTGCCCACTTGGAGAGAATGCCTTGAAATTCCATACCATACAGGGCTTATGTAGAAAGTGGAGAAGAACAAAGAGCACAAGGCAGACGCAGGGGAAGGTGGACAGATAACATCAAAGAAATGTTACAAGAACACTAAATAACGTGGGTGGAGGAAACTAGAAGTGCCAGAGCAAGAACCTTGTATCACCCTCAAGGAGGAGGAGGAAATTGCTAACAGGCTGGTCTAAGATACTACGTTCGGCAAGGTGAAGGACAAAAAGAGATGCTCTTACCAACATCCATGTACCAGAAACACACCTGGCAGCTGAATCGTAGTCTAACATTGCTAGTGGGACAGTATTTTCCAATCCTTGTCTGCTGAGGACAGCAGGCCAATTTAGGGGACTCTGGGCAAGATGTGTAACACTTATAATTCATTCTTTCATCAACGCGCCTGGACCATTAGTAGCTGATGTTTCGGGTTGTGTCCTTTCCCGCCCCTTTTAAATTTTGAAATAATAAAAGACAGATACTGTACAAACAAAACAAATCTGAGGAATATTTAAACATATAACACAAAGAAATATCCTGGAAAAGAACACAGCTAGCCGGCTGGCTGGCTGGCACCATAAAACAGCAGCAATTCTGCTTGGAAGGAAGGATACACTGCAGTAAATTAGATACTGATTTCTCCTGCACCAGATGGAGAGTTTAAATGCATTTTATTTGCAATATGCAGTCACCTCGTTTGGGTAGCAAGTTATCTTAATGTTCTTTATTATTATTTTATGTTCATAGATGATGATTTTAAACCACCCATAGTGGGAGCTTCTCCCAGATTGGTAGTACAGTGGTACCTCATATAACGAAAATAATTTGTTCTGCAAGGCTTTTTGTTATGTGATTTTTTTTGTTATACAAAGCATGCTTCATATAATGAAATTTCCTGTGGGGAAATTTGTATACCGAAAATATCCATAGGAATGCACTGAAAACCACCTGGACCTCTGGAAAAAAACCCCTGGGAGAAAGGTTGCTTCATATAATGAAAAGTTTTACTATAAGAGAGAACATTTCCCTTCAAATTCCTTTCATTATATGAGTTTTTCGTTATAAGAGCCCTTATTATATGGGGTTTTACTGTATATAAATGTATTGTATTTTTTTTAAAATTGAGGGGCTCTGGTGGCTTAGTGTTTAAGACACTGAGCTTGACAACCGGTAAGTTGGCAGGTCAGAAGTTTGAGACCAAAATGCTGTGCAATGGAGTGAGTGCCCATTCTGTCCCAGATCCTGCCAACCCAGCAGTTCAAAATCAAGAAATTGCAAGTAGATAAATAGATGCCACTTGGGCAGGAAAGGTAATAGCGTTTCATTCTTGGATGTTTAGTAATGCTTGACACATGACCATAGAAATATCCACATATGCAGGCAGCGCAGGCTCTTTGGCTGTAAACGAAGATGTGCACCACCTCCTAGAGTTGGACACAACTAGCTTCTGAGTAAGGGAGACCTTTACCTATTAAACAAACAAACAAGCTGCAACATTTCAATGCAGTTCCACTTATTCCTTCAAACAGCAAACAGCAGATGGTTGTGAAGCTGGGATCTTTCACTGAAACAGGACTATGGAGAACCAAAAGGGTGGTAGTAGCAAATTTGGGTGAAGTCTGAGGTAAGCAGAAGTTCAAAATACTTTGGAAACAGGGGCAATCAACCCCTGAAAAGCACTTCAAACAGGATCAAGCATGTTCAGTGGCTGGAAGCCATGGAATGTTGCTTGCTGGAGCAGAAACAGAAAACCAGGTAGGAAAGAGGTGGAACAAAATGCCATTTAGTACCTCAAGAAAGGATCTGGTTAACTAAAGCTATAGACATGAACACGTTTATTAATAGGTATGGGTACCTTTCAACAGTTGTAGAATACAATTGGAAATCGTTATGCTTAAACAAATTTGAAATCAGGTATACTTAAAATGACCAAGAGTCAAAATTCACTGGGTGATAGGGAAATCTGATGAAAACAGGCTAAAATCACCAATTTTCAACATAAAGTTGAAAATAAAACAACCAGATTTATTAAATAAAATTCAATTGAAAACCATGGGTTATCCTTTGTAGCAGGCAATGTCAAGATATATCAAGATTTTTTCAGTAATAATGCCAAGCTGCAAATAAAGTTTCCTAGATAGGTAAGGAGAGATACTCAATGTAGTGTAATGGACAGAATATGGTCTAGGACTCACTGGAAACTCATCGGGGGCAGAACTAGTAAAAACCATTCCTTAAATATCTCATTTATCTTTAATATATTACTAGAATCACTATAAGTCAGTTCTGATGTAACAGCATATAATAACAACAGATATGTAAGGGGGGATAGAGGACTCTTGAATGGTTTCTGGGGTTCAGAAGAAAAAAACAGAAAAAGACAATAGAGGCATCTGATCAGTAAGGAATTAGCTTGGGTCTGGAGGAGAAATGATAGGAAAGACTACTGACAGATGTTTCCATGTAGACAACAGAGCTATGGTGGCCACCTTCTGAGCTGATGGACTCCAACATCTGGTAATTCCCCAAGGAAGGAAGCAGCTGTTGTTTTCCTTTTGGTACATCATGTACCTTGACTGTGTTATTGCAATAATGATGGTGGTGAAATGGCAATAAATAATTCACCGGAGAACACAACATCAATTCTATCAGTTCATCTCTAGAGGTGCCAAGAAGGCTGAAGGGCTGCAGATGAAGAAGCGAGAGTACTGACAACTTAATTATAGGTCACAATTCCTTCATTTTGTGTTGTTGCATATAAAAGGAAATACAGGCATAACAATGGTAGTGGGCCGGGTTACCTAAGAGACCGCATCGCCCTGAGGACGTCTGTCTGTCCAACCAGAGCGGACCGGAGGGGCTCTCTAATCGTTCCATCAGCCAGAGGGGCTCGCCTCTCTGGCACAAGGAGAGCCTTCTCCGTGTCTGCGCCGACCCTCTGGAACCTCCTGCCAACAGATCTACGTCTCCGGACGGAATTGCTGCCTTTCAGAAAAGAACTTAAAACCTGGCTGGTGGGCCAAGTGTGGGGTGCAGGTGGAAGGGTAACTCCATTGGTGGCTGGTGTAGAAGAACTCCTCCCCATGGTGCCTTTGGATCCTGCACCCCTTGTTTTAGGGGGTGGGTAGTTTTAACTGTTTTAACATGTTTTTAAATTGTGATTGTGAACCGCCCTGAGTCGGCTTTGGCCGAGTGGGCGGTATATAAATTTGACAATTAAATTAAATTAAAAATGTAAGTTCCAACAAGGTAGCCATGGTCCTGCTTTACAGGGGACAATCCTCTAGCTGCAGGGTTATCAGAAGGCAGTTGTATGTTGGAAGATGTGTTCTGCTTTAGAAATTCTTCAGTTCAATCTTCTTTAAACATAGAGGATTTCTTCTTTTTCTTTTCTACCTCCTCCACCACCACCACCTCCACCTCCACCACCACTCCCATTGGGCACTTCAAATTGCCTCCACCGGTGTTATTTGGTATTTTATAATGTTTCTTTGATGTTATCTCTCTACCTTCCTCTGGGTCTGCCTCGTGGTCTTTGTCCTTCTCCTCTTTCCACATATGCCTTGTAAGGTATGGAACTCCAAGACATTCTCTCCAAATGGGCAAACCACTTTATTTGTTGTCTATGTTTGTAGTTGTTGTGTTCTGTAAAGCAGTGCCTTTAACAATGTACCTTTGCCATGTGTTATCAATGTAACCTTTCTGTGTGCAACATTATAACCATCACCTGTATCAATGTATGCTTAATAAGGGGACGCGAGCTAGTGACCACCAGAGGGCAGTAGCGAGCGTCCAGCTCTAATGGATCAAAGGCACCTGGATCAGCAGCGCGGGAAGATTCCCCGCAACCTCTTCACCTGGTCAAGAAGGGCGTGACCTCCTACGACGTCACGCAGGCAGCAACCAATAGTCTGCCAACGAGCCACATTCAAATGTATAGCCAGCTGTATATATTGAGCTACCCAGCCGCCATTACCACATGTTCCCCCGGATCATCATGCAATAAACCTGTGTTAAGCCAACCCTTCGGCTGTTGTATTGTCTTTGGTCCCTTACACTAAATTGGCGACGAAGGTGGGATGGCAGCCCACGGGACCAAGACATGCGCCGGTTTCGAAATCAGGAAACCGGGCGACTGGGAGATCTTCGAAATGGACTTCCAGGCTGCACTGATCGAGTCCGAAGTTACGGAAGAGGCGAAGAAAAGAGCCATCTTCACCAGAATGCTCGGACAAGAAACAAAAAGGACCTTGGTGGACCTGATTGCACCGAGGAGGGTGAGCGAATTCAAGGCCAAGGAACTCATGCAGTTGCTGCGTGAGCACGTCCGGCCCGCCACGGCGATGTTTCCCGCTCGGAGTGCGTTTTGGAGGCGAGTCCAAGCGCCCGGGGAGACGGTCGCCGCGTTCGTGGCGGCCCTGCGGCTGGTGGCCGGCCCGTGCAAATGGGAGAACGTCGAAATCACCCTCCGAGACTGTGTGCTGTGCGGCCTGAACGACGCCGAAACCCAGCGCACATTAATGAACCAAGAGCCGCCTCCCACACTGCAGGAGGTCGTCAGAGCGGCCCAGGCCGCAGAAGCTACGAAGGCCGGGGTCCAAGAGCTCCAGGACTGGCGGCCAAAGTCGAGAAAAGCAGAGGCTCTGGTACAGGCGGCCCGGCGAACTTCGAGGTCGTCCACGGAGAGCAGCGACGACGAGGACGTACAGAAGGTCCGGAAGGAGGGCCGACGATGCGACGGCTGTGGCGCGGCCCACGACAGCGTGAAATGCCCCTTCCGGAGGGCCGAGTGCCACAACTGCGGCCGCCGCGGGCACATCGCCAAGGTGTGCAGGAAGAAGCGCGAGTCCCGGAGGAGCTCCCCAGACCGTTCCGCGGGACGAGACCGCCCAGCGAAACCAAAAGACGGCGCCCAGGCCACGCGGAAGCAGGACGGCGTGGGCTGCATCGCCGACGGCAGCGAGGAAGACGCCTCGGTGTTCAGCGTGTCTACGAGACACCCCCGCTACTTTGTTGAGATACTAGTCCAAGGGGTTCCCATTAGGATGGAAATTGACTCGGGGTCCTCATATTCAATCATTTCCCAGAGGGAGTTTTGTGGAATTGCCCCCCAAAAGCAGCCCAAGCTCAAAGCATTGAGGGCCACACTACGGAACGTTCAAGGGAACAGTATTCCAGTGTTGGGGGTTGGAGAATTTCAGGTCAAGTTCAAGGAGCACGCCGCGTCCCTTCCCCTGGTCGTGCTCAAGGGAGGAAATTGCAGCCTCCTCGGGACTCAATGGTTCCAGCCCCTGGGTTTGTTCATTGGGGGGGTGCATGCCGTGGGGATGCATGCTGTTGGGACTGACCCGATTCAGGAGGTGTGCGAGGCGCACCCCGAAGTCTTCAAAATGGGACTGGGGAAATTCAAGGGGCCCCCAGTGACTTTCGACCTGGACCCGGAGGTCCGCCCCGTTCGCCTAAAACCACGCCGGGTGCCGTTCGCACTCAAGGACAAGATAGAGGCGGAATTGGACAAATTGGTGGGTCAGGGGATTCTTGTGCCTGTAGATTCTGTGGAGTGGGAAACTCCAATTGTAACTGCTCTTAAGTCCAATGGGGAGGTTCGCATATGCGCCGACTACAAGTGCACCATCAACAAGGCGATCCGCCCGAATGCATATCCGGTGCCGGTAGTCAGCCATCTGCTGGCCAGGTTACACGGGGGGAAACGTTTCGCTAAGCTCGACTTAGCACAGGCCTACCAGCAGCTCACGGTGTCTCCCGCCGCAGCTGCTGCGCAGACCATAGTCACCCATAAGGGGGCGTTCCAGGTGACGCGCCTCCAATTCGGCGTGAACTCGGCGCCAGGAATTTTCCAGTCACTCGTGGAACGCCTCCTGAAGGGTCTGGAGGGGGTGTTGCCTTATTTTGATGACGTGTTAATAACAGGGGGGAGTCGGGCGGAATTGGCCAAGAGGTTGGGGAAGGTCCTGACTATATTCGAAAAGGCGGGGCTGAGGTTGCGCAAGGACAAATGCGTCTTCTTCGCAACCGAGGTTGAATTCCTGGGGTTTTGTGTGACTCCTGAGGGGATAAAACCATCCAAGTCTAAGGTGGCAGCCATCAAGAAAGCCCCCCGCCCCACCTCCAAGCCCGAGTTGCAGTCGTTCCTAGGGCTGCTCAACTTTTACCACTCCTTCCTTCCCCGGAAGGCAGCGGTGGCTGAACCGCTACACAAACTGCTAAAGAAAGAGCAGGCATGGAAGTGGGGCGATGACCAAGAGAGGGCATTTAGTGAGCTGAAAAGCCTCCTGGCGTCCGACGCCATACTGACCCACTTCGAACCCAAACGCCCAGTAGTTCTGATCTGTGATGCATCTCCAGTGAGGGTGGGGGCGGTGCTGTGCCACGTGCTGGAGAACGGCAGGGAGGCCCCGATAGCATTTTACTCCAGGTCCCTGTCCCAAACAGAGAGGAACTACGCACAGACGGACAGGGAGGCCTTAGCGATAGTCTCGGGGATGAAAAAATTTCACGATTTTCTGTATGGCCGCCCCTTCACCATCGTGACGGACCACAAACCCCTGCTAGGCATTTTTACCGCGGATAAGCCCACCCCTCAAATCCTGTCCCCAAGGATGCTCAGGTGGGCCATTTTTCTCAACGCGTATCAGCACGTGTTGGTCTACCGGCCCGGGAAAGAGATCAGCCATGCGGACGCCCTATCTAGGTCTCCCCTTCCCCTAACGCCCAGCCAGGTGAGCATGGGGGAGCGGGACCATCAGGTTCTCATGATAGAGGTGCTGGATTCGCCCCCTGTAGTGCCCGCCGACATTGCCAAAGCGACAGAGAAAGACAAAACGTTAGCGACAGTAAGCTCCTGGCTGCAGAAAGGGTGGCCCGCGTCCTCCCCAGCGGAGGAGTTCGCTCCATTCTTCAGAAAAAAACTGGAACTGTCCCTAGAGAGGGGGTGTCTCTTGTGGGGGCAGCGGGTGGTGATTCCCACTTCCCTTCGGCCGCGGGTGCTCAAACTGCTGCACGTCAGCCACCCCGGCATCGTGCGATCCAAGGCGCTGGCCCGGAGTTACTTCTGGTGGCCCCAGCTAGACGCCGACGTCGAGCACATGGTCGGCACTTGCGAAAGTTGCCAATGCTCCAGACCGGAGGAGGCCCGCCTTCCCCACAGGGAATGGGACGCGGCTAAGGGGCCGTGGTCCCGGGTGCACGTTGATTTCGCGGGCCCGTTCAGAGGCACCCTATTCCTCCTTGTTGTGGACGCTTTCTCCAAATGGTTGGAGGCTATCCCAGTCACGAGCACCTCCTCGGCCCAGACCATTAGGCACTTGCGGAGGCTCTTTTCCACGTTCGGCATACCTGACACGTTAATTAGCGACAACGCTAGTTGTTTTACGTCCTCCGAGTTTAAGGCATTCATGGAGATTAACGCCGTTCGGCATATTACCTCCACCCCGTTTCACCCGGCCACCAACGGCCAAGTAGAGCGCCTCGTCCGCACCACGAAGGACGCGTTGCGGCGCATGGGCCCAGGGGATTTGAACCTACAAGTGTGCCAGTTTCTGCTAGGGTACAGGGTGACCCCGTTGGCGTCAGGATACTCCCCCGCAGAGCTCTTAATGCGCAGGAAGCTGACCACCATCCTCACTAGGCTAGACCCCACGAGGGTAGAGGACAAAGGAAGGAACATCGGGCTGGAGGTTACAAAGAGTTTCAGCATAGGCGCCCCCGTGCATTGCAGGAATTACGCCAGCTCAGGCCCAGCCTGGGTGCCGGGCGTAGTCGTGGAACAAACCGGCCCCGTGTCGTACCGCGTGGAAACCAGCACAGGGCTCCTATGGAGGCGGCACGCAGACCAGCTCCGACGCAGGGTCGCCGATGAGCAGGACACGGTTCACGCAGGAAATAAGTCAGCGTTAGGGTTCTCCCCCACCCGTGTAGCCCAAGGGGGAGGAGAAGGGGACCGTGGGCCCCCACCAAGGGGGGAGGAGGATATCCTCATAGATACCCTGGGGGATCTTTCCAAGGAGGAGGAACCCGACCCCATACATATCTCGCGGAAAGTCCCCACAAATGCGGGTACCCCTACCAACTTAGATTTTGATTTTCAGAACCGGGGGGGGGGGTTTCGGAGTGGTCCCCCACCCGTCCAAGCGAGAAGAGGGGTTTTTCGTTAGCCCCGACGGCCCCCGGTCTCCCCACAATGGAGTTTTTCCCTTCCCCTAAGACCGCCGGACAGCGGCAAGCTACTAACGAGTCTCCCTCTCCCATTTCAGGACAAGGGACCAGGGAACAAAGAAGCAATAACGCCCCGGGGGGCAGCCTTCTTCACGGCCCACACGCACATGCAACAAGCCATCTTGGCTGAGAGACTTCGTCTCATCCTAGGGGGGAGGGATGTTGTGTTTTGTAAAGCAGTGCCTTTAACAATGTACCTTTGCCATGTGTTATCAATGTAACCTTTCTGTGTGCAACATTATAACCATCACCTGTATCAATGTATGCTTAATAAGGGGACGCGAGCTAGTGACCACCAGAGGGCAGTAGCGAGCGTCCAGCTCTAATGGATCAAAGCCACCTGGATCAGCAGCGCGGGAAGATTCCCCGCGACCTCCTCACCTGGTCAAGAAGGGCGTGACCTCCTACGACGTCACGCAGGCAGCAACCAATAGTCTGCCAACGAGCCACATTCAAATGTATAGCCAGCTGTATATATTGAGCTACCCAGCCGCCATTACCACATGTTCCCCCGGATCATCATGCAATAAACCTGTGTTAAGCCAACCCTTCGGCTGTTGTATTGTCTTTGGTCCCTTACACTAAAGTAGTGTAAGATTGGTTCTGTTCCAATTCTTTCCCTTACAACTTCATTCCTGATTTTATCCCTTCTAGTCACTCCAGCAGCCTTCCTCAGACATCTAATTTCTGTGGTGACCAACTTTTGTTTATGTTTTCTTGTAATTGTCCATGTTTGACACTGGTAACATAAAGTGGGAATGAATATGCTTTGTATGAGGTGTTTCTTTGTGTTGATTGGTATTGCATTGTGTTGTAAGAACAGAGCTAACTGTCCCAATATTGGGTTTGCCTTACTGCACCATATGTTACTCTCTTATTACATGTTGTCATTTTTAGTAAATGTTGTTCTTAGGTATTTGAACTCTGCCACTTGTTTTATACTTGTTCCCTCTATCTCGATATCTAGAGTATGCCGTTTCCTTCCAATTGCCATTACCTCAGTCTTCTCTTTATTGATTCTCATATTATTATTATTTTAAACATTACACCCAGTGATGGGCTCCAAAAAAATTTACTACCACACTGAGGGCATGGTATGGTGGGTGTGGCCAGGGGAAAGCCCTGTGTTGCATGGTGGGCAGGGCCAGCCAGAATTTCTGCTACCAGTTCTGGTGAACTGGTGCGAACCTGCTGATGCCCACCACTGATTACACCCAATAACCAATCCTATTGGTTTTTAACTTGTGCATGTGAAAGAAATTGTAGAAGCCACCAAAGCTAGTTATTGAAGTACCAGGCATGTACTGAGTGTGAGGCATGTACGCAAAAGGTGCATGGTGGGCCAGACCATAGAATAACTAAATTGAAAGGGGTTTATGAGGCCATCAATGCAGGAACCCAAATCAAGGCAGATCTGATGGATAATTGTCTATTTTTAATGGCTCATTGGAGTCAGTGGTGAGCTCCAAAATTTTATTTACTACCACACTGTGGTTGTGGCCTACTCTGTGGGCATGGCCTACTCTGTGGGCATGGCCATGTGACTGGGTGGGCAATCTGGTGGGATTCAACTTTTTTTTTACTACCTACTCTGTGGTTGTAGTATGGTGGGCATGGCCAGGGGGAAAGCCCTGCATTGCACCCGAATTAGAACTACTTTATTTCAAAATTTGGGTGGGCAGGGTCAGCCAGAATTTCTGCTACTGGTTCTGGCAAACTGATGCGAACCTGCTGAAGCCCACCACTGATTGGAACATTCAGCATCTCTCCATGTAATTGGTTCCATTGTCATGCTGCTCTAAGAATTAATAAATTTTTCCTGATATTTAACCTATATCTGGCTTCATGTAACTTAAGCCCATTATTACGTATCCTGCATGCAATTGACAATTCATGCATTAGTGGCAGCATTTTATTTTGATTTTTTGCAATTTCCTATCTCTGCATGGCAGAAAGAAATAAGCTTCAGTCCAGAGAAACAAGGCCAGGTTTTCACATGTATACGTTCTCCAAAGATATGAACTATTGCCCCCCATCGGTGTACGATGCATCCCAGAGGGTAAATTGCTACACGATGCATGCATCATATAGCAATTGTTTCGTACAACAATGAGCCCTATGGAATGGATTAAAATCATTGTATGAGGTACCACTGTATATGTATTATATTGTTTCGTACAACAATGAGTCCTATGGAACGGATTAAAATCATTGTATGAGGTATCACTGTATATGTATTCTATTGTAGAATCAATGATTGGCTCTTTGAGAAGACAATGGAAGAAGGGATAACCACCCACCTTTCTTCCCCCTTTCTAATTATCTCAGGTAAGAAAAAGACACAATGTTGAAGAAAGGTGACTGAGGCACTCTTTTAATGGCTGAAAGCCTGTTGCTTAGCATTGCAATCAATGGAACTTACAAAAGTATTTGACATAGTTACCAAATCCCCACTGATTCAATGAACACAACACTAGCTTGCTATGCTAACATCAAGCTTTCAGCTGATTGTGAAATGGCACTTCAAGGAATCCCAGGCTTAAGTCATAAAGACCAATAACAAAACAGAGCTAGCTAATATATATATAGGTAAAAGAAGCTCATGCTGTGACACTCAGATGTTTACAAATGCTTTTCCCTCATGGGGGATCTCTATTGTTTGTTTCTAGCCCTAGATAGAAAACATTGAAAAGGAACAGATAATTCGTTGTTGTGGGGTTTCAAATGGGTAATGCTAGTTTAATAATTTGATTTATATTCCATGTTAATCCCAAAACTAGAACATGGACCAACTCATCGCAAGACTAAAAATCAGATTAAAACATCAGATGGTATAACAAAGCATATTTTGTTTAGAATATTAAAACACAGTTGAGTCAAAATCGTTAGAAATATACCAATAAAAGACCATTCACCAACCAAAATCCATTAACTCAGCATCAGGTCAGATTACCAATATGTCACTGCCTGATGAAAGGACAATGGGTAATGGTCAATCTAATCACTTTTGGAAGGGAAGTCAACTGATAGGGAACAGCTGCCATGAAGGCCCTCAATCAGAGATTTCTCACTTCAATTCCATTTGGCCCTTGGATAGAAGAAGCAGGCTAAAGTTCTGCCTTCTATCTGTTAAAGGCAACTTTCCTCAACCTAATACTCTCTGGATATATTGGACTACAATTCCCATAAGAACATAAGAACAGCCTTGCTGGAACAGGCCACAGCCCATCCAGTCCAGCATTCTGTCTCACACAGTGGCTCACCATTTCCTTCAGGGTATTCCCAAGCAGATGCCTTCACCTGCTTAGGATTCCCTGGAAATGGCATTGAGAGATATCCTGCCTATCTCTCCAACCTGGAGGTTGTCTTTAAGTATCCATAATTATAGCCATTGATACCCTTGACCTCCATGAACTTGTCTAATCCTTTCTTAAAGCTGTCAAGACTGACAGGTGTCACCACTTCTTCTGGCAGGGAGTTCCATAGACCAGTAATCCTCTGGGTGAAAAAGTACTTTCTCTTATTTGTTTGAGAACTAGTACCCAAATGTTTCATGGAGTGTCCCCTAGTTCTAGTGTTATGCGATAGGGAAAACAGTTTTTCCTTATCTACTTTGTCCACACCATGCATGATTTTATAAACTTCAATCAGGTCACCTCTTAGACGTCGTCGTTCAAGAGTGAAGAGGCCCAACCGTTGCAGTCTCAGATGGTAAGGAAGGTGTTCCAGTCCCCTAATCATTCTGGTTGCCCTCCTCTGCACTTTTTCCAGTTCCATAATATCCTTCTGGAGGTATGGCGACCAGAACTATACACAGTATTCCAGATGGGGCCTCACCATAGATTTATAAAGAGGCAAAATGACACTTGCTGACTTATTTTCTATACCCTTCCTAATGATCCCTAGCATTGAGTTTACTTTTTTCACTGCTGAGGCACACTGGGTTGACACCTTCATTGAGTTGTCCACCAGGACACCAAGGTCCCTTTCCTGGTTTCTCGCAGAGAGTTCAAACCCCATCAGTTTATAAATGTAATTGGGGTTTTTTGCCCCAACATGCATCACTCTGCACTTACTAATGTTGAAGCTCATTTGCCACTGTTTTGCCCACTCCCCCAGTGTCAAGAGATCCCTCTGGAGCTCCTCACAATCTCTCACAGTTTTCACTACCCTGTATAATTTAGTGTTGTCAGCAAATTTGGCTACCTTGCTTTTTACTCCTACCTCTAGATCATTTATGAAGAGGTTGAAAAGCAGGGGTCCCAGTACTGAACCTTGGGGGACCCCACTCTTTACTTCCCTCCACTTGGGGAAGTGTCCATTTAGTGCTACCCTCTGTTTCCTGTCCCTTAGCCAGTTGCTGATCCAGAACAAGATCTGTCCCTTTATTCCATGACTGGTAAGTTTATTCAAGAGCCTTTGGTGTGGGACCTTGTCAAAGGCCTTCTGAAAGTCCAGATAAACAATGTCAACTGGATCCCCCTTATCCACATGCTTGTTGACACTATCAAAAAATTCCAACAGATTAGTGAGGCATGATTTGCCCTTGTAAAAGCCATGTTGGCTCTCCTTTAGCAGCACCTTCTCTTCTATGTGCCTATTAATTCTATCTTTTAGGATGGTTTCCATCACTTTACCTGGGACACATGTCAAACTGACAGGTCGGTAATTTCCTGGATCACCCCTGGATCCTTTTTTGAAAATTGGTGTTACATTCGCTACCTTCCAGTCATCAGGCACAAAGCCTGATTTGAGGGAAAGATTATATATTTTGGCTAGGAGATCAGCAATTTCATCTTTAAGTTTCCTGAGAACTTGTGGATGGATGCCATCTGGTCCTGGTGATTTGTTAGTGTTTAGCTTAACAAGACATGCAAGGACCTCCTCCCTGGTTATTTCTATCTGGCTTAATTCTTCGGCTTCCCTCCCTACGAAGATAGGCTCTGTTTTGGGCATGTGGTCTCTGTCTTCTTCAGTGAATACTGAAGCAAAGAATTCATTGAGTCTCTCTGCAATCTCTGTTTCCTCTTTAATAACCCCTTGCCTTCCATTGTCATCTAATGGTCCAATGGCCTTCCTAGTTGGGTTCTTACCTCTAATGTACTTAAAGAAGTCTTTGTTATTTCTAATGGTTATTTCTAATTGTTATTTCTTATTTCTTTGTTATTTCCCATTCTTCCAGTGCACTACCAGCAACATGTTGGCTGTCCTGGCTGTGAGGGGGCAGTGTTTAATCAACTTCCAACATGTTCAAAAACTGACTGAAAGGAGAGGAGGAGCCCAGTGGGATGCGGAATGTGGCAACTCTAAAATGAGAGTAAAGACATTCAATATATCTTAAAAGAGGTGGGAAGCGAAGAAAATGTGTTTAGTTCTTGTTTTATACAGATTTTTCAAAAACCCTCAGGCAATAGCTCTAAATCAGGTAATGAAGGCATGGTGAGATGTAAGTTAGGCAAAAATCATCTTTGCTCCAAGGGAGGACAGATATGATGCAACAAGCTGTTAATAATAATAATAATTTTGTGTCATAATTTATTTGGGGTTGAAATAATTTTTGCTGGAGAAACGCCGCTCAGGGGATGCCCGAATGAGGCTCCTTCATGTCCCAAATATATATTTCCCACTGAAGAGGACCCTATTTATCTACTTGCAATTTTTTGCTTTCAAAATGCTAGCAGGACTGGGACAGAGACGGGAGCTGAAACCATCATGCAGTACCTGGGTCTCAAACTGCTGACTTGCTGGCCTTCCATCTAACAAGGTGAGCTTCTTAACCACTGAAACAAGCTGTTAATATTAGGATTACTTGAATTTACCATTTTCAGCCAAGGTTTTGGGCATTTGAACTGAAACACGGAAAGCTTTTATCTTAGCAGAATTAAAATATATGTTAATGACTGCGTTTTAAAGGCCAATATAAACACTCCGCCTAGGAGCCTTGCCTGACAGAGGAAGCTTGTGCTTGCATGGCAACGAACACCTAGGCTAAACCAAACACTTGGGATTCAGGATTTTCAAGGTATAAACTTTGGGGAGTTAGTGGATATACACCAACATATTCATATCTCTGGAGAGGGAAAGAGTTCATTTGTGTAGAGAACAGATATGAGGCAGAATAAATCTGCCAATAACCGTTCCTTCTCTTGAAACATATTGTATGTCTCTGAAAAGCACTTTGGGTGACTTTGCATAAACTGTACACTTAACTGTATCTGAGGCTGCAGAATAGAGAGTGTACTGTACTACATGAGCCTCAAAGACATTGGCCAAAATCCTATTAGTTATGCTTGCGGAAAATGTCTATGCAGAGTTCTTTGATTGTGATAGCCTGCTGCCAAGGTTTTTGCCAATTGCTTTATGTCAGCAGGATTTTTTTCCTGTATTCGCATACATATGAAAATGGGAACTTGCTCAGTTATTATTTTTAAAGCGTTTTGCATTACCTTCCATCATTAACCTTGAGAAAAGTCTTTGTGCGTTTGATTTTTAAAAACATGACATAAAGTAAAACTCACTTCTTGTGCAAAGCTGCTGGAACAACCACCGAAGTCCACAGGGAAGGGTGATGGTCCCCAAGTGGATTAAATCCCATTTGAATCCATCTTGATGGAGGGCAGCAGCTTCATCAATACTCGCCTGGGTCTGATCAGGACTTTGCATGCCAAAAGGGCTCAGTACCAGAAAGTAACTCACGGAACTGGATCAGTGGTACAGGTGTCATGTTGTCAGGGCCATAGCCAGGATTCTAGATGTGGGTGGACAAATATTTTTTCAGGGTGGGCAATAATGTCATATATTTATATATGTCATATATATAAGCAGCCAGGAGTTAGAGGGTGAGCAAACTGCTAACTCAGGATGAGCGAAGCCCCACTTGACCACCCCCTGGCAATGGCCCTGGCTGCGATGCGGAAGGCAAAGACCATTATATTCCCAGGACAGTCTTCATGGAGACTGAAGATCGTTAATATTCGGATTCAGATACGGTAGAAGAAGAAGAAGTAGGATCGATGTTCAGGCCAGGAGGACTCAACAGTCACACTCAGTCATTATCGCTCTACATTTTATGGCCACTGGTGAGT
This sequence comes from Bradypodion pumilum, assembly GCA_035047305.1. Classification (NCBI taxonomy): domain Eukaryota; kingdom Metazoa; phylum Chordata; class Lepidosauria; order Squamata; family Chamaeleonidae; genus Bradypodion; species Bradypodion pumilum. Next base: position 28,679,350 of record JAWDJD010000004.1, on the reverse strand, counting down.
AAGGCACCTTTGGAAATGTCACTCTGTTGGTTCAAATTTGTCAGCAGCAGCATTTAAAACTCAAGCAAAGCTTCAGGGTTTGATTGGTGTCCAAACAGCTGGATCCCAGTGGTATAGGGCTTAGTTCAGGAATTAAACCCTAAAGGATTCTCACAAACCTAATTGTTGTTATAATTAAAAACAAAGCACTCATAAAACATCATAAAAACAGAGGTACTTTGAGAACTTGACAGGACAGGTTCCCTGCCCTAAAGAACGTAGTAGCTAAATAAGCCCAAACGATGAAATGCAAGATGAGATAGCAGCCAAAAATGAGTTTAAAAAAATGACACTCCTATAGAGCTATTCCCTCTGGTTTTATAATCTTTAAATGCTATTCACAAAAAAGGATTTGATGAGATTTTGATCACTGTGTGTGCTGGAATATAAACACAGTTTATCAGAGATGGCCTTAAGTGAAAGGTTAGAATGTTCCAGTCTTTGCGCTGGACTCAGTTGATTTAGGGCTAACAAGGACATAGGAACAACCTAGAGAGCATTTGAACTGCCAATGTTTTAGAGTAGAACTGGTTGGGACTTCTAATAATTGGTTCAAAAGATCTGAAAGTTCCCTAAGGTTCTGAGGGTCTTCACCTCAGAACATGTCTGCTGTGTCAGATCTCAAGACTGGGAGATATACAAAGTCATCATTAAAAAAAAAAACAATACTGTACCTTCAACTAGATGTATCTCCAGCTTTTCCTCTGCAGTTGTACATGAGTTAGCATGACCCTAGTAACGTTGCTAATGCCAATTTCAGTTAGAGTGGCTCTTTAATCATCAGTGAAATACAAGGACAAGCTAGGTCACACTTATAGATGAAAAGCTAGAAAAAATGCCTATAATTCCTACAGAAATATGAGACATATCTTTACAAACTGCTCAGGTATCTTTTCTTTTTGTTCAGTTTGCCCTACGCCTCTGTCATCTAGTGCCTTCCAAATGAAGGAAGGTAATGATATACAATGAGTTGTGCAGCTTCCCTGCATGATTCAGAAGCCAGGTTGTGTGTGTTTCTAAATTGCAAGGTGGTAGGTTTCACTGCATCGAACCAACCCCTTCCTGCAGTCTCTGGAAGGCACAGGTAGTCATGAGGAAGGGTAAAAATAAATTTCATGTTAGAAATTACTCTGGGTTGAAAGGATTTTTGCTGGAGAAACTCCAATCAGGGGACGCCTGAATGAGGCTCCTTTCACGTCCCTAAGATCCATTGTGTAGTACTCGGGTATCAAACCCCAACCTTCCAGTCTCCAAGCTCTTTGGGGCTAGAATTCTCAGAACTGTTGGGCTATGCTTGCAAGAGGCTTATGGGAGCTGACATTTAAAAAAATATTTTTTCCAAGTTTTGGTGGATTTCTGGAAAGTGCTCCAGCACTTTGGGAAGTTCATGATTTGGGAGAAGAAAGCACCTTTCCTTTTTCAGCTGAAAAGATATTAGTTTGCTGTCTTCCTCCTCCCATCCTCTGGTAAGATATCTTCTACTCCAGGAGTTCCCAACCTTTTAAGTCCCCATTTCCCCTTGGCTTTTAGTAAATTATCCAGTACCCACTATTCATTATAATCTATCTATATAAAACAGAAGAGTTTGTTTGTATGTGCTCCAAAGGCTCCCACACCCCTGGACTGATCCCACTGGAATTTGGCACATATATACCTTGGGCCTAGGAGATCAGCACTGCAAGGTCTCGAAACCCATGGGGGGGTGTACACCCCCCAAATTGGGACACAATTTATCTATACAATGTGTGTGTTTCCCAGTGATGTAATTGAGCTAATGTCATAGTCTCAGGTAGGTTGAGATTATGACATCGTCTGACTAGCTCAGCTATAGCCCTCTGAGCTCAGCTGTAGTTTTCACAGTAGGTGGAAGACAAATGGGCATGTGAGATCAGCACTGTAAGTGACCATCGACGGAGAAGCGGGACGGGTGAGAGAAGAGAGAGACAGAGGAAGGGAGGCAGGAGTGACCCACATACATCCCACAAGGTTTCCAAGAGGGAAAGGCTGGCCTACGTTAAAGAAAAGAAAAACCCGAGCGAAGCCGGGTAATCAGCTAGTAATAAATAAATTCTTAAGTTTACCATGCAGATTCAAAGAATATAAGAAATAAACTGTAATTAAGCTTTCATAAAAAGCTTTATTTGATAAATTAATCAATTATATTATTATAACATTGTAAAATCTTTATTAAACTGCAGTAAAATCAACTAGTAAGATCCTTGATTCTGTTTCTTATTCACCAAGAGTTTTATTTTTGGTACTTTAGATTCCTTGGAGCCATTATTCAGCAAGGAGTCCACACAATGGTAGATATTTCAGCAGTGACATTCCACACATGCATATGGACCTGGGAAATCAACTCCATCTGCATGCATTTTTTTAGCCATTTGGATATCATGTCACCCACTGGCTAGGTGGACCATGACGTGTGCCCTCCACTTTTACCTTGCCCAAAGGATCCGACAGAGGATGCTTTGGTGAGTCTTAGCCCTGGCCTAACATCCTTGACAAGTGATGGGCAACATTGCCTAGGTAGACTGCTCAAGCCCTCATGCCTCGACAAGGCTCTCACCTAACAGGGGTGATTCTTGGTACAGTTTTTGAAATAGATACCTGCATATCATGTTCAGGCTCCAGTTTGTTTCTTGTTTTGGGCTTAATTGAAAACAGAACTGAGAATCCTGATTCACATAGATAAGTTGTTGTAAATAGACTTATAGTCATGTAAAGCACATTTGGTGATAATGGGATATGATTCTCCAAGTGTACACCAAAAATTTTGTAACTTCATTGTTTGGATTCAATTCAGTTTCTTCTTATTGCAGAGATCAATTAGCTTGTATTTCACTGGGTCGTTGCCATTTCTAAATCAATGTGAAAAGGATTACATATCCAAGCTTCATTAATTGGTCAGGCGAAATCATTCTTGCAACTGTCTCTTTCAAAGTTTTTAAATACAATATAATGCTATCATAAACTTTCTGTTTTAGCTCATGCAGTCTCTTCCTTTTTGGATTCCAGCTTGAACATGAGGCATTTCTCACTCCATGTAAAGTAAAAGTCTTTGTTGCAGGACTTTGAGCATCACCATTCTTGCATGAAAAACTAAAACAATTTAATTTCCCTCCCCAAATCTCTGCCAGGAATGAAAGCTCCATGTCAGGGTGGAAGGGAAACATCATTTGTCTGGTGCAGACAAGACAAATAACATAATTACAATGATGAGGAGAACAGAATTTGCTTATGGAGGAGGAAGGCAAATATCCTTCCATCTCTTCCCATGTTCTATTCAGGGTTTGCTTGATAACAATGAAAGTGATGCAAAAAGAATGTGGCTTGAAGACCCTATACATGACTGGATGTTGTTTATTTCCTTGTGTGCACCATCAGTTTATATGTGAAATGTCACATGGTTTCTCCTCTGCATTTGTTCATATGACAACTATTTATTGTAGACTTTGTTCCATGGCTGAAGGAAAGCGCAAGCAAGTTTTGAGATCTGAACTTGGCAGGACCAGTTCTAAATCCAGAAATTCATGCTTGCCTTACGTTGGCTTTCTCTGATCTATGCCAACTACATCAACCATGCAAGCAACCAGAACAATGTCCCATGGCCAAAAGGGGGAGATTGATGCCAACAATGGCAGGGATTGTTGACATTGTCACCAGGCCACAACCAATCCCAGGATCTGGGCCTTTGTTACATCACAGGGGCCCCACCCCTTGGCCAGTGGATAAAAGGAGCTTGCCGGGCAGAGCAGGAGACCAGTGACCCTTGGGCAGCTCGGCAGAAGGAGGTTGCAAAGGGATGCCCACGAGTGTATCCAGGCAAGTTCTCTTGCTAAGTGAGCTGTGAGTTCAGGCCAGAAGCTGGAGAAGGCCAGTGGCTTGAAGCTAACTGATGCTGGCCAACGGACCGGGTGGAAGCTGTGAGACTGGGTTGTGAATCTAGTGGAAGCTGGTGCGAATCGGTTGTATGTGTGTGAGTGTGTGAATGAATGTGTGAGTGTATGTGTGTGTGGTGAAAGCTGGTGTGAATGTGTTGTGAGTGTGTGTGAATGTGTGTGGTGGAGGCTGGTGTGAATGGGTTGTGAGCGGTCTGAGTGCCACTTTGTTTGGGGAGAGCACGCATGCTTGCCCGGTCTCTCCCCAAACAAAATGGTGGTCCAAGTGGAGATCCACTCATCGCTGTTGCGTGGGGGGGGGAGCTGGGCAAGCACGTGGCCGGCTCCCCTGGCAGTGGCAGCGAGTGGGTCTGCGCTCACCCGCCGCTGCTGCCAGCAGGGAGCAGGCCATGCGCTTGCCCGGCTCCTCCCCGCAGTGGCAGCGAGTGGGTCTGCGCTCACCCACGGCTCCTCCAGGAAGGGAACAGGCCACGCGCTTGCCCACTCTCTCCCCAAACAAACCCGCAGTCCGAGCGCTGCTTTGTTTGGAGAGAGCATGCACTTGCCTACTCTCCCCAAACATACCCAGGTGCTTGGCCTCTTCCCTTTCCAGAGGGCCAAACACGACCACATCGCATAATGCTAAAATGACGTTATCCAATGCACTCCTCCACAAATAATAATAATTCAGGTTATTTGGTGTATGCAAACCAAGACACAGGACACAGCCTCGGGCTGGGTTAACTCAGGTTTATTGCATCGTGGACAGAGGGAACATGAGGTAATGGCGGATCGATAGCTCTTTATATACAGTGGTAATACATTTGAACGTGGTGCCATGGTAGCCCATTGGCTACTGTCTGCGTGACGTCATAGCGGGTCACGCCCTTCTTGTCCAGGTGTAGGTGGTGGCGGGAAAACTTCCCGCGCTGTTGCCTTTGATGAGTTCGGACCAAGAGAGCTTGGACGCTCGCTGCTGCCAGCTGGTGGTCATTAGCTCGCGTCCTATTACAGGGTTTATATGATACAGCTGAAGGTTACATTGTTGCTATAGGCAAGGTTACATTGGCTCAGATACATTGTAATCCATGTGTAAGGTAAAACCATCAGAACACAACAGGTTATTATCCAATTTTAGCATTATGTGATGCGGTCGCTATCCGAGGTACAGTATTACTGTACTTGCTTCCTGATTTGTGAAGGGAAGATAGATCTAGTCTTTTCAAGACTGGGGTGGTAATTTTGGTGTTCAGGGAATCAAGACAATGGAAGCAGCCGTACAAGGCTGAACACATCTTTATTGCATGGCATACAGTACGAACACGAGGTAATGGCGGTGATGCAGCTCCTTTTATACGGTGACTATACATTTTGAATGTGGCTACATGGTAGCCTATTGGCTACTGTCAGTATGATGTCATCCGGAGCCACGCCCTTCTTGTCCAGGTGTGTCCGTGGCGGGAATGTTTCCTGCGGCTGGAGATGGTTGGGGAATTTGTACCATATGAGCTGAATGCTTGCTGCTTCCCTCTCTGGTAGCAAGCTCGCATTCTCATACAGCTGAGATACATTGTGTTCTATTACAGATTGTTAAAGGATACATTCTTTCCTGAAGTAGTTACATTCAACTTAAAGGTATAATGCAGCAGTTACATTCCATACACAACACCCCTCCCCCCTAGGATGGGACAAAGTCCTTCATCCAATATGGTTCTCCGCATGTGCGCTTGGGGCATGCAGCTGCTGGGCTTGGTTCGGGGGCACTAGCACTTCTCTGTTCGCTCAGCTCTTGCCCTGCAATGGGAGAGTTAGACTCATTATCAGCTTGCCGCGGTTGCGCAGCCCCTGGCTGGGAGCGCGGGGAAACGGGGGTGCGTGGTTGTGGTTGCGCAGCCCCTGACTGGGAACGTGGGGAACTGGGGGTAAATTCCAGCCTTGAGAAACCGGGGCACCTGGGATTAAATCAAACCCCTTCTTCTCGCTCGGACGGGTGGGGGACCACTCCGCAAACCCCCTCCCCCTGGTTTTGAAAATCAAAATCAAACTCTTCCATGCTCTCGGACTCATTCCTCTCTTCCAAAATATCCTCCTTCCCCCCAGGTGAGGACCGAGGATCTGCATTTGTACCCGAAGGGTACCCTGTGTCTCCCCCTTGGGATAAGTGGGTGGGGGAGGACCCTAATGTTGAATTCTGTGGCTGAGTGTCTGAGCCCTGGCTGTTGGTAACCCATCACCTGAGTTGGTCGGCATGCCATCTCCAGAGTAGACCCATGCTGGTTTCTACACATTATGAAACTGGCCCCGTCTGCTCAATGACTACTCCCGGGACCCAAGTCGGCCCTGCGGCCGCGTAATTCCTGCAATGTACCGGCTCTCCTATCTCGAAACTTTTGGTGTTTCCCATTTCTATGTTCCTCCCTTTGTCCTCCACCCTGTTTGGATCCAGCTGGTTAAGAAGTGTTACCAGTTTCCTGCGCATGAGGAGCTCAGCAGGCGAGAGTCCCAATGCCAAAGGGGTCGACCTGTAGCACAGCAGAAACTGGCACAGTTGTAGGTTTAAATCCCCGGGGCCCATACACTGTAGGGCGTCTTTCTTGGTTCACACCTGGCGTTCTACCTGGCCATTTGTTGCAGGATGAAAAGGGGCAGAGGTAATGTGCCAAATGGCGTTCCTCTCAATGAATGCCTGAAATTCCGAAGATGTGAACGTACTGGCGTTGTCGCTCACAAGCACGTCCGGCAGGCCGAAACAGCTGAACACCTTGTGCAATTGCTTTACAGTTGCGGCTGATGAGTGGCTGGACATTGGAATAACCTCCAACCATTTGGAGTATGCATCAACTATTAACAGGAAAAGGGAGCCCCAGAAATGACCGGCAAAATCTACGTGCACCCGAGACCACGGTCCTTGGGCTGTGTCCCATTCTCTGTGTGGAAGTCGGCACTCTTTGGGTTGAGAACTTTGGCAACACTCGCAAGTGCCGACCATGTGCTCTATGTCAGCGTCCATCTGGGGCCACCAGAAATAGCTTCTCGCCAGAGCTTTAGAGCGTACAATCCCTGGGTGACTGATGTGTAGTAGCTTGAACACTTTCAACCTCAATGCCTCAGGAATAACCACCCGCTGGCCCCAAAGGAGGCAGCCCCTCTCTGTGGAGAGTTCAACCCTCTTTCTAAAATATGCTAGAGATAGTTGGGGAATTTGTACCATGTGAGCTGAATGCTCGCTGCTTCCCTCTCTGGTAGCAAACTTGCATTCTCATACAGCTGAGATACATGTTGTTCTATTACAGATTGTTAAAGGATACATTCTTTCCTGAAGTAGTTACATTCATCTTAAAGGTATAATGCAGCAGTTACATTCCATACACAACAGTAATACCTGGTGAAAAGTAACATTTGCTTAACCTAGAAAGGCCACTTCTCAGGCTGATATAATTCAGAGATGGGCAAGTTAGCAGAAAATATATATTAAAAACTGAGTTAATTGTTACAATAGCTCCACAATCTAATTCACTTAATTTTAAGTGAGAAGGAACATTTCAACAGTCAAATAGATGTTAAATTGCCATTTAAGTTTAAGACTTACCAGAACAAAATTAAAAACCACCTGCATGTTATTTTACTCTTCTCCCCATGCTTATTTTGAGCTTTGAAAAGAAAGACACAGATTTATGAATTTGCAAAACCTTATTTCCCACCCTATTCCTCTTTAACTCTTTCTCACCTTGTCTTCCTTCCTTACAATCTCACTGGTTTATCTTCTAATTGTCAAGTGGATCCCAGCAATTATCTCAGGGAGTCAAAATTTTGTCTGTTGAAAAAGGTAAGGAGCCTTTATAAATGGGGTCAAGTGTAGAACACAGTAGGACCCACATCTCCATGAAAAGACCAGTAGCATCCTCTTCTCAGCCATTCTTATAAGCTGTTGTTTAAATTCTTGTACAATGTTACTAGGTTGGCACTCAAATATTTGTTCAGCACTCTGTACATGCTCTAAGCCATAATCTCCATTGTCCAAAAATGCTTAATCACAAGAAAAATATTTACAGGATTGTCATCCCTTTATCATGCCACTGTAGAAATTATCCACCTAACAACTGGGCGGACTTGTACAGCTCAGAATATTTGGGATCAAAACAGTGGCAAATGAGCTTCAACATTAGTAAGTACAGAGTGATGCATGTTGAGGCAAAAAAAAAACCCAATTACATGCATAAACTGATGGGGTCTGAACTCCCTGCGACAAACCAGGAAAGGGACCTTGGTGTCCTGGTGGACAGCTCAATGAAGGTGTCAACCCAGTGTGCCTCAGCAGTGAAAAAAGCAAACTCAATGCTAGGGATCATTAGGAAGGGTATAGAAAATAAGTCAGCAAGTGTCATTTGGCCTCTTTATAAATCTATGGTGAGGCCCCATCTGGAATACTGTGTACAGTTCTGGTTGCCATACTGTTGTGTATGTAACTGTATCACTTTAAGAATGTATGAATGTAACCTGACAATGATTACAATGTAACCCAGCTGTTAAAGGAATGCGAGCCAGCTACCCATAGAGGGCAGCTGCGAGTGTTCAGCTCACATGGTTCAAATTCCCCCAATCACCGGCAGCCGCGGGAACCCTTCCCACACAAGGAACACCTGGAGAAGATGGGCGTGACACAGAATGACATCACGCAGGTAGCAGCCAATGAGCTACCGTGCAACCCTTTTCAAATGTATTGTTGCAGTATAAAATGAGCTGTACCTCCGCCATTACCACATGTTCATCCTGACCATCATGCAATAAAGCTGTGTTTTAGCCCTCACTGCGGCTCCTTCTTTGTCTTCCGTGCAAGACACCAAACATACCTCCAGAAGAATATTATGGAGTTGGAAAAAGTGCAGAGGAGGGCAACCAGAATGATTAGGGGACAGGAACACCTTCCTTACCATCAGGCTGCAACGGTTGGGCCTCTTCACTCTTGAACGGCAGCGTCTAGGAGGTGACCTGATTGAAGTTTATAAAATCATGCACGGTGTGGACAAAGTAGATAAGGAAAAACTGTTTTCCCTATCACACAACACTAGAACTAGGGGACACTCCATGAAACGTTTAGGTACTAGTTCTCAAACAAATAAGAGAAAGTACTTTTTCACCCAGAGGATCACTGGTCTATGGAACTCCTTGCCAGAATAAGTGGTGACAGCTGTCAGTCTTGACAGCTTCAAGAAAGGATTAGACAAGTTCATGGAGGACAAGGTTATCAATGGCTATAATTATGGATACCTAAGAACAATCTACGGGAGAGATAGGCAGAATATCTCTCAATGCCATTTCCAGGGAATCCTAAGCAGGTGAAGCCATCTGCTTGGGAATAATACCCTGAAGCAAATGATGAGCCACTGTGTGAGACAGAGTGCTGGACAGGATGGGCTGTGGCCTGTTCCAGCAAGGCTGTTTTTATGTTCTTATGGGATCACAAGTTCCATGATAATGGAACAGCGTGGCTTAGAGCACATGAGGGCAATAGTGAAGATTTTCTAAGGGCGATCAAATATGCAAATGGTTTAGAGATGTTTGTTTATAAATTAATGTTAAGTTTTATACAGTTTATATATATTTCTTTTTGTTATTTGTTGACTCAATATGTGCAAGTGCCATACGCTAAATAAAATAAATAAGCCTGGCTGTTTTCTAGTTTGGAAATTTGTTATGTATGTACAATGTTGCTTTAAGAAATGCATGAATGTAACCTGGCCACAATTACAATGTAGCCCAGCTGTTAAAGGAACGCGAGTAAGCTGCCCATAGAGGGCAGCTGCGAGCGTTCAACTCACATGGTTCTCATTCCTCAAATCACCGGCAGCCGCGGGAACTCTCCCGCACTATCAATAACTACAGAAGAGGGGCGTGACTTGGGACGACGTCACGCCGGTAGCAGCCAATGAGCTACCGTGCAACAAGATTCAAATGTATGTGACTGCTGTATATAATGTGATGTACCTCCGCCATTACCACATGTTCACCCTGATCATCAACCAATAAACCTGTGTTAGTCCTCACTGTGACTCCTTCTTTGTCTTCCGTGCAAGACACTAAAAAATTAAACTCCCTTTTCTCTGTCATTACCATGACCCATTCTTTATGCACATTGCACACACTGCTTTAGATACACTATTCTTAATGATTTCTCAACATGGGTTAATTCATTACTGTCTTCAAGCTTCAGATCAAATTTCTAAGAAGAGAAATGCTATCATTCTTTTGGCTTGAAAATACCACTTTTTTAAAATGTTGATAGAATTTGGTTTTGCTAATGCTCAGATTTCCTTGCAGTGGTTGCCTAATAAGCAATGACAACAACGCTCGTTCACACACCATAACAGAACTGAGAATGGTTCTGCGTCAAATGCCCTGTACAACCCCCTCCCACCTTCGTTGAATACTTATAATTATGAGTGCAATGTCATATCCCAAAGTAAGCCCAACTGATTCTGTAAAACCTTCTCCTGCATCAACATATGAGGGATTGTGTTCTAAATGGCTTTTAAAAGTGAGGGAACAGCCTTCTCCCCCTTAATCACTGAAACATGATTGCTAAATATTTATTTGGATATTTCCTGTTCTCAGACAGGAGAGAGGCAACTATCCAGGGAAAGGAGATCAACAACTCCTAAATCCTACTAACTCCCACAGGATATTGGATGAATATAGCAAGATCTGGAATGGTGATTATGGAAACGGATTTACTACATAGCCTAGGTTTTTATGAGATGAATAGCTGGTGTTTGATTTTTCTAATACTGTGCCTTGTTGATTTCATCACCCAAACATGGTCTGCAGTCATGAACACAGCCTTTGACTCATGTGGCTTTGATCCAATGGCAAATTTGGAGTTACTTGGTCTCATTCATGCAAGGATTTTCCACAGGTACCAATGTCAGAACATAACCTGCCATCCCTTCATCATGTATGGAGCACATGTGACTTCTTCTTACCCTCTTTTCTGGCAGACAAACTGCTTAGTAAGGCAGAGAGGAATAAGTCTGTCTGCAATCTTTGCTTCTCAAACAATGCTCTTGTAGTAAAGGAATGAGATGGGTTGAAAGCCACTGGAGACCGCAGGAGAAGTGAATGGGGTAGCCATCAGTGTTACTTCTCAACTACTGACTCTAAGGTTCAAGGCTCATCTCTGTTTTTAGTCAAAGAGCCAGTGCTGTCTGCATCTGCAGATGTTTCCATGGACATGTGGCAGGCTTGACTAGATACTGAAGTGCATGGAATACTGTTACCTTCCCACTGAAGTGGTACCTATTTATCTACTTGCAATTTCTTGCTTTCAAACTGCTAGGTTGGCAGGAACTGGGACAGAGACAGGAGCTCACTCCATCGTGCAGTACTTGGGTCTCAAACTGCTGACCTGCTGACCTTCCAGTCATCAAGTTCAGTGCCATAACCACTAAGCCACCACAGTCACATGGACATGAGTTACCTATTTGTTAACCCAAAATCCAAATTGCCAAGCTCCCTTTATTTCTAGTACTTTTGATCTCTGGTCCCAGGTCAATACACTGAATGCTACCATACACTGCTTTATATCTCCTGGAATGCCACCAGAGACCAAATTTCATATGCTTCCATATCTTTAACTTGATGGGACAAGGGCACTTTGCCCTTTTACAACTGCATAATAGGAAGTAGTTGACAGGTGAAACTCTTTTTCATGATATTTCTCCATGCTAGAAACCACTTTATTTGTTGGTGCTACTGCCTCATAAGCACCTATTAAAGGCACATGGCATACTGATGGTGCCATTTCTCCTTTTTGAAAGTAGACATACTGATTTCTATTCACAAGGGAGGGAAAGAGGAGATGCTTCATTGGCATGTTGTAATGTATGGTAATCCCTCTTTACTTTTTTAAAAAATAATTTTTATTAAGTTTTTCAAAAAATACAAAGAAAATTACAAACAACAAAAGAAAAATACATTCCAGTACATTTCAAACACACTGTTAAGCTTTCTTACTATTTTATATATATATATATATATATATATATATATATATATATATATATATATATATATATATATATATATATATATATATATATATATATATATATATATATATATATATATATATATATATATATATATATATATATATATATATATATATATATATATATAGCTTACTCATTTCAAAATCCAATTCTATACTCATTTACAAATGCATATAACTGTTGTAATTACCTTATTTATTCTAAAAAAAAGCTTTTAAAAACTGTTACTATTCTGTTAAATAACAAAAAAAATACAATAATAATGATACAATAATGAAAGTACTGTACAATAACAAAACACCCCAGTGTATCATTCAATGCCCTGAAGGATGCATGATATCACAGTAGTCTTTTGCTAATTCCAAAAACTCATTTGATCTGGTCCTGGACTGCCCCCTTCTCCTCCATTCAATGCAAAATCCACAAATAATTGCTATATTTTCCAAAAAAAATTTTTATTATACCCTTTTTATTCAATTCCCATGTTAACTTATCGTTCAGTGCGAGATCCCACATTTCCTTGTACCACTCTTCAATTTTCAAGATTACATCATTTTTCCAATTTCTGGCTATACATTTGTCTACCTGTTGTCAACATTATAGACAATAACTCTTTTTTATCCAAATCTAAATTCAAATTATCCATGTCCGTCAACAGAACAGCACTTGATCCCAATTTAAGTCTCATCCCCATGATCCTACATATTTCTTTCTCAATTTTCCCCCAATTTTTTTTAACCACATTACAACTCTACCACATGTGTTCATACGTTCCTAGTACATTTTGGAGTACATCTCCAACACATTTTACTTTTATTGTTATCTATCTGATGCAATCTCACTGGGGTCAAGTACCATCTTCACAACATTTTGTAACCCCTCTTTACTTTTGAAGCGAGAGATGCAATGAAATAGATTTGGAACCATAGGGAACCAAACCTCACAAGGCAATCAATCTCCAATTTATTCTGGTGTGGATGATCTAGTTAGGGCATTAGGAAGATGTATTCAGCCTGAGGACAGACTCACCCAGGAAAGGACCATCATAACACACCCTTGGGTACGCCCAGCTCCAGCACAGTGACAACACCTTTTCCAAAACAAAACAAAACAAGTCATCCCTCATCCCTCCTTTGCTTCTTTTGTGTTTCTGTATATATGATAAAATGCCTGGAGAAGACGGGAATTCCAGCATCAACAGGGGAACACCCTTGATCAATCAAAGGGCAAAGAAATAATGGAACATTGATTTCTGCAGCTCTAATGTCCCCACCCAGCTACCAACAAAGGCACACATTGAAATATCTGTACAGATTCTTTAAGATGTTTCTCTAGTTTAAAATGGGAAATGGGAAAAGTTGCTTTGGACTACTACTCCCAGGAGACCACATGTTAGCTAGAAAATTATAGGATTTGTAAATTTTGGCAGAATTTCAGCTGGCACAAGAAACTTCTGCCTATTCCTATTCCTAACCCCCTGATACCGGTGTGTCTTTGAGCTGGGATTACATTGCAAGCCAACATCCAAAGTAACTTTGGAAAAAAATCACATGTCTATTGTGTAACATAGGCTTAATGTTCATGGACACGGCTGGAACAGGACCAGGAAAAAATTTCAACAACTATCTCATCAAGGGTCCTTTCCTTGCTCTCACAATTAAACAACTTCTTTCTGTGGAGTTCCGTGCAATTTTTTTTGTTTCACAGACATATCTACCCATTTTTACTATAGATGAACATTTTCTGGCATATGCATTTTCAGTGCATGAATCCACTAAGTAATGCATGTTTGCGTGTGTTTGAGAAATATGCACATTTTTCTTCTCACTTTAAAATCCATTCTTCTTTTCAGGCATACTATTTGTGTGGATGTTTTCATTTCACAGAGTGCCTCACGAGCCCAGAAATCTGTGGACTTCCAACTGCAGATTGAAATGCTGTTACAGGAGGTGCATGTGAAGTAAAACTGAAAAAGTTTTGTTCTTACTTCTTTCACTTTCCCCCTTAGTTCCTTGACTATAGAATCTCATTTTCCAGCACAATTTCTCTTCCTCCACAATGCCCATGTTGTTCATCAAGCAATATCTTCACATAAGAGGAAACCCTCTTCCATCCAATAGGCATAGCTTACCTGTCTACTTAGACCAGGAGTTCTCAATCTTTTTAAGCTGGGGGCTGGGGTCACACTCCCTCAGACAGTTTTGGGGGCCAGATGGCCGTTATGCCATTCCTCCACCACATGGCACTTCTTGGTGTGGTAGAGGTGGGGCCACATGAAGTAGTGTTGTGGGCCACATCCCGCCCATGGGTCGCAGGTTGAGAATCCCTGACACAGACTGTCCACTTTATCCTGGATGATTCATTGATACCTAAAGTACAATGTGGGCAAAATCTGATTTATCCATGTTGCTAACACTTCCTCTCAGAAGCTTCTTTGCCACAATTGACAGAGCATGTCATGTTGGACATCAACTGAGACCTTATGTTAGATATCAACCGAACAGACCCTAGATTCAATTGTAATCAGTGCTTGGAAATTATTAATTTTTTAAAAAGCATGTCCTGTTACACATTATTTTGGTGCAGCCAAGCCATGGTTAAATATTTGGTGTATTGTGCATTGTCAACACATTACTACCATGTCAGAAAAATAGAGCTAAATACACACTACTTCCCTCTAGTGGCTAATTTTGATCGTACATCTTGTGAATGATTAATAAATCAAAATAATATTTCTGATGCCCCCTATGTATAAAGAGAGAATAACATAAAACATGGGGCAAATCTGCCAGAATGCCTTTATAAGTGCTTTAACTTTTGAAAGTAATGAGAAAATGTAACTCATTACACCAAAATGTTACTGTAACTGCTTTCCTGATCAATTTTAAAACAGTGTGATGAAGGCCATGTCTATATTGACTTTCAGTTCCATCCTTGTCTCTATTAATGATCATAGATTTCTAAGTCACAGATTAACCTCATCTAATTTATTTCTTTGTTTTCCTGCCACAGTTCATGCTGTTTCTTACCACTGATACCATAACATAAATTGGTAGATTTCAAACTTTGCCCCTCCAAATATTTTAAGACTTTAACTCCTAGTCAGTGATGGCCAACCTTGGCACTCCAGGTGTTCTTGGACTGCAATTACTAGAAGCCCAAGTCAGCACTCCTTCTGATCCGGGCTTCTGGGAATTGAAGTTCCGGAACACCTGGAGTGCCAAGGTTCACCATCACTGTCTTAGATGCTCTGGCATCTTGATCATTGGTCAAGAATTCTGGAAGCTGAAATCCAGAAGCTTGAGAACCATAAATCCAGCCAAGGAATTCAGCTCTACTCAGACACGTTTTCCATGGCATAAATCCGATTGTTAGTTCTAACTAGAATAGTTCCACTGAATCAATTACTGAATGGTAATTTATGCAAATCCCAAGAATCCAATAGATGTAATCTAGTTGGGACTGGTGGTTGGATTCAGGCCCACAGCCTTAAAAAAACCACCTTATTTTTTCTGCAAGATTCCAAGTGGCTTTAAATACAATTAGAAACCTGTTCACTCATCATTTCAGTGATCTTTTTTCTTCTACTTCTCTCTCTCTCTTTTTGGGCAGCTGTCATAATACTTCACGATAATAGCTGTATCCTGGCAGAATTATGTAGCAGCTTGAACCAGTGGATGTTTTCCCAATATGCTCAGGCTGGAAAGTGTTGATATATGTTAGAAAACTAAAAATGCCCTGACAGAGGGATTATTGGAGATGCTGAGTTGGTTCCAAGACTAATTATATACCTTCATGTTTACAGTTAGGTTGAGTGCAAGCTGACAGCAATGCTGCCAGTTTCCAAACATATAACTGTAAGATGAATGGATGTTGTGAAGGGTGGGTGGAGCATGGTAGATGTCTTTAAAAAGTGACAGTGTTGAGAAAATTCTTCAGGGTGGCCTACTTTTCCATGGGGCTGAGGGGGGAAAACAGTCCCAGGGAAAAGGATGTTTTTCTGCCTCAGTTCCAGTTCTCTTGATGACCCAAGTACTGCACGATGGAGTGAGCTTCCGGCTCTGTCCCAGTGCCTGCCAACCTAGCAGCGTCTTAACCACTAAGCCACCACAGTCTCTTGGCCATTATTACCCAAGACTGTTTAAAAGGTAGCAGACTCTGATGAGTTTGGGTCTGGAGTGCCTGCGCATGGAGATTGGTGATAGTGATAGAATGGGGGTTGTGTTGGTTTACTGGGCTTGTCATGATCCAACACTCACCCTCTTAAAGCTAATGGACTTTATTCAGTGATGCACTCTAAAAAATTTTTACTACCCACACTGTGGCCATGGCTAATTGTGGGTGTGGTTATCTGTGGGTGTGGCCTCAAACACCCCCCCCCAAAAAAAAAAGAAAAAAAGAAGAAGAAAGAAAAGAAACATACCTTGCTCTCTTGCTTCACCCGTTGCCCCGGAGAGGATAATGAGGAGTCCGAGAGCAGCCAGGTGCTGCTGGCGGGTCAGCCCCTCACTGTCCAGGCATGCTTTCATCGGCAGCGCTGCCAGCAACGCTTCCCATTCACCTTACCCAGCCAGGGCCGAAGGTGCGCTTTCACCTCAGCACTTCCCGTGTGCCTTCTGCCCTGGGCAAGGTGAATGGGAAGCGTTTCTGGCGGCATTGGTAGGGGGAGGCTGCCAGCCCACCATCGCACCCTGCCCACCTTCCAGCAGCGCCAGCGGCAGCTGCTCTTCCTCCTCCTCTTCTTCCTGGCTCCGGGGCACATCCGGAGTGTGGGGAGAGGGGGAGGAGGAGGTGGGCGTGGTGTGGCAGGGAGATGGGCATGGCCAGCCAGTTCTGCTACCGGTCTGGTTGGACAGGACAGGACCGGCTTCAGTACATCACTGACTTTATTGCTGCAACTGCGCTGAGGTCCCCCAGGCCAGACTGTTGGTCTTGCAGGACTTTAATGTGCCTGGGGCTGCTTTAGACTTCATGGAAGCCCTGACATCCATGAGGCTATCCTAACATGTCATCAGCCCCACACACATTACAGGACACTCATTGGACATGGTGTGAGGGTAGAGGATGTTATCACTGACCCATTGTCATGGACACATTAAAAAACACAATGTAGTGATGCATTTGAAGGAAAGATGCTCATATTCAATAAATGGGAAGCAAATGTTTTTGAGATCCAACAGCTGAGAAGCAAGGCTAGATATCCCTCACTTGTTCCAGGCTTAAACTGTTAATTTTATTTTATTTTTTGCATAAGAAAACTTTACATTTCTTCAGCAAGCCACCACAAAGGGTGAGTCAGAGGTCCCCTGCTCTGCCTTGTCACCACAATTAACCTGGATAATGACACCGAATACCCTACACCAGTGATGGCAAACCTTTTAGAGACCAAGTGCCCAAACTGCAACCCAAAACCCATTTATTTATCACAAAGTGCTAACAAGGCAACAGAGGAGGGAGGAAACAATCCCATTGGTCTGCTGGGCAGAGGGGTGTGACAAACTGTGCTGGAGGTGGGAGTAAGCACTCCCATTGGGCTGCTGGGCAAAAGGGGCGTGGCAAACTCTGTGCTGGGGGTGAGAGTAAGTACTCCCATTGGGCTGCTGGGCAGAGAGGCATAGCAAACTCTGTGCTGGGGAGGGAAAAATTGCTCCCATTGGGCTGCTGGGCAGAGGGGTGGGGCAGACTCTGTACTGGGGCAACTGCACAGGTGCCCACAGAGAGGGCTCCAAGTGCCACCTCTGGCACGCATGCCATAGGTTCACCACCACTGCCCTATACAGTTGTCTGTAGGACCAAATTACTTGTATGCTTGGTATTAGAACTTATTGAGATTTTTAGGGTTCATCAAGGGTGTGGTGATGTGAGAAACAATGGCTCCTTGGGAACAGATAATGACATACATACAATTGCCAGCCCATGGTGTCCTCCTTCTAAAACTGCACTGTCACTAGGGATGACCACTAGAAGTGATTCATAAGACTGCCATGCCTCCCTATACAACAATCAGCTTCTCCTTATAGTCTAATTATGTCCATTCATTGATTAGAGGGTTGCATCCCAGAATGTATATGCTACTGCACAACTTTTGTTTCAAAAACTGCAGGATGCTATAATATGCTTGGCTAAGTATGGTGGTCCAGCAATGGGTGTTTCATACAGGATGAGTAACTTGGTAGCTTGGTGGGAATTACTGTAATTAAAACTGATAGGTTATCTCCAATTTTACATTGACAGATATAAATCAGCAGTTTGAATGTTACACAAATCTATCTCTTCCTTTATCATCTTTCTTGGTGATGTGTATGGGACCATCCTAAGGAAAGATAGGATACTTGTGTAGCAGGAGGGAACGTCTGAGGCCATGAACCTGTCAACCTTTTTATTTATTTTTTATTTTTTATATTCAAATTTATATGCCACCCAATCAGGTAAACCCAACTCTGGGCGGCTCACAAGTTAAAACACACATAAACAGTACAACCAATTAAAACCAATTAAAACCCAACATACCCACCCACCTACCCCATTCCTCTTAAAACCCACATAAACCCACATTAAAAAAAGACAATTAAAAGAAATGGGGGCTTAATTTATAAGCCAACAGGCAGGGGCCACTCTTCCATCTGGGCCCACACCTGCCCTGCCAACCAGGTTTTTAGGTCTTTTCTGAAAGGTAGCAGCTCCATCTGCTCCTGCAACTCTACAGGCAGGAGGTTCCACAAGGCTGGTGCGGACACGGAAAAGGCCCTTCTTCGTGTGCCAGAGAGACGAGCCCCTCTGGCAGATGGAACAATCAGGGAGCCCCTCTGATCCGCTCTGGTTGGACGGGCAGACACTCTTGGGACAATGCGGTCTCTAAGGTATTCTGGTCCACTACCATGAAGGGCTTTAAAGGTCAAAAACAGCACCTTGAACTGCACCCGGAAGCAAACTGGTAGCCAGTGCAGCTCCCGAAGTAATGGTGAGGCACGAGCATAATGCCCGTGCCCCATCACCACCCGGGCTGCCGCATTCTGGACCAACTGCAGCCTCCGAATGGTTGACAAGGGCAGCCCCATGTAGAGCGCATTGCAATAATCTAGCCTGGTGGTGACCAGAGCATGTGTGACCATGAGCAGGGAGTCCCGGTCCAGGAGCGAACACAACTGATGGATGACGCGAAGCTGTGAGAAAGCCCTCCTGGCCACAGCCACCACCTGATCTGCTAGTAACAGCCCCGAATCCAGGAGGACCCCTAAGTTGCGTACTGGGTCTGCCTGGGGCAAAGCAGCCCCATCCAAGACCAAAGTTGGCAGCTCCCTGGATAACGCGGGACCCCCTATCCAAAGCCACTCAGACTTGGAGGGATTCAATTGTAGCCCATTGTCCCCCATCCAGACCACAACTGCTTCCAGACATCTGGATAGGACATTGACTGCATCACTGGGGTCCCCATGGGCCGGATTGGCCGAGACTTCCCGTTTTTTGGCGCCAATTTGCACCATTTCTCACCCGCAGCTGCCAAAACCCCGGAATTGGCAGCAAGGGGAAAGAGCTACCGCACATCCCTTCTGTGCAAGTCACGTTCTACGCATGCATAGAAGGCTTTTAGGCTTGCGTAGAACCCTTTTATGCTTGCGTAGAACCTTCTTGCGCAGGTCTCGGATTGTCCGGAGCCGTGGTTGACAGGTATGCATGATGAAGAACCTTGGAATTCCAGCTGTCCTTGAACTTCAACTCCCAGAAGCCCAAGTCTCTGTGAATCCACACAAATGGGTTTACTGCACATGTTCTTGGACTTCAGTTTCCAGAAGCCCAAGTTTCTGTGAATCCACATGAATGGATTTACTGTGTGTTGATTCAGAGACTTGGGCTTCTGGGAATTGAAATTCAAGAACAGCTGGAGTGCCAAGGTTCACTATCACTGGCTTGAATTATAAGGTTGGCTAGTGATGGATTGCTAGACAATCACCCCAGCCCAGAAGAGGTCCCTCCCAGTCATTCCTGCTACAGGCTGCATGTGAGGTTGTAATGAAATCCCAACAAAAACATTTGTGTAGTTGTTTCATGTGCTACAATAACTTGTTCTGCTGATCCCACTTTTCGTGTGGGTTTTATTTGCCTGTGTTCTCTCTGAGTGATGGGCTGAGGGCTGCTGTTTTGTTATTGCTCTTTTGCAGTATTTCAGGATTGCTTTTAATCATGGGAAATTCCATTGTTTCTTTGCAGGCGCACCCCCCAATAAAGGACTCAGACACTGGTAAAAGTGGATAACGGCATTGGGCCACATTTATTGATTCATGCCCTAGTCCGAATTATAAATTTCTATTGGTATTCAACCAATTATAATTCTTAAGGCAAGCAGGCCGAAGTAACACTGGTAAGGTTCCACCCAAAATTGCCAACGGCAATTGGTTACAATGTATCCATTTGTATCAATTTGTTTGTTGACAACAAACAAATTGTTGACCGTAGTCAATAATCTAACTACTGACCCCACCCTCTGATGCGTATCCGTAAAATAACGGGGTGATGCCTGCTGCCTAGCTCGTGCCATCACCCCATTGCCTGATTCATCGTTGACCGGACAACGTTAACCAACTTGTGCCTGTCTAGTGTTGTCCAGTCAATTGCGAACCTGCCGGATACCTGTGGGTCATAAATGTTTACCTTACCAGTGCTACCCGCCACACGGGGAGGCTTCAACAAAGGCTCACCGCCCCCCCCAGACCGTCAGCTCGGTCAACAGGCCTGCTCGCCAATCTCCCAACAAGAGGTCCATACCTCCTGGCGACAGATGGACCCCATCCCCTGTGTAAAGCTCATAATTTTAGAGACTGATGGTGGGGTGTCGAATGACGCGCCCCCAACCCTTGTCCAGAAAGAACCAGGAAATAGCCCTGTTCACCAAGCGCTGAGCCCGATCAAGGGCCTGGAGGTTAAACCCTCCCCTGTAAGCGTGCCGCGGTATCATGTCCGACCAAATTAGGGTTGTGGCAGGCCACACATAATGCAAGTAGGCCAGGTCACCGCAAATCGCATGCTTCAGTGATAGGCCCGTGACCTGTCCCAAATCATTACCCCCGAGGTGTATAATCAGGACATCAGGCGGGTCAGCATCCCTGATGGAGAAAAGGAATGGCAACAGTTCCCGCCATAACATTCCGCGCTTACCGTACCACCTGAGACTTGCGGATGCACCCAGTCCCAGTCGGGGTCCCCACTCTGTCGCCGCAGCAAACTGCGCTGCCCTGTGCACATAGCTGTGGCCCACCAGCCATACTGTCACCGGTGTAAGACGACACCCAGGGTCTGTCAAGGAAAAAAGGAAACAGGTCAGTGACTTAACTGGTACTCACTGTTGAAGAGGGCGAACATACAACTGGAAACATCGTGATCCCCACCTTCCCATGTTGCATATTTCAGCTCCAGAGTACCCAAACGCCGCTGCGGTGGAAGCTGCCCCTATCCTAAACGAATGGGTGCCGTAACGAGCCCCGGGGAGGCCAACACTGGCTAGTGCCTTACCGGTCACCTTCCAAAATTGAAATTTAGTAAGTGGAGACCCCTCTTGGTGACAGAAAAACGGGCCAGGGTGCGTACCACGTAGTGCAAGGAACTCCTGTAGGGCACCAACCGGACAGATGTCTGCCATGGAACATCGTAGCAGTCTTACACCACTGCCTACACCGTGCTGATCAACCTTAGAGGAGCG
This sequence comes from Bradypodion pumilum, assembly GCA_035047305.1. Classification (NCBI taxonomy): domain Eukaryota; kingdom Metazoa; phylum Chordata; class Lepidosauria; order Squamata; family Chamaeleonidae; genus Bradypodion; species Bradypodion pumilum. The sequence goes on along the minus strand of JAWDJD010000004.1, from coordinate 28,657,685 downwards.
TATCCTCAGCTGAGCCCAATCATTGGAAACATAGACATCTTCGAGTTGCAGTGCCCTACGACTCGCATCCGCCTTAGACAGTAGCACCAGCTCACTGATGTGGAGCGCCCCAAAAAAGGCCACCGTAGTAGCCGCGTGAAACAGGGTTGCCTCATACCTGTCGAAACACAGGTCATGCCAACCCCGTGCAAGGTGGGTAAGTACCCCTGGAGAAATTGGGTGGCGGTCGTCCGGGCTGCGCCCACGTTCCCGCACCCACCCTTCCAAAACATGTCGTATGCGAAAATCATTTGTGCTGTCAGCAAAACCACCCACCTTGGCCATGAATGCCAGCGCTGACAGCCTGGATGCTATGGTGCGGGGGGCTAAGCCCTGGGCATGTAAGTAAACCATAAATTGGAGGACGTGAGCCACTGGGATGGGCCAACGTTCAGGCAGCCGTGATTGGGCACAAAAGGCCCTGAATGAACTGAATGCATGGTTGTACACCTTACGCGTGCGGGGGGCGAGAGACATGCCGATCGCCCGCTTCACCTCTCCTTGCCAAGCATCCATATCTCATCCGGGAGCGGCGAGGGAAATTCCTCTGCATCCGGGGCCAAGGCACGGAACCGGGGGATCTGCAGGCGGGACAAAGCGTCAGCAATATCATTATTAATACCTAGAACATGTCTGGCCCTAAAAAGCACATTGAGGCGCAGGCTGCGCAACACAAACTGGCGAACCAGACCCATAACCCTGGGAGATTTTGACGTCTGTGAGTTGACAATGTGGACAACCGCCGCATTGTCACACCAGAAATGAACGACCGAATTGGCCCACTCCTCGCCCCATAGCATCAAAGCTCCCAGAATGGGAAAAAATTCCAGGTACGTGAGATCGCGCAAACGATCCGTGCCCCACCAGGCTGGCGGCCATCTGCCGTAGGCCCACTTCCCTTCAAAGTAAATCCCATAACCCAGGGACCCTGATGCATCCGACTGAACCTGAAAACGAGGGGAAACCAAAAGTTCGGATCTCCAAAATGACACCCCGTTGAATTCCCTCAGGAACTGAAGCCAGATGAGCATATCAGCCCTAATGGCCTTGTTCAGTTGGACCCTGTGGTGGGGCCTGGTCAAGCCAGTCATGGCATCGCACAAGCGTCGAGCAAATGCTCTGCCAGGTGTGACGACCCCGCAAGCGAAATTGAGGTGACCATGTAACACCTGGAGCTCCCGAAGGGACACCTTGCGTTTTGCCAGCAAGTCCAAAATGAGTGCAACGATCCGTGAAACCTTATCAACAGGTAACCTGGATGCTTGCACAACCGTGTCAATCTCCACCCCCAGGAATGTGAGCTTGGTTGAAGGGCCCTCAGTCTTTTCGAGCGCTAAAGGGACACCGAGTTCCTTCATTAGCGTCTGAAATGTATGTAGGAGACGCGTGCACGTGTCCCAGCCCCATTCACCCCCGAATAAGAAATCATCGAGGTAATGGGCTACAGACCGGGACCCCGACCTGCGAACAAAGGCCCATTGCAGGAAGCTGCTGAAGCGCTCAAATGCCGAGCATGAAATGGAGCAGCCAAAAGGCATGGCCTTGTCGAAATAAAATTCACCCCGGAACTTGAAACCCAACAACTCAAAGTCACCCGGGTGCACCGGCAGTAGACGGAACGCGGACTTAATGTCGCACTTAGCCAGTAGTGCACCCGGGCCACATGAGCGCACCATGCGCAGGGCCTGGTCAAAAGATGTATACCTGACCGAACAAAGGTCATCAGGGATAGCATCGTTGACCGAACGGCCAGCCGGGTAAGACAAGTGGTGTATCAAACGGAACTCCCCCGGCGACTTCTTGGGCACTAACCCCAACGGGGAAACCTTGAGATTGGGAAATAGTGGGACAGGGAAAGGGCCAGCGATCCTGCCAGCATTAACCTCCTTAGCAATGCTCATGGCGGCTACCTCCTCCCTTCCCCTGAGTGACAACAGGTTGGGGGCATCTTGAGGGGACCTGTCCCCTGTGAAAGGAATGTGAAACCCCTGCTGGAAACCCTCAAGTAGGTAAGCTGCATCTGCCCTCCTCGGGTACATTGTGAGCCAACGCTCCAACATGTCCACATTAATTGGGGAGGGGGCCTTTTGCTTGACCAGCTCCCTCAGCGGCAGTTCTGCCCGCTCCCTGTCCACCTCTACCTCTGCCCCGCAGTCCGCCTGCCCTAGGACACGCGGAGGCGGCATGGGGGCCAGCACAAGAGGGACACTCGTGCCTGTAACGACACTGCTTCCTGTTGCACGCACCATTGGCCGAGAAGCTCCAACACAGCAGGCGGGCTGGAACCCCCTGCCCCGCCACCTGGCGGGGTGCCTGCGCTGGAGCAGCTCGCTGGACCACATGTCCACAATGGTACCTCTCCCCTGGCGCAGGGCGCGTGGGGGTCATGTACAGAAGCCACAGCTTCTGGCAGGGCTCATCCCACCTCATCTCTGGGTGTAGGGGCACTCTCATACGGAATTCTTCGTCGTAAGCCAACCACGACGGGCCAGGGAAATCAACCATCACCCGGTATATGTTGTCCAAATACTGGACCATCGGAATAGCCAGGTCAGGACGGGCCCTGAGGTACACCGCCATGTATATAAGGTACGCAGGTAACCAGTTGGCCCACATGCGTGGCATCTTACGTCGACGTGACTGCTCCTTGTCCTTCTCGTCCTGCCCCTCCCTCTCCTCTTTGGTGGGTTCTCTATTCAAGAGGGAGAAAATGTTCACATACTCCCCCCGCCAGATCTTTTCTTTGGTGGCCTGGGCCAGGTGATCCCCGAGGGGTAACGAATAACCTGCTGTCGGCAATGCCGACACCGGCACATTGACAGTGCCGGGCACCATGAAAGGAGCCTGGACCAGCCCCACCACCCCCAGTAAGTTCCCTGCAGGACAGGGTGCCCCGCCCCAAGAGGGGCCTTGGAGTGTTGGAGCCGGTCCTGGATGGGCCGGCGGCGGCTGACCCGCCGCCCCAGCCAGGCGAGGCCACGGCCACTGTAAACTCCCCCCCGTTGTGGGTTGTGGTGTGGGTGCACTAGCTTGGACCGTATACTCACAAGTTGCACCCCATGGGCCGCCCCCACCGGGGGTTCCGGCCCGCTGCGGGCATCGGAGCTCGCGACCGCAACCGAGCTCGTAGATGGGGCCTGACCACTACCTACTGGCAGCATCTGCTGCGTGGGGAGCTGCGAGGCTGCGGCTGGCGCCGACCTACGTGGCTCAGGCAGCTCAACCCGTTCGGCCGCCTGCTGAGGACCGGCAGACGCTGAGTTGACCTGTAAACCAAAAGGTGCCCCGGGTGGATTAACTAACCCTAAAGATGCCTCAAGGGCCACTACGCGGGCCAATAGGGCATCAACATTTACATAGCCCCCAACACTGATGGGGGGCAAAGGGCCAGCCGGCCCACTGGTCACTGGCGCCGGGCCAGGTCTCTGGACCCCGGGGCCCGAATATGGCCATGCCCCAACCACCGGCCCCAGAGGGGCCGGGGACATGCCCTGCCAGGGAAGGGAACCCAGCCAACCCCTTGGTTAAAGCCCATCACCGGAAGCTGCGTGCCAAGGTCCGAAGGCCCAGCCTGGTTATGCGCCAGGCCCGGGCCGGTGGCTGCTAACTGCAGGCCGGGGGCCGCAGCCCCTGCTGGGCTGGTCTGAAGCTGCCCAGCCTCAGGCCAGGGAGAAATTGACCCCATCCCGCCGTTCCCGGTGGGCGCCCCCGACCCGGCTGGCGCCTCCTTGAAGGGCGAACCGCGTTCGCCATCGCCTTCTTTTTGGAAGGCATTGCCGCAATCGTTGAGAAGCCGAAGAAAGGAGCTAAGAAGAAACCGCTGCCTAAAAGAGGCTTCCCGGTTAAAGGAAAGAGCGACGGAGCGATTGGGAAAAAACTTCTCCTCTCCGTCGCTTCGCAAAATGGCAGCGCGGCTGCCTCGTGGCCACCCCTTTTAAAGGGTGCTGGCCACGCCCCCTAACTACCCGGATGTCCAAGTCCAGTGGGGGGCCCCGCAAAGAGCGCAGCGGCCATTTTGGCGCCGCGCTTGCATTCTTTCTCTTTATCTTTGAGCTACTTTACAGGATTATTGTGAGTATAAGGTGGGGCGGAAAAAAAACATATAAATCAATGGCAGAATAGAGAGCCTTGTCTTTTGTGTTTCTTGGAACAGTAGCCATGTTAGTCTGTGTTTCAGGCATATCAGAAACAAAAAACAAAACAAAACAAAAAAGCTGTAGCACTTTAAAGACTAACTGTTATGTTTTAATGTGAGCTTTTGTGGATCAAGTCTGATGAAGTGGACTTGATGCATGAAAGCTCACATTGAAATGTAAAAGTATTTAAAGTGGTACAGCATTTTTGGTTTTGTTTTGTTTTGTTTATTCTCTTGTCTTTTGTGGTATTCCTTCATGGAATTCTTTTCTTTGGGAGATTCACTTGCATTGCTACAGTTAGGGCATGGTCCCTGGGGCTTTGGCATAAGGTGCTGGATTTTAGAGGGCACAGAAATAGCTATTGGGGAGGGGGCGTGGCCAAGATGGCCAAGGATTAAGACATACTTTATTTGCTTGCTCCGATAATGGGGTTAAAAAAGCGATATTTACCTTTGAAAAAGTGCTGAAAAATCCACCAGAAAGAGGTGAGCGTGCTCATCATTAAAAGGCTTGTTTCACGGTCTCTGTCTCCTGGGAGTTGCGGTCTGTGGAGTCTGCGGAGCGGCGAAGGCTGGTAAGGCGGGCGGAGAAGGTTGGGGCCGAGCCAGCCGGGCTGCGGGCGGACGGGAGGACATGAGGATCAAGAGAGGAGATTGGTGGAGTTTGGATATCTTATCAAAAATAAAGACGAGCCTAAAGAGCCGTGGAGTGGGCGAGGTGGACTAAGGGCTTGCCAAAGGACTGAGATGGTGATCGCCTGGTGGAGGGACAAGCATGGAAGGGCAAGCAATAATGGCGGTGGAGTCGGCATCGAAACTTAACTGAAAGTTGGCTCCGAGTCAGGAAAGAGGTGAGAAGGAGCTGAGTGTTTTTCGGCTGTTGGGAAAAGCGATTCAGGAGGCTTGGAGGAAAAAAGGAAAGAAAAGAGAGGAAAAAAATCTGCGAGGAGCGAGTAAGAGGAGGGCGACTTTTTGGATCTGGGCGAAGGAGGAGAAGGAGGGGGGGAGTTTGGCTTTGCCCTCAGAAGCCGCAGCGATTTTGAGCAATTTCCCCCCTCTATATATATACATGCTAAAACACCCTCCTTTGTTGCTTACCTTCAGTGTGGATTACAAAGCTTTATTATGGATGGTTCATTGTTCCCTCTCTCTCAGCCTGCTTGGATAAAGGGAAAAGTACTGCTTTGTTGAATGGGCTGTGTCTCTATACTATGCTCTCCTCCTCTCTCCTCTTTGTGGATACAATGTTTTTGATTTTTTAGACAATTTGCAAGATTTTGGATATAAAGTGTCATTCTAAGCAGTGGATGGTGGATTAGCTGTTTCTCCAACATTATTTTTCTTTTTGATATTTTGCTTTCATTTGGAATTCCAGATGCAGTGTTTCTGGATTTGTGAGTTGAAAAATTATAACAATTAGTGGAGTGGAGATCACATCAAAGGTGGCAGCTGGCAAGATTGGAATTTTCCTTTTCCTTGAGATCCAATCTCTCTATTAATATTATCTTCTGGATTTGTGCTCCCAACTTTACAACTTTTGAAGCATCAACTTGTTGGATTTCCCTTTGCATTGTTATTGGTCTTTTGGAAACCAGGGAAGTGACTTCATTCTTCATAGTTGTGAAATTGGATATGATTGAATTCTGGAACACCCTCAGGGAGAGGATTTTGAGACTTTGAAAAAGATTGCTGCATTGAAATTATTATTTGATATCACAATAGATAAAGCGGCAAGGAGTAAGGGGAAGGAAGAGGAAGTTGTGAAACTGAAGAGGAAGGGTAAAGCAAAAGCTGTAGAACCACCGTCATCGTCATCCTCATCATCGCCTGAACCCCCGGCTGACCAGACTCAAATAATGGTGGAACTTGGTAAATTGTTTCAAAAATTGAAAGGATGGAGGAAGCAAGGGTCAAAGATAAAAATTAAATGTTGGTTAAATTAACAGGATGGATTACAGACCTTTCTAAAAAATTTGATTTAAACACTCACAAACTAGAGGGAAATGTTAAGTTGATGCAAAACGATATGAAAATGATGAAAGGGGGTTTAAAAGGGATGCAGGAGGAGGTGAAGGAAAATAAGATGAAATTGGATGAGCAAGAAAAAAGGATTGATGTGATGGAAGAGATGATGAGAAAACAGAATATTGTGATACGTCATATGACTTATAGAACGCCAGACCAGCTAAGAGATAGAATAGTTAATTGGCTAAACAATCTGAAAATGGGGAAAGATTTTGTCAATGAAGACATTGTAAGTGCTTATAGAGTGGGACCAAGGAGGGGGAAGGATGAACATAGGAATGTTTTGGTCAAATTTGCTAACTGGGGGGATAAATTGAAGGTGATGGCCTTTTTAAAACAAGCAGGTCCTGGCATTCTGAAAATTGATGGAACTGATGTGGAGGTATATAATGACATCCCAATTAAGGAATGTGGCTGGAGATATAAAATGAAACCGGTAACAAAAATTTTGATAAAAAAAGCGATAAAATATAATTGGAGACCTCCACAACAGTTAAGATTTTTTTATGACAAAAAGATGCAGGTGATTGATGAAAGAACTGATGCTTTGGAATATTTGACTTTACTTGATTTGGTCAGTGCGGATTCAAATGAATGGTTGGAATTAAGGAAAGATTTGCTGGTGTCAGGAGGGATAAGAAGAGATTATGGAGAAACAGATGAGGGAGGTGCTGCGGGAGGAGCAAACTGGAGGTGTTGGGACAGATTTGTCATTGATAGTGGTGGAGGAGGAGCCAAGAAAAGGCTAGAAGGGAAAGGATGAGAATTTTTAACGTTGAAGAGATATTCTTAACAGCTTGTATTCTAAAACGTGGATTGGGCGCTTGAGCCTCAATTAACATGCCTATCTTACACGTTCCCCCCTCCCCTCTTTGGTAGTCAAAGGCATGTTTTTTCCCTTCTCTTTTTGAAGGAGAAAGTGGGGAGGTTGTTAATGTGTTTTATGTTTTGTTTTAATTATGTTAGATTAATTGGTAGCACGCCCAATGGAGAGCTTAGGAGCGATAAAAGTGGGGGACAACTTAAAATATGAGAGCGATAAAGGTATTAACATGGAATGTAAAGGGTACAGGATCTCAAATTAAGAGGAAAAGGATAGAATCAGCTTTGAAGAGGGATAAACCGGACATAGTCTTTTTACAGGAAACTCATCAAAAATCTCAAGATACAAATAATTTTTTTAAAAATTGGATGCAGCACTATGAAAAATCCTATGGTACATCGAAATCAAGAGGAGTCGCAATTTTGATTTCGACAAGATTGGGGCTTGAGATAACAAATAGTATTTCAGATTCGGAAGGGAGATTTTGATAGTGAAAGGGAAAATAGATGATGAGGAAATAACGGTAAATATATATGCCCCAAATGATCATCAAGCGGAATTTTTAGAGAAAATGCACATGATATTGGATAAAGAAAAATCAAGGAGGAGGATTGTGGCTGGTGATTTTAACTTAGTGAGATCAAATTTGGACTGCACAAACATATTAAGAAGAGGAAAAGAGATTAAAGGCCAAATGTTGGATAATTGGATGACTGCTTTAGGTTTGAAAGACTCTTGGAGAGAACTTAAAGGTTCAAAAAGGGTATATTCTTATTTTTTGCAGGTCCACAATTCTTATTCTAGAATAGACTATATATTCGTAACTGAAAATTTGGTTAAAACATAGAGGAAATGGAAGTTGGAATATTTAAGAAATCCGATCATGCCAAGGTGGTATTGGATTTAAAATTAAGAAATGAGAATAGATCAAGGAGAACTTGGAAATATGATCCTAACCTGTTTAGAGACCAGAAGAGTAAAGAACAAACTATGAAGAGTTGGAGTGAGAGTTGGCATTGGAATGATAACGGTGAGGTAGAATATAATGTGGTCTGGGATACCATGAAATCGATATTCAGAGGGGAGTGTATAAAATTAGCAAGTAATAGATATAAAAAGTATAGGCTAACACAGGATAAGCTTGAAAAGGAGATAAAGCAGCTACAGGAGGAACATGTAAAAACAAAGAATAAAAAAGTTCTCGCTAACTTATTAAGATTAAAGACTGAATTGGTAGGTAAAGAAATAGAAAAAGTTAAAAAAGATTTGGTTTACTTAAAAAGGGAATATTTTGAATTTAGTAATAAAAATTCAAAGTTATTAGCAAAAGCAGCTAAGGACAAAAGGGAAAAGAGGGAAACTGGAATTTTGATTAGTGAACAAGGGATAAGATGTAATAAGATAAAGGATAAATGTAAAATTGTGGAAGATTTCTATCAAACCCTTTATTCAAAAAAAGAAATAGATGAGGAGAAACTTAAAATGAAATTAGAGAGGCAAATAACCAGTGGAATAAAGCAGGAGCATAGGGATAGAATGGAAGAAGCGGTGACAGAAAAAGAAGTAAAAGAGGTAATTAATAGATTGAAGTTGGGGAAAGCCCCTGGAGAAGATGGGTTGCCCGCGGATTTTTATAAGGAATTTGGTGATATGGTGATTCCAAAGTTGGTAAAATTATATAATTATATATTAGATGGAGGGCAAATTCCAACTTCATGGTATAGGACCACAATTGTACTTTTGCCAAAACCGGGAAAGAATTTAGAGAAAGTAGAATCCTATAGACCTATCTCATTGATAAATCAAGATGCCAAGATCTTCACAGCAATACTTGCTAATTGTTTGAATAATTTTATGGGAGAGTATATAAATCCAGATCAAGAGGGGTTCTTGAAAGGAAGACATATGGCAGATTTGACCAGAAGAGTAGTGGATTTAGTCGATACGGTGAATCAAATGAAAGAAAAAGTGGGGTTAATATCTTTGGATATATTTAAAGCATTTGACTCTCTACAATGGATTTCTATTAAGGAGATAATTAAATCATATGGTTTTGGTGTAAAATTTAGAAGAGTAATTGATCAATTATATCAGCAAGGAATAGCTAATGTCAGAGTAAACGAAGAGGTTACAGATGAGATAAAGTTGGAGGCCGGCATGAGACAGGGTTGTCCTTTATCTCCAATATTGTTTATAATGGCCATGGCATTATTAGCTAAAGCTATAAGAGAGGATGGAAAAATAGAGGGAATTATAGGAAATAAGATAAGTATGTATGCTGATGATACGTTGATAATCGCAAAGCAACCAGAGAAGGTAATGAATAGAATTAGGACACAATTAAAGGATTTTGAGGATACTACTGGGTTGAAAATAAATTGGGATAAATCGGAAATGATGTTATGTAATTTGGGAGAAAAAGAACAGAGGAAGATAAAGGGCATAGTTAATATTCAGATTAAGAATAAGTTGAAATATTTGGGAATAACTATATCAAACAAATTGGAAGAGCTTAAAAGACTGAACTATGATAGCTTGAAAATTGAAATTAAGAATAAGATACAAAGTTTTCAAAAGTTGAAGCTATCATGGTTCGGGAGAATTGCAATGGTTAAAATGATGTTATTACCCAGAATAAATTTTCTATTTGATGCGTTAACGATTCAATTGAAGGATAAGGAAATCAAGGAATTTCAAAAATTGCTTAACAACTTTTGCAATGGGGGTAAGAAATCTAGACTGCCCAAAAAGTTATGGTATTTGCTGCAGAAAGAAGGAGGGTTGGGAATGCTGAATTTGATGGTATATTATCGGGCATTTCAAATTAAGAATGTTGTGAAGATCTTGGCAAGGAAAAAGGTAATATGGGAGGAAATTGAGATGAGGGATTATAGACACATGGGTAAAATGATTTTTTTAGGTTGTAATTTGGAAAATGTAGTGATAAATTTTTTTATGATGTAGTGATAAATTTTTTTATGATGTATGGAAGAGGGTGAAGAAGGACTTGGTTCCGAATGTCTCTCCTATATTGGAGATTTCAGACATGGCAAGTTTTCCAATTAATGGGGATAAAGGAGATATTGAAGAAAAATGAGGTTATCCTGTTTAAAGACTGGTTCCGGAAATGTAGTAATGAGAGTAGTAGGTTAAAATTGTTTGAGCAATTAAAAATTAATTGGCTTCAGAGATTAAGAATTATTAATTGGAATAAAAAATATATGAGTGATTATGATTTTGAAAGAGAAAAGACTGAATTTGAAGAATTAATTTTAAAAATTAGAAACAGAGAAAAATATCAAAGGATTAGTTAGTAAGTTATATACAATTCTAAATAAGGGGGGCGATCCACAAGAGGAATTGAGATTAAGGTGGGAACAAGAATTGAATATAAAGATAGAAAAAGATTTATGGAGAAATAAATGGAAAAAGAGGATCATGAGAACTATCTCGGTTAGAATAAAGGAACACAATTATAAAATGTTGTGGAGATGGTACCTGACCCCAGTAAGGTTACATCAAATGGACAATAAAAAAGAGAATAAGTGTTGGAGATGCAAGGATACTATTGGAACATATGAACATATGTGGTGGAGTTGTAAAGTGGTTAAAGATTTTTGGAACAGAATTGAAAAAGAAATTGGAGAAATTTTTGGTAAAATGGTAAAATTGGGGTCAGGTATTACTCTATTAACAAATGTGGAAGCCACTAATTTAAATAAGGATAAGAAAGAGTTATTAGAAATAATGATAACAATAGCTAGAAGCTGTATTGCTAGACATTGGGAAAATGATGTAATTATACAAACTGAGGAGTGGTATAAAGAAATGTGGAATTTGGCGTTGAATGATAAATTGACTTGGGAGATAAGGAAAAAAAGGGATAATTTGAAAGAAAATAGATTTTGGATTATATGGAAACCTTTTGTGGATCACTCACTTAAGGGGGATGAAAGAAACAGACCTGTACCAGAACAAAGTGGATTCTGGAATTAAATTAGTGAGAAATTCTGAGCTCTCCAGGGCAATGTAAATAGGCACAGGTGATTATTATATAGTCATATTTTTTTGTTGTTTGTTTGTTGGTTTTTCCTATTCATAATGGTATTATATGATGCATTAGAAAATGTGTTTAGAGATGTAGTTAAGAATGGAGAATAATTACTCAAGAAATAAGCCAAGAAACAGTATTTACAATGAGGTTTTAATGACATTTGACTTAAAGATAAATATATAAACATATTGGATAGGTGTCTATATATTTTTTCTTTTTTTTCTTTTTCTTCTTTTTTTCCTCTTTATTTGTCATTTTTGGTATCTTGTATACGAATTTTTTAAAAAAATAAGTATTTTTTGTATAACACATTTGTTATGTATTGTATTTTATTGTATGTGTATAAAAATTCAATAAAATATTTAAAAAAAGAAATAGCTATTGGTACAAACTCATATGGTACAAACTCATAAGGTACAAACTCATATGTTGGTATTTGCTGCTGGAAAGGTGCAAACCTTGCCATCCTAAAAGCATCTTGAGGAAACATAAAATAGGCAGGTTCAACATGCAGGTAATAGAGTTGGCATAGGCAGACAATCCTTCATACCCCATTCTCTTATTCTCCTGTATGCAAATATTCTCACAACTCAAACTAAAGTAACAAGTCAGTGAAGCCCCAGACACCAGAATTGCTAGTTATATCTCTGCTCATGACCACGCACATTGATGACTATTCATAAAAAGAATGTCAAACTACATTGACCTTACTTCCAGAGTTACATAGAAACAGATGCTGACAGCTCACTGAAATATGGGGAATTTCCATTGTTTTTGCAAAGTAATGCCAAAATTCAAATTTATGTCTTGGACGTTTAAAAACAAGACTTCAAAAGTTGCATTTATAGGCTTCAGGGTGTTTTCAGTGACACCTTTTGACTATTTGGCAAACATTAAAAGTGTTTAATCTGACAAGCTGTTAATTGTGAAATATCATAGCATGTTATCTGGCAATGTGGTTAGATGCTGACACCATTGCACGCTGTTTGTCATATGCGGTCAGATACTAACATAATTGTGTGTTATCTGTTTTCTCCTACTAATACAAGTAGGCTTGTTTGGTGTATGCAAACCAAGACACAGGACACAGCCTCGGGCTGGGTTAACTCAGGTTTATTGCATCGTGGACAGAGGGAACATGAGGTAATGGCGGATCGATAGCTCTTTATATACAGTAGTAATACATTTGAACGTGGTGCCATGGTAGCCCATTGGCTACTGTCTGCGTGACGTCATTGCGGGTCACGCCCTTCTTGTCCAGGTGTAGGTGGTGGCGGGAAAACTTCCCGCGCTGTTGCCTTTGATGAGTTCGGACCAAGAGAGCTTGGACGCTCGCTGCTGCCAGCTGGTGGTCATTAGCTCGCGTCCTATTACAGGGTTTATATGATACAGCTGAAGGTTACATTGTTGCTATAGGCAAGGTTACATTGGCTCAGATACATTGTAATCCATGTGTAAGGTAAAACCATCAGAACACAACACCCCTCCCCCCTAGGACGAGACAAAGTCTCGAACCCACACTTAAACACACTCCCCCCCTTAGGAGACAAAGTCTCTCAGCCAAGATGGCTTATTTCGAACACGCTGGGGTCTCGATGCGGGCTGCCTCTCCCCGGGTTTGCTACCTTCTCTTTGTCCCCTGGTTTCCTGTCCTGTAATTGGAGAGGGAGACTCGTTAGTGACTTGCCGCGGCTCCGCGGCGTTGTTGGGAGGTGTGCTCTTTCTTAGGGAGGAACCGGGGGCACTGGGGGCTAACGAAAAACCCCTCTTCTCGCTTGGATGGGTGGGGGAACACTCCTGAAAACCCCCCCGGCTCGCAAAATCAAAATCAAAATTACAATCGGGGGCAGCGGTCGCGAACTCCTCTCCCCCTTCCCCGGCCCCTGATAGGACTGGCGTATCAAAAGGATATGAGTCGGGGCCGCTGCTTCTGCCTTCCCCCCTTGCTTGGGACTGTTGCCCACTGCTGTCTCCCCCTTGGGTTAAGCGGGTGGGGGAGAACCCTAACGCTGAATCCTGTTGCTGAGCCCCACTGACTGGCCCACTCACTCGGTGCCTCAGTTGGTCTGCGTGCCTCCTCCAGAGGAGGCCGGTGTTAGTCTCGACCCGGTACGACACTGGCCCCGTCTGTTCTACAACCGTCCCTGGTACCCAGGCTGGCCCCGCGCTGGAATAGTTCCTGCAGTGAACAGGGTCACCGGCGGCGAAACCTTTCGAGACTGCCAACCCTATGTTTTTCCCTTTATCCTCGACTCTCGTCGGGTCTAGCCTGGACAGGATCGTGGTCAGTTTTCGCCGCATCAAGAGCTCCGCTGGCGAGTAGCCTGACGCTAAGGGGGTTACCCTATACGCTAAGAGGAACTGGCATACTTGGTGATTCAGGTCCCCCGGGCCCATGCGCCGCAGCGCCTCCTTTGTTGTACGCACCAGCCGTTCCACTTGGCCATTCGTGGCCGGGTGAAACGGTGCGGATGTGACATGCCGAATGGCGTTTGCCTCCATGAATGCTCCGAACTCAGCGGAGGTGAAGCAACTAGCGTTATCGCTGACTAAAGTGTCGGGTAAACCGAATGTGGAAAAGACTCTCCTTAGCTGGCTAATTGTCGTGGCGGAGGACGTGCTCTTTACTGGGATAACCTCCAGCCACTTGGAGAACGCATCCACCACCAGGAGAAACATGGTTCCTCGGAATGGGCCAGCGAAATCCACGTGCACTCTGGACCATGGCCCCCTTGCTGTGTCCCACTCCCTATGCGGGAGACGGGCCGCCTCAGGTCGGGATCCCTGGCATGCCTCGCAAGTGCCGACCATGTGCTCAATGTCCGCGTCCAGCTGTGGCCACCAGAAGTAACTCCGGGCCAGCGCCTTTGAACGAACTATGCCCGGGTGGCTGACGTGCAGCAGTTCGAGCACCCTCGTCCGCAGGGGCGTAGGGACCACCACCCGTTGGCCCCACAAAAGGCACCCCCTCTCTAGGGACAACTCTAGCTTTTTCCTAAAGAATGGGTCGAACTCTGTACTCGGGGACGATGCCGGCCACCCCTTCTGTACCCATGAACTAACTTTCTCCAGCGTTCTGTCCTTGCCTGTCGCCCTAGCAATGTCGGTTGGTACTATTGGGGGTGCGTCTAAAACCTCAATTAGCAACACCTGGCGGTCTCTTTCTGCTCTCGCCTTTTGGTCGTCCGACAAGGGCAAAGGGGATCTCGAAAGTGCATCAGCATGGCTGATCTCCTTTCCGGGCCGGTACTCCAACTCATGTTGGTACGCGTTGAGGAAAATAGCCCATCGCAGCATTCTCGGGGACAGGATCTGCGGCGTGGGCTTGCTTGCCGTGAAAATCCCTAACAGTGGCTTGTGATCGGTCACGATTTTGAACGGGCGGCCATACAAAAAATCGTGAAATTTTTTGGTTCCCGCTACTATTGCTAACGCCTCCCTGTCGGTTTGTGCGTAATTTCGCTCCGCTTGGGACAGGGACCTTGAGTAAAACGCTACCGGGGCCTCCCTTCCGTCCTCCAACACGTGGCAAAGCACCGCCCCCACCCCCACCGGGGATGCATCACAAACTAGGACCACTGGCCGTTTGGGGTCGAAGTGCGTCAGGATTGCCTCAGATGTTAGGAGTTGCTTTAGCTCTTTGAACGCCCTCTCGTGCTCGTCACCCCACATCCATGTCTCCTCCTTTTTAAGTAACCGATGGAGCGGTTCGGCCACGGACGCCTTCCGCGGGAGGAATGTATGGTAAAAATTGAGGAGCCCCAGGAAGGACTGTAGCTCGGTTTTGGATGTGGGGCGAGGGGCCTTTTTAATGGCTGCTACTTTGGATTTAGACGGTTTAATCCCCTCGGGTGTGATCCGGAACCCTAAAAACTCGACCTCGGTTTCGAAAAAGACACATTTGTCCTTCCTCAATCTCAGCCCCGCTTTCTCGAACACGGTCAGTACTTTGTCCAACCTCTTTGCCAGTTCAGCCTCACTCCCCCCTGTTATCAACACGTCATCAAAATAAGGCAACACCCCCTCCAGTCCCTTCAGGAGGCGTTCCACAAGCGACTGAAAAAGGCTGGGTGCCGAGTTCACGCCAAACTGTAACCGCGACACCTGGAACGCTCCTTTATGTGTAACTATCGTTTGTGCCGCGGCCGTGGCGGGGGTCACAGGAAGTTGCTGATAGGCTTGTGCCAAATCGAGTTTAGCGAAACACTTTCCCCCATTCAGCCTGGCCAAAAGGTGGCTGATCACTGGCACCGGGTATGCATTAGGGCGGATCGCCTTGTTAATTGTACACTTATAATCAGCGCAAATGCGCACCTCCCCGTTAGCCTTTAGAGCCGTTACAATTGGAGTTTCCCACTCCGCGGAATCAACAGGAATAAGAATCCCCTGGCCCACCAGTTTGTCCAGTTCCGCCTCTATCTTGTCCTTGAGTGCGAACGGCACCCTGCGCGGTTTGAGTCTTATCGGGCGGACCTCCGGGTCTATGTCGAAAGCTACAGGGGGTCCCTTGAACTTTCCGAGTCCTTTCTTAAAAACGGCGGGATGCGCATCGTAAACCGCTTGTATTGGGTCCCCCCCCACGGTATGCACTCCCCCTATGAACAAACCTAAGGGCTGAAACCACTGTGTCCCTAGGAGGCTACAGCTTCCCCCCTTGAGGACAACTAGGGGCAGTTCCGCAGAATGTCTCTTAAAATTGACCCGAAATTTCCCGACCCCCAACACCGGAATGCTGTTTCCCTGTACGTCTCGTAGCGTGGACCTCAACGCTTTAAGTTTGGGCCGCACGTGGGGGTCGATTTTCAAAAACTCTTTCTGGGGAATTATAGAATAGGAGGACCCCGAGTCAATTTCCATCTTAATAGGGGCCCCTTGTACTAATACCTCAACGAAGTAATGGGACTGTCCCGCGGACACGCTGAACACTGGGGCGTCGTCCTCGCTGTCGTCCGAGACGCGGCCCACGCCATCCTGCTTCCTCGTGGTCTGGGCGCCATCTTTGGGCCTCGCTGGACGGTCCGGTCTGGCCACACGGTCTTGTGACTGCCTCCGGCCCTCCCTCCGTTTTCTGCATGCCTTGGCGATGTGCCCCCGACGGCCGCAGGTGTAACACTCGGCCTTCCTGAACGGGCATCTCGCGCGCTCATGGGCCGCTCCGCAACCCTCGCAGCGTCGACCACCCTTTCGGACCTTCTGGACCTCCTCGCCGTCGCTGCCTTCCGTAGACGACTTTGAGGCCCGTCGAGTTGCATGCACCGACTGTCCGGACTTCCCGTGCACCGAATTTTCCGCCTTGCCGGCTCTAGGACGCCACTCACGCCACTGGTGCATCTCGTCCACTCCAGCATTCGTGGACTCTGCGGCTTCCGCGGCCTCTACGACCTCTGCCAGCGTGGGTGGCGGCTCCTTGTTCATCAAGCTGCGCTGTACCTCCTTGTCTTTCAGGCCACACAACACGCCGTCCCTGAGGGCCATCTCTAGGATGTCGCCCCATTTACAGGGGGCGGCGGCTATCCTCATGGCGGCCACGAATGCCTCAACCGACTCGTCCGGCGCTTGGACTCGCCTCCAAAACGCGCTCCGAGCGGGAAACATTGCCCTCGAGGGACAGAAGCGCTCTCGCAGCAGCTTCATGATGTCGTCCGCCTTAAATTCGCTCACCTTCTTCGGAGCGATGATGCCCACCAGCGTCCGCTTGGTTTCCATCCCGAGCATTCTGGTGAGGATGGCCCTCTTCCTCTCCTCGTCGTCTCCCTTGACTTTGAGTTCCACCAGTGCCGCCTGGAAGTCCATCTCAAGCAGCTCCCAGTCTTGCGGTTTGGTGATGTTGAACCCGCTCTGTGCCCTGGCTGTTCCGTGGGGATCCATGATCCCACCTTCGTCGCCAATTTGGTGTATGCAAACCAAGACACAGGACACAGCCTCGGGCTGGGTTAACTCAGGTTTATTGCATCGTGGACAGAGGGAACATGAGGTAATGGCGGATCGATAGCTCTTTATATACAGTAGTAATACATTTGAACGTGGTGCCATGGTAGCCCATTGGCTACTGTCTGCGTGACGTCATTGCGGGTCACGCCCTTCTTGTCCAGGTGTAGGTGGTGGCGGGAAAACTTCCCGCGCTGTTGCCTTTGATGAGTTCGGACCAAGAGAGCTTGGACGCTCGCTGCTGCCAGCTGGTGGTCATTAGCTCGCGTCCTATTACAGGGTTTATATGATACAGCTGAAGGTTACATTGTTGCTATAGGCAAGGTTACATTGGCTCAGATACATTGTAATCCATGTGTAAGGTAAAACCATCAGAACACAACAGCTTGAAAGACAGGGGAAATGGAAAGTGTGTTTTAGAAGTCTATGTTGTGAAAACATGTGAATTTGCTACTCAAAAATTTGTCATGGCTGCTGTAATACCTCCATTGGCTGAAGTTAGTGCCCCCAAACATAATGCCTGACAATCACAACCTAAATTCCATTTTGTCTTAGAGGCAGTCCAGCTTCATTAGTCCAGCTACATTTTGACAGTTTTTGAGGCTACCAGCCCAAGTTTTATAGCAACTTTGCCAGATGAAGAGTTCTGGAGAACTCAAATGTTCATTTTCATTTTTATTCATTTATCATTTTGGAGTAATTAAACTTTTATGAGCCAATAAAAATGTTACATACCCTTGGACTGTGTTTCTATGAAAAGACCGTGTAGTCTTTTTTTTTGTATTTATAAAAATCCTATTGGAATTTTACCCTGGAGTAAGTGAAATCATGTAAGTAACTGTGGGGAAAAGTAGTTGATTAACAAGGTGCTAGTTATAACTGGGACTGCAGTTATCACCTTGTTAATTAGTTAAAGTTTGCTTCTGCAACTTACATGATTTCACTTAATCCAGAGTAAATTCCCAACAGGATTCTGGCCAGTGACTGCTGAAGGATTTGGCTGCTTGGAACTATCACTGGAGTTACTGAGAGAAAAGAGAATATTAATCTTCCGAGGAAATTTTCAAAAGTGCTGGTGACAGAAATACAGTTATTCATCAGTATGTCATTGACTGGCCAACCACTATGATTAGCTGCTGATGTCATCAGATATTAGCCAATCATCAATCACATACTTGTATGCAGTTTGGGGGGAAAATAAGTTACTTCCCCAAGCTCTGTGGATGATGACGATGGCAATGGGTTCTGGGAAGTTTAGCCCAAAAAAAGTTCCTGTGTACTGATAGGTGGGTTCTCTTATTCTAACACTCAAGGATGAGGAATTAAGCAATGAGTCTTCTCACCTTGCAAGCAGGTAATATACTCTGTGATACTTTTAAAAAGATGATGACAGCAGTATATTTTTGGTGCAAATAACGCAAATGCTTTGACATCATTTGCACAAATGATTATGGCTGCCTCCTCCATATGTGTCCTTTTGAGGATCTTTGGTGTATGCAAACCAAGACACAGGACACAGCCTCGGGCTGGGTTAACTCAGGTTTATTGCATCGTGGACAGAGGGAACATGAGGTAATGGCGGATCGATAGCTCTTTATATACAGCAGTAATACATTTGAACGTGGTGCCATGGTAGCCCATTGGCTACTGTCTGCGTGACGTCATTGCAGGTCACGCCCTTCTTGTCCAGGTGTAGGTGGTGGCGGGAAAACTTCCCGCGCTGTTGCCTTTGATGAGTTCGGACCAAGAGAGCTTGGACGCTCGCTGCTGCCAGCTGGTGGTCATTAGCTCGCGTCCTATTACAGGGTTTATATGATACAGCTGAAGGTTACATTGTTGCTATAGGCAAGGTTACATTGGCTCAGATACATTGTAATCCATGTGTACAATAAAACCATCAGAACACAACACCCCTCCCCCCTAGGACGAGACAAAGTCTCGAGCCCACACTTAACCGCACTCCCCCCCCTTAGGAGACAAAGTCTCTCAGCCAAGATGGCTTATTTCGAACACGCTGGGGTCTCGATGCGGGCTGCCTCTCCCCGGGTTTGCTACCTTCTCTTTGTCCCCTGGTTTCCTGTCCTGTAATATGAGAGGGAGACTCGTTAGTGACTTGCCGCGGCTCCACGGCGTTGTTGGGAGGTGTGCTCTTTCTTAGGGAGGAGCCGGGGGCACTGGGGGCTAACGAAAAACCCCTCTTCACGCTTGGATGGGTGGGGGAACACTCCTGAAAACCCCCCCGGCTCGCAAAATCAAAATCAAAATCACAATCGGGGGCAGCGGTCGCGAACTCCTCTCCCCCTTCCCCGGCCCCTGATAAGACTGGCGTATCAAAAGGATATGAGTCGGGGCCGCTACTACTGCTTCCTTCCCCCCTTGCTTGGGACTGTTGTCCCCTGCTGTCTCCCCCTTGGGTTAAGCGGGTGGGGGAGAACCCTAACGCTGAATCCTGTTGCTGAGCTCCAGTGACTGGCCCACTCACTCGGTGCCTCAGTTGGTCTGCGTGCCTCCTCCAGAGGAGGCCGGTGTTAGTCTCGACCCGGTACGACACAGGCCCCGTCTGCTCTACAACCGTCCCTGGCACCCAGGCTGGCCCTGCGCTGGAATAGTTCCTGCAGTGAACAGGGTCCCCGGCGGCGAAACCTTTCGAGACTGCCAACCCTATGTTTTTCCCTTTATCCTCGGCTCTCGTCGGGTCTAGCCTAGACAGGATCGTGGTCAGTTTCCGCCGCATCAAGAGCTCCGCCGGCGAGTAGCCTGACGCTAAGGGGGTTACCCTATACGCTAAGAGGAACTGGCATACTTGGTGATTCAGGTCCCCCGGGCCCATGCGCCGCAGCGCCTCCTTCGTTGTCCGCACCAGCCGTTCCACTTGGCCATTCGTGGCCGGGTGAAACGGCGCGGACGTGACATGCCGAATGGCGTTTGCCTCCATGAACGCCCCGAACTCGGCGGAGGTGAAACAACTAGCGTTATCGCTTACCAAAGTGTCGGGTAAACCGAACGTGGAAAAGACTCTCCTTAGCTGGCCAATTGTCGTGGCGGAGGACGTGCTCTTTACTGGGATAACCTCCAGCCACTTGGAGAACGCATCCACCACCAGGAGAAACATGGTTCCTCGGAACGGGCCAGCGAAATCCACGTGGACTCTGGACCACGGCCCCCTTGCTGTGTCCCACTCCCTATGCGGGAGACGGGCCGCCTCAGGTCGGGATCCCTGGCAAGCCTCGCAAGTACCGACCATGTGCTCAATGTCCGCGTCCAGCTGTGGCCACCAGAAGTAACTCCGGGCTAGCGCCTTTGAACGAACTATGCCCGGGTGGCTGACGTGCAGCAGTTCGAGCACCCTCGTCCGCAGGGGCGTAGGGACCACCACCCGTTGGCCCCACAGAAGGCACCCCCTCTCTAGGGACAACTCTAGCTTTTTCCTAAAGAATGGGTCGAACTCTGTACTCGGGGACGAAGCCGGCCACCCCTTCTGCACCCATGAACTAACTTTCCCCAGCGTCCTGTCCTTGCCCGTCGCCCTAGCAATGTCGGCTGGTACTATTGGGGGTGCGTCTAAAACCTCAATTAGCAACACCTGGCGGTCTCTTTCTGCTCTCGCCTTTTGGTCGTCCGACAAGGGCAGAGGGGATCTCGAAAGCGCATCAGCATGGCTGATCTCCTTTCCGGGCCTGTACTCCAACTCATGTTGGTACGCGTTGAGGAAAATAGCCCATCGCAGCATTCTCGGGGACAGGATCTGCGGCGTGGGCTTGCTTGCCGTGAAAATCCCTAACAGCGGCTTGTGATCGGTCACGATTTTGAACGGGCGGCCATACAAGAAATCGTGAAATTTTTTGGTCCCCGCTACTATTGCTAACGCTTCCCTGTCGGTTTGTGCGTAATTTCGCTCCGCTTGGGACAAGGACCTTGAGTAAAACGCCACCGGGGCCTCCCTTCCGTCCTCCAACACGTGGCAAAGCACCGCCCCCACCCCCACCGGGGATGCATCACAAACTAGGACCACAGGCCGTTTGGGGTCGAAGTGCGTCAGGATTGCCTCAGATGTTAGGAGTTGCTTTAGCTCTTTGAACGCCCTCTCGTGCTCGTCACCCCACATCCATGGCTCCTCCTTTTTAAGTAACCGATGGAGTGGTTCGGCCACGGACGCCTTCCGCGGGAGGAATGTATGGTAAAAATTGAGGAGCCCCAGGAAAGACTGCAGCTCGGTTTTTGATGTGGGGCGAGGGGCCTTTTTAATGGCTGCTACCTTGGATTTAGATGGCTTAATCCCCTCGGGTGTGATCCGGAACCCTAAAAACTCGACCTCGGTTTCGAAAAAGACACATTTATCCTTCCTCAATCTCAGCCCCGCTTTCTCGAACACGGTCAGTACCTTGTCCAACCTTTTAGCCAGTTCAGCCTCACTCCCCCCTGTTATCAACACGTCATCAAAATAAGGCAACACCCCCTCCAAGCCCTTTAGGAGGCGTTCCACGAGCGATTGAAAAAGGCCGGGTGCCGAGTTCACGCCGAACTGTAACCGCGACACCTGGAACGCTCCCTTATGTGTAACTATCGTTTGTGCCGCGGCCGTGGCGGGGGTCACTGGAAGTTGCTGATAGGCTTGTGCCAAATCGAGTTTAGCGAAACACTTTCCCCCATTTAGCCTGGCCAAAAGGTGGCTGATCACTGGCACCGGGTATGCGTTAGGGCGGATCGCCTTGTTAATTGTACACTTATAATCAGCGCAAATGCGCACCTCCCCGTTAGCCTTTAGAGCCGTTACAATTGGAGTTTCCCACTCCGCGGAATCAACAGGAATAAGAATCCCCTGGCCCACCAGTTTGTCCAGTTCCGCCTCTATCTTGTCCTTGAGTGCGAACGGCACCCTGCGTGGTTTGAGTCTTATCGGGCGGACCTCCGGGTCTATGTCGAAAGCTACAGGGGGTCCCTTGAACTTTCCGAGTCCTTTCTTAAAAACGGCGGGATGCGCATCGCAAACCGCTTGTATTGGGTCCCCCCCCACGGTATGCACCCCCCCTATGAACAACCCTAAGGGCTGAAACCACTGTGTCCCTAGGAGACTACAGCTTCCCCCTTTGAGGACAACTAGGGGCAGTTCCGCAGAATGTCTCTTAAAATTGACCCGAAATTTCCCGACCCCCAACACCGGAATGCTGTTTCCCTGTACGTCCCGTAGTGTGGACCTCAACGCTTTAAGCTTGGGCCGCACGTGGGGGTCGATTTTCAGGAACTCTTTCTGGGGAATTATGGAATAGGAGGACCCCGAGTCAATTTCCATCTTAATAGGGGCCCCTTGTACTAATACCTCAACGAAGTAATGGGACTGTCCCGCGGACACGCTGAACACTGAGGCGTCGTCCTCGCTGCCGTCCGAGACGCGGCCCACGCCGTCCTGCTTCCTCGTGGTCTGGGCGCCATCTTTGGGCCTCGCTGGACGGTCCGGTCTGGCCGCGCGGTCTTGTGACTGCCTCCGGCCCTCTTTCCGCTTTCGGCACGCCTTGGCAATGTGCCCCCGACGGCCGCAGGTGTAACACTCGGCCTTCCTGAACGGGCATCTCGCGCGCTCGTGGGCCGCTCCGCAACCCTCGCAGCGTCGGCCACCCTTCCGGACCTTCTGGACCTCCTCGCCGTCGCTGCCTTCCGTAGACGACTTTGAGGCCCGTCGAGTCGCGTGCACCGACTGTCCGGTCTTCCCGTGCACCGAATTTTCCGCCTTGCCGGCTCTAGGACGCCACTCACGCCACTGGTGCATCTCGTCCACTCCGGCATTCGTGGACTCTGCGGCTTCCGCGGCCTCTATGACCTCTGCCAGCGTGGGTGGCGGCTCCTTATTCATCAAGCTGCGCTGTACCTCCTTGTCTTTCAGGCCACACAACACACCGTCCCTGAGGACCAACTCCAGGATATCGCCCCATTTACAGGGGGCGGCGGCTATCCTCATGGCGGCCACGAATGCCTCAACCGACTCATCCGGCGCTTGGACTCGCCTCCAAAACGCGCTCCGAGCGGGAAACATTGCCCTCGAGGGGCAGAACCGCTCTCGCAGCAGTTTCATGATGTCGCTCGCCTTAAAGTCGCTCACCTTCTTCGGAGCGATTATGCCCACCAGCGTCCGCTTGGTTTCCATCCCGAGCATTCTGGTGAGGATGGCCCTCTTCCTCTCCTCGTCTTCTCCTTTGACTCTGAGTTCCACCAGGGCCGCCTGGAAATCCATCTCCAGCAGCTCCCAATCCTGCGGTTTGGTGATGTTGAAACCGCTCTGTGCCCTGGCTGTTCCGTGGGGATCCATGATCCCACCTTCGTCGCCAATTTGGTGTATGCAAACCAAGACACAGGACACAGCCTCGGGCTGGGTTAACTCAGGTTTATTGCATCGTGGACAGAGGGAACATGAGGTAATGGCGGATCGATAGCTCTTTATATACAGCAGTAATACATTTGAACGTGGTGCCATGGTAGCCCATTGGCTACTGTCTGCGTGACGTCATTGCAGGTCACGCCCTTCTTGTCCAGGTGTAGGTGGTGGCGGGAAAACTTCCCGCGCTGTTGCCTTTGATGAGTTCGGACCAAGAGAGCTTGGACGCTCGCTGCTGCCAGCTGGTGGTCATTAGCTCGCGTCCTATTACAGGGTTTATATGATACAGCTGAAGGTTACATTGTTGCTATAGGCAAGGTTACATTGGCTCAGATACATTGTAATCCATGTGTACAATAAAACCATCAGAACACAACAGGATCAGAACCATCAAAGGAGTGTTTTCCTTTTCAGCAAACAAACAAGATTTCTGTACGTGCTTTGCCTATCAAAAGGAAAGGGCAATGATGTTTGTACAATAATGGATTGTGTTAGGGAGACCTTGAGGAGAAAAGCAGATAATCCCATCTTGTAGTCAGCTAGAGATTAGGAATTTGTGAGATTTGGGAATTGCTTGTGGAGCTATCTTGTCCCATCAAGCCAACCGATTAGTGGGTGACCAAACCTGAAAAACCAACACCTGGAACTGAGCTGGGAAAATGATTGGTAGCTCATATAGATACCTCAGTATTAAACTAATATGATAATACTATGTATAGCTTTGCAGGCGCACCCCCCAAAGAAAGACTCAGACACCGGTATATGGATAAAGGCATCGGGCCACTTTTATTGAATAATGCCCTAGTCCGAATTATAACTTTCAATTGGTGTAATCATCCAATTGTAATTCTTTAAAGCAAGCAGGCCGCAGTAACACTGGTAAGGTTCCACCCAAAATGCCAATGGCAATTGGCTACATGTAACTATTTGTATCAATTTGTTTGTTGACACAAACAAATTGTTGACCGGAGTCAATAAACTATCTACTGACCCCACCCTATGACGTGTATCCGTTAAATATCAAGGTGATGCAGGCTGTGAAGCTCCTGCCATCACCCCTTGCCTGGTTCGCCCTTGACCGGCCAAACCTATTTCCCCTGTACCTGTCTATGTGTTGGCCAGTCAATTGCGAACCTGCCGGATACCTATGGGTCATAAATCTTTACCTTACCAGTGCTACCCGCCACACGGGGAGGCGTCCATGATGACTCACCAGGCCTGCTTGCATATCCTCAAGAAAGAGGTTCATACCTCTGGCCGACAAGTGGACCCCATCTCCTGCATAAAGATCGGAATCCTGCAAGCCTATCCTAGGGTGCCGGATGGCTGTCCCCAAGCCCTTGTCTGCCAGGAACTGGGCAACAGCCCTGTTCACTGAGTGGCGAGCGCGGTCAAGGGCGCGGAGGTCAATGCCTCCCATGTAAGTATGTCGCGGCACCATGTCCGACCATAGCAGCCGCGTGAACGGCCATACGTAATGCAAATAGGCTAGGTCCCTGCAAATCGTGAATTTTAAAGAGAGGCCAATGACCTGGGCAAGGTCATTGCCACCGAGATGCAGGATGAGGACATCAGGTGGTCCAGCATCCCTGATGGAAAACAGGAATGGCAACAGTTCCCGCCATTTCATACCGCGCTCACCGTACCATCACATACGTGCGGCTACACGTAGCCCGAGATGGGGTCCCCACTCTGTCGCCGCAGCATACTGTGCTGCCCAGTGCACGTAACTGTGGCCCACCAGCCATACTGCCACCGGTGTGCGGGGACACACAGGGTCTGTAAAAGAAGGGGAAAAAAGGAATAATGACATAACTGGTACTCATGCATGGGGGGGCGTACGTACAATGCAAAGGGCATGGATCCCCACCTACCCATCCTGCATATATCAGCCTCAGAGTACCCAAACGCAGCCACAGTAGATCCGGCACCTATCCTAAATGAACGGGTGCCGTAACGAGCCCCAGGGAGGCCCACACTGGTAAGTGCCATGCCGGTCACCCTCCAAAACTGGAATTTAGTAAGGGGAGACCCATCCTGGTGGCAGAAAAACGGGCCAGGGTGCGTACCACGCACTGACAAAAACTCATGTAGGGCACCAACCGGACAGATGTCTTCAATGGAACATCGTAGCAGTCTAACTCCACTGCCTACACCTTGCTGATCAACCTTTGAGGACCGTATCCTCAACTGAGCCCACTCATGTGTAACATAGACATCGTCGAGTTCCAGTGCCCTACAAGACGCATCCGCCTTAGACAGTGGTACCAACTCACTGGTGCGGAGCGCTCCGAAGAAGGCTACAGTGGTAGCTGCGTGAAAAAGAGCCACCTCATACCTATCATAGCATAAGTTATGCCAGCCTCGTGCAAGGTGGGTAAGAACCTCTGGTGAAATCGGGTGACGTGTGTCCTGGCGGCGGCCACGTTCACGTGTCCACCCTTCCAAAACATGACGTATGCGGAAATCATTCACTCAGTCAGCGAAGCCCCGCACCTTGGCCATAAATGCCAGTGCCGAAAGCCTAGAGGCTATAGTACGGGGTGCCAGCCCATGACCGTGAAGATAAACCATGTATTGTAAAATCTGGTCCACTGGTATTGGCCACACTTCGGGTAACCGTAGTTGCCCACAAAAAGTCCTAAATTGTATGAAAGCATGTTGATACGCCTTACGCGTGCGAGGTGCCAAAGACATGCCGATCGCCTGGTTCACCTCTCCTCGCCAAATGTCCAAATCTCGGCCGGGAGTGGCGAGGGGAATTCCTCTGCTTCTGGAGCCAAGGCTCGGAACTGGGAGATCTGCAGGCGGGATAAAGCATCAGCAATATCGTTATTAATGCCTGGTACATGTCTGGCCTTGAACAGCACATTAAGGCGTAGGCTTCTCAAGACAAATTGACGGACCAATGCCATGACCCTAGGGGATTTGGACGTCTGAGCGTTAACAATGTGCACCACTGCAGCATTGTCACACCAAAAATGGACCACTGAGTTGACCCACCTATCGCCCCATAGCATTAGTGCCCCCAAAATGGGAAAAAATTCCAGGAAAGTAAGATTGCGGAGACAATCCGTGCCCTGCCATGCGTGAGGCCATCGGCCATATGCCCACCGCCCCTCAAAATAAATCCCATAACCCAGAGAGCCGGAGGCATCTGACTGTACTTGAAATTTAGGGTAGACCCGATCTCCAAAAAGAGACCCCGTTAAATTCCTGGAGGAATGTGAGCCAAACCGATAGGTCTGCCCGTATACCCCTGGTTAGTTGGACCCTGTGGTGGCATTTTAATAGGCCAGCCATGGCATCACACAGACGCCTGGCGAAAGCTCTGCCGGGTGTCACCACCCTGCAGGCAAAGTTGAGGTGGCCGTGAAGTACCTGTAGCTCACGAAGGGACACCTTACGTTTGGAAATCAGTGCCCGAATCGCCGCAGAGATCAGAGCCACCTTGTCCATGGGTAACCTGGATGCCTGTGCGACAGTGTCAATTTCGATGCCTAAAAAGGTGAGCTTGGTGGCTGGGCCCTCGGTCTTTTCAGGCGCTAAGGGGACACCCAGTTCCCGCATAAGGGCCTGAAATGTAGTAAGGAGACGCGTACACGTGTCCGAGCCCCGTTCACCCCCGAACAAAAAGTCATCGAGGTAATGGGCTACAGACCGGGACCCTGACCTGCGAACAAAGGCCCATTGGAGGAAAGTGCTAAATCGTTCGAATGCCGAACATGAAATAGAGCAGCCAAAAGGCATAGCCTTATCTACATAGAATTATCCCCAAAAACGGAAACCCAACAGTTCAAAGTCCTTGGGGTGCACTGGCAATAATCGGAATGCCAATTTGATATCACACTTTGCCAGGAGGGCCCCGGGACCACAGGCGCGTACCATCTGTAGGGCCTGATCAAACGACGTATATCTGACTGAGCAAAGGTCATCAGGAATAGCATCATTGACCGAGGAACCCGCAGGGTAAGAGAGATGGTGGATTAAGCGAAATTCACCTGGGGTCTTTTTCGGGACTAGCCCCAGAAGAGAAACCTTCAAGTTAGAGAATGGTGGTTCAGTAAAGGGCCCCGCAACTCTCATAGCCTGCAACTCCTTAGCTATGCTTTGTGCAGCGACCTCCTCATTGCCCATTAGAGAAAGTAAGTTCGGGGCATCCTGCGGTCCCCGAACACCCCTAAATGGTATACGAAAGCCAAACTGGAAGCCTTCTAGCAGGTACCTCGCATCATCCCGTCTAGGATAAGCGGAAAGCCATCATCCTAGCATGGGGATATTAATTGGGGAGGGGGCCTTTTGCGTGGCCAGCACCATCAGAGGGAGCTCTGACCGCCCCTGCCCACCCCTACCTCTGCCTCGTGACCCACCAGCCCGTGGGCACGCGGAGGTGGCGTGAGGGCCAGAGCAAGAGGGACAGTCGTGCCGGAAATGACACTGACACTTGTTGCACACGCCGCTAGCTGAGAAGCTCCAACACAGCAGGCGGGCTGGAACCCCCTGCCCCGCCGGCTGGTGGGGAACCTGCATCGCAGCCGCCCACTGCACGGCATGGCCACAATGGTACCTATCACCATGCGCCGGACGCGTGGGAGTCATATACAAGAGCCACAATTGCTGGCAGGGCTCATCCCACCTCATCTCAGGATGTAGGGCCACCCTCATCCTAAATTCCTCATCGTAAGCCAACCACGACGGGCCAGGAAAATCAACCATCGCCCTATAAATATTGTCCAAATATTGGACCATAGGAATAGCCAAATCAG
Organism: Bradypodion pumilum; assembly: GCA_035047305.1. NCBI lineage: Eukaryota > Metazoa > Chordata > Lepidosauria > Squamata > Chamaeleonidae > Bradypodion > Bradypodion pumilum. Next base: position 28,629,548 of record JAWDJD010000004.1, on the reverse strand, counting down.
GCCGGGCCCTAAGGTATACCGCCATATATAAGATATGCCGGCAACCAATTGGCCCAGGTGCGCGGTGGCTTACGACGACGGGACAATTCCTTGTCCTGGTCATCCTGTCCCTCCCTCTCCTCCTTGGTGGGCTCACGATTCAGGAGGGAGAAAATATCAACGTACTCCCCTCGCCAAATCTTATCCCTCGTGGCCTGTGAAAGATGATCACCCAGGGGCAAGGAATAACCAGCGTTTGGCAGAGCCGCCGTTGGCACATGTTGGATGAAGGGCATGCGCAGCAGGCCCTGAATAGACCCTGTGACGCTTGGCATACCCCCAGGGGCGGACACCCCTGCCCTAACTGAGGGGCCATTTGGCAACCAGGAATTAACAGGGCAGTGTGGAAGCAACTGCCCACCCACAGTAACCTGGCGTGGCCATGGCCACTGTACCCCCCCAGTGTGACTGGACAGTGTCGGTGCACCAAATTTAACCGGATACTCACTAGTCGCACCCCCGTGAGCCGCCCCCACCAGGGGTTCCGGCCCACGGCGGGCGTCGGAGCTTGCGACAGGCATTAAGCTCTGGGGCCACACCTGACTGCTCCCCACCAGCAAATCCGAATGTGCGGGGACCTGCGAGGCGCCAGTCTGGGCTGGCCTGATGGCCTCAAGCAGCTCGACCCTGTTGGCGGCCCACTGGAGAGTCACGGCCGATGTGTCTGCCGGGACCGACGAAGGGGCCATAATAGAAGCGGCAGTTAAACCCCCACCGGGAGGTGGTTGGGCAATGCCCAGTGATGCCTCTAGCACCGAAATATGTGCAAGAAGCGCATCAACAGTCTCAGAGCCCCCAGTATAAGGTGGGCCGGATGGGCCGGACGGCCCTGTGGCCAATTGCTGGATGGGAAACCCGAATGGGGATCCAGGGCCCGAGTAGGGCCATGCCCAAAACTCCGGCCCATGGGGGGCCGGAGGAATGGTGGGGCGGAGACCGCCACCAAGTCCAAGTGGGCCACCCTGTCCCGAGCCAAGAAAATGCCGTCCAGGGGCAGGGACCCCCGAGGAGCCAGCCTGTGCCAGCCCAGCCTGGAGGCCTGTGCCGGGCTGACCAGTAGAAGCCTGGTCAGCCCCTCTGGCAGCAGTGGGCAAGGCCATCCCGCTGCCCAGCTGGGGGGGTGTGTGCAGCCCGGGTCCTCCGACCCGTTGGCTGCCCCCCAGTAGAGGGAGGGGTAGGGAAAGCGCTTCCTCTCGGCCGCGGCTTGACCGCCGGGGCCTTGCGCTTGGGAGCCATGTCTCCCGAAGAAGCTACCGATGGATCCCTGGCCAGGGATCAGTTCCTGTGCCCTGAGTACCGCAGTAGTGAAGAGGAGCGAACTCCATTCGAAGGAAAAGGTACGAAGGGCAAAGAGAGCAAGAAACGCGGCAGAGAAAACTTCTCTGCTCCGTTGCGTTTCTAAAATGGCAGCTCAGTTGCCTCGTGGCCACCCCTTTTATAGAGGCATGGCCACGCCCCCTAACTCACCCGGATGTCTGAGTCCGGGGGGGGGGGCTGCAAAGAACGCGGCGGCCATTTTGGCGCCGCGCTTTCATTTTCCAATTTGAAATGAAGCCATGCCTTTCTTAATTCAGGAAAATGGCATGTATAATAGAAGGAAGCAAAGACAGGAATGGAGCACAGTGAAAGCTCTTGTCTCTGTGTTCCCATTTCTATCTGTGCATTGCTATCACAATAGTCCTGACTGTTTCTGCACAGATCACTAAAACATCAATCCCTAGGTATCTTCTTGCCTGAAGCTCTCCTTCTTCGTTGGCAGCAATATTTAGCCAAATATTTTGGCATCCAAAACACTGCAGTGCCCTTTCATTAGATGAAGGTTGGATGGAATGCATTTGCTATACACACATAGACACACACCCATGATATATTATTCTGTCTGCAGCAGTCAGATGTGATGCTTTCAAACACGTGCCAGAGATTTTCAGGAGAGTCAAACTGTCTAAAGTTTTATCAGATGGCTCCTTTTTAATATATTTTCAAATAGGGTTTCCCAATATTCTTTTATTAGATGTCTGGTGATGCAGGATACTACAAAAGCATCCATGTGGGGTGATCTGGGGAGCATCATAACACAGCTTGGGTGCCATGTATGAACCTTTTCAGACTGACAATTCACATTTACCCCAAAGATCAATGTTCATGACAAGCACATCTTCATTTTTTTATCATCACATTAATTTAGTGTGACGATAACACTACAGTGAAAATTGCCATAGGCAAAAAATAGATTCTGGTTATTTTTATTTATTGATTGGCCTTATATACTGCCCTCCTGACCAGAAGACCACCCAGGGCAGTGAACATAAAACAAGCTTCTGTGAAACAAAAGGTACACGATAAAAGCCAATATAAAAGTATAAATAGTAAAAAATATAGTGCATAAAAGTATCAAAATACACTAAAGCCAACAGCTGATGGGTGAGATGAGCATGCATCAAACACATGAAGCAGGGAGAGGCAGAAGGTCCTGAAAAACCTCTCTGAAGAGTTTGGCCTTAATGTCGCCATATTATTTTTACATGTTATTGGTTAGGCAGCTGGAGATCAGACCTTTCCCATCAGTGCAACCTAGAAACAAGCAACTCTGTGGTCCATATCTGACCTTTACTATGAAATCCCTATGTGTGCTTTACATAACTCATTATCTTCTAGTCTCAGATAAGGTTTTTGTTTGTTTGTTTTAATTTGTTCATTCAGTTTCAGGTCCCAGATGTCCCCAGCCAACATAGCTGTTGGCCCTGCTGGCGGGGAGATTCTGGAAGCTGTGGTTTTAAAAAGTAACTTCTCCTAAACACTGCCTGTCCTCTTCCCATTAAACATATAGACATAACATGCTTTGCACAGTCGCTTCATTAATATTGCACTTAATACAAATGAAATGCTGTAAAAAGTTATATAAAGTCACACTTATAGCCACTGCATATGACATTTTGAAAAGGAAAAATCCAAAGCTTATCCACTATGGAATGTGGTGCCTTTTGCCACTGAGACTAAGAGAGTTAAGCCTTCACTGGTCCCCTTTCCAAACTCCCCCAAAGGCAAGAACAATTATAAAGACAGCTCAGGCTATATAGCCAGGTATGTAGCACTCTAAGAAATGCTCTGGATAAAAGATACTTATTGTGTTGCCAACTGGTCATCATTACAACTAGAGCATTGAAATAAACATGTGTGGGAAAGTGTTAGCAAACTAACTCTTCTAATAAATGAAGTTTGGATTATTGTTTCTTCTTCTTCTTCAATAAAAATATGGCACCTGGGTTTCTTGGGTTTAAAATAGAGGGTCCTAATAGCAAGAGGGTCCATAACGTCAATGGTAATAAGACCGTAATTTCAGCCAGGAGTGTTTTTAACCCAGTTGCTGTTTTTGAGAATCAAACCTCAGACAGAGTTTTCCTCGTCATGATCAAATTTCTGTCAAAAGCAAAGAGGCTTTGAATAAAGCTACTTTCTAGACTACTGTTATGTATGTATGTATGCATGTTCATTATACTGTAAAGGCAAGAATGTAACCACTCCAGATACAAACGATACCAGCTGTAAAGGAACGCGAGCAGACAGCCCATAGAGGGCAGCTGCGAGCGTTCAGCCTCACATGGTTCACATTGCTCAATCACGGACAGCCGCGGGAAAACCTTCCCCGCATTCAGCAGCTGAAGAAAGAGGCGTGCCTGGGCGAGGCCACGCCGGTAGCAGCCAATGAGCTACCGTGCTACAAGATTCAAATGTAGAGAGCTACTGCATATATTGAGTTGTATCACCGCCATTACCTCATGCTTCACTGGAACCTCATGTAATAAACCTGCGTTAAACCAACCTTTCGGTTGTCCGGCTGTCTTTGGTCCCATACACCAAATTGGTGACGAAGGTGGGATATGGCTGCCCACGGGACCAAGACATGCGCCGGCTACGAGATCAAGAAGCCGGGAGACTTGGAGCTGTTTGAGATAGACTTCAACGCAGCGCTGGTGGAGCTCGAAGTCTCCGATGAGGCCAAAAAGAGGGCCATTTTCGTCCGCATGCTCGGACACGAGACCAAGAGGACCTTGGTGGACTGATCGCGCCGAGGAAGGTGGGCGACCTCAAAGCTACAGAGCTCCTGGCGGCGTTGCGCGCCCATCTCCGGCCAGCCATAGCGATGTTCCCCGCTCGGAGCGCGTTCTGGAGGCGAGTCCAGGCACCCGGGGAATCGGTCGAGGAGTTCGCCGCGGCCCTGCGGCTGGCCGCCGGCCCATGCAAGTGGGAGCTCCCCGACATCACCCTCCGGGACTGCCTGCTCTGCGGTCTGAGGGACACAGAGACTCAGTGTGCGCTGATGAAAAGGGAGCCGCCTCCCACGTGGCAACAAGTCCTCGACACGGCACAGGCCGCGGAGGCCACTACTGCCGGGGTGCACGAGCTTCAGGACTGGCGCCCGAAGCCCGCAAAGGCAGAGAGCTCGGTGCGCGCGGCCCGGCGAGTTTCGAACTCGTCTGCGGAGAGCGGCGACGATGAGGACGTCCGGAGGGTCCAGAGAGAGGGCCGGCGCTGCGACGGCTGCGGCGCCGCCCACGCCCGCGCCAAATGCCCGTTCCGCAAGGCCGAGTGCCACAACTGCGGCCGGCGCGGGCACATCGCCAAGGTCTGCCGGAAACGGCGCGAGGCCACCAGGAGTTCTCCAGACCACACCACGAGGCAGGACCGCACCACGAGGCCAAAGGACGGCACCCGGACCATGAGGACGCGGGACGGAGTAGGGCGCATCTCCGACGACAGCGAGGACGACGCGCCGGTTTACAGCGTTTCCACGGAGCACCCCCGTTACTTCATTGAGGTAGTAATACAAGGGCCCCCTGTTAGAATGGAGGTGGACTCGGGTTCTTCATACTCCATTATTTCCCAGGGGGAGTTCATGAAAATCGCCCCCCGCATGCGGCCCAAGCTCAAGGCGTTGAGGGCCACACTGAAGGACGTGCAAGGGAACCGCATCCCAGTGTTGGGGGTTGGGAAGTTCCGGGTCCAGTTTAAAAAGCACACCGCAACGCTTCCCCTAGTCGTCCTCAAGGGACTCAATGGTTCCAGCCCCTGGGGTTGTTCATTTGGGGGGGGGGTACACGCCGTGGAAGCACACGCCGCCGGGACTGATCCAATACAGAGCGTGTGCGACGCGCACCCCGAGGTTTTTAAAAAGGGGCTCGGGAAATTCAAGGGCCCCCCAGTGACTTTCGACCTGGACCCTGGAGTACGTCCAATCAGACTTAAACCGCGCAGAGTGCCCTTCGCACTAAAGGACAAAATAGAGGCGGAGTTGGACAAATTAGTGGGCCAGGGGATTCTTGTTCCTGTTGATTCTGCGGAGTGGGAAACTCCAATTGTAACAGCGCTCAAGGCCAACGGGGAGGTCCGCATATGCGCTGATTACAAGTGCACCATCAATAAGGCGATCCGCCCTAATGCGTATCCGGTGCCGGTAGTCAGCCACTTGTTGGCCAGGTTACACGGGGGGAGGTGCTTTGCTAAACTCGACCTGGCCCAAGCCTACCAGCAACTCCCGGTGACCCCCGCCGCAGCTGCTGCGCAGACCATAGTCACCCACAAAGGGGCGTTCCAGGTATCGCGCCTACAATTCGGCGTGAATTCGGCGCCCGGGATCTTCCAGTCACTTGTGGAACGCCTCCTGAAGGGGTTAGAGGGGGTGTTGCCCTACTTTGATGACGTATTGATTACAGGGGGGAGCCGGGCCGAATTAGCAACTAGGTTGGGAAAGGTCCTGACAATATTCGAAAAGGCGGGGTTGCGGTTGCGGAAAGACAAATGCGTCTTCTTCGCCACAGAGGTTGAGTTCCTAGGGTTCCGTGTCACTCCCGAGGGAATTAGACCAGCCCAATCCAAGGTAGCCGCCATCAAGAAGGCCCCTCACCCCACATCCAAGCCCAAGTTGCAGTCGTTCCTCGGACTGCTCAACTTCTACCACTCCTTCCTCCCGCGGAAGGCAGCCGTGGCAGAACCGCTACACAAATTGTTAAAAAAGGATGAGGCATGGAAGTGGGGCGACGACCAGGAGAAGGCTTTCAATGACCTGAAGCGACTCCTGGCATCAGATGCCGTACTGACCCACTTCAATCCCAAACGCCCAGTGGTCCTGATATGCGATGCATCCCCGGTGGGGGTGGGGGCGGTGTTATGCCACGTGCTGGAGAATGGTAGGGAGGCCCCGATAGCGTTCTACTCTAGGTCCTTGTCCCAAGCAGAGAGGAACTATGCTCAGACAGACAGAGAAGCACTAGCAATAATTGCGGGGACCAAGAAATTTCATGATTTTGTGTATGGCCGCCCCTTCACCATAGTGACTGACCATAAGCCTTTGTTAGGCATTTTCACCGCAGATAAGCCCACACCCCAAATCCTGTCCCCGAGAATGCTCAGGTGGGCCATTTTTCTCAACGCGTATCAGCACGCGTTGGTATACCGGCCCGGGAGGGAGATCAGCCATGCCGACGCCCTGTCGAGGTCCCCCATTCCCCCGGGATTGCTGCCACGTGGACAAAGTAGAGAGGGACCATCAGGTCTTAATGATAGAGGTTCTAGACTCCCCTCCCGTAGTACCGGCCGACATCGCCAAAGCGACAGGCAAGGACAAAACGCTGGCCACAGTCTGCTCCTGGGTACAGAAAGGGTGGCCCGTGTCTTCCCCAGCAGCGGAATTCGACACATTTTTCAAAAAGAAACTAGAGTTGTCCCTAGAGAGGGGTTGCCTTTTGTGGGGACAGCGGGTAGTAATCCCCACGCCTCTCCGGCCGAGGGTGCTTAAACTGCTGCACGTCAGCCACCCGGGGATCGTCCACTCAAAGGCGCTGGCCCGCAGTTACTTTTGGTGGCCCCAGCTAGACGCCGACATCGAACACATGGTCGGCACTTGTGAAGCGTGCCAAAGCTCAAGGCCAGAAGAGGCTCGCTCGCCACCTAGGGAGTGGGACACGGCAAGGGGCCCCTGGTCCCGGGTACATGTAGACTTTGCTGGCCCGTTCAGGGGAACGCTTTTCCTCCTCATGGTGGACGCGTTCTCCAAGTGGTTGGAGGTCATTCCAGTCTCAAGCACCTCCTCGGCCACAACAATCAAACAGTTAAGGAGGGTCTTCTCCACGTTCGGTTTACCCGACACCCTCGTCAGCGATAACGCCAGCTGTTTCACGTCCGCCGAGTTCGGGGCTTTCATGGAGCGCAACGCCATTCGGCACGTCACCTCTGCCCCCTTTCACCCGGCCACCAACGGCCAAGTAGAGCGCCTCGTGCGCACCACGAAAGACGCGCTTCTGCGCATGGGCCCCGGAGACCTCGACCTGAAATTGTGCCAATTCCTGCTAAGATACAGGGTCACCCCACTAGCGTCAGGGTACTCCCCCGCAGAGCTGTTGATGCGCAGGAAGCTGGCCACGGGAATCTCCAAGCTAGACCCCACGAGAGTAGAGGACAAGGGGCGGAACATAGGGGTGGAACCCACAAAGAGTTTCAGCATAGGCGCCCCGGTGCATTGCAGGAACTACGCCAGCGCGGGGCCAGCCTGGGTGCCGGGCACCGTAGTAGAGCAAACCGGCCCCGTCTCATACCGCGTAGAAACCAGTACAGGCTTCCTGTGGAGGCGACACGTGGACCAACTCAGGCGCAGGGTCCCCGGAGAGCAGGACGCAGACGAGAATAGCATCGAATCAGCGTTAGGGTACTCCCCCACCTGTTTAGCCCAAGGGGGAGGAAAAGGGGAGCATGGGTCCCCACCAAGGGGGGAGGGAAGGCAATCGATCCACAGAGATCTTTTGCGGGAGTCCCCGACAGAGAGGAGGAGCCCCGATCACACTCATACCCCGCGGAAGTCTCCCCGAAATTCAGATGCCCATAGAAGTTTAGACGTTGATTTACAGTACCAGGGGGAGTTAGCGGAGTGGTCCCCCACCCGTCCTAGCGAAAAGAGGGGTTTCAGTTCAGCCCCTGGTACCTCCAGTCCCAGTAGCCCCTGTGAGTTAGAATGTGATATAGCGCCACTTTCCCGGAGACCGACACCCCCAAGACGGGAGGCATCAGCGAGTCCGCCCACCACAGTCTCAGGGTCCCCCGAGCAGGGATCAGAAGGTAGCCGAACCGCAAGGGCGACCTCATCGGTTCCGCGGTTCACAATAGGTGGATCCCCGGGGTCAGAGAGCAACAGGCAGGGGTTCACCTCCCAACTATTCATTCCCTTCCCATCCCCGGGCGCGAGGCAGGCACGGACGCCCCACGGAGCCACTAACGAATCCCCGTTTCCCGTTGCAGGACAAGCACCCGCGGAGTCAGGGATCACAGGCTCTCCAGTACTAGGGCAGACGCAAGCGCGTCCCAAGCGCACGTGCGGCAAGCCACAATGGTTGCGGGACTTCGTCCCATCCTAGGGGGGAGGGATGTTATGTATGTATGTATGCATGTTCATTATACTGTAAAGGCAAGAATGTAACCACTCCAGATACAAACGATACCAGCTGTAAAGGAACGCGAGCAGACAGCCCATAGAGGGCAGCTGCGAGCGTTCAGCCTCACATGGTTCACATTGCTCAATCACGGACAGCCGCGGGAAAACCTTCCCCGCATTCAGCAGCTGAAGAAAGAGGCGTGCCTGGGCGAGGCCACACCGGTAGCAGCCAATGAGCTACCGTGCTACAAGATTCAAATGTAGAGAGCTACTGTATATATTGAGTTGTATCACCGCCATTACCTCATGCTTCACTGGAACCTCATGTAATAAACCTGCGTTAAACCAACCTTTCGGTTGTCCGGCTGTCTTTGGTCCCATACACCAAAACTACAACTACCAAAATCTTCCAACTAGTCATGCTGGCTGGGAAATTCTGGGAGCTGTGGTGTTCCTCCCTAAATGAAATTTGCAAACATGCTGTTAAACTTGGAAGTTCAGTCGATTAAGCCAGTGTGTTATTATGGAAAGAATGAGGGACTCAGACATCAGAGGTCTGGGTTCAGGTCTCTAGTTGGAAACTCACTATTGTGTGTTTGTGTGGGGGCATTGGTGAGTCCCTGATAAGCCTATTAGGGTTCTTATAAGTTGGATGAGACTTCATGGCACATAATATACACATTAATTCTTCAACTCCTTTTCATAATCAGGTAAGCTACTGTCGCCACCACACCTTATGCTGCAAATTCCCTCTGTTAATTTGCTAATTATATTGAGAAATATTTTTCTTTCCTCTCTCTTGCATCCAACACCAGTCTGTGTATGACTTGGACAGTTATGAGAAAGAGGTATCTCTCTCTCTCTCCATTTTCTCCTACTCTGAATAAATGTATGAATTAAAATCTATGCTTCCACCCTTTCACAGTCATTTTCCCACTTAAAGGTATCAAACAAGCTGCACACATCTGGCTTAGGAACAATGTCTCCAAGACTGAGGATGAGACTAGCATGAATCCTTCATTACTGTTAACACTGTGCATGTAATGGAGTTTGCAATAATGTATTTGCATGCATGTCAGCAGAGATGGCTGAACACCGTGAGCCACTGTGGGACAGACTGAGAATGCTGGGCTAAAATTTGGCAATCCCTTTTTGACCATGAAACTCATGACCTGACTTTGTGTTTGGGCCACTCATTCTTTTCAGGGCCTGACCTACTCCCCAGGAGCATTTTTGAAGATAATCTGATAAAGAGTTCTGAAGAATTAACATGTGTGCACATTCTTGGAAGGTCAGTGCAACAAATGGATTGCTCGCCTATGGGCTCTGTGCAATTGTGAGTAAGCTGATAAGCTTGTCTATTCCTGAAGAAAAGTGTATGAACTACTAGAGAAAATACAGTTTATTACACAACTGTCAAAAAGTTGTATCTTCCAAGCAACTTCTTTATATGTAACAAATATTGGTAACCTTGAAGCACTTCCCTTCCCCCCCAATGCAGCACTGAAAACTCAAAAGGCCAGGAGATGTTAAGAGAGTTCATTTGACTGCTGGTAAGACTTCTTGTCACCAAGCGTTCTTAGTTGTGCTATCTGGGATTTATGCTTGTAAGATTTATCATTTGGCCATGAGCATGCTTCTCTCCTCTCCTCATGTGGTATATAAAAAGGACACTGATTCAGTTGATTTATCAAAGATGACTATATCAGCCATGCAAAAGTGTCTTCAGCTACTTAGGCAAAACCATCTGTCAGAAGATAGCAAGGTTACCTCCATTAGAACTTTATAAAGTTATTTTTTAAAAAACTGCAACTCCCAGAATGCTGTATCTAGTATGGTCAATGGGATTCCAGGATTTGCGGTCCATAAGAGCAACTTTTCCACTTAGCACTTAGGCAGGTCAGCATTTTTAGTCCCATAGTATAGATAAGGTCACTAAGGATGAGAGCTAGCGCCTTGCCTATGTTCTACTGATATATCCACTATTCACAAAATCTGAACAAAGGACCTCCAAATTGTTAATCTTAGATGCTCCACCCTGTCAGCCATGTCTGCAGCAAAGCAGAGATGTTTAAGATTCTCTGCATTTAAGAAAAAGTGGTGAGAGTTGTGATGGCAGATGGGGGCGGGGAGGGGAGAGCAAAATCAGGTCATTGTTTTCAGCAGATTTGTTCCAGGTAAACCAAGCCAGCTCAGCTGACTCACAATCATGCTGAAACAGTTGCTGGCAAGAGCTCTGAAAAGCCTTCAATCCCATTGCAATTTATCGCAAGGAGTGGGCGTCAAATCTTTGGATTAGACAAGGTGTTGTCAGCACATGAAGTAGGTAAGGAGAGAAAAGCTGGATCATAACCAGCCTGAAGGGTCCTTCCTATGCTACCCCTAACAATCCCATTCAAGCAGGTGGATCTGTCATTTAGAATCTACAACAGCACTAACGATAATGTCCAAAAGTTAAGGAGACACATTTCAATGGGATGACTAACATAATCTCGCTGACTTGAATCACAGCCTGAAATTGGGTTGTCCTTGTGGTATAATCAGTGTGCTGCTTATTACACTCACAGATGATAACCAAGCTAAATCTTAATGAGTTGTGGGAAAGAAAACAATAGGGCTCTTTGCCAGAAACATGTTCACCTTGACAACACACCTACAGCCCAGGTACAAAGATCACCATTGTTTACTTGTTAAACTGACAGAAAGGATTATGGCCTGTTTGTGTTCATCAACAACACACATGGATCATAATAATTTCTAAGGGGCCATTCAACAATTATGTAATCCTTGAAGGGGGGACAGGGTCTGCCATCGGAATTACGGAAAAATGTGTGTGTGTGTGTGTGTGTGTGTGTGTGTGTGTGTGTGTGTGTGTGTGTGTGTGTGTGTGTGTGTGTGTGTCAGGTCAAAGATTACATAATTCATTTGGAGCTGTTGTGCATTAGGCACCAATAGTGAAAAGTTCTAATAATTAGAGTTTCGATACAAAAGCTCTGTATTATGTAATTTTAAAGCGGTGTGTGTGTGTGTGTGTGTGTGTTTGAAGCTAAAATTATGGTCAGAATACATAGGGGGGAGGGGGTCAATTTCCCCCCCAAAATGGATCACATAGTTGTTGAATGGCCCCTAATCATTGCCTCTTATCATGATGGGTAGTTTTGTGTGTCCCAAACATATCTGAAATACCCAGAGCTCAAAACCCCTTACTTTTCGTTTTAATAGTACAACTCCAAACTCAATGTAAGTAGATATCCAGAAGTTGGAAGAGTTGCCTTTTGTTTGTTTGTTGAAAACATCCATAATCCACCAAGCACCATGGCCCCTGGGAGTTGCAGTGTAAAAGGAAATGTTACAAGTTTGGATATCAGATGCAACCACAATACAGGTTGCCAAAACTGTTGTAGGGTTTGTTGAGTCCGGAACAAGAAGTATTCTAACCAGCAGGATCGGGTTAAACTCAGTGATTCTTTAATCAGCTCATACTTCGGACTGGGGACTATGTACAGGGGTGGCCTCTATATATACACAGTGATTTAACCGTTACAGAATTAGATACATTTAGGCGGGCTTCCGGAGGGCAAACAAAGTTCTACATTTACCGCGCTGACATGTATTTGAATTTTGCGCCTCTTACAATGGCATGCTTCTGTGCTTTATTTTCGGTGCGATTTTATTTTTAAAAAGGAACTAAGCTTTGGACACAACAGGGTTGTAATACCAACTGAAGACGAAGCTACTGCTTAGCAAGGGTGATGCAGGGAAAGATGTATCAAAAACAGAAAGTTCCGTTGGTTCAAAATGCATCAGCCAGATTGCTGGCTGGCATCATTTATATGGAGTATATAATGCCCCTGCTACCACTGCAATGGCTACCAGTCTATTTTTAAGCTTAGTTCAAAATGCTGGTCATTGCCTATAAAAGACCTATATAGCTTGGGTCCAGGCTGTTTCAGAGACTATATCTTCCCATACACTATAAGCCTTATTGGCCCTTAAGATCATCAGAGGAAGCCATTCTCTTAGTCCCACTGCCATGACAGGTATGCTTGAAAAGGACACATAAGAGAGCCTTCTCTGTGGCACCTACCAAACTGTAGAATCCCCTCCCTCCGGAGGTTTGGTTGACACCCCCCTCCCCCCAATTTAATTCTTCCACTGACAGTTGAAGACCCATCTCTTCAGGTAGGTTTTTAACTTGTAACTGAGCCCGTGAATTTTGGTTTTTCACTTTTTTAGCTTCTTAGTTTTTTTCAAAAGTTAATGGTTTAATCCAGGGGTGCCCAAACTACGGCCCACAGGCCGGAAGTAAAATGTGCCCACACATGTGTAGAACACTGCTTATGGCACATTTTACTTCCGCTTCCAGGGGCAGTGCGGGCTGGATGAATTGGCTTCAGGTGTTGGAACTGGCAGCGTTCTTTTAGTGTATGAGAACCAAGACAATAGAACAGCCGAAAGGTTGGCTTAACACATCTTTATTGCATGATGGTCCGGGGGAACATGTGGTAATGGCGGATGAACAGCTCAATATATACTGTGGCTATACATTTGAATGTGGCTCCTCGATGGCCTATTGGCTACTGTCTGCGTGACGTCATTCCCCGTCATGCCCTTCTTGTCCAGGTGAGGTGATGGCGGGAATCTTCCCGCGCTGTAGGTATTTGGGGAATTGGAACCATGTGAGCTGGGCGCTCGCTATTGCCCCTAGTGGTCACTAGCTCGCGTCCTGATACAGTGTTACAGCTGGTGATTATTATATCCACTCATCCGAGTGTTACATTATTAAAGGCACAATATTCCAAACACAACATCCCTCCCCCCTAGGATGAGACGAAGTCTCTCATCCAATATGGTTTATTGCAAGCGCGTTTTGGGCGCAAGGCTGGCTGGCTTGTCCCGGGGGCGCTATCACTTATGTGTTCCCTGGTCTCTTGTCCTGCAATGGGAGAGGGAGACTCGTTAGTGACTTGCCGCAGATCTGCGGCTTTCGGGGTAGGGGTAAACTCCATTGTGGGAAAACCGGGGGCACTGGGGGCTAACGAAAACCCCCACTTCTCGCTTGGATGGGTGGGGGACCACTCCGAAACCCCCCCGGTTTTGTAACTCAAAATCAAAATCATCTTCTGGGGTATCTGTGGGGGTATCCCTCAGGATATTTGTGGGGAAAAACTTATTCCCTTCCCCCCTTGGTGGGGACCACTGACCCCCCTCTTCTCACCCTTGGGCTAAACGGGTGGGGGAGAACCCTAACGTTGAATCCTGTTCCGCGCTGTCCGCGCTCTGGTTTCTGGAAACCCGACGCCAGAGTTGGTCCGCATGTCGCCTCCAGAGTAGACCTGTGCTGGTCTCGACGCAGTATGACATGGGACCCGTTTGCCCAATGACTACGCCCGGCACCCAGGCTGGCCCTGTGCTAGCATAGTTTCTGCAATGGACCGGGGCGCCTATTTCGAAACTCTTTGTGCCCGCTAACCCAATGTTCCTCCCAGTGTCTTCCACCCTCGAAGGGTCTAGCCTGGTCAGTACCGTGGTCAGTTTTCTACGCATTAGGAGCTCTGTGGGCGAGTATCTTGACGCTAGGGGGGTCACCCTATATCCCAGCAAAAACTGGCACAACTGCAGGTTTAAATCCCTGGGGCCCATGCGCCTCAGCGCGTCTTTGGTGGTACGCACGAGGCGTTCTACTTGGCCATTCGTCGCCAGGTGGAACGGCGCGGAGGTGATGTGCCGGATGGCGTTGATTTTGGTGAATGCCCTGAATTCGGCGGACGTGAAGCAACTAGCGTTATCGCTAATGAGCGTGTCGGGTATGCCGAACGAACTGAACACCCTGCGCAATTGTTTAATTGTTGCGGCTGAGGAGGTGCTCGCAACCGGGATGACCTCCAACCACTTGGAGTAAGCATCCACTATGAGGAGAAAAAGCGATCCTCTGAAAGGGCCCGTGAAGTCAATGTGCACGCGGGACCACGGCCCCTTTGCCGCATCCCATTCCCTGTGCGGAAGTCGAGCCACTTCGGGCAGGGAGCTATGGCAACTCTCATTGGCGTCCAACTGGGGCCACCAGAAGTAGCTCCTGGCCAGAGCCTTGGAGCGGACAATTCCAGGGTGGCTGACGTGCAGCAGCTTGAGCACTCTTGCTCTCAGGGACTCAGGGACGACCACCCGCTGGCCCCACAGGAGGCAACCCCTCTCCATGGACAGTTCTAACTTTTTCCTGAAAAACGGGGCAAATTCCGCCGCCAGGGAGGACGTTGGCCACCCTTTCTGCACCCATGAACTAACCAGGGCCAACGTCTTGTCCCTGCCCGTCGCCTTGGCGATCTCTGCGGGCACTACGGGGGGTGAATCTAGGACCTCTATCATGAGCACTTGGTGGTCTTGTTCCACCTCGCACACGTGGCTGCCTGTGTGGGGGAGGGGAGACCTCGACAGGGCGTCCACGTGGTTTATGTCCTTTCCAGGGCGATACACCAGCGCGTTCTGGTACGCGTTTAAAAAAATGGCCGACCTGAGCATCCTAGGGGACAGAATCTGTGGCGTGGGCTTGTCTGCGGTAAAAATGCCTAGCAGGGGCTTGTGGTCAGTCACGATGGTAAAGGGGCGGCCATAGAGGAAATCGTGGAACTTCTTCGTCCCAGCAATTATCGCTAATGCCTCCCTGTCTGTCTGTGCGTAGTTACGCTCTGCCTTAGACAGGGACCTGGAGTAGAACGCCACTGGGGCCTCCCGCCCGTTCTCCAACACGTGGCACAGGACCGCCCCCACCCCCACTGGAGATGCATCACATAACAGAACCACTGGTTTCTTGGGGTCAAAATGGGTTAATATGGCGTCCGAGGATAAGAGTTGTTTCAGCTCATTGAATGCCCTCTCCTGGCTCTCGCCCCATTTCCACGCCTCGTCCTTTTTTAGCAACTTATGAAGTGGCTCTGCTACCGACGCCTTCCTAGGCAGGAAGGAATGGTAGAAGTTTAAGAGCCCTAGGAACGACTGCAGTTCAGGCTTGGAGGTGGGGCGAGGAGCATTTTGAACGGAGGCCACCTTTGATTCGGAGGGTTTAATGCCCGCAGGGGTTACCCGAAAACCCAGGAACTCAACCTCTTTTGCGAAGAAGATGCATTTGTCTTTCCGCAACCTTAACCCCGCCTTTTCAAATACTGTCAGTACTTTGTCTAGTCTCTCAGCCAGTTCTGACTCACTCCCCCCCGTTATCAATACGTCATCAAAGTATGGCAAGACCCCCTCCAGACCCTTTAAGAGGCATTCCACGAGCGATTGGAAGATACCTGGCGCCGAGTTCATGCCAAATTGCAGGCGCGTCAACTGAAATGCCCCCTTATGAGTGACTATCGTCTGTGCAGCAGCTGCAGCTGGGGTTACCGAGAGCTGCTGATAAGCCTGCGCCAGGTCAAGCTTTGCGAAACACTTTCCCCCATGTAACCTGGCCAACAGGTGGCTGACTACCGGCACCGGATACACATTTGGGCGTATCGCCTTATTAATGGTACATTTGTAATCAGCGCATATTCGAACCTCCCCGTTGGCCTTAAGCGCTGTTACAATCGGAGTTTCCCACTCCGCGGAATCAACAGGAACAAGGATCCCCTGGCCCACCAATTTGTCCAGTTCCGCCTCTATTTTGTCCTTAAATGCAAAAGGCACCCTTCGCGGTTTGAGTCTTATTGGGCAGACCTCCGGATCCAGGTCGAACGCGACTGGGGGCCCCTTGAATTTTCTGAGTCCCTTCTTGAACACTTCGGGATGCGCGTTGCACACCTCCTGAATTGGGTCAGTCCCAACGGCATGCACCCCCCCCCCCCAATGAACAAACCCAGGGGCTTAAACCATTGAGTCCCGAGGAGGCAACAACTCCCCCCTTTGAGAACAACCAGGGGAAGTTCCGCGGCGTGCTGCTTGTATTGGACCTTGAATTTTCCAACCTCCAACACCGGAATGCTATTCCCCTGCACGTCCCGCAGCGTAGACCTCAGTGCTTTGAGCTTGGGCTGCACGTTGGGGGAAATTCCCAAAAACTCCCTCTGGGAAATGATGGAATATGAGGAACCCGAGTCTATCTCCATCTTAACAGGGACCCCTTGCACCAGTACCTCAACAAAATATCGTGGGTGTCCTAAGGACATGCTGTGGACTGCTGTGTCGTCGTCGCTGTCGTCGGAGATGCGGCCCACGCCGTCCTGCTTTATCGAGGGCCGGACGCCTTCCTGGCCTTTCGGTGGGCGGTCTGTTGAGCCTCTCTGGTCTCTGCGCCGCCGTCTGCAGACTTTGGCTATGTGGCCTCGGCGCCCGCAGTTGTGGCACTCGGCCTTCCTGAACGGGCACTTGATGCGGTCATGGAGCGACCCGCAGCCATCGCAACGCCGGCCATCCTTCCGCACCTTCCAGATGTCCTCGTCCTCGCTGCTCTCTGTGGAGGAGTGTGGTGCCCACCTGGCCGCTTGCACCGAGCCCGCTGCCTTGTCGGGTTGTGGGGGCCTCGCTCTGAACCCCTTAACCCCGGCACTCATGGCTTCCGCTGCCTGCGCCTCCTTCACGACCTCTTGCAGCGTCGGGGGCGGCTCCTTGTTCATCAGCTTTCGCTGAACCTCCTCGTCCCACAGGCCGCACAGCATGCGGTCCCTGAGGGCGATTTCCAGGTTCTCCCACTTGCATGGGCCGGCGGCCAAACGGAGGGCCGCTGCGAAGGCAGCCACGGACTCACCAGGCGCTTGGACTCTCTTCCAGAACGCGTCCCGAGCCGAAAACATTGAAACCGAGGGCTGGAAATGGTCGCGCATTGCTTTCAGGAGCTGCTTGACCGGCACTTCGTTCACCTTCTTTGGAGACACCAGGTCCACCAATACCTTCATGGCGGGAAACCCGAGCATCCTGATGAGAATGGCCCTCTTCTTCCCCTCGTCTGAGATGTCGGACACCATCAGTGCGCTTTGGAAGTCCATCTCGAACAGCTCCCATTCTTCCGGTTTGTTGATGTTGAAACCGGCCTGCGTTGTCTTGATTCCGTGGGGATCCATAATCCCATCCTCGTCGCCAATTTAGTGTATGAGAACCAAGACAATAGAACAGCCGAAAGGTTGGCTTAACACATCTTTATTGCATGATGGTCCGGGGGAACATGTGGTAATGGCGGATGAACAGCTCAATATATACTGTGGCTATACATTTGAATGTGGCTCCTCGATAGCCTATTGGCTACTCTCTGCGTGACGTCATTCCCCGTCACGCCCTTCTTGTCCAGGTGAGGTGATGGCGGGAATCTTCCCGCGCTGTAGGTATTTGGGGAATTGGAACCATGTGAGCTGGGCGCTCGCTATTGCCCCTAGTGGTCACTAGCTCGCGTCCTGATACAGAAGGTTACAGTGTTACAGCTGGTGATTATTATATCCACTCATCCGAGTGTTACATTCTTAAAGGCACAATATTCCAAACACAACAGTTCTGCACATGCATAGGCACATTTTACTTCTGCTTCCAGTGGGAGGAACCATGTGACTGGCCCACTGAACCACATGACCGACCCATAGCCCGAAACGTCTGGGCACCCCTGGTTAATCACTGAATATGTTTTATTTATGCTAATTTAATTGTTTTTAATTTGTTGTTTATATTTTTTTAAACTTGCCTTTTAACTTTATGAGCTGCCTTGAGTCTTCTCATGGGGAGAAAGTAAAGGTAAAGGTCGCACTTGCTCAAAAACCAGTCATATCTGACTCTAGGGTTCAGTGCTCATCTCTGTTTATAGCCAAAGAGCCAGCACTGTCTGCATCTGCAGGTGTTTCCATGGTCATGTGGCAGGCTTGACTAGACACCGGAATGCACAGAACACTGTTACCTTCCCACCAAAGGGGTACTTATTTATCTACTTACAATTTCTTGGAGTAGCCATAATTGTCAACAAAAGAGTGAGGAAAGCAGTAATGGGATACAACATCAAAAATGATAGAATAATGTCAGTCAGAATCCAAGGCAAACCTTTCAACATCACCGTAATCCAAGTCTATGCACCAACCACTAGTGCAGATGAAGCCACAGTTGACCAGTTCTATGAGGACCTACAACACCTCATAGAACAGACACCAAGAAATGATGTCCACATTATCTTAGGAGATTGGAATGCCAAAGTAGGAAATCAAAAAGTAAATGGAATAACAGGCAAGTTCGGTCTTGGAACACAGAATGAAGCAGGGCAAAGATTGATAGAGTTCTGCCAAGAGAATGCACTAGTCATAGCAAACACCCTCTTCCAGCAACACAAGAGGCGACTTTACACATGGACATCACCAGATGGCCAGCATCGAAATCAGATTGATTACATACTCTGCAGTCAAAGATGGAGAACCTCCATTCAATCAGCAAAAACAAGACCTGGAGCAGATTGTGGCTCAGATCACAACCTACTGATCGCAAAATTCAGGCTTAGACTAAAGAAAATGGGGAAAACAATTAGACCAGACAGATATGACCTACACAACATCCCTAAAGAATACACGGTGGAGGTCATGAACAGATTTAATGTCCTGTACCTGATAGACAGAGTACCAGAAGAATTATGGACAGAGACGCGGGACATCATGCAGGAGGCAGCAAGAGAAACCATACCAAAAGAAAAGAAGCATAAGAGAGCAAAGTGGTTGTCTGATGAGGCTTTTAAAATAGCAGAGGAAAGAAGGAATGCAAAAGTCAAAGGAGAAAGGAAAAAATACAACCACCTGAATACAGAATTTCAAAGAAAAGCAAGGAGAGATAAGGAAAAATACCTGAACGAACAATGCAAAGAAATGGAGGAAAACAACAAAAGAGGCAGGACTAGAGATCTTTTCAAAAAAATTGGGGAAATCAAGGGAACATTTAAAGCAAAAATGAACATGATAAGGGACAAAGATGGAAAAGAGTTAGCTGAAGCATAAGAGATCAAAAAAAGATGGCAAGAGTACACAGAGGAACTCTACAAAAAGGACCTCAACACTCCTGATAATAACAATAATGAGAAATTTGAACTTGAACCAGACATTCTGGAGAGTGAAGTCAGAAAGGCCCTAAAAAGCACTGCAAACAATAAAGATAGTGGAAATGATGGTATCCCAGTTGAATTTTTCAAAGCCCTAAAAGATGATGGAATCAAACTACTGCATTCAATATGCCAGCAAATTTGGAAAACAAAACAGTGGCCACAGGATTGGAAAAGGTCAGTGTACGTTCCAATCCCCAAAAAAGGCAATGCCAAAGAATGCTCAAATTACCGAACAATTACGCTCATCCCACATGCCAGCAAGGTGATGCTCAAGATAATACAGGATAGACTTCAACAACATGTGGAGAGAGAACTACCAGAGGTGCAGACTGGTTTCAGAAGAGGCAGGGGACTAGAGACAACATTGCCAACATATGTTGGATCATGGAGAAAACAAAAGAATACCAGAAACAAGTCTACTTTTGTTTTATTGACTACACCAAGGCTTTTGACTGTGTGGACCACAACAAAATGTGGCAAGTAATTAAAGAGATGGGAATACCAGAACACCTCATATGCCTCATGAGAAATCTGCTCACGAACCAAGAAGCAACAGTTAGGACAGAACACGGAATGACAGAGTGGTTTGGAATAGGAAAAGGAGTAAGACAAGGCTGCATTTTATCACCCTGCTTATTCAATCTATACACAGAGCACATAATGCACAATGCAGGGATGGAGGAATCACAATATGGGATCAAAATTGCTGGGAGAAACATCAACAATTTGAAATATGCAGACGATACCACCCTAATGGCAGAAAGTGAGAAGCTCCTACTTAGGTTGAAAGAAGAGAGTGCAAAAGCTGGCCTGAAACTCAACATCAAGAAAACCAAGATAATGGCAACAGGTCCGATCAGTCCCTGAAAAATAGATGGGGAAGAAGTAGAAGCAGTGACAGATTTTACTTTCCTGGGATCTAAGATCACTGCAGATGGCAACTGTAGCCATGAAATAAAAAGACGACTGATTATGGGGAGACAAGCAATGAGAAACCAGGGGAATATAGTGTAAAGCAGAGACATCACCTTGAAAACAAAAATTCGCATAGTCAAAGCAATGGTATTCACAGTGGTAATGTATGGGTGTGAGAGCTGGACCATTAGGAAGGCTGAGTGCAGAAGAATAGATGCCTTTGAGATGTGGTATTGCAGGAGAGTCCTGAGAGTCCCTTGGAAAGCAAAGAGAACAAATAGGTCAATATTGGAAGAAATCAATCCTGACTGTTCATTGGAGGGACAAATAGTGAAGATGAAGCTAAAGTACTTTGGACATCAAATGAGAAGGGAGGACTCACTTGAGAAGGCCTTGATGCTGGGAAAGGTGGAGGGAAAGAGAAGAAAGGGGCGTCCAAAGATGAGATGGATAGATGGTATTGTGGACACAATGGGCACAGAGCTTGGTGGGCTGAGGAGAATGATGGAGGATAGAGGTGCCTGGAGGAAAATGGTCCATGGGGTCGCAAAGGGTCGGAATCAACTGTGCGACTGAACAACAACAAATTTATTGCTTTCAAATGGATGGGAGTTCACTCTGTCGTGCAGCACTTCGGTCTTGAACTGCTGACCTGCCAACCTTCCAGGCAACAAGTTCAGCTTCTTAACCACTAAGCCACTGCAGTCCTACATGGAGGAGGGAGGCGATCTATAAATGAGGCTAAATAAATAAATAAATGTAAAATATTTTGCAGACAGAGGCACAGAACAAGATGGTAGACCAGGGGTTGCCAACCTTTTTAAGTCAGGGGCCGGGTAACACTCCCTCAGACAGTTGGTCTGGAGCATTTATGGCTGTCGTAAATGTATTTGCGACAGCCACGGGCACATTTACAGCTGTTGTAAACATGTCAATTTCTGGTGGCAGCGGCGCCATGGGCCAGATAATTTGGTGCCATGGGACGGGTTTGGCTCATGGGCCATAGGTTGCCCACCCCTATGGTAGGAAGTTAGAAAAAGACAGTGGGAAAAGGTAGAGGGGAAAGAAGAAGAGAAGACTAAAAAGAAGGTGGATTGTGGAGAAGATTTGATTAAGTTGAGAGCAAAGCAGAAGAGCAGATTCAACCAGTGGGGACACAGGGACTGTGAAGGGCAGGCAAGTAGTAGGTCTAATATAGGACAGATGTCTCGGGACATAATTCTACATTACATTCGCGTTTAAATCATGTTATTGTTACAGAGATATGGTTTAGGAGAGTTTTGTATCTGAGAAACCTGGCTTGTATTTTAAATGCAAGTACTGTAGTTGCAAGTATTCTGACATTCAAGAATTTTTTTACTATGCTTGCATTTTCAGTCACCTAAGGAAAATCAGGACTGCATTTCAGTGTTTTGCACGTGAAAGGTCCCAGTGTTTTTAATGTTTACTGCATTTTTTTTACTATTTTTTTCATGTGTATTGGTGTTCACTGCTGATTTGTCACTAAATCAGGCGGTATATAAGTAAAGGTAGGTAAAGGTAAAGGTTTCCCTTGGTCAAAAGCCAGTTGTATTCGACTCTAGGGTTCAGTGCTCATCTCTGTTTCAAAGCCGAAGAGCCAGCACTGTCTGCATCTGCAGACGTTTCCATGGTCATGTGGCAGGCATGACTAGACAACAGAGTGCACGGAATGCTGTTACCTTCCCACTGAAGTTTATTTATCTACTTGCAATTTCTTGCTTTCAAACTGCTAGGTTGGCAGGAGCTGGGACAAAGACGGGAGCTTATTCCATCTTGCAGTACTCGGGAATCGAACTGCTGACCTTCCGCCTCCCAGTCAGCGTCTTAACCACTTGAGCCACTGCAGTGCTATAAATAAATAAATAAAGACTGGGGTACCCTTCTCTGTTTCTAAAATCCCAAGCTCAACTGTTGAGAAGGATGTCTTGATTTAGTACTTGGCTTGTAATAAATTAGCAACAAAATCAAGGGAGCAAGCAAACAAACAAACACAAAAGTCGAGTTTATTTATTTATTGATTCTTCAAATTTATATTGCCGCCCAACTCGCAACGTCTCTGGGCAGCTAACAACAATTAAAAGCAACATCAAACTAATTAAAAAGGCCTTAAAAACCCCATTAAAATTCTAAATAATTTACCCACTCACCCCATCCATTAAAAGAGAGAGAGAAATCTTTATATGAGTTCCAGAATCCTCTGCAACATTGTGAAGGATTATGGTTTGCACTTTTCATAACATGCAATCTCTTAATGCCCCAACCAACACTATCCCTGTGTGCAATTGCATGGCTTATTTGTGCTATCAGAATGGCCCAGGAAAAGCTACCTCCTTTCTGTTTCACTGGGTATTCATACCCAGGTTCAACCTTGTTGGTCTACCTCTACGTGATGGCAGCACAGGACCTTCTGAATCAGAGACAAGTCTGGTGTCCCAAAGGGATTGGTCATGAGGAAGTACATGGCCCAAAGTTTTGTCACTTCTTTGAACTTCCTTCCAACCATCTGCTCTTCTCAGTAATATCCTCTCCTCCATGCCTCCCCTATGTTTCCTTCCTCCACTATGGCATCTTTCACAATTGTCACCCATAGTACAACAATACCATGACTCACCTGACATGGCATGTTGATGAGACAAAAGGCAATCCCTTCCCTCAGGACAAGCAGCCTCTCACCTTCCAAACTCAACCCGCCTCTGCTATAAGTTGTGTGTGGGTCTTTCACAAGTTCACAGTGCCCCCATTGAACTGGGTTGGCCCAGTTGCTCCACAGTTTGATAGGCATCTGGAAAAGGCTTCGATGGAGTTGACAGTCAACACTGTGTTAGGAGGAAGAGGTAGATGTATGAATTCAGAGCGTAGGAAGGGGCTGAGGACTCACCTTGTTCACAGTTGCAATCAATCAGGTGGGTCGCACACCTCCGACCTGTGTAATCTCACCTTTCTTTTGAGCAGTGCAGAGATAATGTTTTATTGTCTAAGTCACAGCCAGACTGATGTATTCTTTACTTTAACTGTATAATAGATAATATAGACAGATTTAGGAGAAGATATATCATCAAAGATACGGGGTGTAATCTGGCATACCAAGAAAAGTGCTACTGGTAAAACAAAACAGGTCTGCAGTATTATGCCTTCAAGAGATTAGGTAAAAGTCACCCTTGCTTGAAAGCCAGTTATATCTGACTCTAAGGTTCAGTGCTCATCTCTGTTTATAGTCAAAGAGCCAGCGCTGTCTGCGTCTGTAGATGTTTCTGTGGACACATGGCAGGCATGCCTCAACACCGGAGTGCACGGAATGCTATTTACCTTCCCACTGAAGTGGTCCCTGTTTATCTACTTGCAATTTCATGCTTTCGAACAGCTAGGTTGGCAGGAGCTGGCACAGAGACAGGAACTCACTCCATCATGCAGTACTCGGGAATCAAACTCTGACCTTCCAGTCATCAAGTTCAGTGTCTTTAGTGTCTTTTCCAGGAGACATAGAAGGAGTCACAATAAGGACTAACACAGGTTTATTGGTTGATGATCAGAACGAACATGTGGTAATGGCGGAGATACCTCACATTATATACAGTAGTACAATACATTTGAATCTGGCTGCATGGTAGCTCATTGGCTGCTACCGGCGTGACGTCATCCGGGTCACGTCCATCTTCGGTGGTGGATCGGTAGTAGTTTGCTGTTGCGGGGAGTTCCCGCGGCTGCAGGTGATTTGAGGAATGATAACCATGTGAGTTGAACACTCGCAGCTGCCCTCTATAGGCAGCTTGCTCGCGTTCCTTTAACAGCTGGGTTACATTGTGATTGTGGCCTGGTTACATTCATACATTTCTTAAAGCGACAATGTACATACATTAAGCCAGATAGAAATAACCAGGGAGGAGGTCCTTGCATGTCTTGTTAAGCTAAACACTAGCAAATCACCAGGACCAGATGGCATCCATCCACGAGTTCTCAGGGAACTTAAAGATGAAATTGCTGATCTCCTAGCCAAAATATATAATCTTTCCCTCAAATCAGGCTTTGTGCCTGATGACTGGAAGGTAGCGAATGTAACACCAATTTTCAAAAAAGGATCCAGGGGTGATCCAGGAAATTACCGACCTGTCAGTTTGACATGTGTCCCAGGTAAAGTGATGGAAACCATCCTAAAAGATAGAATTAATAGGCACATAGAAGAGAAGGCGCTGCTAAAGGAGAGCCAACATGGCTTTTGCAAGGGCAAATCATGCCTCACTAATCTGTTGGAATTTTTTGAGAGTGTCAACAAGCATGTGGATAAGGGGGATCCAGTTGACATTGTTTATCTGGACTTTCAGAAGGCTTTTGACAAGGTCCCACACCAAAGGCTCTTGAATAAACTTACCAGTCATGGAATAAAGGGACAGGTCTTGTCCTGGATCAGCAACTGGCTAAGGGACAGGAAACAGAGGGTAGCACTAAATGGACACTTCTCCAAGTGGAGGGAAGTCAAGAGTGGGGTCCCCCAAGGTTCAGTATTGGGACCCCTGCTTTTCAACCTCTTCATAAATGATCTAGAAGTAGGAGTAAAAAGCAAGGTAGCCAAATTTGCTGACGACACTAAATTATACAGGGTAGTGAAAACTGTGAGAGATTGTGAGGAGCTCCAGAGGGATCTCTCGACACTGGGGGAGTGGGCAAAACAGTGGCAAATGAGTTTCAACATTAGTAAGTGCAGAGTGATGCATGTTGGGGCAAAGAACCCCAATTACACTTATAAACTGATGGGGTCTGAACTCTCTGCGACAAACCAGGAAAGGGACCTTGGTGTCCTGGTGGACAACTCAATGAAGGTGTCAACCCAGTGTGCCTCAGCAGTGAAAAAAGCAAACTCAATGCTAGGGATCATTAGGAAGGGTATAGAAAATAAGTCAGCAAGTGTCATTTTGCCTCTTTATAAATCTATGGTGAGGCCCCATCTGGAATACTGTGTACAGTTCTGGTCGCCATACCTCCAGAAGGATATTATGGAGCTGGAAAAAGTGCAGAGGAGGGCAACCAGAATGATTAGGGGACTGGAACACCTTCCTTACCATCTGAGGCTGCAACGGTTGGGCCTCTTCACTCTTGAACGACGACGTCTAAGAGGTGACCTGATTGAAGTTTATAAAATCATGCACGGTGTGGACAAAGTAGATAAGGAAAAACTGTTTTCCCTATCGCATAACACTAGAACTAGGGGACACTCCATGAAACTTTTGGGTACTAGTTCTCAAACAAATAAGAGAAAGTACTTTTTCACCCAGAGGATTACTGGTCTATGGAACTCCCTGCCAGAAGAAGTGGTGACAGCTGTCAGTCTTGACAGCTTTAAGAAAGGATTAGACAAGTTCATGGAGGACAAGAGTATCAATGGCTATAATTATGGATACTTAAGGACAACCTCCGGGTTGGAGAGATAGGCAGGATATCTCTCAATATCATTTCCAGGGAATCCTAAGCAGGTGAAGGCATCTGCTTGGGAATACCCTGAAGGAAATGGTGAGCCACTGTGTGAGACAGAATGCTGGACTGGATGGGCTGTGGCCTGTTCCAGCAAGGCTGTTCTTATGTTCTTATGTTCTTATATCAAGCAACATTGTACATACACAACATCCCTCCCCCCTAGGATGGGACGAAGTCCCTCAACCATTGTGGCTTGCCGCACGTGCGCCTGGGGCGAGCGGCCGCTTGGCCTAACACAGGGGAGCCTGGCTCTGCGGAGTCCTGTCCTGCAACGGAAAGGGGGGACTCGTTAGTGGCTCGGTGTGGGCTCTGTGGGAACCTTGCATTGGGGGACGGGAATGGAATGAACAGTTGGGAAGTGAACTCCTGCCTACCGTTTGAGGAGCTGGGGGTCCCCCCCAGCATGAATCTCGGGACCGACGAAGAGACCCTCGTGGTCTCGCCACCCCCCGTTCCCTGCCTGGGAGTTCTGGGGACTGTGGTGGGTGAGCTCCCCCCCGATGCCTGCCTTGGGGGTGTTGGTCTCCGGGGAGCTGGAGCTATGGTATATTCTAACACAAAAGGACTGGGGGGACTGGAGGTACCAGGGGCTGAACTGAAACCCCTCTTTTCGCTAGGACGGGTGGGGGACCACTCCGCTACACCCCCTGGTACCGCAACTCATAATCATCATCAAACTGATCCCTCTCTTCCAAAGTATCCTCCTCTGTGGTTGAGAACCGAGGATATGCATTTGTATCCCCGGGTTCCGCCGTGTCTCCCCCTTGGGTAATGCGGGTGGGGGAGGACCCTAACGCTGAATCCCCTTCACTAGTGACCCGCCTTCTGAGTTGGTCGGCGTGCCTCCTCCAGAGTAGACCTGAGCTAGTCTCGACCCTGTAGGACACTGGCCCCGTCTGCTCGATGACTTCCCTGGAACCCACGCTGGCCCTGACGCCGCGTAATTCCTGCAGTGAACCGGGTCCCCTGCCGAAAAACTTTTGGAGCTCCCTCCCCCTATGTTTATGTTTCTCCCTTCATCCTCCACCCTGGACGGATCCATCCGGTCAAAAAGTGTTACCGGACGCCTCCTCATGAGGAGTTCGGCTGGGGAAAATCCTGAAGCTAAGGGGGTTATCCTGTAACAGATGAGGAACTGGCACACATGAAGGTTCAACTCACCGGGACCCATGCGCCGCAGTGCATCTTTCGTAGTGCGCACTTGGCGCTCTACCTGACCGTTTGTGGCGGGGTGAAATGGTGCAGCGGTGATGTGCCTGATGGCGTTCCGCTCAATAAACGTCTTGAACTCTGCAGATGTGAAAGTACTAGCGTTATCGCTAACAAGGACGTCTGGCAGGCCGAAACAGGCAAAAAGCTTGCGCAACTGCTTGATGGTTGCGGCGGAGGAGGTGCTGTTCATAGGGATTACCGCCAACCACTTGGAGTAGGAGTCGACTACCAGTAGAAACATGGACCCGCGGAAAGGGCCAGCGAAGTCGACATGGATCCGGGACCATGGTCCGCGGGCCGTATCCCATTCCCTATGGGGTAACCGGGACTCCTCGGGCCGAGAGCTCTGGCAGCTCTCACACGTGCCCACTAAACGCTCTATGTCCCCGTCTATCTGGGGCCACCAAAAGAAACTCCTGGCCAGAGCCTTGGAGCGCACGATCCCGGGGTGACTGGTGTGCAATAGTCTCAGTACCTTGGCCCTCAGCTTCTCTGGGATAACTACCCGCTGGCCCCAGAGTAAGCAGCCCCTTTCCAGCGACAGCTCTACTCTGCGCCTAAAAAATGGCCTGAACTCTTCATCGGGGGGAGTCGTGGGGCAGCCCTTCCAAACCCAGGAACTAACTTGGGCCAGCATCTTGTCGGCCGCCGTGGCCTTGGCGAGGTCGGCCGGGACAATGGGGGGGGGGGTGAGTCGAGAGACTCGATCAGTAGGACTTGGTGATCCTGCTCTACCTTGCATGTGGGGTCCCCTACACTTGGGAGGGGAGATCGGGACAGTGCGTCCGCATGGGAGATCTCCTTCCCTGGGCGATAGACCAGCTCATACTGGTAGGCGTTGAGGAAAATGGCCCAACGCAGCATTCTGGGGGATAGAATTTGCGGTGTGGGTTTGCCGGTAGTGAAGATCCCCAAAAGTGGTTTGTGATCGGTCACTACCGTAAACTCGCGGCCGTATAAAAAGTCATGGAACTTTTTCGTTCCGGCGATGATGGCTAGGGCCTCCCTATCAGTTTGCACGTAATTGCGCTTGGCCTTTGAGAGGGACCTAGAGTAGTACGCTACAGGGGCTTCCCTCCCGCTCTCCAACACGTGGCACAGGACCGCCCCCACCCCCACTGGGGACGCATCACAGACTAAAACCACTGTTTTTTTCGGGTCGAAATGGGTCAGGACAGCGTCCGAAGACAGGAGTGACTTAAGTTCCTTGAATGCTCTCTCCTGCCTGTCCCCCCACCGCCAAGCCACGTCCTTTTTGAGCAGCGCATGCAGTGGCTCCGCGACTGATGCCTTCCGAGGCAGGAAGGTATGATAAAAATTTAGGAGCCCTAGAAATGACTGTAGCTCCGGTTTTGCGGTGGGGCGAGGGGCGTTCTTCACAGCTGCAACCTTTGACTCAGAGGGTTTGATCCCGTCCGGGGTTACCTTAAAGCCCAGAAACTCGACCTCCCTCGCAAAGAATATGCATTTGTCCCTCCTCAGTCGAAGACCTGCCCTCTCGAACACTGAAAGGACCCCATCTAGCCTCTTTGCCAACTCTAATTCGCTCCCCGCCGTTATCAACACGTCGTCGAAGTATGGGAGGACGCTTGGAAGCCCCTTTAAAAGGCGTTCCACGAGGGACTGGAAGATTCCGGGGGCCGAATTCACGCCAAACTGAAGGCGCGTTACCTTAAACGCCCCCTTGTGTGTCACTATCGTTTGCGCGGCGGCAGCAGCCGGGGTTACAGAGAGCTGCTGGTATGCCTGAGCCAGATCTAACTTGGCAAAACACTTCCCCCCATGTAACGTGGCCAGCAAGTGGCTGACCACGGGCACTGGATATGCATTTGGCCGAATGGCCTTGTTAATGGTACATTTATAGTCTGCACAAATCCTGACTTCCCCGTTCGACTTAAGGGCTGTAACAATCGGCGTTTCCCACTCCGCCGAGTCAACTGGAACCAAAATCCCCTGCCCCACCAATTTGTCCAGTTCCGCCTCGATCTTGTCCTTGAGTGCGAAGGGCACCCTCCTTGGTTTGAGGCGGATGGGCCGGATTTCTGGGTCCAGCTCGAAGGAAACCGGGGGGCCCTTGTATTTCCCGAGCCCCTTCTTGAAAACGTCCGGGTGCGCGTTGCACACGTCCCGCATTGGGTCAGTCTCGATGGTGTTAATGCCGGACAGTTCGATTCCCAGGGGAGCAAACCACTGCGTTCCCAAAAGGCAGCACCTCCCCCCTTTGGGGACCACTAAGGGCAGTTTCTCGGAGTAGTTCTTAAACTTCACCTTGAAGTTTCCCACCCCCAACACCGGGATCCCATTTCCCTGCACGTCCCGTAGGTGTGACCTCATGGCCCGGAGCTTGGGCTGCTTATCTGGGGGAATACACATAAACTCCTTTTGGGACAGGATGGAATAAGATGACCCCGAGTCTATCTCCATCCTCACCGGGACCCCTTGCAACAGTACCTCTACGAAAAACCGCCGGTGCTCCAGGCCCACGCGGTTTACGCCTTCCTCGCTGTAGCTGGCTGCGACCTTCCTGGTGCCGGCCGCCTTCCGTTGGTGCGTCTGGGGATGGCTGGAACTCCCCTTGTCCTCGACTCGCCCGCGCCTGCATACTCGGGCGATGTGCCCCTTTCGGCCGCAGTTGTGACACTCGGCCTTTCGAAACGGGCACCTCGTGCGGTCGTGGGATGCCCCACAACCATCGCAACGGCGGTCCTGCCATTCTCGGGTCTGCCGCTTTTCACCACGCTTCTTGATCCTCTGGACGTCATCGTCCTCACTGGAGTAGGGGTCCGCTGTGGTGGACGACTCCTCGGACGACGTTGGTGTGCCGGCGGGCGGCTTGGGGGCCCGCCAGGCCGCCTTCGATGGTGTCCGCCGGGCCGCCTGTACTTGTGACTTGGCCCTCTCGGACGTGGCCCCTCGGGACTTGAACAGCCTCACCCCGCTCCTGGCCTCCTCGGCTGCTTGGGCCTCCCGCAGTACCTCGTTGAACGTGAGGTGTTGGTCGCGGGTCATCAGCCTCCTCTGCAGCTCCTCGTCCCTCAGACCACACAACATGCGGTCACGGAGGGCCTGGGTCCACGTCATCCCACTGGCAGTGGACCGCCGCAAGCCTGAGGGCCGCCGCATAGGCAGACACGGATTCGCCCGGTCGCTGGTCTCGCCTGTGAAACGCGACCCGTGCTGGGAAGATCGAGACGGGCGGCTGGAAATGCTCACCCAGTCTCTCCAGGATACGGTCGATGGGGACCTCGTCTACCTTCCAGGGGGCCACCAGGGTCATCAGGATCCGCAGCGTGGCCAGCCCCACTTGGGCCAGGAAGTGGGAGCGCATCTTCGCGTCGTCGTCGATGCCCGCGGCTTCCATCGCGTGCTGAAACTGGCACTGGTAGAGCTCCCATTGTTCGGGCTCGCTCACATCGAACTGGTATGCCTTGACCTTGGGATTCGCCATCGATCCCACCTTCGTCGCCAATTTAGTGTCTTTTCCAGGAGACCTAGAAGGAGTCGCAATAAGGACTAACACAGGTTTATTGGTTGATGATCAGAACGAACATGTGGTAATGGCGGAGATACCTCACATTATATACAGTAGTACAATACATTTGAATCTGGCTGCATGGTAGCTCATTGGCTGCTACTGGCGTGACGTCATCCGGGTCACGTCCATCTTCGGTGGTGGATCGGTAGTAGTTTGCTGTTGCGGGGAGTTCCCGCGGCTGCAGGTGATTTGAGGAATGATAACCATGTGAGTTGAACACTCGCAGCTGCCCTCTATAGGCAGCTTGCTCGCATTCCTTTAACAGCTGGGTTACATTGTGATTGTGGCCAGGTTACATTCATACATTTCTTAAAGCGACAATGTACATACATATCAAGCAACATTGTACATACACAACAGTGTCTTAACCACTTGAGCCACTGCAGTCCCTTCTCAGGAGATTAACAACCCACCACATTTTGCACAATAAGTTTGTAAGTACATGTATTTATAAACAGCACAATGTCTAGCAATTACTGGATGAGATGTATTTGAAGGGAAAGCCTGAGGATCTTTGAGTTCTGATTTTGTATGTTCCTCTCTCCTCTTGCCACATGCACTACAAGATGTCTGTCAATAAGGCCTGTGGCAAGTTGTCTTACAGCTCGAGTGTGGTTTTGCTTTCACCCAAATAATGTTCCTGCACTGCAATACATTTTTTTTTACTCCTTAGGAATAAATTACATTCAATTATGTTTGTTCCTATAATGCAATCTATTGAGAAATATGTCTTCTTCTGGAGTTTTTTCCAACAAGGTACTTCCATTGTAAAACAGTCCTTCTTCAAACATGGGATTCTGCAGGGTCAAGACAATCTTGGTGATGCCTTCCATCTCGAGTTACATAAAATTCAACTTACATAATGATTTTGTGCTAAAACCATGTCCCGATTTACATGATTTCCTATGGGTTTGCTTCGCATTACATAAAGATTCTTTTCCTTATGGGTTTGTTTCGAGTTACCGTATTTTCTGGCGTATAAGACGACTGGGTGTATAAGAAGACCCCCAAAATTTCCAGTTAAAATATAGAGTTTGGAATATACTTGCAGTATAAGATTACCTCTCTTCCAATGCACACCAAATAAAAATTAACCCACACTCAACCCGAAGACGCGCAGCCCTCCGAGTCGAATGGGCAAGTTCTGGTGGAGAGCCAATCCACGCTCACGTTCTCCTCCTCGAGGTACAGGAAGATGTGTGCAGCTTGCTTCCCCTTGCTTCATACTCCCCGCACAGAGCAGGGACCCGGCCGCGGTACTCCCCACCATATGCGCCAGACATATGAAGCAAGGGGAAACAAGCTGCAGTTAAGTACCTGTCCTATAAGACGACCTCCGACTTTGGCACAGATTTTTCGGGGTTAAAAAGTAGTCTTATACGCTAGAAAATACAGTATGTAAAAATTAATTTCCCTATGGGTTTGCTTCAATTTACAAAAAAACAACAACATTTTTCCTATGGGTTTACTTTGAGTTATGTAACAAAATTTTCCTATGGGTTTGCTTTGAGTTACATAAAAAAACAATTTAAGCAAAGCCTATGGAATGGCTTACTTTTTCCCGTAAGTAGGGGTTTAACTGTATAGGTCATGAAGTGTCATGAATGTTATCTAGCACAATTATTTTTTAAGATCAAGAGTGTTAAGATACTTGATTTGAAATGAAAGGGTTGTGCTTTTATGCTGCCAGTTAAAACGTGTTGGTAGCAGCATGTAATATGAAGTTTCTTGCCTGAATTCTAGAAATGTGATGCCTGGCAGAGTAGATGGAATGGAGCTCAAATAATCTGATCTAGTGGAAAGCAATTTCCTATGGTTTTCTATGGAACACGAATAGAACAAGAGAGACCATATGTTCCACCTATTTGTGTTTGTTGCACATCACAGGCTGATATTTATTGGCAAATAGAAGGCCATCTTAATAAAACTGAATAGAACACACACCACAGATGATTTCCTATTCTTTCATGTAGCACTGTCTGAATGGCAATGAAATGAACATAGGGATGTCAAAAACGTGTCAAGGCACGATACTGGCTGTTGGGTTGCATTCAGCTTATTGTATCCTGTAATAGGCATGCTAGCTGTTAACTATGTTTCATCTTTTGTTAGTGAAAGGAGATCCCCTCATCTCAAGATGAACCACCATCTTTCCTGATACTCAGTGTAAAGCATGAGAGCAATGGTAATAATAGTAATTTCATGTCAGAGATTACTCTGGGTTGAAAGGATTTTTGCTGGAGAAACTCCACTCAGGGGAAGCCTCATGCAGCCCTTGGGTATCGAAACCCAACCTCCTAGTCTCCAAGCTCAGCATCTTAACCACTAAGCCACCGGGGGAGCTGCGGGGAGCCATGGTAAAAGTGTGCTAGACTTGGTTTACACAACATGCAAGATCACAGGTGTGGTCTAAGGACACCCTGTTGAAAAGATCAGTTCAGTACTTTCTTTGGACCCATCAACTTGCTCAAAGTCAACCAATATCAGACACCTGGACCAGAGTTTATCTTTCACATGATACATAAATTCCCCAGACCAATATTGGCACCTTAACTGGGAACTATCTCAGTAACCGTGTCTGGCAAACTGTAAGACAGTTTTGGTTTGACCTGGGGTCCTCCAAATGGATCAGTTTCTAATACTCTTCTCAATCCCAACTAACATGACCAATTGGAAGATGGAAGTTTTGGTATATCCCTTCTGATAGCCTTTTGGTTGCGGGACACTGGTGCATGCCAACTTCATCTGTTTGTCTTCTGTGCAACTAGTCCGTTTCATGCTGAGCCAAGAAAACCAAACACATTCTTGGCTATTTTCTCAGTCAGGAAAGAGATGAACAAGCTATTATCTAATTACATTACACAAATGAGGGAGACTTTTCATCAAAGGCCTATTATTAAGTTCAGTTTTCGTTATTCCACTAGCAAGTGGTGCTAGACCCGAAACCAGAATATCATATACCCAAATGAGGTCTAGTGTCAAATTAATCATTGACAGCAGTTACAACACAGTCCTTAGGCTGCCAACTAATTTAAATGTTTATTTTAGTTTATTGCTTCATTTTCCAGGGAAGAGTCAGGGGAAAAAGTCTTTTTGGCTACAGACAAATTCAAAAGGTGATTTAGAAAGAAGATGAAATGAAGAAAACTAACTCAATGATGACGACAACATTGTTTTTCTGTTACAGAAGCTAAAGAAATGACATAACATTCCATAGGATAATGTTGTTAGATCATCACTGTATTTTTTCAATGTGCCATGTACAATAAGGGCTTGCTCATATGGAAGTGTTCCATCTTGACAAGTATTTTCATATCTGTATGAGGAAGAAGTGAAGAATGCAAGAACTAAAATTGAGAGGAGGTCCCCAACCTACATTAAGCTTTGCTCCCGATCTAGGCTCTGATACCACAATTCATTTCTTCAGTTCATTGTGTAGATTAGAATCAGTTCAGATGTAGGCACAGCCTAGCGATAATTTAGAGACATGTTGTGGGTCACCTGCCTAGGGTTGCCTCAAGTGACATAAGCAGCTATGGACAGGTTTCATTTGTTTGTGTTGCTTCAGCTGTTCTTCCTAGAATGACAATAAATAATTATTTGCCGTCAACAATTCTTATTTACAGCAAACTTCCCAGCATTTTCAGAAGTTTTGTACCAGTTCTTCCTTTTGATGCTTTTGGCTAGCCCTTCTGCTGCGAGTCACAGTCGAGACCTGAACTATATAGCTAGGTGTCCCACCCCACTGAACCATACTAGCAGCAAAAGAACCACATTGTATCTGGCCAGATATCCTGCTACGGTACTGGACTAGACCGTACAGCCAGTGACTCAACGCAGAGTGTTGGGCGGTGGTAAATAACCTAACTCCCTAAAGGGGCCAATGGCTATGAGCGGATGAGGCCCTTTAGGTGGGGTGATGGCCCCCTGAGTGGAGGAAATGCCACTGGAAATGATCAGATTGGGCCCAATGGAAAAATGAATGGAGGAGGAACCACTACACTATTCTGATTCCCAACGGTCATGGAGGCGGAAAAGGTCATGCCAGGTGGACTAGCTGTGAAGGTGCACCTTGTCAATATCTTCAAGGCTGTGGCAGTCCATTGCAGTCCCGGTGTTAAATCCTGCATGTCTCATTTTATATGTGCCTCAGGAGATAGCTCCGCAACCACAGTGTGTGGGTCACTTCATGGTAAGCAGGGATCCACCTTAAACAAATTCACACCAGTGGCATTTTTCCTGTATACAAGTAGAAGCCACCACCGCCATGGAGCTAGCAAAGAAGATGCAGTGCTCTGAAAATGGGAAGGAGAAAATCCAATTTAGTACAAATACTATATAGTTGCAGAGATTCAAAGGCAAACTTTTAAAAGTATTTCTCTTATCTGAATTTGTTAAACTTCCTACCATCTTCAAATATGAGAAAATCTATGAATTTCAGTAAAATATCACTAAAAATTAAATAAACTGAAGGGAAGTTTTCTGGCAACCTCGATAAGCAGGAAATATTTGGAAAGTTAGTTGTTATAGGTAAAGGCAAGAATTTCCTAACACTTTTCTTGCAAGGACATTATCTTTCATAATTAGGGGTGAGTTTTTTCCATTTATTTCTTATTTTTAAAGAACAAATTCATAAACCAATATGTAGGAGTCCTGGTGGCACAGTGGTTAAACTGCTGTACTTCAGCCAAAACTGCTGCTGACGTTGAGAGTTTGATCCTGATTGGACTCAAGGTTGACTCAGCCTTCTGTCTTTCTGAGTTCAGTAAAATGAGTACCCAGCATGTTGGGAGCAAAGTACTAATTACGTTGTAAACTGCCCAGAGAGTTCACTAAGTGTATGGGGTGGTACATAAGTGTACATAAGTGTAATTGCAATAGCTATCATCTTCAATTAGTAACACTTCTTAGATATGTTGACAATACAACTCTAGGGTTTGGTGCTCAACTCTGATTACATCCGAAGAGCCAGCGCTGTCTGCATCTGCAGACATTTCCACAGCCATGTAGCAGGCATTATTAAACATGGAATGCTGTTACCAGTCCCACCAAAATGGTACCTATTTATCTACTTGCAATTTCTTGTTTTCAAACTGCTAGGTTGGCAGGACCTAGGACAGAGATGGGAGCTCACTCCTTCATTCAGCACTCTGATCTCGAACTGCTGACTTGCTGACAGTTCATCCTCTTCTTTAAAAACATCTGTGTTTTCTTTTAAAGTAACATTTTCTATAACCCATAAGCTATCTGCAAACTTGCAGTAAATAGGACTGCCATGGAAAGGTTTTCAATCACACTAAACTAGTACAGTACTGTACAAGCAAGACCTTCCCATTGTCCTAAAATATCTCTTTTCTGGATAGAAAAGATCATAGGTGGATCTTTGCAGTTGAGCCCACTTAAAGCTAGTGATTTCTGACAATTTGATATGCTGTGTTCTGCAGGAAAGGTAACAGTGTTCCATGCACTCTGCCATCTTGTCATGCCTGCCACATGACCACAGAAATGTCTGCAGACGCAGACAGCGCTGGCTCTTTGGCTGTAAACAGAGATGCGCACAGGCCCCTAGAGTCGGACGTGGCTGGCTTTCTACCATGGGAGATCTTTACCTATAACCTGTCTGGATTTATGTATTGAAACATGTTACAAGGTACCCAATTTTCCTGGTGTTCAGTCCCATTGGATTTAAACAGAGCATGGAAATGTTATGCCATATACAAGGGCAATCATATTGTGGACATGTTTTAGCCTACTGTTTCCCTTGATATAATATTTGTTCTGGAGTACAGATCCCCAAAGGCTTTGAACTTTGGTCTACAAGAGGAGGAGGAGAAATAGGAAGAGGGCTTTTTGTTTCAGGTGCAAAAAACCCTCTCATATTTCTATTGAAGCATTCGTTCAGCAGCATTTCGACATTGCCACCCCCACCTCCCTTGTGCAAGTCTGCCAGAAATGGAAAGAGTTGTCTTCTTGGACTACAACTTCCAGAATACCCAAAAAAGCTTGGTTATTTTTTAGCACACACATACCTTTGTACAAAATGCTGTGCCCTCTAAGAAACACAAGCCCAGGGTTGTCATACTGCTCTGCTTTCAACTCTTTTTGTGCCCTAATCCTTTCCTGACGTAGAGCTGTTGAATCATCTTTTCATTCTCTAGATAATATATTTCAAGTGTTTCTTTGCAGCTGCCCAAGAGTTGTTTCTTTCAACTGATGAATGACAACGTCTTGGCAAACTTTGGTGCTTAACTTGTTTGTTGTTTCAACGATTGCGTGTAACTGATAGGCAAGGGTGGCTGTGTGTGATCTTTATTCTCTTAGGGATTTTCCTCACCTCTTTTTTTGTATCTTTCCGTAAAGGAAAAAAATGAAATGCATCTTATGTTTGCGTCTTCACAATTCATTGCATGAACACATAAAGCAGGGGTGCTGAAACTATGGCCCGCAGGCCGGATCCATCCCCTGATACCAATTCACCACTTTCATTGCTCCCAGAAGCTGAAGTAAAACACACCCCTGCTTTAAGCGGAGAAAATGGCAGTCTAAAATCTATCTTATCCTGCAAAACCTATCTGTGGCAAAACAGATTGCAAGGCGCATTTTACTTCTGTTTTTGGTGGGAGGAACCACATGACTGGCCCATTGAACCATGTGACCGGTCCACTGAACCACATGACTGGCCACAGCCCAAAAAGTTTGGGCACCCCTGATGTATAGCTTAGCTGACTTAACACTGACCCAGGCCATTGGAACATTGATCCACTTAGTCATGCAGGGAAGGAGAAGATGTTACAGGGGGTGGGGGGGGTGGGGGTGGGAATGAAAACTACAGATAGCAGAGTTAATAATTCTCTGCCACCAGCTATCCCGGTTGGCTCTTCTCCCTGGGTCGCACAGTGGGGAACTGAATTTCCAACCTCAGTTTCCAACCAGAGACAGATACCTAAACTGGTGAGCTATCAAGCCAATAAAAGATATTGTATATGCATACAATTCCCATAGTACCATTAAAATAAAATGAAAAATGAGGGTGAAAATGAGGATGTATTGGGATTGGGGGTGAGGAATCTAGACTGGGATTGTATTAGAAGAGCAAAATATTAAACATTTCCATCCCCACTCTCAACATTAAACTCTTGATTCAGATTGTGTGTGTGTGTGTTCACAAGTATGTGCTCACTGGTCATTTGTAGGTAGAAATTTCCTGAATTCAAGGCCAAGAAAACACAGATAATGAAATGTGCAGTTTAGCTTTTGTGAGAGTCTTCTGGTCTGGAATTATCCTCAGATGCATGCTTTCCATTTTGACAATTCCAAGTTCCAATCCTGTGCACCCCCACTATTTTGAAATAACAATAATAATCTGATTTCAGGTAGATGAGGTGCAGAACTCTCCCTGGAGTCACCTCTTCTTCTTCCATGTCTAGGCCAGATGTTAAATGGCAAAAATGAAGGCACCTTTTGGTGAGTTCATTCTGCACTTCCTTTTGCCTGACCTAGTGCAAGAAAGATTAGCTGGCAACACAAGATTGCGATTACCAGGGTACACCCGACTGTGGTTCAAAAACACTACAATCTTCGAGGAGGCTCTTTCTGTGTACCCCACCTGAACTCGCTGAGAATAGTTGATGGAGAGAGTAAATATACTGCTCATAAAAATAAAGGGCACACAAAAATAAGGCATCCCACGATCTGAATGACTGAAATACTGTATTCCTATTGTTGTTCACATACTGTAGTCGAATGTGCTGACAACAAAAATCACACAAAACTTAACAATGGGAATCAAATTCATCAACCCATGGAGGTCTGGATTTGGAGTTACACTCACAGTGACAGTGGAAGAAAACACTACAGCCTGATCCAACTGTGATGCAATACAGTATCCTTAAATCAAGTCAAAATGAGGCTCAGTAGTGTGTGTAGCCTCCACGTGCCTGTATGACTTTAGTGTATGGGACCAAAGACAACAGAACAACCGAAGGGTTGGTTTAACACAGGTTTATTGCATGGTGTTCCGGTGAAGCATGAGGTAATGGCGGTGATACATCTCAATATATACAGTAGCCCTCTACATTTGAATCTTGTAGCACGGTAGCTCATTGGCTGCTACCGGCGTGGCCTCGCCCAGGCACGCCTCTTTCTTCTGCTGCTGAATGCGGGGAAGGTTTTCCTGCGGCTGTCCGTGATTGAGCAATGTGAACCATGTGAGACTGAACGCTCGCAGCTGCCCTCTATGGGCTGTCTGCTCGCGTTCCTTTACAGCTGAGATCGTTGGTATTTGGAGTGGTTACATTCTTGCCTTTACAGTATAATGAACATGCACACATACATACATAACATCCCTCCCCCCTAGGATGGGACGAAGTCCCGCAACCATTGTGGCTTGCCGCACGTGCGCTTGGGGCGTGCCTGCGTCTGACCTAGTACTGGAGAGCCTGTGATCCCTGACTCCGCGGGTGCTTGTCCTGCAACGGGAAACGGGGATTCATTAGTGGCTCTGTGGGGCGTCCGTGCCTGCCCTGCGCCCGGGGATGGGAATGGAATGAACAGTTGGGAGGTGAATCCCTGCCTGTTGCTCTCGGACCCCGGGGACCCTCCCATTGTGAACCGCGGAACCGATGAGGTCGCCCTTGTGGTTCTGCTACCTTCTGATCCCCGCTCGGGGGATCTTGAGACTGTGGTGGGCGGACTCGCCGTTGCCTCCCGTCTTGGGGGTGTCGGTCTCCAGGAAATTGGCGCTATATTGCATTCTAACTCACAGGGGCTACTGGGACTGGAAGTACCAGGGGCTGAACTGAAACCCCTCTTTTCGCTAGGACGGGTGGGGGACCACTCCGCTAACTCCCCCTGGTACTGTAAATCAACGTCTAAACTTCTATGGGCATCTGTGTTTCGGGGGAACTTCCGAGGGGTATGTGTGTGGTCGGGGCTCTTCCTTTCTGCCGCGGACTCCCGCAAAAGATCTCTGTGGATCGATTCCCTTTCCTCCCCCCTTGGTGGGGACCCATGCTCCCCTTTTCCTCCCCCTTGGGCTAAACGGGTGGGGGAGTACCCTAACGCTGATTCGATGCTATTTTTGTCTCCGTCCTGCTCTCCGGGGACCCTGCGCCTGAGCTGGTCCACGTGTCGCCTCCACAGGAAGCCTGTACTGGTCTCCACGCGGTA
Source organism: Bradypodion pumilum (assembly GCA_035047305.1). NCBI lineage: Eukaryota > Metazoa > Chordata > Lepidosauria > Squamata > Chamaeleonidae > Bradypodion > Bradypodion pumilum. Next base: position 28,589,741 of record JAWDJD010000004.1, on the reverse strand, counting down.
TGAGACGGGGCCGGTTTGTGCTATTACGGTGCCCGGCACCCAGGCTGGCCCCGCGTTGGCGTAGTTCCTGCAGTGCACCGGGGCGCCTACGCTGAAACTCTTTGAGGGTTCCACCCCTATGTTCCACCCTTTGTCCTCTACTCTCGTGGGGTCTAGCTTGGAGATTCCCGTGGCCAGCTTCCTGTGCATCAACAGCTCTGCGGGGGAGTACCCTGACGCCAATGGGGTGACCCTGTACCTTAGCAGGAATTGGCACAATTTCAGGTCGAGGTCTCCGTGGCCCATGCGCAGCAGCGCGTCTTTCGTGGTGCGCACGAGGCGCTCTACTTGGCCGTTGGTGGCCGGGTGAAAGGGGGCGGAGGTGATGTGCCGAATGGCGTTGCGCTCCATGAATGCCCCGAACTCGGCGGACGTGAAACAGCTGGCGTTATCGCTGACGAGGGTGTCGGGTAAACCGAACGTGGAAAAGACCCTCCGTAACTGTTTAATTGTTGTGGCCGAGGAGGTGCTCGAGACTGGAATGACCTCCAACCACTTGGAGAACGCGTCCACTACAAGGAGGAAGAGCGTTCCCCTGAACGGGCCAGCAAAATCTACGTGTACCCGGGACCAGGGCCCCCTTGCTGCGTCCCACTCCCTATGTGGCGAGCGGGCCTCTTCTGGCCTGGAGCTTTGGCACGCTTCGCAAGTGCCGACCATGTGTTCGATGTCGGCGTCTAGCTGGGGCCACCAAAAGTAACTGCGGGCCAGTGCCTTAGAGCGGACGATCCCCGGGTGGCTGACGTGCAGCAGTTTAAGCACCCTCGGCCGGAGAGACGTGGGGATCACTACCCGCTGTCCCCACAAAAGGCAACCCCTCTCTAGGGACAACTCTAGTTTCTTTTTGAAAAATGTGTCGAATTCCGCTGCTGGGGAAGACACGGGCCACCCTTTCTGTACCCAGGAGCAAACTGTGGCCAGCGTTTTGTCCTTGCCGGTCGCTTTAGCGATGTCGGCCGGTACTACTGGAGGGGAGTCTAGGACCTCTATCATTAAGACCTGGTGGTCCCTCTCTACCTCGCCCACGTGGCAGCAATCCCGGGGAATGGGGGACCTCGACAGGGCATCCGCATGGCTGATCTCCTTCCCGGGCCGGTATACCAGCGCGTGCTGATACGCGTTGAGAAAAATGGCCCACCTGAGCATTCTCGGGGACAGGATTTGGGGTGTGGGCTTATCTGCGGTGAAAATGCCTAGCAGAGGCTTGTGGTCAGTCACTATGGTGAAGGGGCGGCCGTACACAAAATCATGAAATTTCTTGGTCCCCGCAATTATCGCTAGTGCTTCCCTGTCTGTCTGGGCATAGTTTTTCTCCGCTTGGGACAAGGACCTAGAGTAGAACGCTATCGGGGCCTCCCTCCCGTTCTCCAGTACGTGGCATAACACCGCCCCCACCCCCACCGGGGATGCATCACATATTAGGACCACTGGGCGTTTGGGATTGAAGTGGGTCAGTACAGCATCTGATGCCAGGAGTCGCTTCAGGTCATTGAAAGCCTTCTCCTGGACGTCGCCCCACTTCCATGCCTCGTCCTTTTTTAACAATTTGTGTAGCGGTTCCGCCACTGCTGCCTTCCGCGGAAGGAAGGAGTGGTAAAAATTGAGCAGTCCCAGGAACGACTGCAACTCGGGCTTGGAGGTGGGGCGAGGGGCCTTCTTGATGGCGGCCACCTTGGATTGGGATGGCCTGATTCCCTCGGGAGTAACACGGAACCCTAGGAACTCAACCTCAGTTGCGAAGAAAACGCATTTGTCCTTCCGCAACCGCAACCCCGCTTTCTCGAATATTGTCAGGACCCTTCCCAACCTCCTTGCTAATTCGGCCCGGCTCCCCCCTGTAATCAATACGTCATCAAAGTAGGGTAACACCCCCTCTAACCCCTTCAGGAGGCGTTCCACGAGTGACTGGAAAATCCCGGGCGCCGAATTCACGCCGAATTGGAGGTGCGATACCTGGAACGCCCCTTTGTGGGTGACTATGGTCTGTGCAGCAGCTGCGGCGGGGGTCACCGGGAGTTGCTGGTAGGCTTGGGCCAGGTCGAGTTTAGCGAAACACCTCCCCCCGTGTAACCTGGCCAACAAGTGGCTGACTACCGGCACCGGATACGCATTAGGGCGGATCGCCTTATTGATGGTGCACTTGTAATCAGCGCATATGCGGACCTTCCCGTTGGCCTTGAGCGCTGTTACAATTGGAGTTTCCCACTCCGCAGAATCAACAGGAACAAGAATCCCCTGGCCCACCAATTTGTCCAACTCCGCCTCTATTTTGTCCTTTAGTGCGAAAGGCACTCTGCGCGGTTTAAGTCTGATTGGACGTACTCCAGGGTCCAGGTCGAAAGTCACTGGGGGGCCCTTGAATTTTCCGAGCCCCTTTTTGAAAACCTCGGGGTGCGCGTCGCACACGCTCTGTATTGGATCAGTCCCGGTGGCGTGTGCTCCCACGGCGTGCACCCCCCCAATGAACAACCCCAGGGGCTGGAACCATTGAGTCCCGAGGAGGCTGCATTTTCCTCCCTTGAGGACGACTAGGGGAAGCGTTGCGGTGTGCTTTTTAAACTGGACCTGGAACTTCCCAATCCCCAACACTGGGATGCGGTTCCCTTGCATGTCCTTCAGTGTGGCCCTCAACGCTTTGAGCTTGGGCCGCACGCGGGGGGCGATTTTCATGAACTCCCCCTGGGAAATAATAGAGTATGACGAACCCGAGTCCACCTCCATTCTAACAGGGGCCCCTTGTATTACTACCTCAACGAAGTATCGGGGGTGCTCCGTGGAAACGCTGCAAACCGGAGCGTCGTCCTCGCTGTCGTCGGAGATGCGCCCTACGCCGTCCCGCGTCCTCGTGGTCCGGGTGCCGTCCTTTGGCCTCGTGGTGCGGTCCTGCCTCGCCGAGCGGTCTGGAGAACTCCTTGTGGCCTCGCGCCGCTTCCGGCAGACCTTGGCGATGTGCCCGCGCTGGCCGCAGTTGTGGCACTCAGCCTTGCGGAATGGGCATTTGGCGCGGGCGTGGGCGGCGCCGCAGCCGTCACAGCGCCGGCCCTCTCTCTGGACCCTCCGGACGTCCTCGTCGTCGCCGCTCTCCGCAGACGAGTCCGAAGCTCGCCGGGCCACGCGCACCGAGCTCTCTGCCTTGGCGGGCTTCGGGCGCCAGTCCTGGAGCTCTTGCACCCCGGCAGTCGTGGCCTCCGCGGCCTGCGCCGTGTCGAGGACTTGTTGCCACGTGGGAGGCGGCTCCCTTTTCATCAGCGCGCGCTGAGTCTCTGTGTCCCTCAGACCGCAGAGCAGGCAGTCCCGGAGGGTGACTTCTGGGGTCTCCCACTTGCATGGGCCGGCGGCCAGCCGCAGGGCCGCGGCGAATTCAGCGACCAATTCCCCGGGCGCCTGGACTCGCCTCCAGAACGCGCTCCGAGCGGGGAACATCGCTATCGCTGGCCGGAGATGGGCGCGCAGCGCCGCCAGGAGCTCTGTGGCTTTGAGGTCGCCCACCTTCCTCGGCGCGATCAGGTCCACCAAGGTCCTCTTGGTCTCGTGTCCGAGCATGCGGACGAAAATGGCCCTCTTCTTGGCCTCATCTGAGACTTCGAGCTCCACCAGCGCTGCGTTGAAGTCTATCTCAAACAGCTCCAAGTCTCCCGGCTTCCTGATCTCGTAGCCGGCGCATGTCTTGGTCCCGTGGGCAGCCATATCCCACCTTCGTCGCCAATTTAGTGTATGGGACCAAAGACAACAGAACAACCGAAGGGTTGGTTTAACACAGGTTTATTGCATGGTGTTCCGGTGAAGCATGAGGTAATGGCGGTGATACATCTCAATATATACAGTAGCCCTCTACATTTGAATCTTGTAGCACGGTAGCTCATTGGCTGCTACCGGCGTGGCCTCGCCCAGGCACGCCTCTTTCTTCTGCTGCTGAATGCGGGGAAGGTTTTCCCGCGGCTGTCCGTGATTGAGCAATGTGAACCATGTGAGACTGAACGCTCGCAGCTGCCCTCTATGGGCTGTCTGCTCGCGTTCCTTTACAGCTGAGATCGTTGGTATTTGGAGTGGTTACATTCTTGCCTTTACAGTATAATGAACATGCACACATACATACATAACAATGACCTCCCTACAATGCCTGGGCATGCTCCTGATGAGGTGGCGGATGGTCTCCTGAGGGATCTCCTCCCACACATGGACTAAAGCAACCCCCAACTCCTGGACAGTCTGTGGTGCAATGTGGCATTGGTGGATGGAGCGAGACATGATGCCCCAGATGTGCTCAATCAGATTCAGGTCTAGGGAACGGGCAGGCCAGTCCATAGCATCAATGCCTTCGTCTTGCAGGAACCGCTGACACACTCCAGCCACATGAGGTCTAGCATTGTTGTGCATTAGGAGGAACCCAGGGCCAACCGCACCAGCATATGGTCTCACAAGGGGTCTGAGGATCTCATCTCAGTACCTAATGGCAGTCAGGCTACCTCTGGCGATCACATGGAGGGCTGTGCGGCCCTGGAAATCTGTAAAACTTTCCTGCACCATAGCAAGCCCACTGGTCTACCTAGGTCTAGGAAGTCTATCTAGCTAAAGTATTGTTTGCCTGTCTTATATTAGATCAGATTATTTGCCTACGTAAGTCATTATCATTTACACAGTCTGGGAGCTGGCTCCATCATTTCATATAAGCAAAACTATTTCTCTCTCTAGAAATGCCTGAGAGTGATGATTTATACTTTAAAAAAAAAACTTCCAAAGCAATCTGCTTTCTGTACGTATCTTTGTGATGTGTGCTGACAAATTGGAACTGACTTACAGTGAAACTGATCTGTAACCAGATCTTCTGAGTCTAGTCACCCATTCTGAGTTTTTAATAATATGCAAATATATTTATATATACTGGAACTTATCTGTTAAAAGGCAGATGAGCAGATAATGGAGTATCATCACAGCCAAACCCATTGGTTGGAGACTTTACATTTTGGACTGCCACTTCCAAAGTCACACAGTTTGTTTGTTCACAGTCACCCTGACAAATTGTTTCTGAGGGTGTGCAGTCCATAAAAGTATTGATGTTTTTGTTATTTCCTCTAGTTAGCAGAGGATGCTGTAAAAAGAATATTAGTACAGAAACCCGGAGAGACCAGGCCAGTCTCATCATCCCCTACCTCTTTGTTTTTCTGCACACAAACTAGCACTTTGTATGATGAAATCACTCTAGAAACATTTAAAGTAGGAAAAAGATATCTTCACTTATCATTTCTACTTCTGGTCACCATTGCAATGACTGGAAATAAATGGAATTACAAAATATGATGGCATAGTAGACTGGTAGAATAATGTAATGTTTTTTAGTATAAATTCAGAAATGAACAACGGGGCCACTTCCATCATCATAACTTTCTGGCCCATTTCAGGCTGTTGAAAGGGAATGTCACTGTGAAAAGGGTGGAAGATGGAGCTGGGAATTCTGTGTCTTTTCGATACTGGATTTGGAAGAGCATAAAGAAATAGGGTAAAGAAATATTTTATTTATGTTTGCAAGAACTAAGCAGGGACTTTTGATTTTCTATCTCTGCATCTATTGTTAGACTGATACTCTTAAGAGCTGCCTATCGGTCTTCTTTCTTCTCTTTCTTGTTTCTTTAAAGGGCACACATGCTGTTACTCCTATCTCATGTGCCCTCTAGGTCCCATATGTATCTCATTAGAATTAAAGTTAAAGGTCACCCTTGCTCAAAAAACCAGTCATATCCAACTCATCTCCATTTACAGCCAGAGAGCCAGTGCTGTATGCATCTACAGACGTTTTCATGGTAATGTGGCAGGCACTAGATGCCAGAGCACACAGAATACTGCTACTTTCCCCACCTAAGCAGTACCTATTTATCTATTTGCAACTTCTTGCTTGCGATCTGCTAGGTTGTCAGGAGCTGGGACAGACGACAGGAGCTCACTCCACCATGCAGTACTTGGGTCTCAAACTTCTTCTGACCTGCCAACCTTTTGGTCATCAGGTTCAGCATCTTAACCACTAAGCCACTGCAGTTCCCACATCATTAGGATTAGGATTCTTCCATCTGGAATGTAACTTTCTTATTAGAGGTTAGTTATTCGTTTGTAACTCCTTTTCTTGCTTTATTGTAGGTCTGTTGTGGGGCTGATCATCCCTATGTCTATGCTGCACCTATTGTTTTATAGAGAGAGAAACCTTGAGGCTGTCCACATGGAATATAGCACCCTTTTTGAGGTACAAGCGCATGCTGGTGATGGGACAAAATAGAGCTTGGACCACTTTCTGGCTGATGAGGAAGGGCTTCCCCCATCAGTTGTAAAGCAGATTTTATCCCCACATGTGCTCTCAGGGATAAAAGTCACTCTCCAACTAATGGGGCAAAAACTCCTCCCATCAGCTGCAAAGTGGCATCAATGCTCATAGCTGATGGGGCTGCTGCAGCACCATCAGGCAAGCAAAATGGTATCTGGACACAAAGATCACTTTAACCAACATTTTGCACCCGCGCTCCCCAACCTCAAGCGGCTTTTAAAAAGCCACTGCACACCAGCTCTGGAACAAAGAAATGTAAGTTATACAATCAGGCAGCAAGCAAAAGAAAAGACATACAGTATGGAGTCAGTTCGATCCCCAAGTACTGCAGGATGGAATGAGCTCCCGTCTGTTATGTATGTATGTGTGCATGTTCATTGTACTGTAAAGGCAAGAATGTAACCACTCCAAATACAAACGATCTCAGCTGTAAAGGAACGCGAGCAGACAGCCCATAGAGTGCAGCTGCGAGTGTTCAGTCTCACATGGTTCACATTGCTCAATCACGGACAGCCGCGGGAAAACCTTCCCCGCATTCAGCAGCAGAAGAAAGATCTGCATTCAGCAGCAGGAAAAGAGGCGTGCCTGGGCGAGGCCACGCCGGTAGCAGCCAATGAGCTACCGTGCTACAAGATTCAAATGTAGAGGGCTACTGTATATATTGAGATGTATCACCGCCATTACCTCATGCTTCACCGGAACACCATGCAATAAACCTGTGTTAAACCAACCCTTCGGTTGTCCTGTTGTCTTTGGTCCCATACACCAAATTGGCGACGAAGGTGGGATATGGCTGCCCACGGGACCAAGACATGCGCCGGCTACGAGATCAGGAAGCCGGGAGACTTGGAGCTGTTTGAGATAGACTTCAACGCAGCGCTGGTGGAGCTCGAAGTCTCAGATGAGGCCAAGAAGAGGGCCATTTTCGTCCGCATGCTCGGACACGAGACCAAGAGGACCTTGGTGGACCTGATCGCGCCGAGGAAGGTGGGCGACCTCAAAGCCACAGAGCTCCTGGCGGCGCTGCGCGCCCATCTCCGGCCAGCAATAGCGATGTTCCCCGCTCGGAGCGCGTTCTGGAGGCGAGTCCAGGCGCCCGGGGAATCGGTCGCCGAGTTCGCCGCGGCCCTGCGGCTGGCCGCCGGCCCATGCAAGTGGGAGACTCCAGACGTCACCCTCCGGGACTGCCTGCTCTGCGGTCTGAGGGACACAGAGACTCAGCGCGCGCTGATGAAAAGGGAGCCGCCTCCCACGTGGCAACAAGTCCTCGACACGGCGCAGGCCGCGGAGGCCACGACTGCCGGGGTGCAAGAGCTTCAGGACTGGCGCCCGAAGCCCGCCAAGGCAGAGAGCTCGGTGCGCGCGGCCCGGCGAGCTTCGAACTCGTCTGCGGAGAGCGGCGACGACGAGGACGTCCGGAGGGTCCAGAGAGAGGGCCGGCGCTGCGACGGCTGCGGCGCCGCCCACGCCTCCAATTCGGCGTGAATTCGGCGCCCGGGATTTTCCAGTCACTCGTGGAACGCCTCCTGAAGGGGTTAGAGGGGGTGTTACCCTACTTTGATGACGTATTGATTACAGGGGGGAGCCGGGCCGAATTAGCAAGGAGGTTGGGAAGGGTCCTGACAATATTCGAGAAAGCGGGGTTGCGGTTGCGGAAGGACAAATGCGTTTTCTTCGCAACTGAGGTTGAGTTCCTAGGGTTCCGTGTTACTCCCGAGGGAATCAGGCCATCCCAATCCAAGGTGGCCGCCATCAAGAAGGCCCCTCGCCCCACCTCCAAGCCCGAGTTGCAGTCGTTCCTTGGACTGCTCAACTTTTACCACTCCTTCCTTCCGCGGAAGGCAGCCGTGGCGGAACCGCTACACAAATTGTTAAAAAAGGACGAGGCATGGAAGTGGGGCGACGACCAGGAGAGGGCTTTCAATGACCTGAAGCGACTCCTGGCATCAGATGCGGTACTGACCCATTTCAATCCCAAACACCCAGTGGTCCTGATATGCGATGCATCCCCGGTGGGGATGGGGGCGGTGTTATGCCACGTACTGGAGAACGGGAGGGAGGCCCCGATAGCGTTCTACTCTAGGTCCTTGTCCCAAGCGGAGAGGAACTATGCCCAGACAGACAGGGAAGCACTAGCGATAATTGCGGGGACTAAGAAATTTCATGATTTTGTGTACGGCCGCCCCTTCACCATAGTGACTGACCATAAGCCCTTGCTAGGCATTTTCACCGCAGATAAGCCCACACCCCAAATCCTGTCCCCGAGAATGCTCAGGTGGGCCATTTTTCTCAACGCGTATCAGCACGCGTTGGTATACCGGCCCGGGAAGGAGATCAGCCATGCGGATGCCCTGTCGAGGTCCCCCATTCCCCGGGATTGCTGCCACGTGGGCGAGGTAGAGAGGGACCACCAGGTCTTAATGATAGAGGTCCTAGACTCCCCTCCAGTAGTACCGGCCGACATCGCTAAAGCGACCGGCAAGGACAAAACGCTGGCCACAGTTTGCTCCTGGGTACAGAAAGGGTGGCCCGTGTCTTCCCCAGCAGCGGAATTCGACACATTTTTCAAAAAGAAACTAGAGTTGTCCCTAGAGAGGGGTTGCCTTTTGTGGGGACAGCGGGTAGTGATCCCCACGTCTCTCCGGCCGAGGGTGCTTAAACTGCTGCACGTCAGCCACCCGGGGATCGTCCGCTCTAAGGCACTGGCCCGCAGTTACTTTTGGTGGCCCCAGCTAGACGCCGACATCGAACACATGGTCGGCACTTGCGAAGCGTGCCAAAGCTCCAGGCCAGAAGAGGCCCGCTCGCCACATAGGGAGTGGGACGCAGCAAGGGGGCCCTGGTCCCGGGTACACGTAGACTTTGCTGGCCCGTTCAGGGGAACGCTTTTCCTCCTTGTGGTGGACGCGTTCTCCAAGTGGTTGGAGGTCATCCCAGTCTCGAGCACCTCCTCGGCCACAACAATTAAGCAGTTACGGAGGCTCTTTTCCACGTTCGGTTTACCCGACACCCTCGTCAGCGATAACGCCGAGTTCGGGGCATTCATGGAGCGAAACGCCATTCGGCACATCACCTCCGCCCCCTTTCACCCGGCCACCAACGGCCAAGTAGAGCGCCTCGTGCGCACCACGAAAGACGCGCTGCTGCGCATGGGCCCCGGAGACCTCGACCTGAAATTGTGCCAATTCCTGCTAAGGTACAGGGTCACCCCATTGGCGTCAGGGTACTCCCCCGCGGAGCTGTTGATGCGCAGGAAGCTGGCCACGGGAATCTCCAAGCTAGACCCCACGAGAGTAGAGGACAAAGGGCAGAACATAGGGGTGGAACCCACAAAGAGTTTCAGCGTAGGCGCCCCGGTGCACTGCAGGAACTACGCCAACGCGGGGCCAGCCTGGGTGCCGGGCACCGTAATAGAACAAACCGGCCCCGTCTCATACCGCGTGGAGACCAGTACGGGTTTCCTGTGGAGGCGACACGTGGACCAACTCAGGCGCAGGGTCCCCGGAGAGCAGGACGGAGACGAAAATAGCATCGAATCAGCGTTAGGGTACTCCCCCACCCGTTTAGCCCAAGGGGGAGGAAAAGGGGAACATGGGCCCCCACCAAGGGGGGAGGAAAGGGAATCGATCCACAGAGATCTTTTGCGGGAGTCCGCGGCAGAAAGGAAGAGCCCCGACCACACACATACCCCTCGGAATTTTCCCCGAAACACAGATGCCCATAGAAGTTTAGACGTTGATTTACAGTACCAGGGGGAGTTAGCGGAGTGGTCCCCCACCCGTCCTAGCGAAAAGAGGGGTTTCAGTTCAGCCCCTGGTACTTCCAGTCCCAGTAGCCCCTGTGAGTTAGAATGCAATATAGCGCCAATTTCCCAGAGACCGACACCCCCAAGACGGGAGGCAACAGCGAGTCCGCCCACCACAGTCTCAAGATCCCCCGAGCAAGGATCAGAAGGTAGCAGGACCACAAGGGCGACCTCATCGGTTCCGCGGTTCACAATAGGCGGGTCCCCGGGGTCCGAGAGCAACAGGCAGGGGTTCACCTCCCAACTATTCATTCCATTCCCATCCCCGGGTGCAAGGCAGGCACGGACGCCCCACAGAGTCACTAACGAATCCCCGTTTCCCGTTGCAGGACAAGCACCCGCGGAATCAGGGATCACAGGCTCTCCAGTACTGGGTCAGACGCAGGCGCGCCCCAAGCGCACGTGCGGCAAGCCACAATGGTTGCGGGACTTCGTCCCATCCTAGGGGGGAGGGATGTTATGTATGTATGTGTGCATGTTCATTGTACTGTAAAGGCAAGAATGTAACCACTCCAAATACAAACGATCTCAGCTGTAAAGGAACGCGAGCAGACAGCCCATAGAGGGCAGCTGCGAGCGTTCAGTCTCACATGGTTCACATTGCTCAATCACGGACAGCCGCGGGAAAACCTTCCCCGCATTCAGCAGCAGAAGAAAGATCTGCATTCAGCAGCAGGAAAAGAGGCGTGCCTGGGCGAGGCCACGCCGGTAGCAGCCAATGAGCTACCGTGCTACAAGATTCAAATGTAGAGGGCTACTGTATATATTGAGATGTATCACCGCCATTACCTCATGCTTCACCGGAACACCATGCAATAAACCTGTGTTAAACCAACCCTTCGGTTGTCCTGTTGTCTTTGGTCCCATACACCAAACCGTCTTTGTCCCAGCTCCTGACAACCTAGCAGTTCAAAAGCAAGAAATTGCAAGTAGATAAATAGCGACCACTGCGGTGGGAAGGTAATAGTGTTCTATGCGCTCCGGTGTCTAGTCATGCCTGCCACATGACCACAGAAACGTCTGCAGAAGCAGACCCCACTGGTTCTTCAGCATTGAAACAGAGATGATCACTTAACCCTAGAGTCAGATATGACTGGCTTTTGAGCAAGGGAAACCTAAACCTATGGAGTCATAGAGGGACAAGACCCATAAGTTTGGCATTTGGATTTTAGTTTGGTTCTTTTGATTTTCTTAGGAAAAGGGCAGTCCCCTCACCAAAGTCCCAAACAGGTATGATCCATAGAGAAGAAATCCCATTGGTCAATGATAAATCCACTGCAAGCAGATTATGATTATATCCCAAGCGTGTTCCTCCCATCACCTTGGCTACCAGCATTGTATGGAAGAAGTTCATTGGTGAAGAATGAGCCAATGGTTAAAAGAAATAATTAAAGCAGAAATGCTAGACACATGAGTACCCTCCTTCAGTCAGCTGCCTTCTTACCTTACCTTACCTGCCCCTTTATCAGCCCTGGGAGTCACAGAGTTTGTCTTATAAACAAGAATAGAAGTCTTTTAGATTATATTCACCGGCAGGTTCTCAGGGCTTGTCTGCACAAGAATGCACCTAAATATTAACTGCATTCATTAGTTCACAAAAAAAGTTGGTCTCACACGCATGTTTTCCTAACTGAGTCATATCTATGATATACAGATGTTACACAGCTTTTGAGGCTGGCATTGTAGACCTTAGAGGGAGAACATGGAATAAATTAACAAAAAAAAAAGTAACAACCTAAATAGACAACTGAGGAAAACACACGCAAGCTATCTGCTTTCCTATCTATGCTCCAAAATGGCTCAGATCTTCTGCTGCGTATATCAGTGTTTTGTTTCAAACAGCTTTGAAGTTCTGCATTTCGTCCCATCCATCACATTTGACACTGACTCCTTTGGTGACAGCTGGGCTACTATCAGCTCTGAATTTGACCAATGCGTTCCACTTTGGAATTTCCTAGACATTTTGGCAACCCAGGATCCGTTCAACCTTAGCTGGTCAACCTCCCTTGAATTTTATTATTGGTAGTTTTAACAAGCTTCTACAGTGGAGACATGGGGCGTTCCAGTACAGGGTGTCAGGAGTTGGGTCCCCACCTGCCATTTAAAGGCATGTTTGCCCAACTGTCATGTTTAGATGCTCAAAATCTTGACCGGTCTGCAGACAATGGATTGGGGTTAGTAGGTCTCAAGATGCTGGCTGAAATATCAAGGAATTGCTATGCTTCTCCAGCTCTCAAGGCAGGAAGACAAATCTCAGAGGAAAGAGGTTGAATTTAATATGTGGGGTGGCTCTCAAGCCTTGGCATCCATTGCTTCCCACTTCCAAGTAGTAATAGCATGAACCCTGGTGGTGCAGTGGTTAAACTGCTGTGCTGCAACCAAAAGGTTGTGAGTTCGATCCTGACCAGGACTGAAGGTTGACTCAGCCTTTCATCCTTCTGAGGTTGGGAAAATGAGTTCCCAGCATGTTGGGGCAAAATGCTAATTAATTTGTGAGCCGCCCAGAGAGTGCACTAAACACTATGAGGCAGTATATAAGTGTGATTGCTTTGCATGTGTGCCCTTTAAAGCCAGTAGTATCCGACTCTAAGGTTCAGTGCTCATTTCTGTTTATAGCCAAAGAGCCAGCGTTGTCTGCGTCTGCAGACATTTCTGTGGACACATGGCAGGCATGCCTAAACCCTGGAGTGCACTGAATGCTGTTTACCTTCCCACTGAAGTGGTCCCTATTTATCTACTTGCAATTTCTTGCTTTTGATTTCATGCAATTTCATTTGCAATTGCACTTTCATGCAGTACTCAGGAATGAAACTCCAACCTTCCAGTCATCGACTTCAGCATCTTAACTACTTGAGCCACTGCTTTGCTTTACTAGGACTCAATATGTTTGTTTAGATATTATGTATGTATTTATATAAGGATTATGCAGGAAATCCACATTGTTGGCCTCACTTTCAGTTTCTCATGCATATATATACACATACACACACATTGTTTTCCTCTTGTTACACAAAGGCCCCCTTTCCTATGACATACCAAGGGGATCAGCCCTTGCGAAATCCTCAAGCCACCTTTCTGGTTCCAGGTTTTGGTCCTGAAATCTCAGGGAGTGGGAGGCTGCAGTCCTGGACATGGCAAATTACTAGTCTAGTGAGCTTAGCTGCCATTGACAGGATTCTGCTTTCACCATGAGTTAAAAAGAGCCAGGAAAACAATCCTTCCCAAAGAGGGCTGCTAGCCAAAACTTGCATGTCCCAACATGGGCTATAACTAGTACTTCCCAAAGGTGTGGAAAAAAGGAACAGGTTTTAAAATGTACTCAGGTACACCTCAAATAGACCACCTGTCCCTGCTTAATGTGGATGTAATACACCGTGAGATTTCCCAGGCAGGTTTTTCTCTTTTCTCCTGAGGTAAATTATGTGGCAAACTGTTTTCTGGTCTTACAGAGTGGACAGTTCAGTTCTTTTGTGTTTGATGGGGCCATTGTTGTCTTTTCAACAAACATAGATTTTGCCATTGCCAGGCGAAGTGGGAAAGATCTATACTACAGCAGTGGCGCTAAAAATCAGCACCAGGAAGCTCAGCACTATTGCAACCTGTACTTCGTTTGAAGGAGGAGATGGCAGGAAAGCCCATTCAAGAGTGGCAAGAGTGGCTGTAGAATCATTGGAAGGGCACAGGTTTTGTATGCAGAAGGCTTTCAGTTCAATCTCTGATATCTCCAGTCATGGATGAGAAAGATGCCTGGTCTGAAATCCATGAGCCAGTGTCAATGCTGAGCAAGACAAACTGCTGCTCGAAGGCAGCTTCTTATGCTTTTGTCAAATCAGCATGTATTTGTTTTCTCATTGTCTATAATGTGTATTTCCCATCATTTTAATGGCTCTCTTATAAATATTTGACCACATTGGACTAGCTTCACCTTGAACGTATTGCCCTTCAGTATTGTCAGAGAAAGGGACTGCAGTGCTTTAGTGGTTAAGACACTGAACTTGATGACTGGAAGGTCAGCTGGTCAGCAGTTTGAGACCTGAGTGCTGCATGACAGAGTGAGCCTCCATCTCTGTCCCAGCTCCTGCCAATCTAGCAGTTTGAAAGCAAGAAATTGCAAGTACAGTACTGTAGATAAAAAGGTACCACTTGGGTGGGAAGGCAAACAGTGTTCCGTGCACTCTGTTGTCTAGTCATGCCTGCCACATGTCCATGGAAACATCTGCAGATGCAGACAGTGCTGGCTTTTTGGCTATAAACAGAGATAAGCACTGAACCCTAGAGTCAGATATGACTGGCTTTCGAGCAAGGGCGACCTTTACCTGTACCTATTGTCAGAGAATCCAAATTAGCCATGTAAGGGATTTCTTAAAATATGCAACCTAGCAGTTCGAAAGCAAGAAATTGCAAGTAGATAAATAGGGACCACTTCGGTTGGAAGGGAACAGAGTTCCGTGTGCTCCGGTGTCTAGTCATGCCCGCCACATGACCACGGAAACATCTGCAGAAGCAAACAGATCAGCCATTAACCAAAGCATTAAAAGGGAAATGTATTCGGAGTAAAACAGCCCAGTAAAAAAATATTGGTTAACATGTTAGGAATTTATCTTCAAGTAAAGCCACTGAGGTGGAAATATTTGGTTTGTGTTTTTCTGCTGTGTCTGCTTATTCCCATGGACATTCTTTAAAATAGCCTGTGGCCTGTTGTGTGCAAAACACCAAACAAATGAGTTGTTATCAACCACACAGGCTCACATGGTATTTATTCTCAATCTGGACACGGTAGTAAATGCTAGAGCTTGGAAAAATAACATTTTTGGACTGCAACCTCCAGAAACTCCAGTCAGCATAAGACCCATGATGGTGAACCTTGGCACTCCAGATGTTCTTGGACGCGTACGGGCACATTTTACTTCCACTTCCAGTAGTGACGGGGGCATCGTGGACTGGATGAATTGCAGCAAACCCATTTGTGTGGATTCATGGGGGCTTGGGCTTCTGGGAATTGAAGTCCAAGAACATCTGGGGTGCTGTTGTGTTCTAATGGTTTTACCTTCCACATGGATTACAATGTATCTGAGCCAATGTAACCTTGCCTATAGCAACAATGTAACCTTCAGCTGTATCATATAAACCCTGTAATAGGACGCGAGCTAATGACCACCAGCTGGCAGCAGCGAGCGTCCAAGCTCTCTTGGTCCGAACTCATCAAAGGCAACAGCGCGGGAAGCTTTCCCGCCACCACCTACACCTGGACAAGAAGGGCGTGACCCACAATGACGTCACGCAGACAGTAGCCAATGGGCTACCATGGCACCACGTTCAAATGTATTCCTACTGTATATAAAGAGCTATTGATCCGCCATTACCTCATGTTCCCTCTGTCCACGATGCAATAAACCTGAGTTAACCCAGCCCGAGGCTGTGTCCTGTGTCTTAGTTTTATACACTAAATTGGCGACGAAGGTGGGATCAATGGATTCCCAAGGAGCAGCCAGGGCACAGAGCGGGTTCAACATCACCAAACCGCAAGACTGGGAGCTGCTTGAGATGGACTTCCATGCGGCGCTGGTGGAGCTTAAAGTCAAGGAAGACGATGAGGAGAGGAAGAGGGCCATCCTCACCCGCATGCTTGGAACGGAAACCAAGCGGACGCTGGTGGGCATCATCGCTCCAAAGAAGGTGAGCGAATTTAAGGCGGACGACATCATGAAGCTGCTACGGGAGCGCTTCCAACCCG
Organism: Bradypodion pumilum; assembly: GCA_035047305.1. Taxonomy (NCBI): domain Eukaryota; kingdom Metazoa; phylum Chordata; class Lepidosauria; order Squamata; family Chamaeleonidae; genus Bradypodion; species Bradypodion pumilum. The sequence goes on along the minus strand of JAWDJD010000004.1, from coordinate 28,573,853 downwards.
CGAGGGCGATGTTTCCCGCTCGGAGCGCGTTTTGGAGGCGAGTCCAAGCGCCGGACGAGTCGGTCGAGGCATTCGTGGCCGCCATGAGGGTAGCCGCTGCCCCCTGTAAATGGGGCAGCATCCTAGAAATTGCCCTCAGGGACGGCGTGCTGTGTGGCCTGAAAGACAAGGAGGTGCAGCGCAGCTTGATGAACAAGGAGCCGCCACCCACGCTGGCAGAGGTCGTCGAGGCCGCAGAAGCCGCAGAGTCCACGAATGCTGGAGTGGACGAGATGCACCAGTGGCGTGAGTGGCGTCCCAGAGCCGGCAAGGCGGAAAGGTCGGTGCACGCAACTCAACGGGCCTCAAAGTCGTCCTCAGAGAGCAGCGACGGCGAGGAGGTCCAGAAGGTCCGAAAAGGGGGGCGCCGCTGCGATGGTTGCGGAGCGGCCCACGAGCGTGCGAGGTGCCCGTTTAGAAAGGCCGAATGCTACACCTGCGGCCGTCGGGGGCACATCGCCAAGGCATGCAGAAAACGGAAGGAGGGCCGGAGGCAGTCACCAGACCGTTCGACCAGGCCGGACCGTTCAGCGAGGCCCAAAGATGGCGTCCAGACCACGAGGAAGCAGGACGGCGTGGGCCGCGTCTCGGACAGCAGCGAGGACGACGTCCCAGTGCTCAGTGTGTCCGCGGAACAGTCCCATTATTTCGTTGAGGTACTAGTACAAGGGGCCCCCATCAGGATGGAAATTGACTCGGGGTCCTCCTATTCCATAATTCCCCAGAAAGAGTTTCTAAAAATCGACCCCCACGTGCGGCCCAAACTTAAAACTTTGAGGTCCACGCTACGAGATGTACAGGGGAACAGCATTCCGGTGTTGGGGGTCGGGAAATTTCGGGTTGAGTTTAAGAGACACTCTGCGGAGCTGCCCTTAGTTGTCCTCAAGGGGGGGAGTTGTAGCCTCCTAGGGACACAGTGGTTCCAGCCCCTAGGCCTGTTTATAGGGGGAGTACATGCAGTGGGGGTGGACCCAATACAAGCGGTGTGCGATGCGCATCCCGCCGTTTTTGAAAAAGGACTTGGGAAATTCAAGGGACCCCCTGTAGCTTTCGACCTAGACCCGGAGGTCCGCCCGATAAGACTCAAACCGCGCAGGGTGCCCTTCGCACTAAAGGACAAAATAGAGGCGGAACTGGACAAATTGGTGGGCCAGGGGATTCTTATTCCTGTTGATTCCGCGGAGTGGGAAACTCCAATTGTAACAGCTCTGAAGGCTAACGGGGAGGTGCGCATTTGCGCTGATTATAAGTGTACAATTAACAAGGCGATCCGCCCTAACGCATACCCGGTGCCGGTGGTCAGCCACCTTTTGGCCAGGCTAAATGGGGGAAAGTGTTTCGCTAAGCTCGACCTGGCACAAGCCTATCAGCAGCTTCCCGTAACACCCGCCACGGCCGCGGCACAAACGATAGTCACACATAAAGGAGCGTTCCAGGTGTCGCGTTTACAGTTCGGCGTGAACTCGGCACCCGGCCTTTTTCAGTCGCTTGTGGAACGCCTCCTGAAAGGGCTGGAGGGGGTGTTGCCTTATTTTGATGACGTATTAATAACAGGGGGAAGTGAGGCCGAACTGGCAAAGAGATTGGACAAAGTACTAACGGTGTTCGAGAAAGCGGGGCTGAGACTGAGGAAGGACAAATGTGTCTTTTTCGAAACCGAGGTCGAGTTCTTAGGGTTCAGGATTACACCCGAGGGTATCAAGCCATCCAAATCCAAAGTAGTAGCCATCAAAAAGGCCCCTCGCCCCACATCCAAAACCGAGCTACAGTCATTCCTGGGGCTCCTCAATTTTTACCATACATTCCTTCCGCGGAAGGCGTCCGTGGCCGAACCGCTTCATCGGTTGCTTAAAAAAGAGGAGACTTGGATGTGGGGTGACGAGCACGAGAGGGCGTTCAAAGAATTAAAGCAGCTCTTGACCTCTGACGCAATTCTAACACATTTCGACCCCAAACGGCCGGTGGTCCTAGTCTGTGATGCATCACCGGTGGGGGTGGGGGCGGTACTTTGCCACGTGCTGGATGACGGAAGGGAGGCCCCGGTTGCATTTTATTCAAGGTCCCTGTCCCAGGCAGAGCGAAATTACGCACAAACCGACAGGGAGGCATTGGCAATTGTAGCGGGGACCAAAAAGTTTCACGATTTTTTGTATGGTCGCCCGTTCAAAATCGTGACGGATCACAAGCCCCTGTTAGGGATTTTCACGGCAAGCAAGCCCACCCCGCAGATCCTATCACCGAGAATGCTGCGATGGGCCATTTTTCTCAACGCTTACCAACACGAGTTGGTGTACCGGCCCGGAAAAGAGATCAGCCATGCTGATGCACTTTCGAGATCCCCTTTGCCCTTGTCGGACGACCAGAAGGCTAGAGTAGGAAGAGACCGCCAGGTGTTACTAATTGAGGTTTTAGATGCACCCCCAATAGTACCAGCCGATATTGCGAGGGCGACAGGCAAGGACAGGACACTCGAGAAAGTCAGCTCATGGGTACAAAAGGGGTGGCCGGCATCGTCCCCAAGCACGGAATTCGACCCATTCTTTCGGAAAAAGCTAGAGTTGTCCCTAGAAAGGGGGTGCCTATTGTGGGGCCAACGGGTGGTGGTTCCTGCAGCCATGCGGCCGAGGGTGCTCAAACTGCTGCACGTCAGCCACCCGGGCATCGTTCGTTCGAAAGCGCTGGCCCGCAGTTACTTTTGGTGGCCACAGCTGGACGCGGACATTGAGCATATGGTCGGCACTTGTGAGGCATGCCAGGGATCCCGACCAGAGGCGGCCCGCCTCCCGCATAGGGAATGGGACACAGCAAGGGGGCCGTGGTCCAGAGTACATGTAGATTTCGCTGGCCCATTCCGAGGAACCATGTTTCTCCTGGTGGTGGATGCGTTCTCCAAGTGGCTGGAGGTTATCCCAGTAAAGAGCACGTCCTCCGCCACAACAATTAGCCAGCTACGGAGAGTCTTTTCCACGTTCGGTTTACCCGACACTTTAGTCAGCGATAACGCGAGTTGCTTCACCTCCTCGGAGTTCGAGGCATTCATGGGAGCAAACGCCATTCGGCATGTCACATCCGCGCCGTTTCACCCGGCCACGAATGGCCAAGTGGAACGGTTGGTGCGTACAACAAAGGATGCGCTGCGGCGCATGGGCCCGGGGGACCTAAATCACCAAGTATGTCAGTTCTTGTTAGCGTATAGGGTGACCCCCTTAGCGTCGGGTTACTCGCCGGCAGAACTCTTGATGCGGCGAAAACTGACCACGCTTCTGACCAGGCTGGACCCGACGAGAGTCGAGGATAAAGGAAAAAACATAGGATTGGCAGTCTCGAAAGGGTTCGCCGCCGGCGACCTTGTTTACTGCAGGAACTATGCAAGCGCAGGGCCAGCCTGGGTGCCAGGAACAATAATAGAACAAACAGGGCCAGTGTCATATCGGGTGGAAACGAGCACCGGCCTCCTCTGGAGGAGACACGCTGACCAACTGAGACGCCGAGTGAGTGAAGGGCCGGTCAGTGAGGCTCAGCAACAGGATTCAGCGATAGGGTTCTCCCCCACCCGTTTAGCCCAAGGGGGAGACATTGAAGGACAGCAGTCCGAAACCGGGGGGGAAAGCGGTGGTCCCGACTCATATCCTTTTGATACCCCAGTTCTATCAGGGCCCGGGGGGAGGGAAAAGGAATGTGCGGCCGCCGCCGCGTCCCCCGAATGTAATTTTGATTTTGATTTTGGTTTTGCGAGCCGGGGGGGTTTTCAGGAGTGTTCCCCCACCCTTCCAAGCGAGAAGAGGGGTTTTTCGTTAGCCCCCAGTGCCCCCGGTTCTTCCCCGAGAAAGAGCACACCTCCCAACAACGCCGCGGAGCCGCGGCTAGTCACTAACAAGTCTCCCTCTCCAATTACAGGGCAGGAAACCAGGGGACAAAGAGAAGGTAGCAAACCCGGGGAAAGGCAGCCCGCATCGAGACCCCAGCGTGTTCGAAATAAGCCATCTTGGCTGAGGGACTTTGTCTCCTAAGGGGGGGGAGTGTGTTGAAGGTGGGCTCGAGACATTGTCTCGTCCTAGGGGGGAGGGATGTTGTGTTCTAATGGTTTTACCTTCCACATGGATTACAATGTATCTGAGCCAATGTAACCTTGCCTATAGCAACAATGTAACCTTCAGCTGTATCATATAAACCCTGTAATAGGACGCGAGCTAATGACCACCAGCTGGCAGCAGCGAGCGTCCAAGCTCTCTTGGTCCGAACTCATCAAAGGCAACAGCGCGGGAAGCTTTCCCGCCACCACCTACACCTGGACAAGAAGGGCGTGACCCACAATGACGTCACGCAGACAGTAGCCAATGGGCTACCATGGCACCACGTTCAAATGTATTCCTACTGTATATAAAGAGCTATTGATCCGCCATTACCTCATGTTCCCTCTGTCCACGATGCAATAAACCTGAGTTAACCCAGCCCGAGGCTGTGTCCTGTGTCTTAGTTTTATACACTAAAGGTGCCAAGGTTCACCATCACGGGCATAGACTCTACTCATGCTGGATGGGTGATTCTTGGAGCTATATTTTAAAAAGTTTCGACTGAGAAGAAACAACCAGTCAACTGCACTGCCTTCATGCCCTTTGTCTGGACATCCAGTGTGATGCTGGATTAGACAGACCTTGATTTGGCCAACAGGATTCTTCCTGTGTTCTTAAAATGTTATTTTGGCTCCCAAGTCTTCTTCTTGCATGTCTAAGATGGACATGAAACTGTCAAAATGAAGGCACCTTTTGGTGAATTCATTCTGTAATTCCCTTCACCAAACCTACTGTGAAAAAGAACAGCCAGTAAAACAAGGTTGCTATTACCAGGGTACGCCCGATTGTGGTACAAAAATACCACAATCTTCAAGGAGGCTCTATTTATGTGGTTATTGGGAACCAGCATGGTATTGAGCAGGGGTCCTCAAATCTGGCTCTCAGATATTCTTAGACTTCAATTCCCAGAACCCCTGTCTTGGGCTTCTGGTAATTGAAGTCCAAGAACACCTGGAGAGCAAAATTTGAGGACCCCTGGTATAGAGGATAATCAGACTAGGAATCAGGAGACCTGGGTCCAAATCTCTGCTTGACCATGGAAACTCAGTGATAAAATACTTCATTTGACAACTCACATATCTTGAAAACCCTATGTGGGTTGTCATAAGACAATAGCAACAAGAACAACTGCTACTGAAATCAGCCTATCAACAGTATTTTTATTCCAAGTTTTGATATGGAATAGAGATATCCACACATTTGCCTTTAGCTTGCAATGTAACTCTTGAAAATTATTTAAAAGAGCAGAGAAACTCTCAAGCATATAGCCTGCTCTTTGGGGCAGGTTGGTCTGATCATGTGGACACATTTATCAGACCGGGGCTGTGATGGCTCAGTGGTTAAGAAGCTTGTCTTGTTAGCTGGAAGACTGGCAAGTCGGCAGTTCGAGACCTGGGTACTGCATGACAGATTGAGCGCCCATCTCTGTCCCAGCTCTTGGGGACATAAAATGAGCCTCATTTGGGCATTCCCTGAGCGGAGTTTCTTCCGCAAAAATGCTTCCAACCCAAAATAATTTCTGACATGAAATTATTATTATTGATCAGACCAATCCGGCCCTAATCTGTTTCATTTTGAGATCTGCTCAGGGAGCTCAGTTAAATTGCCTCACTGTATTTTATTCTGTCTCCAGCATAAGTGAGGTGTTGGAATAAAAGAGAGAAGGCTGGTAATGACCACTTTACAGCTGATGGGAGAAGCCCTTTCCCCTACAGCTGCGAAGCAGATTTACCACCACACTTACCACAGATTGAAGTCCAATCAGCGATGGGGGTGTAATGAACACTTTACAGTTGATAAGGAAAGCCCTCCCCCCATCAGCTGCAAAGTGCTGTTATCAGTGTGCCCTCTGCAGATTGGGGTCCAATCACTGGCTGGTGCAGTTGTAACAATGTTTTGCAGCTGATAGGAAAAGGGATGCCCCCATCAGCTGTAACTACAGGACTGGTGGGGCTGCTGCAACCCCATTTGAGAAGCAAAATACTATCTGGACCCAAGGATTGGGCCAAACAGCATTTTGCTCATCCCCTCCCTCTCAACTTCAATTAGCTTTTAAAAAGCCATTCCAAGCCCCCAAAATACATTTAAGTATTATTATGTCTACAACAATTGATATTAATGATTACAGAAATTGTAAAGTAAAAATCAGTTTGTCAAAACCTTAACTTGGATGCTGACCTAAGTTACAAACAGATATTTACATACTCAGGTCTCAACTACCAAGTTGCTTCTTATCAGCCAGATTCTATCAACAGGAAATGGAGTAAGAAACAAAAATCCCAAGCCATGTCCCCTGTCATTATCTGATGACCAATCTATTCAGCGTTTTGCTTGGGGCACATATAGATCTGTTCACCATATCACAAGGTCAAATACTCTTTCTGGACTATGCAAGCCCTCAATATGAAGCCAGTGCTGGAATAATCTTCCTAATAAGTAAAAGTTTAGGAAGTTACTTTTTAAATAATACAAGAGAATTGGAGATTATACATTCTATAATAACATATTCAAATTTAAAGCAGAGGCAGCGGCAACATCCTATTATGGTCAGGTTAATCAAAACCAGTGTAGAACAGACAAATGGTCACAAAATAAATGACACAGCCACCCTTCAGCAATCTGTAATATCCTGTGGGTGTTTTTATTTATTTATTTTATTTTATTGTCAAATTTCTATACCGCCCACTCAGCCAAAGCCGACTCCGGGCGGTTCACAACAATGGGTAAAAACATATAAAAACAAGTTTTGGAGTGTAAGTTTTGGAGTGAAATCTTGAGTTCTGAGCAATGCTGGAATTCATGACTTGATGGTTTAAGACAGGAGTGCCTGTGGGCTGGATCTGGCCTTTGATGCCAATTTATCTGGCATGTTTTACTTGTGCAACGAGGAGCAATGAGGGCTTTGTGGGACAGATGAATTTGTGTCAGGGGCCGGATCCAGCCCAAGGTCCATAGTGACCGGCCCCCTGAACCACGTGACCAGCCCATGGCCTGAAGATTTTGGGCACCCCTGGTTTAAGAGGAGTAAAAGCAAAAGATATGAACTGCCTGCCCAAAAGGCGATTATAATCTGAATCTCAGCAATGCATATAGCTGTGCTTCAAGCAGAACAGGAGTTATCACTGTCCATCTACCCTCTCCCCTTGTAGATGGTGGGCTGAAAGTTGAGAGTTTGCCTAAAGCTGCAAGCTACCTAGTGATTACATAGTGGGGAAAGAACTTTATATAGATTTCCTGGTTCACAAGTCACAGAACAGATTGTTCACTAAAAAGCAAAGGTGGCTGTATTAGTCATAAAGTGAATTCTAAGTTATTTTACGTGGGTGGCATTTATTAGGCCAAACAGAAAAATGCAAGAAGAAGCTGCCACAGCACATAGCTTTTCAAAATCAGTAATCTTTCTCAGGTCAGATGTTTGAAAAGTAAAGAGAAGGAGGGGAAAGAGGAGAGGGCTTGATTTTATGGGACAAAATGTTCTGTAATCCACCTATGGCCTGTGGGCCTAATCTGGCCCATGGCACCAATTAATAAGGCCCACAGTGAGGACCTATGCACTGCTGGAAGCTCCCTGCTGCCACTGGAAGTGCCAAAAATATGGTGAAAAATTACAAAAATGCAGCAAAAATGTTTTGCCCTCCTTCCCGCTGCCATGGGCAGCGGCGGGAAGGAGGAACATTTTTGCTGCATTTTTGTAATCTTTTGCTGCATTTTTGGCACTTCCGGTGGCAGCGGGGAGCTTCCAGCAGTGCCTAGGTCATCACCATGGGTCGGATTAGGAAGCGATGGAGGCTGCAAAAAGCAGCAAAAACAAAAAAAGCTGTGTTTGCGCCTGCTGCTGCTGCAGAAACCAGAAATACTGGAAGCGGAAGGAGGAACCATGCTTCCAGCCCACTCACCTGTGTGAGGGCTGTGTGATCGGCCCGCAGCGGAAAAAGGTTAGCCACCCCTGCACTGAGTAGTCTGTAAATTGAGACAAGATAGAAACAGCTTTAGCTTCACTGTGAGAATATGTATTTTCTAAGAGGGAAGATCAAACTTTTCTAACTTTCCTGGTCTCAATAAGTCTACAGGATACTCAATGGAACCAAACTCCTGCATAATCTAATAAGCCCCTATTGATTGTCTGCGTAGTAGAAGAGACTCATGTGTTACAGTAAGGTAGTTGCTCACCATCAAGGACATTCCTCTCTCAATTCACAAGCTATCTATGGTTCATCCCTATCCTTCTCCATTGCATCTGAAGACACTTTACAGATTACAAAGATTTAAGGCCAAGTCTTCTCCTGCCTTTCCATTTATTTTCCTTCTTTTGGTAACATCTGGCCTGGAGCAGTCTAATTAGAGGCAAATGACCATTTCTCAGCAATGTTATAGTTTCAATGCCCCCACCCAAACGAGAGGGTTGTACGAGATCCACGATTCCATCCAATTCTAAAATTCTATTGCTGCGAGACTCAGTTGTTCAGGAGGATGGTGAGCAGGACTATGTACAGGCACCTTGATGTGATTTAGAGACCAGTTAGGGGCTTTGGAATAGGCCCTCAGTTGAATGATTTGCATACCAGTCAATTCAGTTTTTGTCCCCAAGATGAAATGATTCATAAATATGTAAAGTCAAAGTATTAAAAGCCAAGGTGGATAGAACTTTTTTGTTTTTATACTGACGTACAAGCTATCAAAGACATGCAAAGAAAGAAGTAAACGTGCCATATTTTAGGCTGAAAGGTTCAAGTATCTGCTAGTCACCTTTACAATTTTTGCTTTTTTTATTAAATAAAACAAAGGCTAAGGCAATTTGCGCTCCAGCCCAATTCAGTATGTGCTCTGGACACATATCTGTTTCTAAATTCATTTCCTTACCTCTGCTCTGGAACGAAATCTGACCATTCAACTTCTATCCAGACCTCATACAAATGGGTCTGAATCAGGCCAGTTTGGTAAGTAATCTGTGATTAGTCTACAGCTGTGATGGCAAACCTTGGCACTCCAGATGTTCTTGGACTTCAATTCCCAGAAGCCCAAGCCCCAATGAATCCACACAAATGGGTTTACAGCAATTCATCCGGCCTGTGCTGCTCTTGTCGTGTGTTTTACTTCCGCTTCTGGGAGTGACAAGGGTGGCGTGGGCTGGATGAATTGCAGTAAACCCATTCATGTGGATTCACGGGGGCTTGGGCTTCTGGGAATTAAAGTCCAAGAACATCTGGAGTGACAAGGTTTGCCATCACGGGTCTATATTCAGTGCACAGCCTTAATTGGAATCATTGGTGGGGAACCTGAAGTGCCACATCTGTGTGGCCAGATAAAAGGTATACATATAAAATGCTACATGTGAGGCCACCACTTAGTCATTGCCATTAAAGAAAAAAGACATCATCCGAAAAGAAGATAAAAGAGGGAAGGGTTTACATAAATTTTGCACATATGTCGCAATGCAGGAAGTTGCTTATACTTAGTTAAACAGTACCACTGGCTCATCTAGCCTAGTATTGTCAACACAGACTGACACTGGCTTTCCAGAATTCTTGGCAGATTTCTGTCCCACCTTTGAACCCAGATTCATTCACATGTATCTCCTGTGATCCTCTACTTTTGTGCTTCTCTATATTTAAACTGAGTGTGGATGACATAACCTTTCAAACATAGGATTGACATCTGCAAGGTGAAACACATGACTATCCTATGTGCATGTGATGAGCACAAAGACCCTGATTCCTGTCCTGACTGTAGGAAGTATGACTATTGTTGTTGCTTGTGATCTTCCCCGTTGAAGATTGAAAACTTGTGGGCATTTCCAGAGAGAAGGGACTTTGATGCAAAAGGCAAAGAAGTTTTAGAAATTTATCTTGTATTCAAGTGACTAAGCATCAAGGTATCCAACACTGTACTTTGGGTCCCAAGTGACCACAGATACTATCTGTATGTCTAAATTGTCTTTATGCAACAGATGACACCAGTAATTTTCTCTCTTGTGTTCAAAAGTTGGTAATTTGTATGCATGCTTATTGATTTGCATTACAAGACGTGTTTTACATGTGCATGTACAATAGCAGGCCTGGATCAAGAGCTAGAACGTAAATCCAGAAAATGGATAATTCTTAGAATAATCAGACAATTGGGGTTGTTGTTGTCACATACCATCCAGTTGCCTCTTGACCTATGGCAAACCCTATGAATGAGTGAGCTCCATAAGGTCCTGTCCTCAACACCCCCTGCTCAGCTCTTGCAAATTCAAGCCTGTGGTCCTTTAGAGAGTCAATTTGTCTCACATTTGGTCTTCCTCTTCTCCTGATCCCTTCTACTTTCACCAGGATTATTGTCTTTTCCAGAGTCTTTCCTTTTCAAGATGTGTCCAAAGTAGGGCAGTCTCAGCCTCATCGTTTTTCTCTCCAGAAATAGTTCAGGTTTGATTAGTTCTAGGAGCCACTTGTTCATCTTTTTGGCATTTCAGAGTACTGTATCCATAAAGCTCTCTTCCATAGCATATTTCAAACAAATCAATCCACCACCAGCCCTCGTCAGCTTTCTTTACTGTCCAGCTTTCACACCCTTAAATAGTGATCAGGAATATAATACACTGATTTCCTCTGGTCACTTCCCCCACAAAGATAATATACATTTCCAACTTCCTTCGTATCAAACTATAAAACATCACAATGAAAAAAATGAAAACAGCGTTAAGAAGTTGTGTGTTTTTTAAAAGACTTATGCAGAACTGTGTTCTCAGCTTGCAGTCAATGGGCCATGTTTATTTAGTAACTTATTTCTATTTGGAAAATAAGAAGAATTTCTGACAAAGGAGAAACTAGTCATTTATGCAGGCAGAAGGTGGGTTCTCAAAAAGAACTCAAAAGTGCAAGTGAATTTAGAAAGTCAGCAATGGTATTACTTTACTTCAATTATCATGGGAATTAAGTTTCTATTTTGACATGTGCACAGACACCCACAAATTAAAGTGAAACAAATCAGTAATTTTGACATTAAGCAATTTTCCATGGGGTTCCTTTCTAAAAGATCTGTGATCACTTCTTATTTTAGAAGATCTTACTTCCAAAAATGATTATTTCTTTTTCCTCTTTCAAATTGTTCTTTAAAGCTCTCTTTCCCATGAAGTTTGTGCTTATCCTGACAGTCTCCATTTCAGGTCTTTTAGAAAAACCCAATTCAGACATGTAACAGTAAGCTAATCTTGACAGCTTCACTTTTTTGTTTATAAAGTCGGGAATCAGAAGGTAGGAACAAAATGTGGCCTCAGATTCTTGTTTGTTAAGAGAGTGACATGCCAAAAATCTTCATCAACGTGCAACATTAGACCAGGCATTCGCAACCTATGGCCCATGGGCCAGCCCCAGCCCTTGATGCCAATACATCCAGCCCCCAATGCCCTCACCACTCCTGGAAGTGGAAGTAAAATGCATGCCGCGCATGCCCAGAATGCTGCTAAATGTGTTCTGAGCATGCATAGCACGCATTTTACATCCACTTCTGGGTGGGAGGAACCATGTGACCGGCCTGATCAGCTGCCCAGGAGGTTTTGTCAGGCCCATGGCCTGAAAATGTTCAGAATTGCTGCATTAAACAAACCAGCAATGGACATTTCCCAGTTCATTTAGCCAAAAGAATGGTCAGCTTCTTCAGACTGGAGGGCACTGGCTGTCCCACAGACCTTTAGAAGCAACTAATTATTTGTAGTTAATTCTTGGATAAATAGTAGACAAGCTTCTTTGAAAAGTGTAATTACAAGGACAATGAAATACTTTTGTGGTTCTTGGAACTATTATGCTTTTTTAAAGTAACATATAAAGATGGAAACTATTTGACCACCCACTCCCCCCAATTAATGGACCCATAACTAATGGAAAGAGATTGTGGGAGCTATATGTCAGAACATCAGGAGGAGTACAGCTTCCACACAGTTGCACTAGGATAAGAGACAGTAAAAGAAGAGTTGTAGTAGAGCAGGGGTGCCCAAACAATGGCCTGTGGCCTGGATCCGGCCCCCAATGCCAATTCATCCGGCCCATGATGCCCTCATCACTCCTGGTGTAGGGGGCTGGATACAGCCCATGGGCCATAGTGACCAGCCCCCTGAACCAAATGACTGGCCCATGGTCTGAAAAGTTTGGGCACCCCTGCAGTAGAGCCACCATGTGGTTATGACACAGTGCAATCCTCTGTATGAGCATTTATGCAGATCAGGATATTGCATTAGGTACTGCAGTGGCTCAAGTCGCTAAGACGCTGACTGGGAAGCGGAAGGTCAGCAGTTCGATTCCCGAGTACTGCAGGACGGAAATGAGCTCCCGTCTTCATTCCAGCTCCTGCCAACCTAGCAGTTCGAAAGCAAGAAATTGCAAGTAGATAAATAGGGACCACTTCGGTGGGAAGGTAACAGCGTTCCGTGCGCTCCGGTGTCTAGTCATGCCTGCCACATGACCACGGAAATGTCTGCAGAAGCAGACAGCGCTGGCTCTTCGGCTTAGAAATAGAGATGAGCACTGCACCCTAGAGTCGGATACGACTGGCTTTCGAGCAAGGGAAACCTTTATCTTTACCTTTAGAGGGGCAAGTGCTGATACCACTGCATGTTCCTATGAATTTTGCTCTTAAAGACATCACAAAATGTAACTTCTTTTAACGAACCAAATTTGAAGGGATGCACAAAGCCAGATGGAATTCAAGTGTGCATGGGGGATGCATTTGGGTCTAGTCATAACAAGGCAGTGAAGAGAGAAGTTCTTGACTTGACTGTGATGATAACTATCTTGCTTCTTCTTCCACAACAACTAAAGAAAGGGAATTTCCACTGTGGTTTCCCCCCAGATTTATTTATTTATTTATTCATAATTCAAATTTATATGCCACCCAATCAGGTGAACCCGACTCAGGGCGGCTCACAACAGGATTAAAACATACATATTAAAAACAATTAAAACCCCAACATACCCACCCACCTATTAAAAACTAACCACATTAAAACTGCCCGCATTAAAAAAGCTTTATTTTATAAGCCAACAGGCGGGGTTCACTCTTCCATCCGGGCCCCACACCTTCCCCACCAACCAGTTGAGAGAAAGAATCCTAGACTTCCATGTACAGAGAAAATTGATTGGGGATCTGATGCAAGAAGTTACTGTACAATGTGGTGACAAACTAGCTGAATGGCTAGGACAGCATTTCCCAAACTATGTTCCGCAGAACACCAGCGGATTTTAATTTCCAAAAGCTTCAGTTAGTACATTGGCTGATCATTGCTTTGGGGAATTGACTTAGGCTTCTGGGAATTGAAGTCCAAAAATCAAAGATTGGGAAACACTGGGCTTGGATATGCTTGCCCAACCTAGTACTCCCCACCAACAAGGGAAGACTACAGGCACCATGGGGACTATAGTCCATAGCCTATGCTTGACTCCGGGCTGAGAAATGCTGGGGTATGAGATCTAACTGTAGGGAGAAAGAGGAGATGTCAACAGAACAGGAGTCCCCAGTAACAGATTGCCCATCCCTCCCACAACAATATGGCCAGTGCCTCCTCCATTTTCTTGGATCTCATTCCGGATGAAACCACAGGACTGATTGACAAAAATAAAAGCACAGAGAACAGCAGTGAGTTGCCAGATAAAGGTGTGAGTACCTTTCCACCAAAAAAACATGTTCCATGAGTGAGTACATCAGGCATGAACCCACCATCAACTTCCCGCTGAATTCTTTCCCCCCAAACCGGCTTATGGCAGCTTCAGTAAATGACACACCGTTTCACTGTGGCTAATGAAGGGATGCCTTGGGCATGAGGAACAGATTCATGCAAATCAGCCCAACTAATCTGAGCTTAAGGTAAGAGGAGGAGCCACCTTCCCAATAAAATACACGGTTCCTCAGCGAACAAAGGAGAGGGGAGGGGAGGGGAATTTTCCCATCCCATGATACAGTAAATATCTGTATCACCTTCCCCATTCTCACTAATCCGTCATATCCAAGTGAGTTGTTCCACCTCCCCTAGAGCTTGGAAAAGTTACTTTTTGGGGACTCCAACTACCACAATCCTCTCCCTCACCAACATGACCACTGCTGGCAGATTCTTCACTTACAGGAGATACTAGAAACCACATCCTGATGTTTCTCTTCAAAACTTTGTTCCTGTCTTATATTCATTCCTAAATATTCCTGTCTTATATTCATTCCTAAATAATAATAATAATAATAATAATAATAATAATAATAATAATAATAATAATAATAATAATAATAATAATAATAATAATAATAATAATAATAATAATAATAATAATAATAATAATAATAATAATAATAATAATAATAATAATAATAATAATAATAATAATAATAATAATAATAATAATAATAATGTGCCAGGAAATCAATTTTTATGTAGGGCAACTATTTTCAAGATTTCCTAGGTAGAGAGTACTCAGAAGTGGTTTACCATTCCCTTCTTGCGGCATTCTTGGGCTATGCAGCTTGCCCAAGCTCACACAGGCTGGGTCTTCTGGGATGCACAGTGGGAAACTGAACCGCTCCCAATTTCTGACTCCATAGCCAGATACTGAACCTATTGAGCTATCCAGCCAGTTCATTCCTACCTAAAGGTAAAGGTAAAGGTTTCCCTTGCTTGAAAGCCAGTCGTATCCGACTCTAGGGTGCAGTGCTCATCTCTGTTTCTAAGCCGAAGAGCCAGCGCTGTCTGCTTCTGCAGACGTTTCTGTGGTCATGTGGCAGGCATGACTAGACACCGGAGCGCACAGAACGCTGTTACCTTCCCACCAAAGTGGTCCCTATTTATCTACTTGCAATTTCTTGCTTTCGAACTGCTAGGTTGGCACTTCACCCATAATAAAACATGAATCAAACATGCCTATTAGGCCCTGGTGTTAAACCTGTTTCTGGGCTGGAGTACCTCAAGCTTCAAGTGAAACTCACACATGTTGTATATTTATTGAACTGTTGCTACATTTCCATCTCCCCTTCCTTCAAGGAAGACCAGCATAGTAATTTATATTTATTCCCCTCATTTATGCTTGTCACAACCCTGTGCTTAAATTGGAACTGAGTGACTGGTTTGTGGCTATCTGGTGAGCTTTATGGCTGAGTGGGGATTTGAACTCAGGTCTTCCCTGTTATCATCTTATTCATTATTCATTTATTTATTTATGTATTGAATATATACTGTATATAATACAAAAAGGCAAATGCAATATAAGCTCATTATGGATAACGACTAAAATTAGTAGGATAACACAGACAAAAAACACAAATGGTAGCAACAAAACAGGTATAAATTGGGTTTTAGTTTTATTCCCTGTGCCTGGGGAGGATATCTCCAAAGCCTTCTCTGAA
Organism: Bradypodion pumilum; assembly: GCA_035047305.1. NCBI lineage: Eukaryota > Metazoa > Chordata > Lepidosauria > Squamata > Chamaeleonidae > Bradypodion > Bradypodion pumilum. The sequence continues at coordinate 28,558,386 of JAWDJD010000004.1, read as the reverse complement.
AGTGTTGTGATCCAGTCCTCGTCAGACTCTGAGGATGGCCTGGATCAGGGGGCACTCCCTATGCCCAGCCCACTTCTGCCTGCACCCAAGCTTGAGGATGTCCTGAGCCAGGGATCTCAGCCTGTGCCTGGCCCAAGTCGGTTTTCCCTGGCAGCTGACCTGTCAGATCAGGGGTCTGGCTCTGACAGTGATCTGCCCTCAGTCAGGGAGAGGTCCAGAAAGGAGCTGTATCTGAGATGCAGGCAGGCTAGAGCAAAGTACCAAAGAAGGCTCCCAGCTGATAACGATTAGCTAGGAGGCTTATAAGCAAGGTTGCTTCTGCCTGCCAGCATTGGTACAACTCTTGTACGAAGACCGACACCCTGCTTGACTTCAGACTGCCTGCCTAGACCCTGACCTGCCTGTCGTGACCCTGACTTCTCTGCCAACCCTGAGGATACCCCTGGACAGCCTTTGGATTAGACACTTTCTTGGACGACCGGTAAACAGACCTCGGCTTGCCTTTTGGACTTTGATATCTGGACTCTCCTCAAACACACTCTCTGTGTAGTGCCGCCGTGCGGCGACCATGGCCACTTGGATGGGTCAGCACAGAAAAGCTCTGTTCTTAGCAGCCTCTTAAAAGATGAAAGGAAAGGGGCTTGATGAACTTCAGGTGGGAGGTTTAGTGTATGAGAACCAAGACAATAGAACAGCCGAAAGGTTGGCTTAACACATCTTTATTGCATGATGGTCCGGGGGAACATGTGGTAATGGCGGATGAACAGCTCAATATATACTGTGGCTATACATTTGAATGTGGCTCCTCGATAGCCCATTGGCTACTGTCTGCGTGACGTCATTCCCCGTCATGCCCTTCTTGTCCAGGTGAGGTGGTGGCGGGAATCTTCCCGCGCTGTAGGTATTTGGGGAATTGGCACCATGTGAGCTGGGTGCTCGCTATTGCCCCTAGTGGTCACTAGCTCGCGTCCTGATACAGAAGGTTACAGTGTTACAGCTGGTGATTATTATATCCACTCATTCGAGTGTTACATTACTTAAAGGCACAATATTCCAAACACAACATCCCTCCCCCCTAGGATGAGACGAAGTCTCTCATCCAATATGGTTTATTGCAAGTGCGTTTTGGGCGCAAGGCTGGCTGGCTTGTCCCGGGGGCGCTATCACTTCTCTGTTCCCTGGTCTCTTGTCCTGCAATGGGAGAGGGAGACTCGTTAGCGACTCGCCGCGGGTCCACGGTTTTTGGGGTAGGGGTAAACTCCATTGTGGGAAAACCGGGGGCACTGGGGGCTAACGAAAAACCCCGCTTCTCGCCTGGATGGGTGGAGGACCACTCCGAAAAAAACCCCCATTTTTGTAACTCAAACTCAAAATCATCTTCTAGGGTATCTGTGGGGGTATCCCTCAGGATATCTATGGGGACAAACTTATTCCCTTCCCCCCTTGGTAGGGACCACTGGCCCCCCTCTCCTCCCCCTTGGGCTGAACGGGTGGGGGAGAACCCTAACGTTGAATCCTGTTCCGCACTGTCCGCGCTCTGGCTCCCGGAGACCCGGCGTCGGAGTTGGTCCGCATGCCGCCTCCAGAGTAGACCTGTGCTGGTCTCTACGCAATACGACATGGGACCCGTTTGCCCAATGACTACGCCCGGAACCCAGGCTGGCCCTGCGCTAGCGTAGTTTCTGCAATGGACCGGGGCGCCTATTTTGAAACTCTTCGTGCCCGCTAACCCGATGTTCCTCCCAGTGTCCTCCACCCTCGTAGGGTCTAGCCTGGTCAGTACCGTAGTCAGTTTTCTGCGCATTAGGAGCTCTGCGGGCGAGTATCCTGACGCTAGGGGGGTCACCCTATATCCCAGCAAAAACTGACACAACTGCAGGTTTAAATCCCCGGGGCCCATGCGCCTCAGCGCGTCTTTGGTGGTGCGCACGAGGCGTTCTACCTGGCCATTCGTCGCCAGGTGGAAGGGTGCGGAGGTGATGTGCCGGATGGCGTTGATGTCGGTGAATGCCCTGAATTTGGCGGACGTGAAGCAACTAGCGTTATCGCTAACAAGTGTGTCGGGTATGCCGAACGAACTGAACACCCTGCGCAATTGTTTAATTGTTGCGGCTGAGGAGGTGTTCGCAACTGGGATAACCTCTAACCACTTGGAATAAGCATCCACTATGAGGAGAAAAAGCGATCCTCTGAAAGGGCCCGCAAAGTCAATGTGCACGCGGGACCACGGCCCCTTTGCCGCATCCCATTCCCTGTGTGGAAGTTGAGCCTCTTCGGGCCGGGAGCTTTGGCAACTCTCGCAAGTGCCCACCATGTGCTCGATATCGGCGTCCAACTGGGGCCACCAGAAGTAGCTCCTGGCCAGTGCCTTGGAGCGGACAATTCCAGGGTTGCTGACATGCAGCAGCTTGAGCACCCTTGCTCTCAGGGACTCAGGGACGACTACCCGCTGGCCCCACAGGAGGCAACCCCTCTCCATGGACAGTTCTAACTTTTTCCTGAAAAACAGGGCAAATTCCGCCGCCGGGGAGGACGTTGGCTACCCTTTCTGCACCCATGAACTAACCAGGGCCAACGTCTTGTCCCTGCCCGTCGCCTTGCCGATCTCTGCGGGCACTATGGGGGGTGAATCTAGGACCTCTATCATGAGCACTTGGTGGTCTTGTTCCACCTCGCACACGTGGCTGCCCGTGTGGGGGAGGGGTGACCTCGACAGGGCGTCCGCGTGTCTTATGTCCTTTCCAGGGCGATACACCAGCGCGTTCTGGTACGCGTTTAAAAAAATGGCCCACCTGAGCATCCTAGGGGACAGAATCTGTGGCGTGGGCTTGTCTGTGGTAAAAATGCCTAGCAGGGGCTTGTGGTCAGTCACGATGGTAAAGGGGCGGCCATAGAGGAAATCGTGGAACTTCTTCGTCCCAGCAATTATCGCTAATGCCTCCCTGTCTGTCTGTGCGTAGTTATGCTCTGCCTTAGACAGGGACCTGGAGTAGAACGCCACCGGGGCCTCCCGCCCGTTTTCCAACACGTGGCACAGGACCACCCCCACCCCCACTGGAGATGCATCACATACCAGAACCACTGGTTTCTTGGGGTCAAAATTGGTTAATATGGCGTCTAAGGATAAGAGTTGTTTCAGCTCATTGAATGCCCTCTCCTGGCTCTCGCCCCATTTCCACGCCTCGTCCTTTTTTAGTAACTTATGAAGCGGCTCTGCTACCGATGCCTTCCTAGGCAGGAAGGAATGGTAGAAGTTTAAGAGCCCCAGGAACGACTGCAATTCGGGCTTGGAGGTGGGGCGATTAGGGAATTTTTCAATTCCCTAATCAGCCTTGATGCTGGGAAAGGTGGAGGGTGAAAGAAGAAGGGGGCAGCTAAAAATGAGATGGCCGGATGGTATTGTAGATGCAATGGGCACAAAGCTGGATGGGCTGAGGAGGATCATGGAGGGCAGAGGTGCCTGGCATGCAATGGTCCATAGTCTCAAAGGGTCAGAAATGACTGAACAACAACAAAATTAAAGGTACCAGAACACTAATCAAGGATTAGCTTAGACCAAAGACAGGGTGAGAGACAGAAAGGATAAAATAAAAGAGAAAAGTGCTGAGATATGCAGACTGAATCCATTTTGTACTTCTTATACCATACAATTTATTATCTGGCCTTACCTCTTACAAGAATGGAGTCTTCATGGAGAATTAGAAATACACAAACTCTGGTGTGGATTGAATCCCCCAAAAGACCACTCAGTGGATTGGTCCCAATCTATGAGCCATTTAATTGGGCACAGACTAATGTGGAGGAGGACTTGTGTACATCCTTTGTAAAAAGAAAATCCTTGTATATTAGAAGCTAGATGTCAAGGAGACAATCTTAGATCAAACCAGAGAATGTGCAACTATTTAAGAAAACACTTAAGTCATTAAAATCAGACATCTTTTGCTTATTTTCCAAATGCGTCATCTCAACATGTCACTCTGCATTAGATAATTCTTGGGGGGGGGGGGACATTTGTTTACTAAACTCAAATAAGATACTCTCTGGATGAGCAGCAGCTTTCCTGAAAAAGCAAATTTTTTTGGTACGTGTCTTGGAGAAGAGCGAGGCATTTTTAGTATGTTCAGAAGCCCTCAGCCTGGGGTATCAGATAATTTGAAAATATTCCCTTCATTATGTTCATTATTGCGAGTCATGGAAATACTTGCCACAAACAGAAGCTGCTGTTGTGTAGAGCCACAATTCTGCCCACATTGAGGAAGCTCCTGGTGCTATGCAAAACTTTGGCTTTTGTTGCAAATGAGTCACATGACCTGCTAACCACAAATAGGAGACAACCATATGTGCATTTTGAGCACCAAATACAGGTTTCATCCCTTGACAGTTTCGAAAGTCTACTATAACTCACAAAATTCCCTAGCCAGTAAAATTAACAGGAGTTTGTTCCATTGCCAATTAGTCTTTACCATCATGAATGTCTTCCAAATCCTTAATCAAATTCTTTTTTCTTGTCATCAGAATACTTTAATTTGAATCTAAAATGATCTCTCTTTTTTACTTTCCATTTGTACAAGTAACTATGAGGGGGGCAACCCAACAGGAGGAAATAATAGTTAAGGACTGGTAGTTTCCATTGTTATCATCACTTTGGAATGGGAACTGATTGAGAAAGATAATTAAGAAAGGCTGTTTCATGAGCACTTAACAGAGTATGTTCAGCAAGAAGCAATAAAAAGAACATATCATGCAAAGGAACAGAAGCCCTTAATACTACTTGGCCTGTCCTGCTGCACTTGGCTAGTACTGCAGTCACATCTTAAGCATGGAGATGAGTGCCTACAAAAGAGTTCCCAACCTAAGGCTCTTGGGCCAGATCTGGCCCATGGTGCCATTTCATGTGACCCACCCACCCCTCCACTGGCATCCGAGAAACAAAATGACCACACCTTTGAAGCTGTTGGGACAAAATCAGTCATGGGCATCAGCAGGTTCGCACTAGTTCGCCAGAACCAGTAGAAGAAATTCTGGCTGGCCCTACCCACCCAAGTTTTGAAATAAAATAGTCCTAATTTGGGTGCAACGCAGGGCTTTTCCCCTGGCCATGCCCACCATACCATGCCCACAGTGTGGTAGTATTTTTTTTTGGAGCCCACCACTGGACAAAATGGCCACAATGCAGGCGGGGCAAAATGGCCATCCGGCTCTTGAAGCTGACTGAGCGCGTGACCCAGCCTCCGGCTTGAAAAGGTTGGGAACCCCTGGACTACAACAATCAAGAGCAATGATGAGATGGCAACATCATCCAGTAGTGAGTGGGAAAATCATGGTCATTCCAGAAAGGGGGAAAAACTAATATAGGAGCAATTGTGAACAAAGTTTGTCAACAATTGTTAAGAATTTTCAATAATATTTTGCTGGTCATTGCCACCCAGTGAGCAAGATGTTGTGGTCACATCAAGTTTTTTTAAGTAGGCCATCAAAAATAACCTTCACTGATATGCTACTTGTTCTGCTCAATTGATGCAGTAGTTAATTGGAGTTGTCCATAAATTGCCAAGAGGACTGTGGTGGCTTAGTGGTTAAGACTGAACTTGATGACTGGAAGTTTGGCAGGTGAGCAGTTTGAGTCCCGAGAGATGCATGACAGTATGAACTCCGGTCTCTGTCCCAGTTCCTGTCAGTTCGAAAGTAAGACATTGCAAGTAAACAGGTACCGCTTCAGTGGGAAGGTGTTGTGTATGTAAATTAATGTAATGCTTTATAACTGTATGTAATTGTTGTTGGGATCGGGTGATCCTCCATTTTGTGTTCTTCTCAGAACCTAGCACTTGCGAGACTTGGGCTCCCGCCTATTCTACACAAGACGCACGAAGGCTCCATAGTCTCAGGTCTCCCCACGATCACCTTACTTCTCTCCCAACTAATCCAGTTGTTTCCCGCCCAAATGTATCTTTCCTAGTATTGTATATAAGGTGCTACTGCGCCATTGCTCTGCATGTTCAGTTCCCAAAATAAAGTTGTGTTTGGCCCCATTATGCTGGCTGCTGTGTATTGATTCCTGAACATCAAAGAAGGTAACAGCATTCCATGCACTCTGGTGTCTAGTCATGCCTGCTGCCACATATGAAAATGTCTGCAGATGCAGACATTCCTGGTTCTTTGACTGTAAATGATGATGAGCACTGAACCCTAGAGTTGGATATGACTGGCTTTTGAGCAAGGGAGACCTTTACCTTTATATGTTGTCAAGCTGAAAGGTAGCAACTCATCTATTCTTAGGTCCTGACTACTGTTGGTCAGTCTTGGGATCAGTGACTAAGTGCACAATCAATATGATCTCTCTAGGGTGGGGTCAAAACTAAGATCTTCTGAGTGATGCCTTTAAATAGTCAGAAAAGACAGAAGTGAAACAAGCAATATCAATGGCTAAACCATCACAAAATGATTCAAGCCAGCATGCTCCACCCTTGATCTTAATTGTTTACATTACCACATAAAACTTTCCTTTGACTATCAGATCTGATAGTCGGTCAGTCCTTCAACAGTCCACATTTTCACAAAGCCTTTCACTGCCACAACTGTGTGTGTGTGTGTGTTTTGCAGGATATTGGTGGCAAGGCTGATTCCACACTTGAAGGATTGTCTTTAAGGAATAACCTCAACTGGGCCTTCTTTTTTGTCAGTGGGTACTAGAGAATGTGTGCGTGAATGTCCATTCAAAGTTCATCAGGTAACATCTTTAGATTTTTCCACTGTTACCCACCATAATACTTGGTATAGGCATTATGAAAAATTAAAATTGTGTATAGATCAGAGGAGAGGAACCTAATCTGTCCTTCTGGAGTTCCCCAGATGTCCATGTCCCCATTTCCATCATGAGATCACAATTTTGGTGGATTCCAAGCTTTGCATGTATCCCCCCTCTTCGAAAGAGAGAGAGAGAGAGAGAGTGTGTGTGCGTGCGTGCATGCGTGCGCGCGCGTGTGCGCGCGCGCGCGTGTGTGTGTGTTGGGCATCAGCAGGTTCGCACCAGTTCACCAGAACCGTTAGCAGAAATTCTGGCTGGCACCGCCCATCCAAGTTTTGAAATAAAGTAGTCCTATTTCGGGTGCAATGCAGGGCTTTCCCCCTGGCCAAGCCCACCATACCACGCCCACAGTGTGGTAGTAAAAAAAAATTGAGCCCACCACTGGTGTGTGTGTGTGTGTGTGTGTGTGTGTGTGTGTGTTTGAGGACAGTCCAATGCTGGCAATTAGCCATGAGTGCTGAGCTCTGATGATGATCCTGGACACTTAGCTTGATAAGTATGAGCCTCTCCTCCTTTGCTTGTGATGATTTCTTTCTTTTTCATCCCTTTTTTTCTTGTGGTTTTCATTGGCAGCAATTTTAATGTGAGGGCTTTGCAGGACTTGGCACAGATGTTGTTTAGTTTGTTTGTTCATGTGAACAGCACCATGGGCCAGACCTCACTCCCCGGACAGCTGAGTGGGTCAGTCACGTGGTGCCTCCTGCCATAAACGCTGCCGTAAAACACTTCTGTGGTTGTCATAAACATGTTTACAACAGCCAAGGATGCATTTACAGCAGCATTTATGGCAGCCATGGATGCATTTACGCATGCACAGGCACATTTTATGGCTATCATAAATGTGTGTCTGCTTCTGCTTCTGGTAGCAGCGAGGGAGACAATGGGCCAGATGAAATGGTGCCACGGGCTGGGTCTAGCCCATAGGTTGGCCACCCCTGATATAGAGTCTGATACGACTGGCTTTTGAGAAATGGTGAACCTTTACCTAAGACAAAAAACCTTAGGGGGGACCAGGCCAATATAGCCCAATAATAAGTGTCCAGTGAAGAAAAGTAAAAGGAAAGAGGGAAAGATAAGAGGAGCGCATTGAAAGAAAACCAATGGATCTAGTCCAGGGGAAAACAAAGAAGTGAAAGGGCCCCAGGCTGGGTCATACTTCCTGCATATGACAACAGTATAATTTTAAGTTAAGCAGCCAGGGCGAAAGAAAAAAGGAAGATGGAAAAGTCACTGGATACAACCCTAATCTCTGTCCTCTTTTTAAAATAAATAATTAGACACCACTGAAGATGTTCTTGTATTCATAATTTGAGTGACAAACTACAGAGATTCCACAAAATAATTTAATTTAATTTTAAATGTTGGGATTCCAGTTAAGCAGGGGATGGTGATCAGAGGAATTTTTTGAGTTTATCTGCCTTCAGAGCTGTAACTAGCAGCTTTGGTGCTTAGGAGATGAGGGAGAGAAGTCTTCTCAGAAGCTCTAATGTAGCAGTCCCACACCAAGTTTGGAAATGTTGCTTCTTTGTGGACTCAAAGCTCCAGAAACAGTGGCCATCTGTAGTTCTCTTCCTAACACATGCACATCCAACACATATACACAAAATGATGTTTTCATGCTCTGGCTCCAGATAATTTAAGGAAGGTTGGGATGTGAGACATCTGCCGGGACTTCATGGTGAAAGATATGCCAACCATCTCATGTTGCTAATCAGTTTGCAACACCATGAAACATCCCCCAGGGGCTTCACAGTCCTTAGCTGCCTCTTTCGGGCATGGAAAGGACAAAATACTTGCCATTTTGGGGTTTTTGTTTGTCTTTTATCCTCACATATGTTCTTCTAGTGATATAAGGGAAGATGGAAGGAAAAAGTGGGAAGGAATCCTTCCCCTTCTCTTTTTGCTTGGCTTCCTCCATACTGGAAGTGATGACAGCTGTCAGTCTTGACAGCTTTAAGAAAGGATTAGACAAGTTCATGGAGGACAAGGGTATCAATGGTTATAATTATGGATACTTAAGGACAACCTCCGGGTTGGAGAGATAGGCAGGATATCTCTCAATGCCATTATCAGGGAATCCTAAGCAGGTGAAGGCATCTCCTTGGGAACACCCTGAAGGAAATGGTGAGCCACTGTGTGAGACAGAATGCTGGACTGGATGGGCTGTGGCCTGTTCCAGCAAGGCTGTTCTTATGTTCTTATGTCCTGTTTTTTCCATTTCTTTGCATACCTTTCCCAAGGCAGTGCAGAAACCAAGCTAAGCCAAGTCTGCCATCTTGTCACTATCCCCCATACTCTTGCTTGTGCATGTTCTTCTCTCCACATCTACTGTTGTAGCAATGGTCACCCCTATTAGCCTCATCCTGCCATGTTTTACATTTTTCCACCCTTTACTTTTCTGTACTTTGATCAATGCTCCAGTACCATGTCCTAGTTAGGGCTCCATCTACTCAACATGGTTACTGCAGTTTACTGCCTCTTAACTGTCATGATTTCATTTTATGGTTGCCTAGAATTTTTTTTTGGCAAAGTACTTCAAATTATCTGTGATAGTTTCACCTTCCTCTCTTCCAGCTGCCTTCACCTTTTCCTAACATGATGCACTTTTGATTATGACAGAAGGCCTTTAATTCTGTTTCATTTTTAAAATTAGTAATAGTGCAATAGACTGTGTATGGCAGGAGGGCAGTGTATAATTCCATATTAGACTAGTCTTTGTCAACAGATAACAATGCAGAAATTTTTTCCTGGTAAATGCAGGAGAACCCCAAACTGGTTTTATTTTGTTTAACCAGAAAAAGCAAAACAAATCATACATGCAAAAGCCATTGATGTTTGTTCAAGGTAGCAGATTTTATCAACTGAGGTTGACTTTAGGCACCCAGTAATGATTCTGTAGCTTTCAATGAGTTCTGTGTCTGTCTGTTATGCATGGAATGAACTGTACTACATTAGGCTCGTATCATAGGGCTAAGGCTGCAATTCTTAGTGTTGTGTAGTTGTTTGCTCCAACTGGTTCACAATACCTTTCAAAGAATACTGTTCCATGTGGAGATCTTCTGCTTTGTATTTCGGTAGTGTTTCTTCCAGGTCAACATATGATCCAAAGTAAAACCTATGTATTGGGGCAAAATAATGATCAAGTTAGATGCCCTTCTAGGTAACCTACATTTTCCAAGATGCCTGCTTGTTTCTCAGATGGAAGTTACATATTTGAATCTTAACAGGCTTGGGATTTAGGATTTCTATTACAATAGATTCTTCTAATCTAATGCATCTGTTGGAAGATGTTCTGCCATCTGAAAACTGTCTGACTGAACAGAAAATGTGAGAATGTCAGCATATATTTTAAGACCCTAATATACAAGCCCTTGTCTTAAATTTGACAAGTTTACTACCCTTGTAGGCTTGTCTTAAATTTGACATGTTTACTACCCTTGTAGGCTTTATAATGTCTTCAGATTTTATATACCTCAGTGCAAACCAGAAAGTTAATCAGCTGTTTTGGTTTTCTGAAGCAAGACAATGGGAGCATTCAAAAACAGTTCAGATCTGAGACACAAATGAAATCAGACATGATAAATATCATTGGGGAAATGTGTTGCTAAATTATTTTAAACGGGTGGGTGGGTTAAACTGTCCTTTTTAATGATTGATCTGTTCCAAGATATTTACCACTGATTCTACATTTCTGAATGCAATTATTTCCCATTGATTGCAGAAGTTTACATCTTACCCTCACGAAACTAACTTTGGGTGAAATCAGAAGGTTGGAAAGGTGTGCACCTGGGTGGTCGCATTGCAGTGAGTGAACTTCCTTAAAACAACCCTTCTATCAGCCAGGGAGCCAACCTATTCGCCCCCCCCCCCAATAATAATAATGATGATGATAGCCCTACATTTGCGCTAAAAAGAGCTTTGATAAGGGCAGGCTGGAGTGCAATTCGCCATATGACACATGTGCCCTGGGAAATGGATTGCAGTGGCCATGCCACAAATGGTCCAAATTGTGAACTATTTCCCTGTGTGATCACACCCTTAGTTTGTTCAGGTCTAGTTGTCTAGTCTATTAAAGTAATCTTGAATCTTGATCCTGTCTTCTGAAATATCAGCTGTCTCTCAGATTTCTGTCATCTGCAGATGTATGTATGTATGTATGTATGTATGTATGTATGTATGTATCTATCTATCTATCTATCTATCTATCTATCTATCTATCTATCTATCTATCTATCTATCTATCTATCTATCTATCTATTACATTTATATACAGCCCATCTCGCCATTGTTCCCACCCTGAGCGGTGTACAACATTTTTAAAAAATAAATTACAACAAATAAACAAAAAACATTAAAACCATCAATCCAATCTCTCCTTCAACCAAGATGGTAAGCGGCACCATCTCCAAGATACAACTTTGTAGTACCCCTTTGGTCACTTGTGTCTATGTGGAGGAACAACTATTGATGATCTTTCTTTGGGCATGTTTCTTCAGCTATCTACAAATCCATCCAACAACAGTACAGTATGTTCTTATGTTCTTATTATCTAGCCCACAATTTGTTGCTGTTGTTTGCTTGTTTCCACCCATTTGGGAACCGAATTTCCACTGCGGACTGTTTACATCAAAAATGTACATGCAACCTCAATAGTGACAGCGTACAAGTAGAAATAAATCTAAAAACTCATTATCAATAGGATATAGAGTCCAGAAATAATAATATTCAAGATTAATTAATCATAGGGGGGCACCTTTGAATGCCTCTCTGAACAATTCTGTTTTAAGTTGTTGCTTAAATATGTTCAGAGAGGGTGCCTGTTCTAGTTCTATAGGTAGGCTTTCTTTCTATAGTGTAGGTGCCATCATTGAGAAGGCTATATTCCTAGTTTCAGTCTTCTTCACCATCCTTGGTGTTGGCATCTAGAGCTGCAAACTATGGAAGGACTGGGTGGTGTGAGCAGTGGATTTTTGAGAGAGGTGTTCTGCAAGGTAACAAGGTTCCATACCATATAGGGCTTTATAAGTTAACACATTGTGCCTGATATAGTGTGCAATGGTGAGCCAGTGTAGTTGGGGCAGGGTCACAGTAATATGATAAAATTTCATAACTCCAGAAATTAACTTGGCTGCAGCATTCTATACCCATTGCAATCTCAATATCAAGGGCAAGGGCAGCCCCATGTAGAAAGCATTACAGTAGTCAATGCTTGAGACTATCATGCATGGACCACTGTTGTCAGAAACTGCCTATCCAAATTGGGGTACATCTTCCATGGTGACCTGATGTTCCAATTTGAGTGCTGAATCCAAAATGTTCCCAACACTGCGAACCTGCCCCATCAGTGGATGGATAACTCCATTCATCATAAGCACCAGCCCCCACCCCTGGCTATCCATAGTCATGTCATGGGTAACCTTGCCAACAAATTTGTTGAATTGAACATAAATTACATTACAGCATCCCACTGATCTATTAAGCTTGTAACTGTATTAAAAACTATTTAGCATAGCAAGACATTCTTTTGAGCAGAGGTGCCCAAACTATGGCCTGGGGGCTGGATCCGGGGCCCTGAACCACGACCGACCCACAGCCCAAAAGGTTTGGACACCCCTGCTTTTGAGAAACCTATGCTGGTCTTTAGTAAATACAGTACCTTGTTCTTTTCAAATCTAACTGTCTAGCCAATTATATGGTTGTTGTTTTTTTGTTTGCTGGAATGATATATTAACCTTCTTCCACATCAGCTCTGTGATTTGTGGCATGATTATTTCCCCTTGTCCAATTATTCTCCCTTGCCTTCTGCTCTCCTTTACCCATCCACCCTTGCTGAGCACAGTTTCCTCAGTTCTGACTTCTGAGTTCTTTTAGAAGTCATGTTTACAACACATGACAGCAGCCAAATAAAACCATTGGCCATCTGTTTAGCATCACTTCTGCTTCAGCTATTGAACAAGAGCTTGGAAAAGTCATTTTCTGGACTATATGGGGAGTAGCTATGTTGGCTGGGGAATTCTGATATTTGCAATCCAGAAAAACAACTTGCCTGAACTGAAACCTTTCCAGCAATGGCATTCAAATCAGCAGTGATAAATTACAGAAAGCCTTGCTTGCATGTAAAAGATACATAATGAAATAGTGGACAAAAATCTCACTCTTCTGAAGAGCAAAGTGTTTAATACTGGATTGTTCCAGTGCATCTTTTCCACAATTGGATCAGCACTTTCCTCACAAGCAGTCCACCCACCAGTAGTATATCCCTTATTGTTGTTCAGTCACATAGTCAAGTATATCCCTTACTATCTCCTAAAACAACAATTGCAATAATTGCTTTAGTCTCTATTAGTCCATTTGTTATTGTGTAAACTAAAGAAGAATGATTGCCTTCATTAACCACAGGGCTCTCCAGGCAAAATGTCACTCTGGAAAATCTATGCACAAATAAAGATGTGGACTTAAATCTGTTAAAACAGCAACAGAGAAATATTGCTCATTTAAGGTGCCAAGTCACTGAAATCAAAGTATATTTTCTTTGGCATGTCTTCTTTCTGCAACTATCATATCTTCTCCTTTCACATTCAGACATGATGACAAGTTGGAATTTTTCAGAAGCCATGTATGTTGTGGAGGAGGAGGGCTTCTGCACCAAAACAAATGAGATCAGCCTTTGGTCCTGATATGAGCAGGTGTCCCCAAAAAAAGAACCTGTGAGATTTTGTTCACTATTCCATGATGTATCTTTTTCCTTGGTTACATAGAGGAGAACCAGTCTGGACATGCAGCTTAGGGGCTGCAGGTCTGAGCACATACTGAGCCACTGAAACTTACTATGGGCCAGTCACTCTTTTTAAGCCTGACCTATTCCACAGGGCTGCTGTGAGGATGAAAGGATGAGGAAGAAAACCATGTATGCTGCCATGAGCCTACCAGTAAAAAGCTGGGATGTAAATATGTTTATCAAGTAGAATAATACCCAGTTTCTGTTAGGAAAAATGACAATCTTGCATGCATACTAATGCTGGGTATTAGTGGGAGGTACTTTCCTGTGAGCTTTTGTTGTTGTTTAGTTGCATAGTCGATTCCGACTACTTGCGACCCCATAGACCATTACACGCCAGGTACCCCTATCCTCCACCATCCTCCTTAACCCGCCCAACTCTGTGCCCACGATGTCAACAATACCATCCAGCCATCTCATTCTCTGCCGCCCCTTCTTCTTTTGCCCTCTACCTCTCCCAGTATCAAGTGAGCCCTTTCTTCTCATTTGATGTCCAAAGTACTTTACCTTCAACTTCACTCTTTGACTGTGTAAGATTGACCTATTTGTTCTCCTTGCTGTCCAGGGTACTCCCAAAATTCTCCCCCAACACCACATCTCAAAGGCATTTATTCTTCTGCGCTCAGCTTTCCTTATGGTCCAGCTCTCACAACCATACATTACCTCTGGGAATACAGTACCATCATCATCATCAACAACAACAACAACAACAACAACAACAATTGTATACCACTTTTCTTGTCCTAAGACAACCCAAAGCAGTTCAACTAGCAACATTACAAAAATACAAATATAATGCAGTTATTGCAACAAGATACAAATCAAAATGCAAGATACAACACACAATAGTCAGCCAACCAATACAAAATACAACGTACACAGCAAACTCTCCCCCAGCCTCCCCAAAAAAGTCCCAAAATGAGAAATGAGAAGTCCCACCACTACTATGGCCATAGGTTCTGGCCAACGGCATGGGGGGGAGTGTTCCGGGGCACCAGGGAAAAAGGTCTGTGGTGGCTCCCACCTGCTTCCCCTCCCTGGAGCTGATGGCGTGTGCTCCAGGGCAAGGCAGGGAGCACTTGGGATGTCAGTGTTGAACCCTCCAAGTGGGCGAGGCTTGAAGGGTGGAGATGGCTCCCACCTGCCTCCCCTCCCCGGGCCGGTAGCGTGGGCTCAGGGCATCGCTGTTGGCATCCTTTCAAGCCTTCCAAGTGGGCGAGGCTTGGAGGGCAGAGACAGTGGCAGTGGCGGCGGCTCCCACCTGCCTCCCCTCCCTGGTGGCATGGGCTTTGACTATGCAGACTTTTCTTTTTGCCACTAACCAATTAGCAGACTTATTTTCCCCACCTCTGGCTGTCAAGGCAAGCCCACAAATTCCATCATTCCTCTTCCCGTTTGCTGTTTGCATCCTCCATTGCTCTTTGTTTGTTAATTGCTTGCCAGCATGTGTCCAAAGAAGTAGCCAGTATGAATCTCTGTTTTCTTCTGATCTTTAACCTTATGGCTACAGGGGAGTATGGCTACTCTAAACAAACTTCATTGTCCTTCCCCACCTTTTTAAATTGTAACTGCACAATGAAACTGTAAGTAAAATGTAATTTTTCTTCTTAAACTGCTTTTAGATGGACTTTTCTATATTTTAAGTGTTAGTTAGTGAAGGGAATGGTTTAAGTGGAACTTGTGCTATTGTTCTCTTACACTCCCCCACACTGCTTGCTATTCTTGTTCTTTCTGCTTTTTGTTCTGCTAACTAAGAAAAGAATAAACACATTCCAAATGTATACATTCAACAGTTTTGTCTAGAAGTGGATGTTATGCTACATAAACCATGGACCAAAAGTTTGAAGAGAGTTTATGTTGTTGGAAACTGTTAGATTAAGGTGTCTGGGTCTTTGATCCTGAGGACCTGTCTTAGCCATGGTTCTAAGGGTATGGAAAAGTACTGTTATAAACCACAGCTTCAAAAAAAAAAAACACCCCTCTAACTGGCATGGCTACTAGAAATTCTAGGAAACATAGTCCAGTAAAGATCCATTTACAAGCTCTGCCATTTTCCCACCTTTGTGACTGTTTTCTTTTTATTTCAACATAAATCCATAGCTTGCTTGAGTTTATCAAGATCCACAGGTTAATATAGCTTTGGATGTTTACAAGTGGAGCATGTCATGAAAGGGGGAGGGAGGGGAGACTTTTGCTCCTTGCTTGTTGGCTCCCATTCCTGTCTGTGATGGAATGAGGAGCAACCTGTTCCTCTTGCTTCTGCCTTCAGCCCCAGGCACTGTGGCGTCCTTCATTTGTCAATGGAGGGACACCTGCTGGAGCCCCCAGCCTGCCTTAAACCCTTTCCTCCCTGTGTCCAAGTCAGACAACATGTATGGCATATATAAATATGACTATTAAATTAAATTAAATTAATGGTGGGGAAATAGGATTTTTGTACCCATGTTGCTGAGTCAAGCACGGCGGAACCACCTAGGTTAGGATAGCAGCTTCCTTGGGTTTCAGAGAGGTATATTTCTTCATTTTTCTTCCCACTTACATGGAGAAATCATCTGCCCAATTCACAAAAAGGGGAGTAGCGGTGACCCTGCCAATTATAGGCCAATCAGCCTCCTGAGCATCCTTAGTAAACTTTATGCAAGCCATCTTCTAGGGAAGTTCCAAGATTGGGTTGAGGATACTAAGTTATTAGCCGATGAACAAGGTAGGTTTAAAGGAGGCCGCTCTGCACTTGATCATTGTGTAGTCCTTGATTACTTTATTAACAAATATTCTTCAAATTCCTCTGTACTGTATCTTTATATGCAGCATTTGTTGATTTGAAATATGCTTTTGATACTGTCTCAAGAGTTCTACTCTGGGAGAAACTGGAGAAAGCATCCATTGACCAATGATTATTGTTTCTTATAAAGGTGATTCATGGCAACACAAGTATAAGGGTGAAGTGCAGTGAGCAGAGACATCTGTCAAACTCTATAAAAACAAGTCGGGGAGTTAGACAGGGATGTGTCTTAGCACCAACCTTATTCACTATATACATCAATGATATCGTCGAGTACTTGCAATGCAGGGATCACCATCCACCCAAATTAGACAGCAAACATGTCCCAATCCTACTTTACGCAGACGATGCAGTTCTGCTTTCAAGAACACCGGTGGGGTTACACAGGGCCCTGCGTTCACTTGCTAAGTATTGCTCTCAAAACCAACTTGTGGTCAATTATTCGAAAACAAAAATAATGGCTTTTGCCAGAAAGCCCAAAATATATCGATGGCATTTAAACCATCAGGTACTAAAGCAGGTCCTTCATTACAGCTACTTATGAGTGATATTTCAGGCTAATGGGTGCAGGAAGTTACATACAATGTATTTAGCTCCTAAAGCAAAAAAAAAGTGCGGTCGCTATACAAAACTTTCTTCGGAGGAAAGGTGGACATAATGTAGTTGCGGCCCTTAGACTTATTTCAGCGAAGTCGCTTGCCCAAATGTTGTATGGATCCCCTCTGTATGTTGACTCAAACATAAATCCGCTCGAGGTCACATAATCAAAGTTTCTGAGGACAATTATGCAAGTCCCTTTGCAGTATTTCCAATGCAGCTTTGAGATTAGAAATGGGAATGTATACAGTGCGAGCGAGACTGTTAGTAAATGTGGCCAATTATTGGATAAGAATTCTGTTTGCCCCATCTGGCTTACTCAAACTGGTGATGTCCGACCCTTGGATGCCACCATGGATTAGCTCTCTTGAAAGGACACTAACCATTTATGCCATTTCAAAACCTTATGTTCTTTCCTTAGGATCTATTCATGCTAGAGAATTAATAAAACAAAGAATTCTCGATATGCATCACCAAAATGATTTAAGTAAACTAGTTTCCCCATTGTTTGATAGATCAACTTTCAATGTTGCTAGGCCCTTAGCATATGATCTTTAATAAGAAATCCGGATCATAGACGTTCCTTCACACTTATTCGGTATTACATGCTTCCCTCCTCCTACAGAGAGGATTTCTTTAAGAAAGTCCAAGTGCTCGAGCGTTTATGCCCATGTCAGTTAAATATGATAGAAACCTCTGAGCATGTTCTGCTGGAGTGTCCCCTATATAATAAACACAGGAGATACCTTTTTAGTGTTTTCCCAAACTTGAAGTCTAACAATAAAGTCAGGACACTGAATATTCTTTTATCAGGTGAAGGGCAAGATACGATGATAGCGGTTGCTAGATTCGCATGGTATATAAATTGTATTCGTAAAGGCAAGATAAAATCACAGGAATAAGGAAAATGCTTTCAGATTACAACTTGACTGTCATAGAATATGTTTGCAGGACATAGAAATAACAACCCTTGAAATTCTGGTTGCATGTTGCTATTGTAT
The DNA here is from genome assembly GCA_035047305.1 of Bradypodion pumilum. Classification (NCBI taxonomy): domain Eukaryota; kingdom Metazoa; phylum Chordata; class Lepidosauria; order Squamata; family Chamaeleonidae; genus Bradypodion; species Bradypodion pumilum. The sequence goes on along the minus strand of JAWDJD010000004.1, from coordinate 28,540,423 downwards.
AAATAATCTAGTGTTCGTGATTTTGTGATAGTTTTATTAGGTTGCTTCACATGCAGCTTGATTTTGTGATATTGTAACACTGGCCTTGGGCTGTAATAAAGAATTTGTTTGTTTGTTTGTTACATGGAACAGCCAGGGATTTGACCTGGGAAGAGACACACACTCTTCCACAGGATGACTGTGAAGATAAAATGGAACGTGGTAGGAGATTCATTCCCACTACAAATCTGATATTTAGCTGAGTCTAAGACACAAAGGCCATTCTAATGCTACTAAACTATATGATCTGTCACATACAGGGGTGGGTAACTTTGGTGTATCCAATGGCCAGTTCCTTCTAACAACCTGTTGTGTATGTAAGATGTTGTGTATGTAACTCAAGTGAACTGTGATTGAAAGCGAACATGTAACGCAAGTGAAATGTGAATGAAATCGGATCTAGCGATCCTCCATTTCCCCCTTCCTTTTTCCCTTATGTAAATACTCCTCTTGTGTAGATATCGCGGGACTGCGTTCCCACCGTAGATGTAGCTATTGTTTACTCATTACCCAATCAAGTGTTGTCACCTGGCTGTTTACCTGCACTGACCAATCATGTGGCTCCACGCCAGGTTTGAATCGTTACCTGTTGTATATAAGGAGCATTGCTCCGCCATTGACCTCATGTTCAGATTGACTACATTCCAATAAAGATGTGTTGGCCCCCTGATTGCTGGCTACTGCGTATCAATCTGCAAACTTCAAACAATCTCACCCCTTACAGAAATGTGGAGTAAAAATGAATTAAAACCAGAAGTGAATGTATACTTCCATTTTGAAACATAATTATGGAAATGCCCTTGTCTCACCATAAACAAGGCAACAAGGCTTTTACTTTGGAGGAGAAATAGTTTATTGAAAGTTCCAGGCACGCTATTCTTCTTTGCAGGTTTTTTACAGGAGAAGAAATTCAACAGTTGTGGTTTCGTGTCTGAGAGTTGTCCAGGCACTGTTAAAATGTGCAAGGCCTCATATATTCTGTTGACTGTTTTAGTGTAAGGGACCAAAGACAATGAAACAGCCGAAGGGTTGGCTTAACACAGGTTTATTGCATGATGATCCGGAGGAACATGTGGTAATGGCGGATGGGTAGCTCAATATATACAGCTGGCTATACATTTGAATGTGGCTCGTCGACAGACTATTGGTTGCTGCCTGCGTGACGTCGTAGGAGGTCACGCCCTTCCCGACCAGGTGAAGAGGTGGCGGGGAATCTTCCCGCGCTGCTGAACCAGGTGAATATGAGCCAAGAGAGCTGGACGCTCGCTACTGCCCTCTGGTGGTCACTAGCTCGCGTCCCCTTATCAGGTTTACATTGATACAGCTGATGGTTATGATGTTGCACACAGAAAGGTTACATTGATAACACATGGCAAAGGTACATTGTTAAAGGCACAGCTTTACAGAACACAACATCCCTCCCCCCTAGGATGAGACGAAGTCTCTCAGCCAAGATGGCTTGTTGCATGTGTGTTTGGGCCGTGATGGGGGCTGCCCCCCCGGGGGCGTTATTGCTTCTTTGTTCCCTGGACCCTTGTCCTGAAATAGGAGAGGGAGACTCGTTAGTGGTTTGCCGCTGTCTGGCGGCCTTAGGGGAAGGGAAAAACTCCATTGTGGGCAGACCGGGGGCCGTCGGGGCTAACGAAAACCCCCTCTTCTCGCTTGGACGGGTGGGGGACCACTCCGAAAAACCCCCCCGGTTCTGAAACTCAAAATCTAACTTGGTAGGGGTACCCGCATTTGTGGGGACTTTCCGCGAGATATGTATGGGGTCGGGTTCCTCCTCCTCGGAAAGATCCCCCAGGGTATCTATGAGGATATCCTCCTCCCCCCTTGGTGGGGGCCCACGGTCCCCTTTTCCTCCCCCTTGGGCTGAACGGGTGGGGGAGAACCCTAACGCTGACGTATTTCCTGCTTGATCCGTGCCCTGCTCATCGGAGACCCTGCGTCGGAGCTGGTCCGCGTGCCGCCTCCACAGGAGCCCTGTGCTGGTTTCCACTCGGTACGACACGGGGCCGGTTTGCTCCACAACTACGCCCGGCACCCAGGCTGGGCCCGTGCTGGCGTAATTCCTGCAATGCACGGGGGCGCCTATACTGAAACTCTTTGTAGCCTCTAGCCCGATGTTCCTCCCTTTGTCCTCTACCCTCATGGGGTCTAGCCTAGTGAGGATGGTGGTCAGCTTCCTGCGCATTAAAAGCTCTGCAGGGGAGTATCCTGACGCCAATGGGGTCACCCTGTACCCTAGCAGAAACTGACACACTTGTAGGTTCAGATCCCCTGGGCCCATGCGCCGCAACGCGTCCTTCGTGGTGCGGACGAGGCGCTCTACTTGGCCGTTGGTGGCCGGGTGGAACGGGGCGGAGGTGATATGCCGAACGGCGTTAATCTCCATGAATGCCCTAAACTCGGAGGACGTGAAACAACTAGCGTTATCGCTAATTAACATGTCGGGTATGCCGAACGTGGAAAAGAGCCTCCGCAAATGCCTGATGGTCTGGGCCGAGGAGGTGCTCGTGACTGGGATAACCTCCAACCATTTGGAGAAAGCGTCCACTACAAGGAGGAACAGGGTGCCTCTGAACGGGCCCGCGAAATCAATGTGCACCCGGGACCACGGCCCCTTAGCCGCGTCCCATTCCCTGTGGGGAAGGCGGGCCTCCTCTGGTCTGGAGCATTGGCAACTCTCACAGGTGCCGACCATGTGCTCGATGTCGGCGTCTAGCTGGGGCCACCAGAAGTAACTCCGGGCCAGCACCTTGGATCGCACGATGCCGGGGTGGCTGACGTGCAGCAGTTTGAGCACCCGCGGACGAAGGGAAGTGGGAATCACCACCCGCTGCCCCCACAAGAGACACCCCCTCTCTAGGGACAGTTCTAGCTTTTTTCTGAAAAATGGAGCGAACTCCTCCGCTGGGGAGGATGCGGGCCACCCTTTCTGCAGCCAGGAGCTGACTGTCGCTAACGTTTTGTCCTTCTCTGTCGCTTTGGCAATGTCGGCGGGCACTACGGGGGGCGAATCCAGCACCTCTATCATGAGAACCTGATGGTCCCGCTCCCCCATGCTCACCTGGCTGGGCGTTAGGGGGAGGGGAGACCTAGATAGGGCGTCCGCATGGCTGATCTCTTTCCCGGGCCGGTAGATCAACGCGTGCTGATACGCGTTGAGAAAAATGGCCCACCTGAGCATCCTCGGAGACAGGATCTGTGGGGTGGGCTTATCAGCGGTAAAAATGCCTAGCAAGGGCTTGTGGTCTGTTACAATGGTGAAGGGGCAGCCGTACAGAAAATCGTGAAATTTTTTCGTCTCCGCGACTATTGCTAGTGCCTTCCTGTCCGTCTGTGCGTAGTTCCTCTCTGCTTGGGACAGGGACCTGGAGTAAAATGCTATCGGGGCCTCCCTTCCGTTTTCCAACATGTGGCACAGCACCGCCCCCACCCCCACTGGAGATGCATCACAGATCAGAACTACTGGGCGCTTGGGGTTGAAATGGGTCAGTATAGCGTCGGACGCCAGGAGGCTTTTCAGCTCGTCAAATGCCCTTTCTTGGTCATCGCCCCACTTCCATGCCTGGTCTTTCTTTAGCAGTTTGTGTAGCGGCTCAGCCACCGCTGCCTTTCGGGGAAGGAAGGAGTGGTAGAAGTTGAGCAGCCCTAGGAATGACTGCAACTCGGGCTTGGAGGTGGGGCGGGGGGCTTTCTTAATGGCTGCCACTTTGGACATGGATGGTTTTATTCCCTCAGGAGTCACACAAAACCCTAGGAACTCAACCTCGGTTGCGAAGAAGACGCATTTGTCCTTTCGCAACCTCAGCCCCGCCTTTTCGAATATCGTCAGGACCTTCCCCAACCTTTTGGCCAATTCAGCCCGACTCCCCCCCCCCGTTATTAACACGTCATCAAAATAAGGCAACACCCCCTCCAATCCCTTCAGGAGGCGTTCCACGAGTGACTGGAAAATTCCAGGCGCCGAATTCACGCCGAACTGGAGGCGCGTCACCTGGAACGCCCCCTTATGGGTGACTATGGTCTGCGCAGCAGCTGCGGCAGGGGACACCGTGAGCTGCTGGTAGGCCTGTGCTAAGTCGAGCTTAGCGAAACACTTTCCCCCGTGTAACCTGGCCAGCAGATGGCTGACTACCGGCACCGGATATGCATTCGGGCGGATCGCCTTGTTGATGGTGCACTTGTAGTCGGCGCATATGCGGACCTCCCCATTGGCCTTTAGAGCGGTTACAATTGGAGTTTCCCACTCCGCAGAATCTACAGGCACAAGGATCCCCTGGCCCACCAACTTGTCCAGTTCCGCCTCTATCTTGTCCTTGAGTGCAAACGGCACCCGGCGTGGTTTTAGGCGAATTGGGCGGACCTCCGGGTCCAGGTCGAAAGTCACTGGGGGCCCCTTGAATTTCCCCAGTCCCTTTTTGAAGACTTCGGGGTGCGCCTCGCACACCTCCTGAATTGGATCAGTCCCAACGGTGTGCATCCCAACGGCGTGCACCCCCCCAATAAACAACCCCAGGGGCTGGAACCATTGAGTCCCGAGGAGGCTGCACTTTCCTCCTTTGAGCACGACTAGGGGAAGGGACGCGGCGTGCTCCTTGAATTTGACCTGAAATTCTCCAACCCCCAACACTGGAATACTGTTCCCTTGGACGTCCCGTAGTGTGGACCTCAATGCTTTGAGCTTGGTTCGCTTGTGGGAGGCAATTCCCAAAAACTCCCTCTGGGAAATGATTGAATATGAGGACCCCGAGTCAATTTCCATCCTAATGGGGACCCCTTGGACTAGTACCTCAACAAAGTAGCAGGGGTGTCTAGTAGACACGCTGAACACTGGGGCGTCGTCCTCGCTGCCGTCGGCGATGCGGCCCACGCCGTCCTGCTTCCGCGTGGCCTGGGCGCCATCCTTGGGTTTCGTTGGGTGGTCTTGTCCCGTGAAACGGTCTGCGGAGCTCCTCCGGGTCTCGCGCTTCTTCCTGCACACCTTGGCGATGTGCCCGCGGCGGCCGCAGTTGTGGCACTCGGCCTTCCGGAAGGGGCATTTCACGCGGTCGTGGGCCGCCCCACAGCCGTCGCATCACCGGCTCTCCTTCCGGACCCTCTGGACGTCCTCGTCGTCGCTGCTCTTTGTGGACGACCTCGAAGTTCGCCGGGCCGCCTGTACCGGAGCCTCTGCTTTGCTCGCCTTTGGCCGCCAGTCCTGAAGTTCTTGGACCCCGGCCTTCGTAGCTTCTGCGGCCTGGTCCGCTCTCACGACCTCCTGCAACGTGGGAGGCGGCTCTTGGCTCATTAACGTGCGCTGGGTTTCGGCGTCGTTCAGGCCACACAGCACACAGTCTCGGAGGGTGATTTCAGCATTCTCCCATTTGCACGGGCCGGCCGCCAGCTGCAGGGCCGCCACGAATGCGGCGACCGTCTCCCCGGGCGCTTGGACTCGCCTCCAAAACGCACTCCGAGCGGGAAACATCGCTGTGGCGGGCCGGACGTGCTCACGCAGCATCTGCATGAGTTCCTTGGCCTTGAATTCGCTCACCCTCCTCGGTGCAATCAGGTCCACCAAGGTCCTTTTTGTTTCTTGCCCGAGCATTCTGGTGAAGATGGCTCTTTTCTTCGCCTCTTCCGTGACTTCGGACTCGATCAGTGCGGCCTGGAAGTCCATCTCGAAGATCTCCCAGTCGCCCGGTTTCCTGATTTCGAAACCGGCGCATGTCTTGGTCCCGTGGGCTGCCATATCCCACCTTCGTCGCCAATTTAGTGTAAGGGACCAAAGACAATGAAACAGCCGAAGGGTTGGCTTAACACAGGTTTATTGCATGATGATCCGGAGGAACATGTGGTAATGGCAGATGGGTAGCTCAATATATACAGCTGGCTATACATTTGAATGTGGCTCGTCGACAGACTATTGGTTGCTGCCTGCGTGACGTCGTAGGAGGTCACGCCCTTCTCGACCAGGTGAAGAGGTGGCGGGGAATCTTCCCGCGCTGCTGAACCAGGTGAATATGAGCCAAGAGAGCTGGACGCTCGCTACTGCCCTCTGGTGGTCACTAGCTCGCGTCCCCTTATCAGGTTTACATTGATACAGCTGATGGTTATGATGTTGCACACAGAAAGGTTACATTGATAACACATGGCAAAGGTACATTGTTAAAGGCACAGCTTTACAGAACACAACAACTGTGTGCTGCATGTGAGACATATTATGGTAAAGAGATGGATAACTTATATAATGATATTAAAAGACATGGTCAACATGAATTTAAGGTACGTCTGGGTAGAAACAGAATGACATCTTGGCTTGTTCCCTCCTTCTGCTTTTCTTTATTCTTTATAGTGCATCCTGTTCCATTGACTAGAGACAAACCTACTCTGAGGCACTTATAGTGTGTGGTAGGGGCTGCTATTTTACAACTAAGACTTTTACCATAAATAGAGCAAAAATGCCAGATGTTCAAGCAGAATTCAGAAAAAGGAGAGACACTAGAGGTCATATTACAAATACATATTACCTAATGAAGCATGCCAAAGAATTTCAGAAGAAAATCAGTGTGTGCTTTAGATCACACCAAAGTCTTCCACTGTGTAGGTGATGAAAAGCCCACCAAGACTTGCTACTTGGCTCTCCTAGACAGAAAGGGCTACATACAGCTATCTGTTGGTGGAGGAGCATTTACCAGCAAGGGCGAAGAGGTCCTGCCAGCCACTCCATCGGCCGGCGTCCTGGGGCTCCGCCCTCCCCCCTCGCCTAGGACTTAAAAGGCGAGGGGTGCCGGGAGGAACTTTGCTGCCACACACTCGGCCCCGGCGAGGGCAAAGAGGTCCTGCCAGCCACTCCATCAGCCGGCGTCCTGGGGCTCCAACCTCCCCCCCCCTCGCCTGGGACTTAAAAGGTGAGGGGTGCCAGGAGGAACTTTGCTGCCATGCGCTCGGCCCCGGCGAGGGTGAAGAGGTCCTGCCGGCCATTCCATCGGCCAGCGTCCTGGGGCTCCGCCCTCCCCCCCTCACCTAGGAATTAAAAGGCGAGGGGTGCCGGGAGGAACTTTGTCGCCACGCACCTGGCTCCTGGCGCATCTGGTACTTTGGTAATTATGTTATATTACGTGATGTTTTCATCGTTTGTGATTCTATTGTAATTATTGATATATTATTTTGATGTGGTGCTGATATTTGTATTATTTGTATTATTGTTGACTGTCCTGTCTTATACTGTAAAATTGTATTTATTATTATAATTTGAATATTGTACCTTTATGTAAACCCTGTGGGGTGTCCCAGGGTCATTTATATGTTGTTAGCCGCCCTGAGTCGGCCATGTGTTGAGTAGGGCGGGATATAAAATTGAATAAACATAAACATAAATATAAACATCAATAATATGTTTTCTCAGCTCTAATATGTTTGTTCCTTATACCTGGTTCTTGGCTTCAACCCTTGGTTTTGACAATATAATTCCTTGTATTTTCTCTTGCATGACAGCTGTGTATGGCTAAGAAATAAATTAAAAGCATTTAAAAATACATGTGTATGTACCTGTATGTACTATGAATGGCTAGGCCTGATATGTGGGTGACGATGTGATGGTGGTACTCCATATATTGCTGTGTTACAGATGCTGATATTTGTGTATGTTATGGTAAAATTAATAAAACGTACTTAATGTTTAAGTAATAAAATGCTTTAAAATTGTTAATAATAAACTACTATAACTGCAGTTGACAGGAGCTGGACATGAGGATCCAGCTCTGTAGTTCTTCTTCTGATGATGATGATGATGATGATTATGATGATGATGATGATGATGATGATGTGTACACAGTCCACCAGTTTGGGCTGAAGTTTTGGTATCCCACTGCTTAGCCCCTAGCCCTGGACATAAGAGTTAGTGAGGTATTGCGTGATATTCTCTGCAACAGCTGTATTGTTATCTTATCAATGCCAATCATACTGAGATGTTTTTCAACCCTTTGGGATGACTCTTTTGGGATGACTCCAAGCACTTGTATCATTACTGGTATCAGTGTTGCTCTTTTCTCACACGGATGCTGTACTTAAGTTCTCAAATCCTGATATCTCATTATCTTTTCAATCTCTTTTTCTTCCACCTGACAATCACCTGGGATGGCTTCATCAATCAGTTTAACAATATTTTTTTTCAACCACGGTAATTTCTGGAGTGTTGTGTTCCAGCTTCTTATTGATATGAATCTTAAAGTCACACAAGATCTTGACTATATTATCCTCATCCTCAACCATCATTTCAGGTTTGTGTTCACACTAGTACTTTGTAGATGGTATTCTATAATTCTTGCACAGATTCCAATGTAACATCGATGCAACTCAATTATGACATTCTTTGTAATCAGTCTGTGAGATGTGCTATGCTTGAAATTGCTGTCAGTAACCCAGATGCTGCAGGTTGATTTATGATTCCACCTTTTATACAAGATGTGATGGAAGCTGTATTTCAGGCCACAACACCACCTTCTTTCCTACCTTCCTCTGATACCACCTCTGCTGATCCTTCCTTCCTCTGGTAACTACTGCCAATCGTTTTATTAATAATGATGATATAGCAAGAAGGTAATAAATTGAGTCTTCTTCTTCCATGTCTAGGCCACATGTAAAACTGCCAAAATGAAGGGTGAGTTCATTCTGCAGTTCTTTTCGCCTGACCTACTGTGAGAAAGATTAGCCAGCAACACAAGGTTGCCATTACTAGGGTATGCCCAGTAGTGGTTCTAAAAAATGCAATCTTCAAGGAGGCTCTTTCTGTGTACCCTAATAAGGTGATCAAGTGCTAATTTCATAGATGTAATCTATGAACAACATGTCCAATTGCCTCCCTCAGTGAAATGCCACCTAGAAACATGTCCCCATATTTACAAGAATATATCATAACTAACCACATAGGAAAAAGCTTTTTTGAATTATTCTGGCTTTTTTAAAAATAGAAGTCCTCCAGTAAGAGAGTTACAAAAATCTGCTTTGGAAGAATAATAATACAGTAAAGGGGGCTGGATTCAGTGGTGGGCATCAGCAGGTTCGTCCCAGTTTGCCAGAAATTCCAGCTGGCCCCGCCCGTCCAAGTTTTGAAATAAAGTAGTCCTAATTCTGGTGAAACACAGGGCTTTCCCCCTGGCCATGCCCACCATACCAAGTACTTTAGCTTCGTCTTTACTATTTACTGCAGGACGGAAATGAGCTCCCGTCTTCATCCCAGCTCCTGCCAACCTAGCAGTTCGAAAGCAAGAAATTGCAAGTAGATAAATAGGGACCACTTCGGTGGGAAGGTAACAGCGTTCCGTGCGCTCCGGTGTCTAGTCATGCCTGCCACATGACCACGGAAATGTCTGCAGAAGCAGACAGCGCTGGCTCTTCGGCTTAGAAACAGAGATGAGCACTGCACCCTAGAGTCGGATACGACTGGCTTTCGAGCAAGGGAAACCTTTACATTTACCTTACTATTTGACCTTCCAATGAGCAGTCAGGGTTGATTTCTTCTAAGATTGACCTATTTGTTCTCCTCGCTGTCCAGGGGACTCTCAAAACCCTCCTCCAACACAACATTTCAAAGGCATCTATTCTTCTGCATTCAGCCTTCCTAATTGTCCAGTTCTCGCATCCATACATTACTACTGGGAAAACCATTGCTTTGACTATTCTAATTTTTGTTTGTAATGTGATGTCTCTGCTTTTCACTATGTTCCCCAGGTTTCTCATAGCTTGTCTCCCCAGGATCAGTCGCCTTTTTATTTCATGGCTACAATCCCCATCTGCAGTGATCTTTGATCCTAAGAAAGTAAAATCTGTCACTGCTTCTACTTCTTCCCCATCTATTTTCCAGGGACTGATTGGGCCTGTTGCCATTATCTTGGTTTTCTTGATATTGAGTCTCAGGCCAGCTTTTGCACTCTCCTCCTTTAGCCCAATCAGGAGATTCTTTAGGTCTTCCTCACTTTCTGCCATTAGGGTGGTGTTGTCTGCATATCTCAGATTGTTGATGTTTCTCCCAGCAATTTTGATCCCATATTTTGATTCCTCCATCCCTGCATTGCACATTATGTGCTCTGTGTATAAGTTGAATAAGCAGGGTGACAAAATGCAGCCTTGTCTTACTCCTTTTCCTATTCCAAACCACTCTGTCATTCCGTGTTCTGTCCTAACTGTTGCTTCTTGTTTCATGTACAGATTTCTCAGGAGGCATATGAGGTGCTCTGGTATTCCCATCTCTTTAATTACTTGCCACATCTTGTTGTGGTCCACACAGTCAAATGCCTTAGTGTAGTCAATAAAGCAAAAGTAAAGTTGTTTCTGGTATTCCTTTGTTTTCTCCATGATCCAACGTATTTTGGCAATGTGGTCTCTAGTCCCTCTGCCTCTTCTGAAACCAGCCTGCACCTCTGGTAATTCTCTCTCCACATGCTGCTGAAGTCTATCCTGTATTATCTTGAGCATCACCTTGCTGGCGTGTGGGATGCAGAATGTTTTTTCGTTGGTGAGGGCTGTTTTTGCACTACATGTTGTGAAATCTGGTATCAACCTGTAGTCTAACCCTATATTCTAGCATAAAAATTGTGAGAAAGATTTGAAATTGTGGAGGAAATGGCCTTGGATCTATTTGGAGGTCTAGTCCTAGAACTCCTGTTCTTTTCCCATTCAGTTTCAGCATCTAGCAGAATCAGCCATGGTGGGATTCAATTTTTTTTACTACCTATTCTGTGGACGTGGTATGGTGGGCGTGGCCAGGGGTGAACCTGCTGGCAAACTGGGGCATACCTGCTGAATCTCACCACTGGAATCAACTGCAGTCAAGACATCCAGCTGTTTTACCTCATAAATGATTATCTTCCTATTTAAAGGTAACTGCTTTTTAAAGCATACCTGTCATCTTCTGGATTTGAAAATAAGGGGCATTTCCAGGACAAAACAGGATACTTGACAGCTATGCTTATCCTGTTCAGCCCTCCAGTGGCAGCATTAGGGCATTGCAGTCTAATTAATACGGGATGACAGCAGGAAAGAGGGTAAAATACGGGAGTTTCCCGGCCAATACAGGATACCTGACAGCTATGGTTTAATGGGCTGCCCAATCCAAGTACTGTATGTTTCAGGTTGCATAGCCATAAAAAGGAAGTCTTTGTCTTGACAGCACCCATCAGCAGAACCTGGAAAAAGAATAAGCAGACAATCCTGATCTTCCACTAACAGTTTCCCCACTTTGTTGAGATGGGCTGCTGTATCTATTTAAATTGTAGTAAGTTCTTTCCTAAATCTTTATCTACATACGAATCTGTGTAGAAAATTGTTATGCAAATCTGAGTCCTCTTTTCTTTGGTGAATCATAAGTAGCCAAGTTTCTCTCTTGTTTAAAAAAAATAATCAGTAGAAAGAAAAAAGACTTAAATATATGTGTCAATTCACCATAGATGTGTTTTCTCTTTTTAGTACTGTGTGTGATTGTATTGTGTAGTATGTTTTAAATTTTTGAACTGCCCAGAGTAGTGTTTGCATTTATGGGGTGGTATATAAAATGAGTGAATGAATGAAGCAATGGGGGTCATTATCTGGTTTGTTGACATCCTGCAGTAATAAAAAAAAAACAATAAGTCAGAAGCACAAAACAACAATAAAAAATAGAACTCTGCATAAAAATATCCTAACACTTATCTACCCCCTATAGCCCTAAACTACATTCTGTTAACCTACACCAGTGGAGGCAAACCTATGGCATGCGTGCCACAGGGGGCACTCAGAGCCCCCTCTGTGGGCACGCACACCATCACACCAGGACAGAGTTCATCCTGCCCCTCTGCCAAGAAGCCTAATGGGAGCGCTTCCTCCCTCTCCCAGCACAGAGTTCGCCCCGCCCCTCTGCACAGCAGCCCAATGGGACTGATTCCTTCCTCCCCCAGCACAGAGTTTGCCCTGCCCCTCTGCCCAGCAGCCCAATGGGAACACTTCCTCCCTCCCCCAGCAGAGTTTGCCCTGCCCCTCTGCCCAGCAGCCCAATGGGTGTGCTTCCCCTCACTCCCCTGTTGCCATGTTGGCACTTTGCGATAAATAAGTGGGTTTGGGGTTGTATTTTGGGCACTTGGTCTCTAAAAGGTTCACTCTCACTGACCTACACTATACAGATTAAGCAAATCAGTATACATTTAATCACTTTTCTCCTGCAACTTGGATGGACATGAAGTCTCAGCCTATAGCTACAGGAATCCATTCCTGAGATTTCAGAAGAAGACAAGTGGATCCTAGAGCAAATCAAGCCTGAATTGTCTCTGACCAAAAATGATGAAATTGAAGTACAGGTAGTCCTACTTTGGGCACTCATGAGAAGACAAAACTCTGCGGAAAAGACAATAATGCCAGGAAAGGGGGAAAGAAACAGGAAAAGAGGAAGAACAAGCGTGAGATGGATTGACTCCATGTTTGCAAGAGCCTGAGAAGGAGTGTTAAAGGCAGAATATTTTGAAGATCTCTCTTTTATAGGGTCACCATAAATCAGAGATGACTTGATGACACATAACAATAATTACATAACAATAATTACCACTTTCAAGCCACAGAGACTAGGTGCTTAAATTTGATAACACTAAAATTGATTCCCCACCACCAGGATGACTGAAAGGTGACTGTAATATTAATTTTCTGCATCATAATATACTGTTGCCATTTTGTTGTATTTTATTTTTACTTGAAAAACAAATGAAAATTAATAGTGGAAAGCTTTCCGTGTCACTTCCTCTGGTCTTTATCTCATCTGCAGGATATTCACTTCCACTGCTATCTACCTGCCTTATAACAAGAGGTTATAAATGGGTCAGATCAATTACAAATGGGGAAAAAAGCAGCAAAAGGGTTAAAAGGACCTTGCTTCTGTGTCAAGAGTCAGTGGGCCAGACCTAGAGAAGATTGCTAAACTGGATTTTCTGTTGCTGCTGCTGCTGCTGTGTGCGTGTGTGGTTCCAAGCCTCACCCAGGGGGCCTGTCAACACAGCACACTGTGTTCTCAGTTTGAGTGACATGGTTCCTTTGCGCACAGGAAAAGCCCAGCTGTTCTACTGCACATAGGCTGCATAGCCTGTCTCCAGCCTTTTCTGGGGATTTCCCCTTGCCAGAGCTCACTGCTCAGCTTCTTGCAAGAAGCCACACATGACTTTGACTGTTCTGCCCTCTGACTGTCACTGCAATTAACACTGTTGGTAACTGAATCTGGAGCACATCATTAAATCTATAGGTTATAATCCCACCCACCCACCCCGTCCCTGAGAGCAGACTCTTCCTAGCACTCCAGCTTTCTTGGGAAGCTGTGGTGCTTTGCATTTGCACACAACATTACCAAGAAGAGTTGTACTCAACATACAGTTGCAGCTGATGCCATGAAGTTCCTGTCATGAGCTCCCTGGTTCAGACACGGGCTTTGAAAACCTGGATATTTATGAATGTATGGGATTTTAAACGGCTGTGTCTGAAATGAGTTCATTCCAGGGCAAAGAGTCAGGGTGTAATAGCAGGTGGTCTTAAGAGTAGGACAAGAGCTTAGTGACGAACAACTTCTACAAGCCCCAACCAACAAACTCAAAAATGAAAAGCAGAAATGGACATCTTTCCCCTCACGCCTCTCCTTCTTGAAAGAATACCAGGCCTATAAAGTGGAAAGAAAGAATTAACCACTTCTTAAAGTGGATGAGAATCCAGGAAAGTCTCAGCCTCTGATCACATGGAGAACTGAGGTTCATCTACACTGGTCCACTTTAGTTGGTGTAGAGAAGATATTTTAAAGCTGCTTGAGGCTGGAGTGGGGAGCTAAAATGTTTTTTGGTGTTGCCGCTGTGGACAAAACATGTGAAATTGACTTATCTCCTCCATAGATTTAAGAAAACCCTTACAAGTTGTGATTATAAAATGTGAAGAAGGAGTGGCATGTGCTCTGTCTTTGAACAAATACATGGAGCCAACTTTCTCAATGCCCAAATTTAGCCCAGTGAACTGGCCAACTTGCTCAACATTCAAATTTAGCTCAAATTCTGCCAACTGTGCAAAGCAAAGTCTTTTCTAAACCCAGATGGTATGTTGGCTTTCCAGAGTAAAGACTCCTGTTCATCTCGTTCATGCCTGTTGAATAGTGGGAATTCCCATGTAAAGTATACTTAAGTTTTATGTAGATTGCTCTGAAACTGTAAAATAGATAATGCGGTAAGGATCTCTTTGCCTCAACATGCCAAAATTGTAACATGTGATTTGGACCACAGCTTTTCCTTGTTGGCTAATTGTTCGTGGTGAAAATAAGCAGTGATCCATAGATGACTCATCACACAATTCCTACAGTTTCACATGTTTAGCCTGTCAAGCAAAGAATGGTGATTTACTGTGAGGATTTCAAGGTGTGAACACCCACCCAATAAGACTAACAGCAGAATTGCTACCAGTTCAACCTGACCACCCAAAAGTAAAGGAATTGCCTTCAAATAGGTAATATTTCAGCTTCACCTCTTTAAGTTCAGAGCCTTTCATCTGAAGATCAAAATATATTTTTAAAAGTATTCATTAAGCTTTGTAAGAAGCAAGAACAGTATTATTATCCTCATTTTACGACCGTTGAAACTGAAGTAGGAGTTGTGATTCCTGGTGGGGTACTATAACCACTAGCAAGCACTTCCTCCTATAATGCTGGCACCTGTTATGCATCTGAGTACAAACAGCTGGGCTTTGAAACAGATTGTGCAATCTAAGGATGACACATTTACCAGGCAGGCCGTAGATCAAAGCTCAAACCTTCCTAGTTCAGTATCTTGACTAGTATAGTAAACCAGTCCCTGATGCTTCAAAGAGAGCCACAACCACTCCTTCATTAATGAACCCCCATACTTATGCAACACTTTGTAGGGAGAAAGAAAAAAATATCTAAAATAAGCATATACTGTATATGCATTCTTCTCACCCTAAATCAGGGCATTTAATCACAGTTACCTGCATCTTATTTTCTGGGACTAGAGACAGGTGCGTGTTGGTATGTCAGGCAATCGGGCTTTGTCCCACCCCACCCTCACCTCTGGCACCCTGGGGTGCCAATAGCAATGTATGGGATTCCACCAACCCCCCCAAAACAGGCACCCACACTACTCCCTGTCCAGCACCTTCCCATGGTGCCCTGCACACCCCTGAGTAGAGACAGTCATATACTTCATTTAATGGGAAAGAGAACTCACTGATCAGAAGGGACAGTGCTAATTAAATGTGTACAAGATTACCTGTACATACTGAGTACTTTGCAAAAAAAAACAACAACATGCTGGTTGCATTTGTGATGGTTTTAGCGCTAAAACTGCCTAATCTCACCACAGGTCAGATAATGCAGCCACCCACCCAAATCCCATGAAAACATCAGCTCAAGGGGTGGACAGATGAAGCCAGGAGCCAATGATGCAATCTCTTGCTTTTGAACTGCTAGGTTGGCAGGAACTGGGACAGAGGTGGGAGCTCACTCCATCGGACAGCACTCAGGTCTTGAACTTCTGATCTGTCAACATCCAGTTGTCAAGTTCATTATCTTAGTTACTAAGCCACCACAGCCTGTGAAGCATTCAGTACTATCAGGAAATATAAGAGAGTACAGCATTTATTTATTTATTTGATTTATAGGCCACCTTCCTCGCTTCTGCGACCCAAGGCAGCTCACATCAATTAAAACCATCTTGTACATTAAAAACCAACCACTAAAACAATAAAATGAATAAAAAAACCAATAGCCCCTTAATTAAAACCCAAAACAGGGCTAGATGAGCCAGCACGGCTTGGTTGTGCTGCCAGGCACACCCCATGCCTGCTGGTAGAGTCAGGTGTACAGCTCTGCCTGGAGGCGCAACTCTGGTTGCAGGAGGGTCCAAAGGGCCTGCACAGACACTAAGAAGGCTCTCCTCCTGGTCGCAGTAAGGTGTGCTTATCCATGCTGCTGCATGAAGTGAAATACAAGATATCCACCTTCATTCCATGAACAAAATCCACCTGGATTGGCAGCAAAAATCTTCATTTAATACTGACAATGGGAAGTATCCTTCACTACTCTGGAGGCAGAAGACTACCTCTTGGGGTATGTTATTTGGCTCACATAGCCTTGCCACCCAACACATTACTGCTTTTCCCCCATCCACCCAATCAGTAGGAAGGACAGAATATATATAAACAAACAAATATCTGCTTCCTGAGATGTTTGATTTGCTCTGCCTTATGGTAGGTGGTCCTCTGTTTACTCTACCGTTTCTTTAAAGCCTGATGTGCAATTTTTGATAATCCAGATGCTTTCTGCAATGCCCATCAGCCCTTGCCAGCAGAGCTAATTGTGATACGTAATGAGAACTGCAGTCCTTCATGTAGAGACTGAAATCCTATTGTGCAACTTTAGTGTCTTGCACAGAAGACAAGGAAGGAGTCGCAGTAAGAACTAACACAGGTTTATTGGTTGATGATCAGTATGAACATGTGGCAATGGCGGAGATACATCACATTATATACGGTGGTACAATACATTTGAATCTTGTTGCACGGTAGCTCATTGGCTGCTACCGGCGTGGCGTTGTTCCAGTCACGCCCCCTCTCGGTTCCAGTGATAGTTTGCTGGTGTGGGAAAGTTCCCGCGGCTGCGATTTGAGGAATGAGAACCATGTGAGTTGAACGCTCGCAGCTGCCCTCTATGGGCAGCTTACTCGCGTTCCTTTAACAGCTGGGCTACATTGTAATTGTGGTCAGGTTACATTCATACATTTCTTAAAGTAAAATTGTACATGCATACATAACATCCCTCCCCCCTAGGATGGGACGAAGTCCCTCAACCATTGTGGCTTGCCGCACGTGCTCTTGGGGCGTGCGGCCGCTTGACTTAACATAGGGGAGCCTGGTTCTGCGGAGTCCTGCCCTGCAACGGAAATGGAGGACTCATTAGTGGCTTGGTGTGGGCCCCGCGGTGACCTTGCATTGGGGGACGGGAATGGAATGAACAGTTGGGAAGTGAACCCCTGCCTACCGTTTGAGGAGCTTGGGGTCCCCCCCAGTACGAATCTCGGGAACGACGAAGAGGCCCTCATGGCCTCGCCACCCCCCGTTACCTGCCCGGGAGTTCTAGAGAATGTGGTGGGCGGACTCCCCCCCCCGTTACCTGTCTCGGGGGTGTTTGTCTCCGGGGAGCTGGCGCTATGGTATATTCTAAAACAAAAGGACTGGGGGGACTGGAGGTACCAGGGGCTGAACTGAAACCCCTCTTCTCGCTAGGACTGGTGGGGGACCACTCCGCTACACCCCCCTGGTACTGCAACTCATAATCATAATCATAATCAAACTGATCCCTCTCTTTCAAAGTATCCTCCTCTGTGGACGAGAACCCAGGATATGCATTTGTATCCGCGGGTTCCGCCATGTCTCCCCCTTGGGTAATGCGGGTGGGGGAGGACCCTAACGCTGAATCCCCTTCACTGGTGACTCGCCTTCTGAGTTGGTCGGCGTGCCTTCTCCAGAGTAGACCTGAGCTAGTCTCGACCCTGTAGGATACCGGCCCCGTCTGCTCAATGATTGTCCCTGGAACCCACGCTGGCCCTGAGGCCGCGTAGTTCCTGCAGTGAACCGGGTCCCCAACCGAAAAGCTTTTGGAGCTATCTACCCCTATGTTTATATTTCTCCCTTCATCCTCCACCCTGGACGGATCCATCCGGTCAAAAAGTGTTACCGGACGCCTCCTCATGAGGAGTTCGGCTGGGGAGAAACCTGAAGCTAGGGGGGTTGTTCTGTAGCAGATGAGGAACTGGCACAGATGAAGGTTCAACTCACCAGGACCCATGCACCGCAGTGCGTCTTTCGTAGTACACACTTGGCGCTCTACCTGGCCGTTTGTGGCGGGGTGAAACGGGGCAGCGGTAATGTGCCTGATGGCGTTCTGCTCAATGAACGTCTTGAACTCTGCAGACGTGAAGGTACTGGCGTTATCTCTAACCAGGACGTCTGGCAGGCCGAAACAGGCAAACAGCTTGCGCAACTGTTTAATGGTTGTCGCAGAGGAGGTGCTGTTTACGGGGATTACCTCCAACCACTTGGAGTAGGAGTCGACTACTAGTAGGAACATGGCCCCGCGAAAAGGGCCAGCGAAATCAACATGAATCCGGGACCATGGCCCGCGGGCCGTGTCCCATTCCTATGGGGTAACCGGGACTCCTCGGGCCGAGAGCTCTGGCAGCTCTCGCACGTGCCCACTAAACGTTCTATATCCGTGTCTATCTGGGGCCACCAAAAGAAACTCCTGGCCAGAGCCTTGGAGCGCACGATCCCGGGGTGACTGGTATGCAATAGCCTCAATACTTTGGCTCTCAGCTTTTCTGGGATAACTACCCACTGGCCCCAGAGTAAGCAGCCCCTTTCCAGCGAAAGCTATACTCTGCGCCTGACAAATGGCTTGAATTGTTCCTCGGGGGGAGTAGTGGGCCACCCTTTCCTCACCCAGGAGCTAACTTGGGCCAGCGTCTTATCGGCCGCCGTGGCCTTGGCGAGGTCGGCCGGGAGAATGGGGGGTGAGTCGAGAGACTCGATCAGCAGGACTTGGTGGTCCTGCTCTACCTCGCATGTGGGGTCCCCTACACTTGGGAGGGGAGATCGGGACAGTGCGTCCGCATGGGAGATCTCCTTCCCTGGGCGATAGACCAGCTCATACTGGTAGGCGTTGAGGAAAATGGCCCAACACAGCATCCTGGGGGATAGAATTTGCGGTGTGGGTTTGCTGTTAGTGACGATCCCCAGAAGTGGTTTGTGATCGGTCACTACCGTAAACTCGCGGCCGTATAAAAAGTCATGGAACTTTTTCATTCCGGCGATGATGGCTAGGGCCTCCCTATCAGTTTGTGTGTAATTGCGCTCGGCCTTTGAGAGGGACCTTGAGTAGTACGCTACCGGGGCTTCCCTCCCGCTCTCCAACACGTGGCATAGGACCGCCCCCACTGGGGACGCATCACAGACTAGGACTACTGGTCTCTTAGGATCAAAGTGGGTCAGGACAGCACTTGAGGATAGGAGTGCTTTCAGCTCCCTAAACGCTTTCTCTTGCCTGTCTCCCCACCGCCAAACCGCCTCTTTCTTCAATAGCGCGTGCAGTGGCTCAGCAATGGATGCCTTCCTCGGCAGGAAGGAATGGTAAAAATTTAAGAGCCCTAGGAACGACTGCAGCTCCAGTTTCGCGGTGGGGCGACGGGCATTTTTCACAGCCACAACCTTGGACTCGGAGGGCTTGATGCCTTCTGGGGTTACCTTGAACCCAAGGAACTCGACCTCCCTCGCAAAGAAAACACATTTGTCCCTTCTCAGTCAGAGGCCCGCTTTCTCGAATATTGAAAGGACCTTGTCTAGCCTTTGCGCTAATTCTGACTCGCCCCCCGCTGTTATCAACACATCGTCGAAGTATGGGAGGACGCCTGGAAGCCCCTTTAAAAGGCGTTCCACGAGGGACTGGAAAATTCCGGGGGCCAAGTTCACACCAAACTGAAGGCGCATTACCTTAAATGCCCCCTTGTGCGTTACGATCATTTGCGCAGCGGCAGCGGCAGCGGCAGCGGCCGGGGTTACAGAGAGCTGCTGATATGCCTGCGCCAGAACTAGCTTGGCGAAACACTTCCCCCCATGAAGCGTGGCCAGTAAATGGCTGATCACGGGTACCGGATATGCATTTGGCCGAATGGCCTTATTAATCGTACACTTATAGTCCGCACAAATCCTAACCTCCCCGTTTGATTTGAGGGCTGTCACAACCGGCGTTTCCCACTCCACCGAATCAACTGGGACCAAAATCCCCTGCCCCACCAATTTGTCCAGTTCCGCCTCGATCTTGTCCTTGAGGGCGAACGGCACTCTTCTGGGCTTGAGGCGGATGGGTCGGATTTCTGGATCCAGGTCAAAGGAAACTGGGGGCCCCTTGTAAGTCCCGAGCCCCTTCTTGAAAACGTCCGGGTGTGCGTTGCACACATCCCGCATTGGGTCAGTCTCTATGGTGTTAATGCCGGACAGTTCGATTCCAAGGGGAGCGAACCACTGCGTTCCCAAAAGGCAGCACTTCCCCCCCTTGAGGACCACTAGGGGCAGTTTCTCGGAGTAATTCTTGAACTTCACCTTGATGTTCCCCACCCCCAACACTGGGATCCCGTTCCCTTGCACGTCCCATAGGTGTGACCTCATGGCCCGCAACTTGGGCCGCGCATCTGGGGGAATGCGCATATACTCCTTTTGGGACAGGATGGAATAGGACGACCCCGAGTCTATCTCCATCCTCACTGGGACCCCCTGTAACTGTACCTCAACGAAAAAACGCCGGTGCTCCAGGCCCACGCGGTTCACGCCTGCCCTGCTGTGGTCGTCTGAGACCTTCCTGGTGCCGGCCGCCTTCCGTTGGTGCGTCTGGGGATGGTTCAAGTTGCCCTTGTCCTCGACTCGCCCGCGCCTGCACACCCGGGCGATGTGCCCCTTTCGGCCGCAGTTGTGACACTCGGCCTTCCGGAACGGGCACCTCGTGCGGTCGTGGGACGCCCCACAACCGTCGCAACGGCGGTCCTGCCGCTCACGGGTCTGTCGCTTCTTTCCTTGCTTCTTCACCCACTGGACGTCGTCGTCCTCGCTGGAGCAGGGGTCTGCCCACGGCTGCCGGCGATTTGAGGAATGAGAACCAAGGACGACTCCTTGGACGCCGTTGGTGTGCCGGCGGGCGGCTTGGGGGCCCGCCAGGCTGTTTTCACTGGTGTCCACCGGGCCGCCTGTACTGGTGACTTGGCCCTTTCGGACGTGGCCCCTCGGGACTTGAACACTCTGACCCCGCTCCTGGCCGCCTCGGCCGCTTGGGCCTCCCGCAGCACCTCGTTGAACGTGAGGTGGTAGTCGCGGGTCATGAGCTTCCGCTGAAGCTCCTCGTCCCTCAGGCCACACAACATGCGGTCTCGGAGAGCCTGGTCTAGGTCATCCCACTGGCAGTGCACCGCTGCCAGCCTGAGGGCCGCCGCGTAGGCGGACACGGATTCGCCCGGTCGCTGGTCTCGCCTGTGGAACGC
Organism: Bradypodion pumilum; assembly: GCA_035047305.1. NCBI lineage: Eukaryota > Metazoa > Chordata > Lepidosauria > Squamata > Chamaeleonidae > Bradypodion > Bradypodion pumilum. The sequence continues at coordinate 28,519,316 of JAWDJD010000004.1, read as the reverse complement.
GACCCGGGACAGGAAGATCAACACGGGAGGCTGGAAATGCTCGCCCAGCAGCCCCAGCATGCGGTCGATGGGCACCTCTTCTACCTTCTTGGGGGCCACCAGGTTCATCAGGATGCGCAGCGTGGCTGGCCCCACCTGGGCCAGGAAGTAAGAGCGCATCCTCGCGTTGTCGTCGATGCCCGCGGCTTCCATAGCGTGCCGGAATTGGCATTCGTAGAGCTCCCACTGTTCGGGCTCGCTGACATCGAACTGGTAAGGCTTGACCTTGGGATTCGCCATTATCCCACCTTCGTCGCCAATTTAGTGTCTTGCATGGAAGACAAGACAGGAGTCGCAGTAAGGACTAACACAGGTTTATTGGTTGATGATCAGTATGAACATGTGGTAATGACGGAGATACATCACATTATATACGGTGGTACAATACATTTGAATCTTGTTGCACGGTAGCTCATTGGCTGCTACCGGCGTGGCGTTGTTCCAGTCACGCCCCCCTCTCGGTTCCAGTGATAGTTTGCTGGTGCGGGAAAGTTCCCACGGCTGCCGGCGATTTGAGGAATGAGAACCATGTGAGTTGAACGCTCGCAGCTGCCCTCTATGGGCAGCTTACTCGCGTTCCTTTAACAGCTGGGCTACATTGTAATTGTGGTCAGGTTACATTCATACATTTCTTAAAGTAACATTGTACATGCATACATAACAGCAACTGTTGCGTCCAGCCCTTATAAGCAATAGTCCAGACAACGATGAACATAACAACAACAGGAGTTTATTAAACAGTCTTTCAGGTTAAGCTTACAAGGCGCTCCGGACATAAGATGGCTATACGAATCCCATGAAATCAGTCCCTCCGGAATCTGCCGTAGAAGAGGCAATGCCTAAGCTACACTATAAGTGGTAGCGTTTGGAGGAGACCCAGGCTTAACTCGTTACTGGCTACCTGTGCAGAATGGGTAGTATAGATCCGGTCCAGCCCCACCCTTGTTTACCTGTCTGGCTTATATAGTGTCTCCCCGGCGGTGGCTCCTTGATACAAAGTAGCGACCCGCCAGACAATCATAACCAACCAATCATAACATGATATAGAAGTATTAACCAATGAGGAACAGGATCCACAACTGTAACCAATCACAGAACTCTGATTAACATAATGAGCGTACTCAGAGAGGGAGATTTCGCGCCAACTTTATCTCCTAATTTGGATGGCGGAAAACCGCCATTTTCTCTTTGCAAGGCGCTGCCCGCGCAACTTGCTCTTGTGCCTTAATACACAACAGCAACCTACACCTACAAAATGGTGATGAGGTCACCAACATTAAGTGATTATCAGTAATTAAAGACCTCCAACTTCTCTCCCTCAGTTTTTCTGACTCCCATGTAGTTCTTTTCATTGCAGAAAGCTGTGAAAATTAAGGGATGAAAGGAGGAATTCTTATAAAAATTGACCCCTGTTGGTAAAATCACCAAATGGTGGCAATTTTCATTGGTGAACAAATTTCTTCTTCTGACCTGCAGCTCCCATGGCGTCCACACAAAAGAAAGGATTGTACAAGAGTTGGAAAAGCCAAGAGACAGACATAGGAAGTTTTCAGTTACTGACAATTGACAACTTCATCACACTTTCACATGCATAAGTTATGAAAAAGAATTTTAGCCAAAGGAGGTTGCCCACACCTGCTCTAAACAGAAGACAGATTTTTCACCTAAGACCTTTTTAAAATTCTAGCCCTTCTTGTTCATTGGAAGATAAAGTGCAGTAAAAGTTGGCACTATAATTAACACACCAGTGTCTAATGTGGGTCTCTAAATGCTTGTTTATCTCATTCAGACAGGAATGAAGTGGCATCAGAAATGCCATTTCTCTGTCAGGTTCACTTTCTCTTTCCTGAAACATGCTGATAACTGTATGTGTGTCCTGACTTCATTCTGTTAGAAGTTCTCCCATCTCCTTTGCCCACATAGAGCAATAAAGCTATGAATATAGGCATCCTTTCATAGTGAAGATAAAACATCACAGGATGAGTGTTCATACATGTTATTGTTTGCAGAGTTGTTATAGCTTCAAGTTGCACATGTACTCCTCAAGAATTTGGTAGATTCCTAGAAATCTCAGCCTGAATTCAATTATAGATATTTTTCATGTTTGGAAATGATCTTCAGGAAACAATGTAGACTCAGACATGAGTAGCAGCCACATACTCTGTGTGTGTGTGTGTGTGTGTGTGTGTGTGTGTGTGTGTGTGTGTGTGTGTGTGTGTGTGTGTGTGTGTGTGTGTGTGTGTGTGTGTGTGTGTGTGTGTGTGTGTGTGTGTCTCCACTGAGGGGAACCATCACCACCCATAGCCATTGGACCCTTTAGGGAGTTAGGTTATTTACTGCTGCCCACACTCAGCATTGAGTCGCTGGCTGTATGGTCTACTCCATTACTGTAATGGGATGTCCAGCCAGACTAACATTATATATAATTGTGAATTAATGAAAATAAATATAATATTAGTTGCCACTACAGTAGATTGATTGAACCAAAGTGTTAATTTAAGTGTTGGCTTAGCAAGTTCCATTCATTCTGTAAATTACTCTAGTTGGGGCTAATACAGTAATTGGATTCAGTCTACAATGTGTATGAAGCAACTCTTGCAGTTTGGAGCAGGAATGGAAAACCTATGTCCTTTCAGATGCTATAACACTCTTAACTCCAATTATTCTCCACGAGCATGGCCATTGGTTGGGAAAGATAAGAGCTGTAATCCATTTACAGTTGTAGCCTGGATTGTCTCCTGCTAGTTTGGACATTAAGAGAAATGCTACTAATCTGTATCTTTTATTCTTGTTTAGAGGTGAAATACTAGTAGAAAAAGATTCGCCACAACATATGGAAACTGGTCTTCCCATGGTGCCCTAGGGCTGTTACATAGTCAGTCACACAAGAAGCATGTGTCAGGGGTCATCGTCATTAGCCTGTGCTGATTAATATACTTGAGCTGTCTCCCAGTGATGGAATTCATACAATGCAGAAGGTGTACCCAGTACGGGAAAGAAGATAGCCTGGGGTAGTCTGGACACAGTGTCATCTCCTCTTTCCTGGAACCTAGAGACTTCACTTCTCTTTTTCTGCCTACTGTCAGTGAGTTAATAGGAAAGTTGTTTCCACCCAAGTCCGGACACTGAACTGTTGACACATGTACACACTCAAGACTTACACAAGGCATCCAGAGGTTCTCCTGTTATTTACTTCTTCACCTTAATTTAGTTCCCCTGTCCCTTTTGTCACTGCTGGGTCCCTTCCTTCCTCTTTATATAGTCCTGCTATTGCACAAGATGAAACAAAAACTGAATCAAACAAGCAATGGCTGGGGGACTCCAGAGAAGGAAGGGATCCAGTACATCCTGCCTCACTAGGGTGGGGTGGGGGTCATTTACGGGAGTTACAGTCAGTCAGTTTCTAAATGTAGCGGCCTCCAAGCACCATTCATATCCGCTTCCCCAAACTGCAGTGTTGGGCAAGAACTTTCCTGGGTGATTAACCAGAGCTAAAATCAAGCTATTCCTTGTGTTTCCAAGCCTAAAATTGAAAGTGCTTATTTAAAAGATTATTGAAAGGTCATAGTGTTCATGTAGAATGTATGGTACAATCTAGCAATGTAGAGTAAATCATTATCCACGGGTGCCAAACATGGGTGGCTTCTTGGGAGCAAAGGCTTACAACATGGGAATCTCTAAGTTTCACTGCATTTTAAAAAAATTCCATCTGCATTTGCATCCCATTTTTTGTTTGTTTTCATATGCATGAACTCTTTGCATTGCAAAGTACAGGTATGTGCCGATCACATGGCATATGGCCCAGGAGTCAACACTGAAACTGCTATGTGCCCATATATAAGGAGGATGCATGTTTGTTAATTAAATATTTTAAATGAAGATTTACCTAATAGAATAGCTTGGTGGTTAAGATGCTGAGATTGATGACTGGAAGGTTGGCAGGTTAGCAGTTAGAGACCCGGGTGCTGCATGACAGATTGAGCTTCCATCATCTGTTCCAGCTCCTGCTAAACTAGCAGTTTTAGAGCAAGAAATTGCAAGTAGATAAATAGGTACCGCTTGGGTGGGAAGGTAACAGTGTTCCATGGGTCTAGTCATGCCTTCCACTTGACCACGGAAATGTTTGTAGACACAGACAGCGGTAGCAATTTGGCTGTAAACAGAGAAGAGCACCGCACCCTAGAGTTGGACATGACTAGCTTTCAAGCAAGGGAGACCTTTACTGAATAGAATGATATTGCCCAAACTGACTGTTGTCTTTGGCCAACAGAAGTACATACACAGGTTGGCCATTTCTTGATCTATAAAGTCCTTAACAGCTTGGGCATGTTACTTTGACCCTTTCAAATGGCATGCAAAGTACAGGTTTGCAGTGCTAGATATTTAGACTTTAAACCAGGAGGTCTCAACTTTATAAAGCTGGAGGATTGGTCATGCTCCCTCAGACAGCTTCGGGGGCCAGACAGCCATTTTGCCCTTGCTCCACCACTTCTTTAAAGCCTGATGTGCAATTTATGATAATGGAGGCTGTGGGGGCCACATAAAATGGTGTCGTGGGCCACAGGTTGAGAATCCCTGCTTTAAGCTCTCTCTGAACTTAACTGCTGTTTCTCAGTTTGACACCTAGATAATTCACATAATCACTCTGGTGTTTGCCAAGACAGTAGCTATTTTATGGGCAGAGCAGTTGAGCCTCGTAGAAACTTTGACTGATTTTTTAAAAGGAAAGAGTGCATGTACTTTGTCCACAGATACTGATAAATTTTTGATCAAAGGAAAATGTCCAAACTAATAGTGTTCCTGTTATTGTGGGGTACACAGAAAGAGCCTCTCGAAGATGGTGGTCTTTTTGAACCACAATTGGGCATACCCTGGTAACAGCAACCTTGTGTTGCTGGCTAATCTTTCTCACACTAGGTCAGGCGAAAAGAACTGCAGAATGAACTCACCAAAAAGTGTCTTCATTTTTGCCAGTTTCACCTCTGGCCTAGATATGGAAGAAGAATAATCATCAGTTGTTTGGCATGTAGCTGATGCTTAACAAGAATAAGCCCTAGCACTACATTTCGATCTTTAAAATATCAAGGTTTAGAGCATGTGTAAGTTTCCTGCTTACATACTTGATCTATATAACTCAATCATTTTATCACAAGCCATGACTGGCACTAGGAAGTGCCAATATCTGAAATATCTCAGCCCGGTAAAACAGGTATGAGACAGATTTGGGAGAGGTTTTCACAAGATTTTGTTGGGAAGTGTAATTAATCTGCCCAGTCCTCATATAGACAAGGACACAAATCAGCAATGGTTAACCCATTTTATTGTCTCAGAGAAGTCACATACAACTAATCTAAAGTAATCAATTACATACAGCAGCAAAATATGGGCTTTAACAGCTGTGGAAGAAAAATGGCTGCAAGTAACACAACAAGCAATGGAGAGATCAATGCTCAGAATTTCACTTCACAATAAAGTAAAAAATTTGGTCATCAGGTGAAGATCACTGCTAAAAGATGTAGTAACAGAATACCTGACAAATAAATTAAGGAGGGTTGGCCATGTTGGACGCACAAGTGACAATAGATTGAGCGCCAGAATAATTAACTGGTATCCGAGAGTTCGCAAAAGACTTAGGAGAAGACCACCTCACAGATGGGAAGTTTATATTAAGAAAAATGTTGGACCAACATGGAGAAGAACTGCCAAGGACAGATCATTATGGACAGAAATTGTGCAGAATGTCATCGTGGAGACGTCTACTCATATATAACGACTCATCACTGAATAACAACTCCAAGGTAAAGGTATGAAGCCTACATTTACTGGTGAGATGTTATTGTTAAATGCTATCAAATAATCTTTGACTTATGGTGACCTGTCATCAACAACCATCCTCAACTTCTGCAAACTTAAGCATGTGGCTTGTTTGACCACTATCTTTTCCTGTTGCCTTCCATCTTTCTCAGCATTATTATATTTTCCTGTGTTCTCATGATGTGCTCAGAGTAGAGCAGCCTCAATTTCATCATTTTTGCCTCCAGAGACAGTACATTATTGATCTGCTCTAGAGCCCAATTGAACATCTTTCTGACAGTCCAGGGTATCTGCAAATCTTTCCTCCAGCGCCATATTTTCAAATGAATCAATTTCCCCCTGTCAGCTTTCTTTATTGTCCTCCATTCATATCTTAAAAACAAATACAAAAAAACATTAAAAGGTATATGAAAAAGCCATTAAATACAAAGATTGTAGTATTGTGGATATACTTTTAAAATTTCTTATCATTTGACCATAGTTATTTGAATAATAGATTCCATGTAAGCCTATCTTGTTCTGACTAGTGTCTAATATTGTGTTTTCCTTTCTATTCATCAATAAAGTGAAGTATAGCTGCACATTAAATGTATATATTTCCAAGTGACTGCTATAGTGTAGAAGAAGCTTTGTAATTTTTCTGCAGGAGACTCTTCTCTTACAATCACACCCTTTCTCTAGGTACCAGTTCAACAAACAGATGGGAATTGATGGAAACCACTGTTTTAGGTATTATCCAGGATAAAGAGAATGTTCTGTTTGCTTGTTTGATTGCTTACTTTTACACTGAGATTCTGGGATGTTCCTGGCGGATGGGGCACAGGATTAAAAAATATTTCTGAAGACACAGGCTAAACAATGTCGATATGTGGTCTAGCAGAAGCTTCAGTTATTTGCACAATAACTGAATACAGATAAGTGACTTTAAGATGATTAACTCTTTGGTTGCTTTTTTTTAAAAAAAAAAACAGTCGATAATGTATGATTTCTGACTAGGTGGTTAAAACTCCCTTGGTTGACTCTGCAAAATATACAGCATTAACAGCCAAAAGCTTGATAAACTGTTGAGTTCTAACAAAATGATGATGACTAGCAACTTTGTAAGTCCATAAATTTAACAAATAGGACAATAGCAAAACTTTTCTGAAGAAATAAACTGCACCTAATAAAAAGGTAACATTTACATTGAAGTTTTGAGATCAAACGTGTCCTTGGCTGGATTTCCAAGGATATTAATTAGTTGATTACTCACTGAGCTCAGCAATGTTATTTAATCTGATAGTCCACTGACACTCACCAGTGTGTTCTCCAGAAACAGAACATAAGCATACATGATTCAACCAACATCAAATACACAATATTTCATCTTGTTTACCTCTCGCATATTCTAAACCAGATGCTCAAGTCTATAAAATAAAAAGTACACAGCCATATATATTAAAAGAGATGGGTTGTGGCATCATCTCTAGTCAAGATCTGTTTATGAAACAAGCACTTCACAGAGTTTTATATATTTACTTACTCATTGTAAATGTATAATGTAAAAAAATCTACTCTTCAGAGGATTGTTGAATGTTCTGAGAACTTGCTTTATGACAGCTTTATTGAAGGCAACACATGCAGAGATGTGATCTGTGCTTAGATCACTGGGTTCCCATATAAGCTGTTCTGACTTCGAAGACTGGAAGTAAACAATCATTAACAAAATCATCCATGATAGTCAGCAATAACAACAAGGAGTCTTGTGGCACCTCAAAGATTAACATGTTTTATCTGGCATTAACTTTTATGAATGGTAGACTTCAATGTTCCACAAGAAACCTCAATGTTTTTGCTTCCACAAACTAAAATGGCTGCATCTCAGATCATTATCAGAGCATTATCATCATCAGCAATATCACCGAGACCTGCAATAAGATGTTCAGACTCTTTTCAGGGGTCTAACCAGCTAACCAACTATACCATCTTCCCATCCCATATTCTGTTTCCATCATTCCATAATGCTACAGTCAGTGGTCTGTGAATATGAAGCATATAATATTTCTGCTAAAAAATTGTACCTTTGGGGTGCATGGATGGTACTGTATTATATAAGGAACCACACAGGGGGAAATGTTTGCTGTTGTAATATATAAGGTAACTATAATTAGAGCAGCAGCAATAAGACTGTAGAAAGTTAATGGTCTGGTAATGGTAAGTATGGTCTTTTTTAGATCATTGTTCTTCAAATGGACCATTAACTTCCCCCCAGGATTCTTCAGATGCATGGAGGCTTCAATAGATTGACAACAGTAAATGTAATGTTTCCAAACTCTGTATCTTATGTAATCTTTATGTACAGAAAGCTTCCCTGAGGATTGTGAGGACTGTGAATACATCCAGTCATCCCCTGGGTAATGATAGCACCCAATTGGCTGATCCTTTCACTCCAGAAATGAACATGACATGAACAAAGATGAAGTTGTAGGGAGTGTTGAAGACTTGTTGCCTAGAGAATATACCACATCCAGTACTTGCACTTCATGGAGTGTGGAAAACATACTTTCTGCTGACCGCTATATAGATTTATATGTCTCCAGCTTTCACCTCGAATGCACGGAAAGTCTATTGTCTATAGAGAAGCCCCTTGATTAACTGCATCTACTGAGAGCCATAAGACAAAGACTCAAAATTTAAGGATTTGCAGCAGAAATTTCTTACATTGCAATACCTATTCAGTGAGGTGGTGGTAGGGAATCCATTAAGTTGTAAGGAAAACTCCAAGAAGAATCAACTCCAAGAATCAATTCCAAGAAGAAAATGGCAGAATACTACTGGTATCCCATATGAGACCATTCCACAAACATAATCCTACAGCATGTTCTGGACCAGGGGTGCCCAAACTTTTCAGGTTGTGGGCCAGTCACTTGGTTCAGTGGGCCAGTCATGTGGTTCAGTGGGTCAGTCATGTGGTTCCTCCCACCGGAAGTGGGGGTAAAATGTGCCTTGCAATCTGTTTTGCAACAGGATGAGATAGATTTTAGGCTGCCATTTTCTTTGCTTAAACCAGGGGTGCCTAAACTACAGCCTGTGGTCTGGATCCAGCACCCAATGTCAATTTGTCCAGCCCACACCACCCTCGTTGCTCCTGGAAGCGGAAGTAAAATTATCCCGTATGGGCACATTTTACTTCCACTTCCAGGAGTGACGAGGGCAGTGTGGACTGGATGAATTGGCATTCGGGGCCAGATCAAGCCCACAGGCCATAGTTTGGGCACCCCTGTTCTAGACAATACTTTCTTCATCCAGGCTCTGTAATACACAACAGGGTCCACAATACAAATGGAGTTAGGAACAAGTCTCTGTTACAAACCTACATGCTAACTATATTCCCAACTGGCAGCACCATTACATCCTTGACCATGTCACCACCACTATCAGAAGTTTTGTTTACTTGTTCCTCTGCTAATGTCATTTATGCTATCTTTCACTGACATTTCCTTACTGATTCAACAGAGGCCAAAAAGGACAATCTCTATGTAAGTAAACAAATGGACATAAATCTGACATCAGAAACAGCAACGCATACACAAAAAAATCCTTCAGAGCATTCCAACCCCTCAGGCCACTCTTTACAGAACTAAAAGCAACTGCCATGGTGTTGTGTCCAAGGATTATTTATGTTTATACATAACGGCCGCCACTGGTGCTGCACAGTCTGTGGCAAAATGGCATGCCTTTCTAAAAGGTGCAGGTTTCAAAGTATTGTCAAAAGCTGATTCGCTATTGCATGTTTTCCCGCTTCTTCGGAAGCCCGCACAAATGTATCCATTTCTATAACTGCCATTCTCACTGTATATAAGTTGCTACCCTTGCACCTGTTTCCCCTCTCTGATTTCCCTGCTGCAAATAAACCTTGTGTTATTGTTAATCCGACCATTGCTGGTTAGATTGCTTATTGGTTCAGGACTCAGCACATGGAGAAAATGAATTGCAAAGGAAAATTAGACAAGCAGAGAAACAGTCAGCTGAAGAGGAGTATATTCACAAATTCCAATATACCCCAAAAAAGGTTAATTAAAGACCAAGTATTCTTAGGATGCTGTTTACCTTCCCATCAAAGTGGTACCTTGTTATCTACTTGCAATTTCTTGCTTTCAAACTGCTAGGTTGGCAGGAGCTGGGACAGAGACGGAAGTTCACTCTGTCAAAAAGCATTCTATGCACTCCAGTGTCTAGTCATGCTTGCCACATATCCACGGAAAAGTCTGCAGATGCAGAGAGTGCTGGTTCTTTGTCTATAAACAGAGATGAGCACTGAGATCTAGAGTTGGATATGACTAGCTTTTGAGCAAGGGTGACCTTTCCCTTACCCACTCTTAGGAAACTATGGCAAAAATCCAGCTGGCACAACTGCGGAGTGAAAATGGTCAAAATGTCACCACCCAGAAATGGAAATCTTAATTTAATTAAATTTAAAACTCCCTAGCAGCTATCTAGTACTGCAGTGGCTCAAGTGTCTAAGATGCTGACTGGGAGGCGGAAGGTCAGCAGTTCGATTCCTGAGTACTGCAGGACGGAATGAGCTCCCGTCTTTGTCCCAGCTCCTGCCAACCTAGCAGTTAGAAAGCAAGAAATTGCAAGTAGATAAATAGGGACCACTTTGGTGGGAAGGTAACAGCATAACCATGCGCTCCAGTGTCTAGTCATGCCTGCCACATGACCACAGAAACGTCTGCAGAAACAGACAGCGCTGGCTCTTCAGCTTTGAAACAGAGATGAGCACTGAACCCTAGAGTCAGATATGAATAGCTTTCGAGCAAGGGCAACCTTTACCTTTACCTAGCAAGCTATCTGGTTGTGGCCTGAATAGCAGAAGTGTCAGATAGATACACATTTGGTAACTGAATCATACTTAGAGAGTGCTTATCAGTGGCTCTTCTCAAAATGAGAGAGAGAGTAACAAATGATAAACCAGAAGGCTAAGTTCTGGGATCAGTGCTCTTCAACATTTTCATAAATGAGAGAGCACAGGGAATACTTAGCAAATTTGCAGATAACACAAAATTGGGTGGATTAGCTAGACATTTGGAAGAAAGGAACATAATTCAAAAAAGATCTAGATAGAAGACTTGAATACTGAGTTGAAAAGAACAGAATGAAATTTAACAAGGATAACTGCAAAGTTCTACACCTATCCTTGTTAAATTTCATTCTATCGTTCTACACCTAAGGGGAAAATCCAAATGCACAGTTACAAGATGAAAACCAATTGAAAACTAATTGAAAACCAATTGAAAATGTTCAACTGGGAAGTCCTAACCATAGAAATAAATTTAAATGAGAAGTTATGTGCCATCCAGTTGCCTCTAATTTTGGTAACCCTATGAATGAGTGGCCTCCAATCATTAATAGCTCTGATCAGGTCTTGCAAACTCAAGGCCATGGCTTCCTTAACTGGGTCAATCCATCTCATATTTTGTCTATTTTTTCCTGCTGCCTTCAACTTTTGCTAGCATTTTTATCTTTCTGATTTTCTCATAATGTGCCCAAACTACTAACTCAATTTTTGAAAGAATTCAGGCTTCCAACAGTAAGTGCCACAGTGCCAAACCCAACTTCCTGGAGCAAACCAAGACTAACATATCATTGCTAAGCAAGAAAAGGTAAACATCACATGGATGATGGGGGGAAATGCTGATCACATAAGTTTATTTAAAATTTAATTTTAATTTAATTGTCACATTTATATACCGCTCACTCGGCCAAAGCCAACTCAGGGCGGTTCACAATAAAAATTAAAAAACACATGTTAAAAACAGTTAAACTACCCACCCCCTAAAAACAAGGGCTGCAGGATCCAAAGGCACCATGGGGAAGAGTTCTTCTACACCAACCACCCAATGGAGGTTACCCTTCCACCTGCACCCCACACTTGACCCGCCAGCCAGGTTTTAAGTTCTTTTCTGAAAGGCAGCAATTCCGTCCGGAGACGTAGCTCTGTTGGCAGGAGGTTCCAGAGGGCCGGCACAGACACGGAGAAGGCTCTCCTCCTTGTGCCAGAGAGGCGAGCCCCTCTGGCTGATGGAACAATTAGAGAGCCCTTCCGGTCCGCTCTGGTTGGACGGACAGACGTCCTCAGGGCGATGCGGTCTCTTAGGTAACCCGGCCCACTACCATATAGGGCTTTAAAGGTCAAAACCAGCACCTTGAATTGCACCCGGAGACAAACTGGCAACCAGTGCAGCTCCCGGAGCAGTGGCAAAGCATGGGCATAACGCCCACACCCCATCACCACCCTGGCTGCTGCATTCTGGACCAGCTGTAGCCTCCGAATGGTCGTCAAGGGCAGCCCCATGTAGAGCGCATTGCAATAATCTAGTCTGGAGGTGACCAGAGCGTGAGTGACCATGAGCAAGGAGTCCCGGTCCAGGAGTGGGCGCAACTGGCGAATCACCCGAAGTTGGGCGAAAGCCCTCCTGGTCACAGCCGCCACCTGTTCTTCTAGCAGTAGCCGCGAATCCAGGAGGACCCCCAAGTTGCGCACCGGGTCTGTCTGGGGCAAAATAGCCCCATCCAGAACCAAAGATGGTAGCTCCCGGGTTAACGCAGGACCCCTTATCCATAGCCACTCAGTCTTGCTGGGATTCAGTTGTAGCCCGTTAGCCCCCATCCAGACCCCAACAGCTTCCAGGCACCTGGAAAGGACTTTGACGGCATCACTGGGGTCCCCATGGGCCGAGATGTACAACTGAGTGTCATCCGCGTACTGATGGTACCGCACCCCATGGGAACGAATGATCTCACCCAGCGGCTTCATGTAGATGTTAAATAGGAGAGGAGAGAGCACCGAGCCCTGAGGCACCCCCCATTTGAGGGGCCTAGGACTCGACCTCTCACTCTCCAACCACACCGACTGGGTCCGACCCCTCAGAAATGAGGAAAACCAGGACCACACAGTGCCCTGGATTCCCAATCCTTGGAGCCGTTCCAGAAGGATACCGTGGTCAACGGTATCGAAAGCCGCTGAGAGGTCAAGAAGAGCAAGGACGGATGGGTGACCACCGTCCCGCTCCCGCCAGAGATCATCCATCAGTGCGACCAATGCCGTCTCGGTACCATATCCAGGCCTGAATCCTGACTGAAAGGGGTCCAGGTAATCCGCTTCATCCAGTACCCCCTGCAGCCGACGCGCCACTGCCTTCTCCAACACCTTCCCTAAAAAGGGGAGGTTGGAGACAGGCCTATAGTTGGTTAGGACAGCTGGGTCGAGGGAAGGTTTCTTCAGGAGGGGGTGCACCAAGGCATGTTTTAAAGGTGCAGGAAACACCCCCTCCCGCAATGATGCATTGATCATAGCCCCAACCCAGCCACCTGTCACCGCCTTGGAGGCTTTCACCAACCAGGTGGGACAGGGGTCCAATGGGCAGGTAGTGGCGCGCACAGCTGCAAGGAGCCTGTCCACTTCATCAGGGGCAACTGGATCAAACCGGTCCCAGATGGTATGGCAAGACTGTGCTCCAGCTCCCTCCGGACTCTCCCCATCCACGCCAGGATTAAACCCCGAGCGAATCCGATCGATTTTCTCCACTAGATGGTCAGCAAAGTCCTCAGCCGACCCCTGCCAACCAGGCACCGGGGTCCCCCTACCAAGGAGAGACCTGGTAACCCGGAACAGGGTGGCTGGGCGATTATCAGCAGAGGCAATAAGGGTGGTGAAGTATTGCCGCCTCACCACCTCCATCGCCACTAGATAGGCCCTAATAGCGGCTCTAGCTAGTGTCCAATCGGAGTCTCTCTGGGTCTTCACCCAGCGGCGCTCTAGGCGTCTCTTTGCCCGTTTGAGCTCCCGCAGTTCATCTGTGAACCACGGAGATGACCTAGCTCCATGAGCTCTGAGAGGCCGTAGTGGTGCGATTTCATCCAAGGCCGCTGTTGTCATCCTGTTCCACAGGTCAACCAGCGCCTCGGGCGAATCGTGTTGCCGATCCAGAGGGAAATCCCCCAGTTCCCTCTGGAATCCATCAGGATCCATCAGTTGCCGGGGGCGGGCCATTCTAATAGGCCCTGCCTCCCTACGATGAAGCGTCGCACCCAGGAAGTCTAGAGCCACCAAATAATGATCTGACCATGGCACAGGTGTTATGTCTAGTTTCCGTAGTCTCAGATCACTCTGCCACTGCTCCGACAAAAAGATTAAATCTGGTGTGTGGCCACTGCCCCTGGTCGGGCCCTGAATTACCTGAATCAGGTCCATAGCTGCCATGGAAGCCATGAACTCCTGAGCCACCTCGGAGCCAGTCCCCAGCGAAGGCAAATTGAAGTCCCCCAGAACCATCAGTCTAGGGAACTCCAACGCCAACGCTGAGACGGCCTCGAGGAGCTCAGGCAGGGAGTCCCTTACCCTGCAAGGGGGCAGGTACAGGAGTAAGACTCCCAACTGACCCTTAGAGCCCAGACGCAGAAGCAGGGCCTCACAACCCAGAATTTGTGGAGCGGTAGCCCTGGCGACTCCCAGTGACTCCCTGGCTATGATGGCAACGCCACCGCCCTTACCCTCATCCCTAGGCTGGTGCCAAATACTGAACCCAGCTGGACACATTTCTGGCAGAGGAACCCCATCCTCTGGTCTCAGCCAGGTCTCAGTGATACATGCCAGGTCGGCCCGCTCCCCCATAATGGAATCTTGTATCAGGGGGGCCTTATTACATACCGACCTGGCATTCATCAGCAGCAGCCTAAGGGCAGGGTCACCCTGGGTCAGCTGCTCAGGACCTAGAGGTGTAACCGGGGGGCTGGAACGAGGGACAGATACTAAGCATCTGCCCCGCATTCCCCGAGTGCGGCCCGCCCCTCAGGAACCTTAAACAGAACCTGTGTTCCATCCACAAAAATCCTTGGACACAAAATAAAATAAGATAGTGGCAGAAAGAGTGAGAGTGAGAGTGAGGGAGACCATGATGATGATGATCATGATGACAGCAACAGACTCAGCAGATGAACTGAATCTTCCCAAAATAGCAAATGGCTATTATCTCCGAAGCTTGGAAAATTTATTTTTGCCAACTCTCAAAATCTCTCAACCAGTATAGCTACCTTAGGAAATTATTATCCAAAACATAACATTTACAAGCTCTCATCACCTCTTTTCCTGCTCACATCTATTCCAACTTTTTAGTTGACTGTAAAGAAGCAAAAGATTGTGAATTCTGAACATTATATATCCCTGGGCACCTCATCTAATTTGTTCTTACATAGAGTGGTTTATAGGATGCCCCAAACAAAGAGGCAAACATGAGTAGAATTAGCAATGTCATGTTAATTACCAAATCCTTGTGTGTAAAATGGGGCATAAATCACAAATTCTATTATTTTAATCTTCATAGGGTATCCCAAGAATAAGAATGAAAGTAGGCTGGGTTAACCAAGACAAAGACTATGCTGAGACCTGTACAAAGTCCAACAATACAACCTGTCTTCCCTGTTTCCCTATGGGATGATGAGCCCTGTGGGTATAGAGAACGTGTGTGGACATTGCTAAGAATAACAATGAGAGTACTGTGGCAGTCAAGAGTATAAGAAATACTAGCATATTTTGCCCGGCGGTGCCAGGCTTTTTAAAATTGTTTTGGCTAGTAAAGGGTTTCATTTTTTTCTTGAACCAATGGTGCTGGGCTGTTTTAAATGGTGTTGTAAGGTTTTGTGATTTTGTGGCTTCAAGGCGCTGCGTCCGCCTGCGGCAGACTTGCGCTCCCAGTGGTTTTGTTTGTTTGTTTTTTGCATGCTGGCTTCCTCAGTGCCGGGCTCTTTTAATTGGTTTTTGAACGTTTTTGTTTTATGTTTATGCAAATTTTATTTTAATTTAATTAATTTAATTTAATTTAATATTATTTAGTTTAAAATTTAATTATGGTTTTTAAAATGTTTATTTTTACGCATTTTTATTTTTTGTTTTGGTTTTTGGGAGTGAAAAGTGATTTCTATGTTTTTGGTAATTTTTGAAATTAGTGTGTTTATTTTTGAATGTTTTTATAACTTATTTAATTAATTTTGGAATTAATCTTATTAATTTTAATATTTTTGAATGTTTTTTTTCTTTTGGCCTCTGGGTGGGGGTGGTGAGCTTTTCTGTCTCTCTTCAATTGTTGCCTCTCTATAATTGTTCTCTTCTGTCCTCTGGGTGTCGCTTCCGGAAAGTTTTCTCTTCCTTTTCTCATTTGAGTTCCGGTCCTCATAGATGGAAGACATCTTTTGGTAAGTTCTCTGGTTTTTTGGGGGGTGGGGTTGGGGGGGGGGTGGGATTTTTTTGGGAGGGGGTGTCTGTGTGTTTTTTCTTGTTTCTTGTTTATTGTTTTTGTGATTCTTTTTGGGATTTTTGTGTGGTTTTGAATGTTTTTGGTTTGTGTTTATTTTTTCAGGGGGGGGGGTGGCTTTCTTTCCTGCGGGCCATGCTGGCTGGCCCGTGGGAAGGAAGGGCAATGGTGGGGAGGCTTTCTTTCCCACAGGCCATGCTGGCTGGCCCGTGGGAAGGAAGGGCATCGGCGTTGGGGGGGTTTCCTTTTTTCCCACGGGCCATGCTGGCTGGCCCTTGAGGAAGAAGAGAAGTTGCGGGGGGGGGTTCTTGTATTTTTTGCGCGCCGGCTGGCCCTTCGAATGGAAGGGCAGCGGCGGTGGGGGGGTTCTTTTTTCCCCACAGGCCATGCTGGCTGGCCCGTGGGGAAGAATGGCAGCGGCGGCGGGCTTTTTTTTAAGTTTTATTTTTCGCGCGCCGGCCGCCTCAGCGTTCTGCACGCTAATGGCGCGCAGGATGCTGGGGCTTGTAGTTTTGGCTGCGCATTTTTGCTTACTGCAGCGGTTTTTCCCTTGCGGCTTTTTTTGATTGGCCACCGCGCGTTTCCGAACGTTCCTTTTGCCGCGCTGCTCAGCCTGATTGGCTCTGGCGTGGCGTGGCGCCAGGAACATTGGGAATTGAAGTTCCCTTTTTTTGTTTGTGACTGGGGGGCTCCTGTCCCCGGGTCGAAAATTTCAACCCAACAGTTACCTGCCAACCGGGTTTGGGCGAGTGAACGGAGGCCCATTACAGGCTAGTGGGGCCTGGTGCAACATCCTTTGTCACATTCCAACAGTTAACGCACCATTTTATAGGTATAGATAAGATATAACAATAATGTCCATTATTGTCAACTCCAATAATGCATGAGGTGTTAAAATGGATAGCTAATCAATCATTACAGTCAAAATAGGCTTGCTAACTGTACAAGGCTTTATTTTGGTTTTAGATTTATTTATTTATTTTTGTTTTGTTTTTGTGTTTGTAAAGCTAACATGGGACTGTGGTGGCTTAGTGGTTAAGATGCTAAACTTGATGACTGGAAGGTCAGCAGGTCAGCAGTTTGAGACCCAAGTGCTGCATGACAGAGTGAGCTTTCATCTCAGTCCTAGCTCCTGCGAACCTAACAGTTCAAAAGCAAGAAATTGCAAGTAGATAATAGGTATCACTTTGGTAAGAAGGTAAACAGTACTCTGCTCCCTCCAGTGTCTAATCATATCTGCCATATGTTCATGGAAATGGCTGTAGATGCAAACAGCACTGGCTCTTTGACTATAAACAGAGATGAGCACTGAACCCTAAAGTCAGATATGACTGGCTTTCGAGCAAGGGCAACCTTTATCTTTACTGAAGTTAACGTCCAGGGTTGGGTAGATTCATGGGTTAGTCTTTCTGGCACCATTTTGGGCATTGTTCTACAGTTTTAGTGGAACAGGTTTAGAATGTTCTTGATTTATTTTTGTAGCTAAGTTGTGGGGCATCAGGATATCTTGTTGCAGCTTCTACCATTTATCTATGCACTGACTGAAATCCTGTTGTATAGCTATGAAAAAACCCACACTGTTTAGAAGCAAATTACTTCAAGTTGAGAAGTCTCTCTAGGCATTATGTGTTACATGGTGAGTTTCATGGGTCAGTATGCAACTGATAATGTCTACAATGGAGGCAGTTTGCTTCCAAAAATTACACAATTTATCATATGCCAGTGTAACTAGGCAAGAGGATTTTAGCCAATGCATGAAAGAATTCTTCCTTTTGTTTGTCCTTCTTAGCCTTTTCACTGTTCACTGCCATTTTGTCACCCACGTAAGCCTATCAAACAACTGGAGGTCCATAGTCGCCATACCATATATAAATGCAAATACAGTGAAACCTCATGCAACAATCACCCCGTATAGCAACGAAATTGCATAATAATTAGGTTTTGGGGGGAAATGGTGCTTCGCATAACAATTTTCCCGATGGAAAAAATCGTACAAAAATTTTTCAATGGAAAAAACCACTTAGCAAAAAAAATTTGTTGCATGATGCATCCCATAGGGAAAATTGCTATATGATGCATGTATCATATAGTAATTGTTTCGTACAACAACGAGCCCCATGGAATGGATTAAAATCATTGTATGAGGTACCACTATACATCTTTATCAGGCCACACACTTGTCTCTTGCCTATCTCAAATGTTTTCACCTGAAGCCAGGGATGGAAAACTCTACTTCATTGGATTACAACTCCAGAATTCTGCAAACTAGCTATGTTAACTATGGGATTCTGAGACATATAGTCCAAAAAAGCAACTTTCCTCATCTCCAATTGTAACCTGTCCTTATAGGTGAGTTGCACCAGTCGCAGTTGTTATAGTTACCCGTTTATGCAGAAAAATGTACAGTATCTTATAATGTACTTTGAGTCAGCAAATGTCCGTGATGGTGAACCTTGGCACTCCAGATCCGGGCATGTTTTACTTCCGCTTCCAGTAGCAACGAGGATGGCGCAGGACGGATGAGTCGCAGTAAACCCATTCGTGTGGGTTCACGGGGGCTTGGGCTTCTGGGAATTGAAGTCCAAGAACATCTGGAGTGCCAAGGTTCACCATCACAGGCATAGGTTGTGATAAATAAATTATTTTTTCACAGGCTATTTCAGTTCCTGCTTCTCAATGTCAGGCGTTTTGAAAAAAGACAATTCAACCCAACCTTTTACTGTCTTAGTGCCAACATCCACAGCAACCCCTACTGGCTCGTGAGTAGCAGGACAATAAAAAGAGCAAGACAGGAAAGTTAGAATATGCTTCCTTTCTTCAACTGTTCCTTATGTCTTTCTTTTTGGTCACTGTAGCAAGTAAATATTCATGCAGTTCTTAGAGTTTAATAGCAAGTTTCCCCTTTGCCCAGAAGAAAGAATCTCCCTTATCTCCATCTGGCCTTAGATTGCAGTGATTTTTATGTACAGTATTATCTTTTTACAAAAGGGATAGGGAACATATGGCCCTCCAGATGTTGCTGGACTACAAGCCCCATCATCCCTCACCATTATTTATGCTAGGCAGGGCTGTGGCCCAACAACATCTGGAGGGCTATATATTTCCAAACCCTGTTCTATAATTTTATTCTACATTTCCTCAATCAGTGGCAGAAATGAAAAATATCACAATAACTACAAAACTAAAGTTTTTTTTAAAAAAATGCAACACCTGCATTGCCATTCTAGAGTATCCTTCTGCTTTCTTCCTAGAGGCTGAATTTCAAAGCATCAACTGTGTTTCTAACATGTTCTCCTGGCCATACTCCTGCTGTCACAATGGTGCTTTTAAAATCATATTAAAGAGCTGCTGCACAAAGATTGCCAAACAGCATATCAGCAGATTTTGAAACATCCCCAATTGAACATTGGTCCAAAAGTAGCATGATTAAAGCATGCACTTATTGGATGTAATTGGAAACAGCTGAAGAGAAATATCAACTTTCAAAGAACTGGAGGTCCAAAGGGAAGTAGGAAAGGGCTTTTTCCAGAGAAAGAGAAGTTATAACAGCACGACAACTTATAGTTAGAGTGACCATGTCTTCATAGTTAAAAGAGATTACAGGAGAACATACATATTTGCTTAACATTTGCACATGTCATAGAATGATAGAGATAGATGCATCTATACATTCATTCAGATATGAACTGGTCACTGGGTAGCCCTTCAAATAGAAGACTAGTCTGTAGAATTGACCATCACTTTTAAACTGCACAGCTAGGCTTTGATTGGAGAGCTCTTCAAACAAAGGGCCTCTTCAAAAAAGAACCTTCACCTCATCTTTGGTAAGAATAATTCACTCTTCCAATTCTTTAATGGAAGACCTATACTTGCTTACAGACAACCCTCCAGTCTCATGCTGCTATTGACATACAATGTCCTACACAACACAAATAACAAAATGGGGACTCAACCCTTTTAAAAATCCAGAGGCAGCTTTTTTCTTTATTCATGTCAGAGGCACTACCAGCATGTAATAACATTCAAAGGTAAAATTAACACATCTAAAACAAAATGCAATTAAAAAGGGCTAGATGACAACCACCCAATATTGGGCCACATCAACAGCATTTCCTCTCGGCCAACATAAGGTCCTCCTCTGTGCACGTTGAGTGGCATCGTGTGCATTGTATCATATGGGAGATATTGGGTACAGTCAAACCTCTGCATACAAATTTAATTTGTTCCTCAAGGTTGGTTGTATCTTGAAAAATTCTTATCTTGCATTTCCCATAGGAATGCATTGAATGCAACTTTCCATAGGAATGCATTGAATTTCTTCTCTCAAAAAAATCCTATTAAAAATTCTTATCTTGAGCCTGATTTTTTTCTGAGGTTTCCAGATGTATCTCAACTTTTTCTTAAGTCAAACCGTTCTTATCTTGAGGTTTGACTGTACTTCTCTGCATTTACACATTCTATTCCAATTTAGTCTAGAGACCAGCTCTGTCCAAACATCTACTCTGAAACACAATTACGAGCCTAAAAAATATCACACACAATATCAGGAGTATGTTTACTTATGACTCTGCTAATGTGATCTATACTATTTTTTTGCCAACAATGCCCCTGTATACTCTAAATAGGATAAGCAGGACATTCTCTGCACAAAAGAATTAGTGGACATAAAATCAGACATCAAGAATGGCTATACACAGAAAGCTGTCTCAGAAGATTTCAACCTACCTGGATAATCTTTACAAGATTTGAAAGTTGCAACCCTAGAAAAGGAACACTACAAATCAATACTTCTAAGGAAAACTGCCGAGATAAAATACCTATGGATGGTGAAAATCCATTTGAAAGGTTTAGATATCAGCCAAATGTGAAATGTTACAGTGATTTTCTCTATAGCCTGGTGTCCCTTTACCATTGTCACTTTGTACAGAATGAGGCTTCAAAGGTAAAGAACCCCACTTAAAAGGATTGAATATCAATCATGGTTCTTAAGTCTTTACCAAGTGTGAAATGCCACATTGGCTCACACAATTTGCAACTTGTGTCTACTGTACGAATCAACCATTGTCATGTAATCCTTCTGTATCCCCACCTGTTCATGGGGCCATGTATAAATTATTGCTATATATAATTATAATTGCATGGCATCAAGTCAATTCTGACCTATGGAAGCCCTTCTGAGGGTTTTCTAGTAGGGAATAACCAGAAGTGACTTGCCAATCACTTCTGGGGATGACCTTGAACTGTGTAGGTTGCTTATGGCTACACAGGTTGGCTCTTCCCCTAGAAGGCACAGTGGGAAATCGAACTCCCAAACTCTGGCTTCGTCACCATACACCTAGACCACAGAGCTACTCAACCAGTTTATTGTTATATGACCATACTCTTAGGTCTGAGGAGCTAGACTAAAATAGATGGGGAAGAAGTAGAAGCAGTGACAGATTTTACTTTCTTAGGATCCAAGATCACTGCAGATGGAGATTGCAGCCATGAAATAAAAAGACGATTGATTCTGGGGAGACAAGCTATGCGGAACCTGGGGAACATAGTGAAAAGTAGAGACATCACCTTGAAAACAAAAATCCGCATAGTCAAAGCAATGGTATTCCCGGTAGTAATGTATGGGTGTGAGAGCTGGACCATTAGGAAAGCTGAGCGCAGAAGAATAGATGCCTTTGAGAAGTGGTGTTGGAGGAGAGTTTTGAGAGTCCCCTGGACAGCGAGGAGAACAAATAGGTCAATCCTAGAAGAAGTCAACCCTGACTGCTCATTGGAAGGTCAAATAGTAAAGATCAAGCTAAAGTACTTTGGACATCAAATGAGAAGGGAAGGTTCACTTGAGAAGGCCTTGATGCTTGGAAAGTTGGAGGGCAAAAGAAGAAGGGGCGGCCAAAGATGAGATGGCTAGATGGTATTGTAGACACAATGGGCACAGAGCTGGGTGGGCTGAGGAGGATGGTGGAGGACAGAGGTGCCTGGAGGACAAAGGTCCATAGGGTCGCAAAGGGTCAGAATCGACTGTGCAACTGAACAACAACAAAAACATCTTAAAGGTACCACAACATTTTTAGCTTTGTTTTGTTTAAGGGGGGGAAAGCGGACAAGTGCCCTCTGTAAAAGAGGGCACATGGATCTATTAGCTGAGATGCTGTTGGGGCCAATCTTGGCCTAGGTTGCAATAACTCAATTCTTGAGGACACATGGTATAAAAGGCTCAGCAGTTGGAGCATCAAAGAGGTACAGGCAGACGTAGAAAATGCTACCAAGGGAATGACTGATAGGATCTGAAACAGGAAAACCAGGCACATTTGAGCCCTTCAGGGAAAGCAATTACACCATCATTACATAGGAGAACTTAGCAATCCTGGCCCAAGGGATGAAGGGTGGAAAAGAGGGCCCTGAGTTGTTATGCCTTTGTAATAGACAGAGCATTCAGCCCCTGGGAAAGGAGCAGCCAGCATTATTATATTAGTAAAGGTTTCCTCCTCTTTAGTGGGCAGGTCAGCATGATTTGACTCAGAGACACCCACCCTGGCTCTACACAAAAGATAATTTTGTATGGTTACTCTTGGGAAAGTGCTTGTTCAGCTCAACAGTAAGTCTGCTCTTTCCCCTCTCCTTTTTCAATCTCTTTTCTTAATAAGTAATTTCCCCTCAAAGCATTGTGTGCATTTCTGTGTGCCCACCAAATACTCACATGGCAGTAGCCAGCTCTATGCTCCCAGTTATCATTTCCATTCCAATGTAGTCTAGAGGTCATGAAAGTGAAGTAACTTCACATTTCTCTTTCATTCTTTTATAATATGTACGCCAGCAAACAGGCAGACAGATAAGGTTGCCTTATACCAGTGGTGATGAACCTATGGCACTTGTGCCAGATGGGGCACTCAGAGCCCTCTCTGTTGGCATGTGTGCCGTCGCCCCAGCACAAAGTTTGAACCCACCCCTCTGCCCAGCATCCCAATGGGAGCACTTCCTCCCTCCCTCCAGCACAGAGTTCAACCTCACCCCTCTGTTTAGGCACTCAGTCTCTAAACAGTTCACCATTACTGCCTTATACTCATCTAGATCATGACTACACCTAGAGCAGCTGAGTCAATGCACAGCAACCTTTCAAAGATTTCAGACAAAAGTTTCCTCTACTACTTGGGGATGTATGTGCATATGTGGTGGGGATGTAGTGTGTTGAAGGTTTTTTGGGCAAATATTGAAAAAGAGATAGCGGAAATATTGGGAGTGGCCCTTAAGCTGGGGTTGGGTACCTGTTGTGTTCTGATGGTTTTACCTTCCACATGGATTACAATGTATCTGAGCCAATGTAACCTTGCCTATAGCAACAATGTAACCTTCAGCTGTATCATATAAACCCTGTAATAGGACGCGAGCTAATGACCACCAGCTGGCAGCAGCGAGCGTCCAAGCTCTCTTGGTCCGAACTCATCAAAGGCAACAGCGCGGGAAGTTTTCCCGCCACCACCTACACCTGGACAAGAAGGGCGTGACCCGCAATGACGTCACGCAGACAGTAGCCAATGGGCTACCATGGCACCACGTTCAAATGTATTACTACTGTATATAAAGAGCTATCGATCCGCCATTACCTCATGTTCCCTCTGTCCACGATGCAATAAACCTGAGTTAACCCAGCCCGAGGCTGTGTCCTGTGTCTTGGTTTGCATACACCAAATTGGCGACGAAGGTGGGATGATGGATCCCCACGGAACAGCCAGGGCACAGAGCGGGTTCAACATCACCAAACCGCAAGACTGGGAGCTGCTAGAGATGGACTTCCAGGCGGCACTGGTGGAACTCAGAGTCAAAGAAGACGACGAGGAGAGGAAGAGGGCCATCCTCACCAGAATGCTCGGGATGGAAACCAAGCGGACGCTGGTGGGCATAATCGCTCCGAAGAAGGTGAGCGAATTTAAGGCGGGCGACATCATGAAGCTGCTGCGAGAGCGGTTCTCCCCCTCGAGGGCAATGTTTCCCGCTCGGAGCGCGTTTTGGAGGCGAGTCCAAGCGCCGGATGAGTCGGTTGAGGCATTCGTGGCCGCCATGAGGATAGCCGCCGCCCCCTGTAAATGGGGCGACATCCTGGAGATGGCCCTCAGGGACGGCGTGTTGTGTGGCCTGAAAGACAAGGAGGTACAGCGCAGCTTGATGAATAAGGAACCGCCACCCACGCTGGCAGAGGTCGTAGAGGCCGCGGAAGCCGCAGAGTCCACGAATGCTGGAGTGGACGAGATGCACCAGTGGCGTGAGTGGCGTCCTAGAGCCGGCAAGGCGGACAATTCGGTGCACGGGAAGTCCGGACAGGCGGTGCACGCAACTCGACGGGCCTCAAAGTCGTCTACGGAAGGCAGCGACGGCGAGGAGGTCCAGAAGGTCCGAAAGGGTGGTCGACGCTGCGAGGGTTGCGGAGCGGCCCATGAGCGCACGAGATGCCCGTTCAGGAAGGCCGAGTGTTACACCTGCGGCCGTCGGGGGCACATCGCCAAGGCATGCAGAAAACGGAAGGAGGGCCGGAGGCAGTCACAAGACCGTGCGGCCAGACCGGACCGTCCAGCGGGGCCCAAAGATGGCGCCCAGACCACGAGGAAGCAGGATGGCGTGGGCCGCGTCTCGGACGACAGCGAGGACGACGCCCCAGTGTTCAGCGTGTCCGCGGGACAGTCCCATTACTTCGTTGAGGTATTAGTACAAGGGGCCCCTATTAAGATGGAAATTGACTCGGGGTCCTCCTATTCTATAATTCCCCAGAAAGAGTTTTTGAAAATCGACCCCCACGTGCGGCCCAAACTTAAAGCGTTGAGGTCCACGCTACGAGACGTGCAGGGGAACAGCATTCCGGTGTTGGGGGTCGGGAAATTTCGGGTCAATTTTAAGAGACATTCTGCGGAACTGCCCCTGGTTGTCCTCAAGGGGGGAAGCTGTAGCCTTCTAGGGACACAGTGGTTTCAGCCCTTAGGTTTGTTCATAGGGGGAGTGCATGCCGTGGGGGGGGACCCAATACAAGCGGTTTGCGATGCGCATCCCGCCGTTTTTAAGAAAGGACTCGGAAAGTTCAAGGGACCCCCTGTAGCTTTCGACATAGACCCGGAGGTCCGCCCGATAAGACTCAAACCGCGCAGGGTGCCGTTCGCACTCAAGGACAAGATAGAGGCGGAACTGGACAAACTGGTGGGCCAGGGGATTCTTATTCCTGTTGATTCCGCGGAGTGGGAAACTCCAATTGTAACAGCTCTAAAGGCTAACGGGGAGGTGCGCATTTGCGCTGATTATAAGTGTACAATTAACAAGGCGATCCGCCCTAATGCATACCCGGTGCCGGTGATCAGCCACCTTTTGGCCAGGCTGAATGGGGGAAAGTGTTTCGCCAAACTCGATTTGGCACAAGCCTATCAGCAACTTCCTGTGACCCCCGCCACGGCCGCGGCACAAACGATAGTTACACATAAAGGAGCGTTCCAGGTGTCGCGGTTACAGTTTGGCGTGAACTCGGCACCCGGCCTTTTTCAGTCGCTTGTGGAACGCCTCCTGAAGGGACTGGAGGGGGTGTTGCCTTATTTTGATGACGTGTTGATAACAGGGGGGAGTGAGGCTGAACTGGCAAAGAGGTTGGACAAAGTATTGACCGTGTTCGAGAAAGCGGGGCTGAGATTGAGGAAGGATAAATGTGTCTTTTTCGAAACCGAGGTCGAGTTTTTAGGGTTCCGGATCACACCCGAGGGGATTAAACCGTCTAAATCCAAGGTAGCAGCCATTAAAAAGGCCCCTCGCCCCACATCCAAAACCGAGCTACAGTCCTTCCTGGGGCTCCTCAATTTTTACCATACATTCCTCCCGCGGAAGGCGTCCGTGGCCGAACCGCTCCATCGGTTACTTAAAAAGGAGGAGACATGGATGTGGGGTGACGAGCACGAGAGGGCGTTCAAAGAGCTAAAGCAACTCCTAACATCTGAGGCAATCCTGACGCACTTCGACCCCAAACGGCCAGTGGTCCTAGTTTGTGATGCATCCCCGGTGGGGGTGGGGGCGGTGCTTTGCCACGTGTTGGAGGACGGAAGGGAGGCCCCGGTAGCGTTTTACTCAAGGTCCCTGTCCCAAGCGGAGCGAAATTACGCACAAACCGACAGGGAGGCGTTAGCAATAGTAGCGGGGACCAAAAAATTTCACAATTTTTTGTATGGCCGCCCGTTCAAAATCGTGACCGATCACAAGCCGCTGTTAGGGATTTTCACAGCAAGCAAGCCCACGCCGCAGATCCTGTCCCCGAGAATGCTGCGATGGGCTATTTTCCTCAACGCGTACCAACATGAGTTGGAGTACCGGCCCGGAAAGGAGATCAGCCATGCTGATGCGCTTTCGAGATCCCCTTTGCCCTTGTCGGACGACCAAAAGGCGAGAGCAGAAAGAGACCGCCAGGTGTTGCTAATTGAGGTTTTAGACGCACCCCCAATAGTACCAGCCGACATTGCTAGGGCGACGGGCAAGGACAGGACGCTGGAGAAAGTTAGTTCATGGGTGCAGAAGGGGTGGCCGGCTTCGTCCCCAAGTACAGAGTTCGACCCATTCTTTAGGAAAAAGCTAGAGTTGTCCCTAGAGAGGGGGTGCCTTCTGTGGGGCCAACGGGTGGTGGTCCCTACGCCCCTGCGGACGAGGGTGCTCGAACTGCTGCACGTCAGCCACCCGGGCATAGTTCGTTCAAAGGCGCTGGCCCGGAGTTACTTCTGGTGGCCACAGCTGGACGCGGACATTGAGCACATGGTCGGCACTTGCGAGGCTTGCCAGGGATCCCGACCTGAGGCGGCCCGTCTCCCGCATAGGGAGTGGGACACAGCAAGGGGGCCATGGTCCAGAGTGCACGTGGATTTCGCTGGCCCATTCCGAGGAACCATGTTTCTCCTGGTGGTAGATGCGTTCTCCAAGTGGCTGGAGGTTATCCCAGTAAAGAGCACGTCCTCCGCCACGACAATTAGCCAGCTAAGGAGAGTCTTTTCCACATTCGGTTTACCCGACACTTTAGTCAGCGATAACGCTAGTTGTTTCACCTCCGCTGAGTTCGGAGCATTCATGGAGGCAAACGCCATTCGGCATGTCACATCCGCACCGTTTCACCCGGCCACGAATGGCCAAGTGGAACGGCTGGTGCGGACAACGAAGGAGGCGCTGCGGCGCATGGGCCCGGGGGACCTGAATCACCAAGTATGCCAGTTCCTCTTAGCGTATAGGGTAACCCCCTTAGCGTCAGGCTACTCGCCGGCGGAGCTCTTGATGCGGCGAAAACTGACCACGATCCTGTCCAGGCTAGACCCGACGAGAGTCGAGGATAAAGGGAAAAACATAGGGTTGGCGGTCTCGAAAGGTTTCGCCGCCGGGGACCCTGTTCACTGCAGGAACTATTCCAGCGCTGGGCCGGCCTGGGTACCAGGGACGGTTGTAGAACAGACGGGGCCAGTGTCGTACCGGGTCGAGACTAACACCGGCCTCCTCTGGAGGAGGCACGCAGACCAACTGAGGCACCGAGTGAGTGGGCCGGTCAGTGGAGCTCAGCAACAGGATTCAGCGTTAGGGTTCTCCCCCACCCGCTTAACCCAAGGGGGAGACAGCAGTGGACAACAGTCCCAAGCAAGGGGGGAAGGAAGCAGAAGCAGCGGCCCCGACTCATATCCTTTTGATACGCCAGTCCTATCAGGGGCCGGGGCAGGGGGAGAGGAGTTCGCGACCGCTGCCCCCGATGGTAATTTTGATTTTGATTTTGCGAGCCGGGGGGGTTTTCAGGAGTGTTCCCCCACCCATCCAAGCGAGAAGAGGGGTTTTTCGTTAGCCCCCAGTGCCCCCGGTTCCTCCCTAAGAAAGAGCACACCTCCCAACAACGCCGCGGAGCCGCGGCAAGTCACTAACGAGTCTCCCTCTCCAATTACAGGACAGGAAACCAGGGGACAAAGAGAAGGTAGCAAACCCGGGGAGAGGCAGCCCGCATCGAGACCCCAGCGTGTTCGAAATAAGCCATCTTGGCTGAGAGACTTTGTCTCCTAAGGGGGGGGGGGAGTTTGTGTAAGTGTGGGCTCGAGACTTTGTCTCGTCCTAGGGGGGAGGGGTGTTGTGTTCTGATGGTTTTACCTTCCACATGGATTACAATGTATCTGAGCCAATGTAACCTTGCCTATAGCAACAATGTAACCTTCAGCTGTATCATATAAACCCTGTAATAGGACGCGAGCTAATGACCACCAGCTGGCAGCAGCGAGCGTCCAAGCTCTCTTGGTCCGAACTCATCAAAGGCAACAGCGCGGGAAGTTTTCCCGCCACCACCTACACCTGGACAAGAAGGGCGTGACCCGCAATGACGTCACGCAGACAGTAGCCAATGGGCTACCATGGCACCACGTTCAAATGTATTACTACTGTATATAAAGAGCTATCGATCCGCCATTACCTCATGTTCCCTCTGTCCACGATGCAATAAACCTGAGTTAACCCAGCCCGAGGCTGTGTCCTGTGTCTTGGTTTGCATACACCAAAGTACCGCCTTACTGACTGAGGTAGATAATTTGAATATAGATATGTATAGCAAAGACTTGTTGTCTATTATGTTGACTACAGCAAGGTTATGTATAGCACGGAACTGGAAGAACAATGTCTCATTAAAAATGGAAGACTGGTATAAAGGGATGTGGGATATTGCGTTGAATGACAAGCTTACATGGGAGTTGAACCAGAAGAAGGGAATAGTAAAGGAAAATAAATTTCAGGATATTTGGAAGTTATTTTTGGAGTACACATTAATTAAAGGAAAAGGTGGTGGACCAGTACCTGATCAAATGAACTTTTGGAATTGAACATGTATTAACAGGAAAACACAATCTCCTGGGCATTGTAAATAGCACTGGTGAATTCAATTATTATTTTTTATTTTTTTCTCTTTTCTTTGTTTTCCCTCTCCTTTCTTTTTCTCTTTACGCTTATCTTATACATTACTAGAATGCTGGGGTTAAAAGAAATAAAGTTATTGATATATATAAGTAATTAATGTAGTAATAATATGCATATATATATATATATATATATATATATATATATATATATATATATATATATATATATATATATATATATATATATATATATATATATATATATATATATATATATATATATATATATATATATATATATATATATATATATATATATATATATATATATATATATATATATATATATAAGTATAAGAATTATTCTAATGATGAAGGAGGAAGGTTATAAAAATGGAATTAGGTGAAAAGGGTGGTTCAGATAAGCAATTTTATTTAGAGTTGTTTTGTAATTTTTTGTATTTTTAATGTAACTGTTCTTTATAATTTTTTAATTGTCTGCAGTTTTTTAATGTATTCTTATAGTTACTTTGTATTTTTGTTAGTTGTAATTTTTTTGTATGATAAGTTTAAAAATTCAATTAAAAATTCAATAAAAATTTTAAAAGTTTCTTATACTGGGAGATGCAAGGGACTAAACCTGCGAACCTCTGCATGCAATGTACTTGCCATAATGGCTTTAGGATTCTAGGAATGTAATACACAAAAATACCTTTTCCAAACTTTGCTCCAGCATCCAGCTACAGCCCTTACATAGGAATATACAGATTGTTCTATGTGATCTATGGAAAAGAGATACTGTACTCCCATGAAACATTGTTGAAAGAAAGATTGAACTAGAACTAGATGTTTATAACAATGAAAATCCCAACATCATTCTCTTTATAAAAGATATCATGAAGTTCCATCTACCTGCCTACCTGTTGTTTCTTTTCAGAAAGTTATGCACAACTTTAAGATGCCACAATGCTTTCAGCCTCTTTTGTTGTTGTTTTCTTCCTTTACTGAACCATGACACAGCTATGTTTTTTCTGTCTCTTTTAAAAGAGAGACAAAGAAGAAATCATTTAAGAAATACCGTGATTAAAGCACAACCAAAATTCTTAAAGAGACATTTCAGCTGAGATTTGGGAACCAGGGAGGAGGAAATGATTGCTACGTGCACTCCACCATATCTTTTGCTACCTTCACCTCACTCACCTACACTGTATTCTGCAGTATCATCCTCGTTGGCAGACTTGCAGTACATCTAGCTGAGGATGGACTTTATGCAACATGTGGACATCCCTTGTCTTTCCTTTTCTGAAAAGTCATCATCATTATGAAGTTTACTCTCTGAACTGTCCTCCAAAACCACAGGCACGTCTATGAGCACTTCAAAGCATTCGGTTTTTAATACTGTACCTGCATAATTTAGCTGGTTCTGAAGAATACTCATCTTCCTATGATAGGAACAGGTACTTAATAAATGGTGAACTAGTGCTTGAAGAATTTAAGTATTTATTATTTATCAACAGCAAGTTGCATGTTAGCTGGGCCAAATGAAGCAAGGAATTTTCCTCATACTGAATCAGCTAATCATTTCCTTCAGTCCAGTGTTGTCAGCTCTGACCTTCAGCACTCTCCAATGTGTCAGGAGAATCTTCTTCTAAACACCACCTGGAGATGACAGAAATCAAACCTGGGCTCCTTCTACATATAAAGTGCATGTTCTGCTATTGAGCTATGGCCCCTTAGAGGAATCATGGTTCAGAAGATAATATTTCCAAGTTGTTAATGCATGACATCTGTAATATGGCATGGCAGACACTGGGAACCCCCCCCAAAAAAAAAAAGCCACATCAGAATCCCCCAATCAGCAGACGTAGCAGTAAATGTCATCCTGTGTGAAAGGGCAGCTTCTTTCAAACAATCACAGGAGGGAGGAGGGTAGAGGAAGACTACAAATTACCTCCTTTTCAGTAAGGCCCTGTGACTTCTAGCCTTCTTTCTTGCTTGAAGTGGGAGACATGTATTGGGTACTCTCTCAGTTTGTGAAGAGGAGAAGAACACTGACTTCTCAGATGTTCAAATGGATAAAAACGCTAACTGGGTACCATTAGGTTCTTGGTCAAGGCTGGGAGATAAATAAGGGTGTGTGCTTTGGGGGTTGGTTTTTTCCTCTCTCAACAGTTTTGCTGTAAGTTCATTTAACTCACTGTTTAGTATTAGGAATTGTAGCATGGGGCTGACTTAACCATAACAAAGTTATGCATGGACAATCCTCATAGATGGGAAGTGGTTATTGTTGTTTACTGCCACTCCTAGAATCCCTGGCAATGGGTCATTGGTGGGATTCTGGGAGTTATAGTCCCAAAAGAGTGTCTGGCCAGGTAATCCAGCTACGGTAACAGAGTAGACCATACTGCCAGCGACTCAACACCAAGCGTCAAGCGGCAGTTAACTAACCTGACAAGCCTGAGGACTAGCAGCCTTAGCAAAGTCCACAGGGAAGGGTGATGGTCCCCAAGTGGATTAAATCCCACTTGAATCCTTGATGGAGGGCAGCAGCTTCATCAATACTGACCTGGGGCTGAGGAGGACTTTGCGTGCCAAAAAAGGCTCAGGACCAGGAAGTGATTCACAGAAGGCAGATGAAAGGCCACCTTAGATTCGCAGGTCAGTCTTCATGTCTGATCACCATGAGGATCACCAATAATCAGAATCGGATACGGCAAAAGAAGAAGAAGAAGAAGAGTCCAGAAATAACAGGTAATGTTTCCCACTTCTAGCCAACCGGAGTAGCAGATATGGTGGCATGTGGATGCAGCAGTGTCAACAGCAACTCTTTCCACCTAAGTCCATCCCTTGGTATGCTTTCTGTAGGAGGATATTTGCTTTGAGATTCTAGGTGTGCTATGGAGCTCGTCCTGTGTGTACATTCATCTGTGGTCATGCAGTACAGTGGTCGATGCTGTCCTCTTAACAGTGCTGAAATAAAATGTCATTTGGTCAGTGTATGCAGGTAATAATAATTTTGTGTCAGAGATTACTCTGGGTTGAAAGGATTTTTGCTGTAGAAACTCCACTCAGGGGAGGCCCAAATGAGGCTCCTTTCATGTCCCGAAGTGCAGCTCTTAGGCATAGAAACTTACCTTCCAGTCTCCAGCTCAACGACTTAACCACCAAGCCACCAGGTATGCAGGTGAAATGGAAAGGATGTCATATTTTCTTTGCTGAGGCAGCAAGATTCCTTGAAAAATGCATGCTCAGTGCATTAGTTTACAAAAAGCTTTGCAACTTGGGGTAGTAACGGTTGTATCCAAATGCTGCCTTGTTCCAACAGAAGTATTGAAGGAAAGGAATATCTGGATGCTACCCATTCCTCTTTTCAAAAAAATTGGGGAAATCGATGGAACATTTAAAGCAAAAATGAACATGATAAGGGACAAAGATGGAAAAGAGTTAGCTGAAGCAGAAGAGATCAAAAAAAGATGGCAAGAGTACACAGAGGAACTCTACAAAAAGGACCTCAACACTCCTGATAATAACAATAATGAGAAATTTGAACTTGAACCAGACATTCTGGAGAGTGAAGTCAGAAAGGCCCTAAAAAGCACTGCAAGCAACAAAGCTAGTGGAGATGATGGTATCCCAGTTGAATTTTTCAAAGCCCTAAAAGATGATGGAATCAAACTACTGCATTCAATATGTCAGCAAATTTGGAAAACAAAACAGTGGCCACAGGATTGGAAAAGATCAGTGTACGTTCCAATCCCCAAAAAAGGCAATGCCAAAGAATGCTCAAATTACCGAACAATTACGCTCATCCCACATGCCAGCAAGGTGATGCTCAAGATAATACAGGATAGACTTCAACAACATGTGGAGAGAGAACTACCAGAGATGCAGGCTGGTTTCAGAAGAGGCAGGGGGACTAGAGACCACATTGCCAACATACGTTGGATAATGGAGAAAACAAAAGAATACCAGAAACAAGTCTACTTTTGTTTTATTGACTACACCAAGGCTTTTGACTGTGTGGACCACAACAAAACGTGGCAAGTAATTAAAGATGGGAATACCAGAACACCTCATATGCCTCATGAGAAATCTGCACACGAACCAAGAAGCAACAGTTAGAACAGAACACGGAATGACAGAGTAGTTTGGAATAGGAAAAGGAGTAAGACAAGGCTGCATTTTATCACCCTGCTTATTCAATCTATACACAGAGCACATAATGCTCAATGCAGGGATGGAGGAAATTAAAATTAACATTGATTAATTATAAATTAAAATTTCAATTCAATTCAATGGAGGAATCACAATATGGGATCAAAATCGCTGGGAGAAACATCAACAACCTGAGATATGCAGATGATACCATCCTAATGGCAGAAAGTGAGGAAGACCTAAAGAACCTCTTGATTGGATTGAAGGAGGAGAGTGCAAAAGCTGGCTTGAGACTCAATATGAAGAAAACCAAGATAATGGCAACAGGTCCGATCAGTCCCTGAAAAATAGATGGGGAAGAAGTAGAAGCAGTGACAGATTTTACTTTCCTGGGATCTAAGATCACTGCAGATGGCGACTGTAGCCATGTAATAAAAAGACGATGATTATGGGAAGACAAGCAATGAGAAACCTAGGGAATATAGTGAAAAGCAGAGACATCACCTTGAAAACAAAAATTTGCATAGTCAAAGCAATGGTATTCCCAGTGATAATGTATGGGTGTGAGAGCTGGACCATTAGGAAGGCTGAGCACAGAAGAATAGATGCCTTTGAGATGTGGTGTTGGAGGAGAGTCCTGAGAGTCCCTTGGACAGCAAAGAGAACAAATAGGTCAATACTGGAAGAAATCAATCCTGACTGTTCATTGGAGGGACAAATACTGAAGATGAAGCTAAAGTACTTTGGACATCAAATGAGAAGGGAGGACTCACTTGAGAAGGCCTTGATGCTGGGAAAGGTGGAGAGAAAGAGAAGAAGGGGGCATCCAAAGATGAGATGGATAGATGGTATTGTGGACACAATGGGCACAAAGCTTGGTGGGCTGAGGAGAATGGTGGAGGATAGAGGTGCCTGGAGGAAAATGGTCCATGGGGTCACAAAGGGTTGAAATCGATTGTGTGACTGAACAACACCAACCCATTGCTTCCTTATTGTCCACATATGAGCTTTCTAGGAAACTACCAGTAAAACCACTTCTTAAATATCTCAAACACCTTAAAACCCTATCAGGGGGCACACTGAAACCCTATGAAGGGGCTCAGAAGTTGGAATTAACTTGGCAGCATATAAGTAACTACCCAAGCTGCCATCCTAGCTCTCCCGTTCAGCTGCAACCCATGTTATTTATGCACCCTCTGTTTCCAGAACTGCTTGTGATTATTTTTAACTTCACCTTGTGGTGGGGGAAAAAATCATCTTTTAGGAATGCCGGGGAGTAATACTGAAAAATCATTTGGAGAAGGAGATGTGTATGATGGGTGGTGGTAGTGGTGGTGTGGATGAACGGAAGGAAAAGGAAAATCATCTGATACTTCTAAGCCAATACTGTATAGATAAGAGAGAAAGGTTTTATCAAGAAGTAGAGGAACATTAGTAAGGCTGCAGCAAATTAAGTTTTCAATAGAAAATCAACATGGGATAAAAGCAGGCATGATAAAACAGAATGAGCTTTCACTCAGGCCAAAGCCAAAAAACAAATTTGACAAGACATGGAAACTATCCAAGCATAGCTCATTTATTTCCCCTTATCTCTGTTGGCAGAGATTCTCAGTATAAAGACCCCTTGCTGTGCATATGTAGCCTCTACATCAACTCCCAGGAAATGCATTCTTTCTAAGAAATGTTTCTGAAAATAGAATGAGAAATGCCTGGAAGCTGAGTCAGGATTTCTGAGCTTCCCCCAACCCTTCTCCAATGTAACGGCTGAAATCCTGTTCAT
Organism: Bradypodion pumilum; assembly: GCA_035047305.1. Classification (NCBI taxonomy): domain Eukaryota; kingdom Metazoa; phylum Chordata; class Lepidosauria; order Squamata; family Chamaeleonidae; genus Bradypodion; species Bradypodion pumilum. The sequence goes on along the minus strand of JAWDJD010000004.1, from coordinate 28,484,361 downwards.
AAAGTTGGCATCAAGTAAAGTTATGCCTGTGGAATTGTGCCAGGGCTTATGCTCAGTCAGCCAGCATTGATTGCATGGCTCACATCATGGCTGTGAATCGGGAGCACAGTTCACATTGTGACTGTTGGGTTATAAATCGGAAATGTCATTTTGCAGATATATAACTAAGGATCTCTCACTCAAACAGCAGTTCTACCTGACTACTAGCTAATTTTCTCTTATCATTCCTTGATAAGAGGACAAGGGGAGCTAATATAGTAAAACCTCGGGTAACGCTAAAACTTGGATCCACAAGTCTTAGTGCATCGGATTAAGTTAAAATCCTATGGGATGCATTGGATAACGTTATAACTCCATAGAGATACATTGTAACCGGCACAGGCTTTAGCAAATGTTATCCGATGCATCCCATAGGATTGTAACGTTATGCGGCGAAATTTTTTCCAGATTGCTTAACGTTATGCGGTTTTAGTATTATCTGATGCAAACATTATCCGAGGGGTGGGGGGACACCTAAAGAAATTTTAATTTAATTTTAATTTAATTTAATAGTCATATTTATATATGCCGCCCACTCAGGCAGAACCCGACTCAGGGCGGCATTACAACAAGTTCTAAAAACCCATATCCCACCCACTTTAAAAGACCCATATCCCACCCACCCATCCCACCCACTATAAAAAGAAGAAGAGAGAGTTCTTAATTGTTTACATAAGCCAGCAGGCGGGGACCGTGTTCCCATTCGGGCCCCACACCTGCCCTGCCAGCCAGGTCTTCAATCCTTTCCTGAAGGGCAGCAATTCTCTTTGAAGTCTTAGATCTGTTGGCAGGAGGTTCCAGAGAGTTGGTGCATGTGTATTACTGTGCATGTGTATTGCCAGAGGTAGAATTTAAAGCCCGCACTCCTGGCTTGATTTTGCAGCTCCCATTTTGAAACTCGCTTTTTGAAACTCTCATTATGAAACTGTGTTTTCTGGCCCATCTGCAGATTAGTGGTGCCCAGTCAGGCCTGTATAAACCAAAAGCTAGTGTTTGCCTGCAATTAATATTTTAGCCATCTAATAAAATTAAAACCTACCATTGCCTTTGGAGTTTGTACCACACAGTTTTTCTTCCACTGGTTTTTTTTAGGGAAGTTTACTTTTAGACTGACTTATTTATCATACTATCAGTGGCTAAAATTTTGACCATAAACAGATTAACAGTCAGGACTAGGTGTAGTGTGAGCTACTGCGGTAAAAGGTTTGAAGACCTGGCTGGCAGGGCAAATGTGGGGCCTTAATGGGAATACGGTCCCAGCCTGTTGGCTCATCTCCAGCTAGAGTCCAGTTAGTGTCCCTCCTTCTGTATTGCTGTATTCCTACTATTCCCTTTTAGTATTTTTAAATGGGGTGGGGGTAGGTGGGTGGGTGGGTGGGTGGGTGACTTGGGGTTTTTAACCTGTTTTATATGTTTTTAATTGCTGTACGCCACCCTGAGTCAGGTTCGCCTGAGTGGGCGGCGTAAAAATTAAATTAAATTAAATTAAATTAAATTAAATTAAATTAAATTAAATTAAATTAAATTAAATTAAATTAAATTAAATTAAATTAAATTAAATTAAATTAAATTAAATTAAATTAAATTAAATTAAATTAAATTAAATTGTAAGAAGTAATTTGTGTAATAAAGAGATGGCTGCAGGATTGAGAGGCTTTCAACAGTGTATTGGTGTGGTGTTTTGGTTACAGCGCAATCAGATGGGCATTTGTCCACTGCAGTAATGGGCTGATTTGCTTCTTGATCCAGTTATCACAAGATATAATTGTGATATCTAGCAGGGGACTAGACCCAATGGCCTGATATGCCCCTTCCCATTCAATTATTCTATGACTCTACTTGATCTACTTGATTCAGCCCTTCAATAGTCTGAGGAAGCATAACCTGGCCCCCAGCTTTAAAAGGATGAGGACCCCTGAATTAGACCCTGGTGATAAACCTGTTTCTAAGTTGGAATACTTAAACTTCAAGCAAAATCTACACACATTGTATATACAGTATTGATGATAAAATACACAAAACATAGGGCCTGCCAATGGACTGTCTTCTATATCTTTCTTTCATAGGTTTCTCTTTCCTACTTTTTCACTGTAATTATTTTCCCCTAAAGAAACACAGAAAATAGGTGCTTAGAACTTTGTCAACATTGTGTGCCCTTGGGTGCTGAGCTCTAGGCATTGGCCCTGAAATGCATTGGAGGCTGGCGCCAGCCCTAATGCAACACAACTAAATGCCCCAAGTTTCAAGATTTAATACTATGATTATAGAGATCAAAGTAATGGTTAAATTTCCACAGCAACACTAGCCAAAGGCCTTACAGGAGCCAAGAGACACGTAAACATATTCTGCAATGTGTCAGACTAATTTTTGTATTATTAAAACATGCATAGATCTACTAAATTGTTCCTTGGATCTTGAAGGTTGCACAACTATCCACCTGATTGTTACCTGCTTGACTTTGCTGAAATCTTTGCAGCAACATCTATCCTACTACTTAGTAATTCCACTTGTCTTTCAACTACCTGTAACACTGTTTGAACATTATCACCAATATTATTCAACAGACTTGTTTCTCGAGTGCATGCTTTTTAACTGTTAATTCATCTTCCCAGGGTGTATTTTTGTGCTTCTACTTCTGTTGCTCTTTGCATTAGGTTCTATGGGTGGTTGTTCCTAAATACAACAGCATGTTCTACTCACCACAGGACAATGTGTTTCTTCTTGGGTTTCTGAACCCAGAACTGAAAACGTTTATATAAGCATTCATTTTGTTTTAGACAGTTGCCCCAGTACAATCTTATGAAAGCTTGTGCTATTCTATCTGGCTAGCTAATATTGTGCCAAGTTCTCTGCAAGGCACCATTTCATATTTTTGGCCAAGGCTTCAAAGCAGCCACAACAAAGCATGCTAAACTATGAAGAATCCATTTCAGATATTATATTGAGCCCAGTGCCTCTTTTTTAGGTTGCCTGATGGTCCCCCACCCCACCCCACATTAGATTGTGACTATCTGAATCACACCTGGGTGGTGACTGTTTTGGTGAGAGTTCATCCTAAAATTAACTGGTAAAGGCCAATGGTCTACCTAGATTAGATTTGCAGTGGTGGAAAGCTAGAAGTAAAGTATAAAGGCCATTGCTGTTTCTAATTATTTGGCATTAACATCTGCTATTCAAATTAATCTATACTGAACATGCACCTTCCATTTATCATTGTAGATCCACCATCAGTCACCTTGTCTATTATTACAAATAATAATCCATCATTAGAAGAGGGAATTCCAGCTGGAAGCATCTCAAGTCATGGCAAGTCACTTTTCTCACCTAGTGTAATCTGCGAATTAATTTGCTTTGATTTATGATTGGTCTGCAGGATTCTCTGTTAAGAATGGGATTCTTTTAATGTTTGTGAACAAACACAAATGCTATAGAGACAGTCCATTACCAAAGCTGACGAATACTAATGTTGAACAAAGCTTAATTAGGCAGAGTTATATATTTGAGGGGTTGTTTACACAGACTCAATTGGAGAAGGCTGGAACAGACAAAAAAGTCATATAAGGCCTGATATGCCATTTGATACGATCCTTGCAACCAAATGGCATAAACACCTCAAATGACTATATTTGGTTGGGCTCCCTGTTGGAAATAACAAAAATATCAAAGAAAACCCCTTTGTTTCCCCCTCTTCTCTCTCCCCACTTCTGGGAGAAAGTGTTAATTTTTATTTTATTTTTCTAAGTGATACAGTGCATCAGCACCGACATAGTAGATATTTTTTTAAAATGACCTCCTTTCTCTGCCCCTCCAGGGAGGAGCAAGAGAAGTATTTCATTTCCCAATATTGTGAAGTGGCTGAGCTATCTTCTTAAGCCATTTAACAATATCAGGAAATTGAAAGCAAATGGCTACAAGCTCTGCTTTGTTTCATTTCCAGTGATTACACATGTTAGAAATCAAACTCTCTCTCCCCCAAAACAACAACAACAACAACAATACAGGAACCTCTGGCAGGAACCCAGAAACGTACGGGCAGGAACACTCTGGGGACAGGATGACTTACTCTAGCAAATATGTTTTCTGATCAGAAAAAGGAGTGGACTAGTCTGTTTCTACCGCAAATCAAATGGTGGGACTAACTCCTGTCTCACTGCTTCCTGAGAAATCAGCTTCATAGAAATCTCGTGCTTGAGACCTGAAGACCAATCCAGCTGATTATGGAAATGGGCATAAGGGGAATCTGCATAAATAAGGTCCAAAATTTGGTAAAACCTGGTCAGGAAAATATTCCAGATAAACCCTAGGTCATGATAGTGAACCTTGGCACTCCAGATGTTCTTGGACTTCAATTCCCAGAAGCCCAAGCACCCTGTGAATCCACACAAATGGGTTTACCATGATTCATCCAGCCTGCACCGCCCTCGTTGCTCCTGGAAGTGGAAGTAAAACGCGCCCGTACATCTTTGGCTTTGAAACAGAGATGAGCACTGAACCCTAGAGTTGGATATGACTGGCTTTCGAGCAAGGGAAACTTTTACCTTACTAATGTGCTGCATCACCTAGAATTTTTTTTTAAATTAAAACTTCCTCTCAGAAACATAAGAGAGGTAGGTTCAGTACGTTAACTGTATGAATGTCCTGTGCACAAATCCAAGTGTTACTCTCTATACATCCCATAGATGTGGCAATCTCACTTACCCTAAGATTAACTCACAGGGCAATGTTGCCTACAGAAGCAGAGATGTCTTCACCTCCATCTCTTTGCAAGTATTCATTTAAACAGGGCCTCTAGCAGTATAGTGGAACCAAAGCTCACAGAGTCAAAATGCAGGAATATGTTGTTTAAGAAATGACAGTGACATTATTTCCGTCTAACCTCTAAACTACCTTGTTCCCTCTGAGCCTAACCACATACAATTCTACTCAAATGGAGAGGGTTTTTTTTAAAAAAAATAGGGGCAGTTTTTTGTCCTATTCTATCTCTGACCTTGTTTTGAGATGCACTGACTCCATGAGGGATGCCACAGGCTTGAGTTTGCAAGAGCTCCATTGAGGATAGGATATTTTGAAGATTTCTCATTCATGGCGTGACTATAAGTCAGAGGCAACTTGATGACCCATAACAACAGCATCACTACTTATAGTGCAAAGTGGTTTTCTGGTCTTCAGTAGTTCAGACCCTTCAGTTTTACAAAGCCCTGTTCCTACAGGATATGACAACTCCTAGAACTGCTTGGTGTTGGCATGGTTCAAAATAGCTTTTCTAATTTTTCCACATACATCCATTAGTGAAAGAATAGTTCCTGGAACTGTCATGAGTGCCTGCACTTCAAAAATTGTCACTTCACCTCTGGGCATGCCCTTTTCAAGTGCCCCTGTGCACAATGTCTGTGACACACCTAGAAGTATGATTTCTTTAAGAAGATGAAAAAAGAAGATGAAGGGAGAAGATGAAAGCTTAACGAAAGCTGCCTCAGCTTTTTCTCTTGCTAAACTAAGAAAATGCAGAAGACATCTAAGCAACAATGTCCTGTTTATATTTTGTGGGCTTATGAGTCAAAAGAGTTGCGGGTGTAGAGCTTGAATGTCAGAATAACAGTTTCAATCAAATTAAACTAAAGTAACCAGTGACTCATTACCAAGCAGTAGTAACAAAAACAAGATCATTTAGGGCTAAATCATGGGAGCAAAATTAAATGGAAAAAGCGTGCAAGTTAGAAATATGCTTCTAGCATAATTAATCAGTCACCACGGGTTATAGGAAAGCTGTAGGCGTGTATATCTTATCTTCCATGCAGTGCAAAGTAACCAGATTCTGAAAATACAGCTGATCTCGCACTTCTTTTTGACAAGGATTTTCAGTCTATGTCTGCTTTCTTTGTTAGATTGTCTGTTTGGCCTTCTCTGAACAACAGTCTTATTCCCATTTGCCCCCAAACACCTAGGCTGAGTTCAAATACTTTGTGGGTGAATAATGTGAATAACCAGTCTGGACATTTCCTACTTCGTAGGGACAGCCTCCGGTCTAACTGGATGCTTAATTACTGTTCTCTTTTAAATGATGATGATGATGATGATGATGATGATGATGATGATGATGATGATGATGATGATGATGATGATGATGATGATGATGATGATGATGATGATGATGATGATGATGATGATGATGATGATGATGATGATTCTTCCATGTCTAGGTCAGATGTAAAACTGCCAAAAGGAAGCACCTTTTGGTGAGTTCATTCTGCAGTTCTTATCACCTGACCTAGTGTGAGAAAGATTAGCTGGCAAAACAAGGTTGCCATTGCCCAGTGTACACCCAATTGTGGTTCAAAATACCACAATCTTCGAGGAGGCTCTTCATGATGATGATGATGATTTATTTATTTATTTATTTATTGTTTAGATTTCTATACCGCTTTACTCCCCATAAAGGGAACTCGAAGCGGTTTACAATAATGAGCTAAACAATACAAAATACAAAATACGATACAAATAATACAAAGCAATATGCAAGTAAGATACAAAATGTCAAAAGCATAAGCAATACAATATCAAATTACCCTAAACAACATAATAAACAAAACAGTTCAATAATAACAAGAGAAACAAAACTCAAAGAAAGGGCCCTCACTCACACCCAACTAAAGAAAGTGGGATAAGAGAAGCCCTTCTGCCATCGCGCCGCCCCTCCCAGCATTTTCGGCCCCGGTGGTGTTGGGACAGAAGTCCGGGGGTGTGGTGGCTCAACCCATGCTGGAGCCGGCAAAGTTCCTTCTAGCCGCGCCACACTCCCCGGCTTTTGTAGCCCCAATGGCGTGGGGGCGGAGGCCCGGGGGTGTGGCGGCTCACTCACAGCTGGTGCTGGGGGCGGCCAAGCTCTTCTTCTCCGCGCCGCGCCGCCCCTCCCGGCATTTTCTGCCCCGGTGGTGTTGGGACAGAAGTCCGGGGGTGTGGTGGCTCAACCCACGCTGGAGCCGGCAAAGTTCCTTCTAGCCGCGCCACACTCCCCGGCTTTTGTAGCCCCAATGGCGTGGGGGCGGAGGCCCGGGGGTGTGGCGGCTCACTCACAGCTGGTGCTGGGGGCGGCCAAGCTCTTCTTCTCCGCGCCGCCCCTCCCGGCATTTTCTGCCCCGGTGGTGTTGGGACAGAAGTCCGGGGGTGTGGTGGCTCAACCCACGCTGGAGCCGGCAAAGGAGAGTATGATGATGATATTATCATCCATATTCCACCAGACATGGCATTGTGGACGCAGCGGGCACCGAGCTGTGCGGGCTGAGGAGGAAGGTGGAGGACAGGGGTGCCTGGAGATCAATGGTCCATAGGGTCGAAAAGGGTCGGAGTCGACTGTGCGACTGAACAACAGTAGCCCCTGTGAGTTAGAATGCAATATAGCGCCAATTCCCCGGAGACCGACACCCCCAAGACGGGAGGCAGCAGCGAGTCCGCCCACCACAGTCTCAAGGTCCCCCGAGCGGGGATCAGAAGGTAGCAGAACCTCAAGGGCGACCTCATCGGTTCCGCGGTTCACAATAGGAGGGTCCCCGGGGTCCGAGAGCAACAGGCAGGGGTTCACCTCCCAACTATTCATCCCATTCCCCTCCCCGGGCGCAAGGCAGGCACGGACGCCCCCCAGAGCCACTAACGAATCCCCGTTTCCCGTTGCAGGACAAGCACCCGTGGAATCAGGGATCACAGGCTCTCCAGCACTAGGTCAGACGCAGGCACGCCCCAAGCGCACGTGCGGAAAGCCACAATGGTTGCGGGACTTCGTCTCATCCTAGGGGGGAGGGATGTTATGTATGTATGTGTGCATGTTCATTGTACTGTAAGGCAAGAATGTAACCACTCCAAATACAAACGATCTCAGCTGTAAAGGAACGCGAGCAGACAGCCCATAGAGGGCAGCTGCGAGCGTTCAGTCTCACATGGTTCACATTGCTCAATCACGGACAGCCGCGGGAAAACCTTCCCCGCATTCAGCAGCAGAAGAAAGACCTGCATTCAGCAGCAGGAAAAGAGGCGTGCCTGGGCGAGGCCACGCCGGTAGCAGCCAATGAGCTACCGTGCTACAAGATTCAAATGTAGAGGGCTACTGTATATATTGAGATGTATCACCGCCATTACCTCATGCTTCACCGGAACACCATGCAATAAACCTGTGTTAAACCAACCCTTCGGTTGTTCTGTTGTCTTTGGTCCCATACACCAAAGGTATCTCCTGATAATATGCTGTAGCTGGTGCCTACTAGTGCTACTCTCTGCAAATGCTCTATTGTGATCTTATCAATGCCAATTTTACTCAGATGTTTTTACAATCCATTTTGGGAAGGTTCTCAGTGCTCCTATTACTTCTGGTATCACTGTCACTCTTTTCTTTCAGAGATGCTGTACTTCAGTTCTCAAATCCTAATATCTCAAGATCTTTTCAATCTCTTTTTCTTCTACCCAGTTTTTTTTAAATTTTGCCTTAATTATGTTGGTTTGTAGTACTTGTTATTGGGCAGCAAATAGAAATCCTTCTGTCTCCTTTTTTAGGATACCAGATTTTAGCCATGTCCAATTATTAGTCCTATCCACTTTGCCTTCGATCTTGTTTTATATTTTGAGCACGTAATGGTTTAATATTCCAAGTATTTATTCCATCCATTAGCACCTCTTCCCTGTGTGCATCTTTTGATTCAGCATTCTTGATGGTACCTTCCCTAGAAACTTCATTCAACATCCTTTCATTACCACTATTGCTCTTCCATTGTTTCTTTGACTTGCAGCAATCCTCTCCCTCCACCCTCCCTTGGCAGATATAATCTATCCATATCACTTGAGGGATGAAGAACATGATTTGCAGTTGGATGCTTTGAAATTCCTTGTTCTTATCAGCTATATCTTATCGCTATTCAGTCTTGATCTCAGGATTTTTCTTACTCTCCTCAAATATTCTGTGATAGTCTTCTTCTTATGATTGCATGGTTTATGTCATTTGCTTTTTAAAATTCCCAAATACTTAGTTTTCATCATGTCCAAGATTCTGTATGGTTCCTCCCTCTGCTGTTTGTAAACCTTCTCACCAAATTTTCCTTTTCTTGCTGATAAAGTTACACACTTTTGTATTCCAAAATCCATCACAATATAATTGCTGAATATTCAGACTGAGTGAATAAGTGATTCAATTTCCTGCTTTGTTTTCCTATACACAAAGATGTGAAATCCTCCTGGAAGTCCTTGATGCTTGATATCCATGACCTGTATTAATCAACAGTTTCATCAGTGGTACCGTGGCTATTACTAGAAGGAAAGGCAACAAAGCATCACCTTGAAATATACCTCTCCTGAGCCTGACATTTCCTAACTGGTACCATTTGGCATTAGCGTGGTATTCCATTGCTTCATCATTCTTGTCAAGCATCTCCTGATGTTGTTGATTCCACAAATCAGGTATGTTTCATTTATCCAAGAATGTGGTAGGCTATCAAAGCCTTTTTGTAATGAATCCAAACAACACGCAGATTGGCTTTCCTTCTCTTACAGTTCTCAATATCATTTTATCAAAAATAAACAGAGTAAACAAAACAAAACAAAAGACAAAAAAAAATGTTGTGGCACCTTAAAGACTAACTGCTGTATTTTGATGTTAGCTTTTGTGGCTCATGTGCTTGCACAGAGTAATATGGCTATCATTTAAAATATTTTGTTGTTGAAATAATTAGTATTTTGTTTTGTGTGAATTTCGACACTTCCCTTTTTGTTCTTCTGGTATCAGATTCTGAATAACTGGATGTTGATGAACTGTCTGCTAATACACCTGTGAACAGTTTGAACATTGTCAGTAAGATAGTTATGGGTTTATAATTACTTGGTACATCGCCTTTATCTTTATCTTGCAGGTTTGGTCCACCTGATGCACCATGCCCCAAAAGAAAGTAAATTCCAATCAATTCCTTGTTGTTTAGTTCAGCAATATCATGTTCCTCTGACTTGCCCAATTTCCATTTTATTTCCTCCAGCTGGACATCAGAGAATAGTCCCTTTCTCATAATAAACTGCCGAAGGGTGCTTTAGTATATGAGAGTCAAGACACAAGGCACAGCCAACGGCTGGGTTAACTCAGGTTTATTGCATGGTGGACAGAGGGAACATGAGGTAATGGCGGACGAACAGCTCTATATATATGGTAGTAACGTATTTTGAATGTGGCTCCACGGTAGCCCGTTGGCTACTGGTCCGCGTGACGTCATGGCTGGTCACGCCCTTCTTGTCCAGGTGTAGGTAGCGGCGGGAAGCTTCCCGCGCTGCGGTCTTTGATGGGTTTGAACCAAGAGAGCTTGGACGCTCGCTGCTGCCAGCTGGTGGTCATTAGCTCGCGTCCTATTACAGGGTTTATGTGATACAGCTGAAGGTTACATTGTTACTCATAGGCAAGGTTACATTGGTTCAGATACATTGATATCACATGTGGAAGGTTACACTATTAGGACACAACACTCCTCCCCCCTAGGATGAGACGAAGTCTCTCAGCCAAGGTGGCTTATTTCGAACACGCTGGGGTCTCGGCGCGGGCTGCCCTGCCCTGGCTTCGCTCCCTCCTCCTTGCTCCCTGGCTGCCTGCCCTGTAACGGGAGAGGATGACTTGTTAGTGGTTTGCCGCGGTTCTGCGGCTTTGTTGGAAGGTGTGTGCTTTGTTTGGGAAGAACCGGGGGCACTTGGGGCTAACGAAAAACCCCTCTTCTCGCTTGGATGGGTGGGGGAACACTCCAAAAAACCCCCCCGGCTAGCAAAATCAAAATCAAACTCGGCTTCGGGGGAAGCGGCAGCGGCGGCCGCACACTCCATTTCCCTCCCCCCGGGCTCGGATAGAACTGGGGTATCAAAAGGATATGAGTCGGGCTCACTGCTTTCCCTCCTGGCTTCGGACTGGTGTCCCTCTCTGTCTCCCCCTTGGGCTAAACGGGTGGGGGAGAACCCTATCGCTGAATCCTGCCGCTGAGCCCCACTGATTGGCCCCTCACTCACTCGGTGCCTCAGTTGGTCAGCGTGCCTCCTCCAGAGGAGGCCGGTGCTAGTTTCCACCCGATATGACACTGGCCCCGTCTGTTCTATTATCGTCCCTGGCACCCAGGCTGGGCCTGCGTTGGCATAGTTCCTGCAGTGTACAGGATCGCCTACGCCGAAACCTTTCGGGACCGCTAAACCTATGTTCTTCCCCTTGTCCTCGACCCTCGATGGGTCCAACCTGGACAAAAGCGTCGTCAGTTTCCTCCGCATCAGCAGCTCAGCCGGCGAGTATCCAGACGCTAAGGGGGTCACTCTGTACGCTAATAGAAATTGACAAACTTGATGATTTAGATCTCCCGAGCCCATTCGCCGCAGCGCATCCTTTGTGGTGCGCACCAACCGTTCCACTTGGCCATTCGTGGCCGGGTGAAACGGCGCGGATGTGACATGCCGAATTGCATTTGCCTCCATGAATGCTGCGAACTCGGCGGACGTGAAACAACTAGCGTTATCGCTGACCAAAGTGTCGGGTAAACCGAACGTGGAAAAGACCCTCCTTAGCTGGCGAATGGTAGTGGCGGAGGATGTGCTCTTTACCGGAATGACCTCCAGCCACTTTGAATATGCATCCACCACCAGGAGAAACATGGTTCCTCGGAACGGGCCAGCAAAATCTACGTGCACCCTGGACCACGGTCCCCTTGCTGCGTCCCATTCCCTATGCGGGAGGCGGGCCACCTCCGGTCGGGAGCACTGACATGCCTCACAAGTGCCCACCATATGCTCTATGTCGGCGTCCAGCTGGGGCCACCAGAAGTAACTCCGGGCCAACGCCTTGGAACGGACGATTCCCGGGTGGCTGACGTGCAACAGCTTTAGCACCTTCGGCCGCAGGGACGTAGGAACCACCACCCGTTGGCCCCACAAAAGGCACCCCCTCTCTAAAGACAACTCTACTCGCTTTCGGAAGAATGGGTCGAATTCCGCGCCTGGGGATGACGCCGGCCACCCCTTCTGCACCCACGAGCATAATTTCTCTAGTGTTCTATCCTTTCCGGTCGCCCTGGCAACGTCGGCCGGTACTATCGGGGGTGACTCCAAGAACTCTATTAATAATACCTGGCGGTCTCTTCTTACCCCTGCCTTCTGGTCGTCCGACAAGGGTAACGGCGACCGTGAGAGCGCGTCTGCATGGCTGATTTCCTTCCCTGGCCGGTATTCTAACTCATGTTGATATGCGTTAAGAAAAATAGCCCAACGCAGCATCCTCGGGGACAGGATCTGTGGCGTGGGCTTGTTTGCAGTGAATATTCCTAACAGGGGCTTGTGATCAGTAACGACCTTGAACGGCCGACCATACAGAAAATCGTGAAATTTCTTGGTTCCCGCTACTATCGCTAGTGCCTCCCTATCGGTCTGTGCATAATTCCGCTCTGCTTGGGACAGGGACCTTGAATAAAATGCTATCGGGGCCTCCCTTCCGTCGTTTAACACGTGGCAAAGCACCGCTCCCACCCCCACCGGGGATGCATCGCAGACTAAAACTATGGGCCGTTTGGGGTCGAAATGAGTCAGGATTGCCTCGGATGTGAGGAGTTGCTTTAACTCTGAGAACGCTCTTTCTTGCTCGTCACCCCACAGCCATTTTTCCTCTTTTTTAAGTAACCGATGGAGCGGCTCGGCAACAGACGCCTTCCGTGGAAGGAAGGTATGGTAGAAATTGAGAAGCCCCAGAAACGACTGTAGCTCGGTTTTGGAAGTGGGGCGAGGGGCTTTCTTAATGGCGGCTACCTTAGATTTGGACGGCCTAATTCCCTCGGGCGTGACACGGAACCCTAAAAACTCAACCTCTGTTTCGAAAAATACACATTTGTCTTTTCTCAGTCGCAGCCCCGCTTTCTCGAACGCGGTCAGGACCTTATCCAATCTGTGGGCCAGCTCGGCCTTACTCCCCCCCGTTATCAACACGTCATCAAAATATGGCAACACCCCCTCCAGCCCCTTCAGGAGGCGTTCCACTAGCGACTGAAAAATGCCAGGTGCCGAGTTCACGCCGAACTGTAACCTCGACACCTGGAACGCCCCCTTATGTGTGACTATTGTTTGTGCCGCCGCTGTGGCGGGGGTTACCGGGAGTTGCTGGTAGGCCTGTGCTAAATCGAGCTTAGCGAAACACTTTCCCCCATTTAGCCTGGCCAGAAGGTGGCTGACCACTGGCACCGGGTATGCATTAGGGCGGATTGCCTTATTAATGGTGCACTTATAATCAGTGCAAATGCGCACCTCCCCGTTAGCCTTCAGTGCTGTTACAATTGGAGTCTCCCACTCCGCGGAATCCACAGGAACAAGAATTCCTTGACCCACCAGTTTGTCCAGTTCCGCCTCTATTTTGTCCTTTAGTGCGAACGGTACCCTGCGCGGTTTAAGTCTTATCGGGCGGACCTCCGGGTCTAAGTCGAAGGCTACAGGGGGTCCCTTGAACTTTCCCAGTCCACTTTTAAAAACAGCGGGGTGTGCGTCACAGGCCGCTTGTATTGGGTCCTCGCCTACGGCATGCACCCCCCCTATGAACAGGCCTAAGGGCTGAAACCACTGTGTTCCGAGGAGGCTACAACTCCCCCCTTTTAGCACCACTAGGGGAAGTTCCGCAGAATGTCTCTTAAAGCGAACCCGGAATGTCCCGACCCCCAACACTGGAATGCTGTTCCCCTGTACGTCTCGTAGTGTGGCCCTCAACGCTTTAAGTTTGGGCCGCACGTGGGGGTCGATTCTCAAGAACTCTCTCTGGGGAATTATCGAATAGGAGGACCCCGAGTCAACTTCCATCCTAATGGGGGTCCCTTGTACTAGTACCTCAACAAAGTAATGGGGCTGTCCCGCAGACACGCTGAACACAGGAGCGTCGCCCTCGCTGTCGTCCGAGATGCGGCCCACGCCGTCCTGCTTCCTCGTGGCCCGGGCGCCATCTTTGGGCCTCGCTGGACGGTCCGGTCTGGCTGAACGGTCCTGCGACTGTCTCCGGCCCTCTTTCCATTTCCTGCACGCCTTGGCGATGTGCCCCCGACGTCCACAGTTGAAACACTCGGCTTTCCTGAATGGGCACTTCACGCGCTCATGGGCCGCTCCGCAACCATCGCAGCGGCGCCCGCCTCTCCGGACCTTCTGGACCTCCTCGCCATCGCTGCTTTCTGAGGACGATTTCGAGGTCGGTCGGGTTGCATGCACCGACTGACCGGACTTCCCGTGCGACGAGTTTTCCGCTTTGCCGGCCCTCGGACGCCACTCACGCCACTTGTGCATCTCATCTACTCCAGCGTTCGTGGATTCCGCTGCTTCCGCGGCCTCTACAACCTCTTCCAGTGTGGGTGGTGGCTCCTTGTTCATCAGGCTGCGCTGTACTTCCTTGTCCTTCAGGCCACACAGCACTCCGTCCCTGAGGGCCATCTCTAGGATGTGGTCCCATTTGCAGGGGGCGGCGGCTACCCTCATAGCCGTTACGAAGGCTTCTACCGACTCGTCCGGCGCTTGAACTCGCCTCCAAAACGCGCTCCGAGCGGGAAACATTGCCCTCGAGGGTCGGAAACGCTCACGCAGCAGTTTCATGATGTCACCGGCTTTGAAATCGCTCACCTTCTTCGGTGCGAGGATGCCCACCAGCGTCCGCTTGGTTTCCATCCCGAGCATGCGGGTGAGGATGGCCCTCTTCCTTTCCTCGTCGTCTTCTTTGACTTTGAGTTCCACCAGTGCCGCCTGGAAGTCCATCTCAAAAAGCTCCCAGTCTTGCGGTTTGGTGATGTTGAACCCGCTCTGTGTCCTGGCTCCATGGGGATCCATTATCCCACCTTCGTCGCCAATTTAGTATATGAGAGTCAAGACACAAGGCACAGCCAACGGCTGGGTTAACTCAGGTTTATTGCATGGTGGACAGAGGGAACATGAGGTAATGGCGGACGAACAGCTCTATATATATGGTAGTAACGTATTTGAGTGTGGCTCCACGGTAGCCCGTTGGCTACTGGCCCGCTAAGGAGGGTCTTTTCCACGTTCGGTTTACCCGACACTTTGGTCAGCGATAACGCTAGGTCCTGTGGCTCACTTAACATCAAATGATGAGGAACCCCAAGATCTTACACAGTCCTTGCTGACTCTGGTATGGAATTCTTTATAGACTTTCACACCATATTTTATGAGTATGGCCACTTTTAAGCTGTCTCCTCAGAACAAGCCTTTCTGGCACAAGTAGCAATATCAGCATTCCACCTAATTGAAGCATGGAATCCCCACCACCATACAAAAGTAGTGCCCCTTGGTGGGGGTGGGGATGATGGTGATGATGACCCATCAGTTCTCTCTTACTACAATTATTCTACATTCTTGAAGAAGTTTACTAGTCTCTCCTCCTGATGTCATTCTGGGATTTGGAAGCTAACTGATGCAGGTTAAGTAATCTCAGTAGACATTATATTTGCACATTGAGTTGCACAACTCAGAGTACAACAGATAATGTCTACGGAGATTTCTTAACCTACAGTGATTTGCCCCTAAAAGTTATGCTAGTTGCATAAATGTACAACAGGATTTCAACCAGTGAAAAACATGCAATAGTTCGATAAGATCACAATATAATCATAATGCACTTTCAATAGAGAAATTATCCATTCCTTTCTATTGGGGAGTCCATTTCACTAAAACATTCAAAGGAAGGAGAAGTTTTCCAAGAGTTATGTGTGATCGGGGCTCCTCATTAACTCCTTAACTCCTAATACCTCAAAATTAGAACTATTTTAGGAGGGAAATGATGCCTATCACTACCATAATGGGGACAATAGCATGAAAATGTGGGAAGCTATCAGTGAAAATTCTGAGAGCTGCCTTCATTTGGTGATGTGGGGAATTAAGAAAAAGAAACATCTCAGAATGCTCTCATGGATATTTTTTTTAAAAGTCATTTTGTCTTACTTCAAGACTGGAAATCTCTGCCAGAGAAACACAACAACACAACTTTGGGACTGAAACACTCACATTGTGTTTCAGGACCGAAAAATATTGCTCTTAGCTTGGGGAAGATGTTCTAGTTACCATTTGTAACAGAAACTACCATGCCTAAACACAATGACTCACTCCTATGCCAAAGTAAATAAACAAATTGAACAACCCACCCTCTTTCCTTCCATTTTCTTCTTTCACTGAAATTGCCTTCAGGTTGTTCTTCCCTTGGGTGTGTGCCTCCTGCCAATGGCAATTCTAATTTATCATTAGCAAGCATGCTTTTATTTAACTGAAGAAAATTGATGCCAGCATCCATCCTTCCAAAGTTAAAAACAACAACCCTCCCCTGTGTATATGGCTTTGTGCCATTTTGTAATACTGGATGATCTGAAGACTATATACCATTATGGGTGCAAATAGAAAGCAAGAAAGGTCTACATCTGATTGCACTGGAAAGGGTGACTTTCCCAGAAGCAACCCACCCTTCCATCTGTCTGGGGCTCACTTTAGCCTACCCCACCTTTCTTCTAGGTTATTAGGAAATGTGCAATACCACAATTCAACAGTGCCAAACTTCTCAGCTAATCTGAATAACTACCAGAGATATTTTCCCACATTGTAAAAAAAAAGCCACATTGATTTATATACTTTTCTCTTATGCTAACCAACCATTCTGTACCTGATGTGTATAAATTGATGTCATGAAGTCTCACTCTTATGTCTCACGAAGTGGACTTGATCCACAAAAGCTAACATTAAAATACAGCAGTTAGTCTTTAAAATGCCATAACATGTTTTGTTTTGTTTTGTTTTGTTTTGTTTTGTTTTGTTTTGTTTTGTTTTGTTTTGTTTTGTTTTGTTTTGTTTTGTTTTGTTTTGTTTTGTTTTGTTTTGTTTTGTTTTGTTTTGTTTTGTTTTGTTTTGTTTTGTTTTGTTTTGTTTTGTTTTGTTTTGTTTTGTTTTGTTTTGTTTTGTTTTGTTTTGTTTTGTTTTGTTTTGTTTTGTTTTGTTTTGTTTTGTTTTGTTCACTCTCTGGTATGCTTGAAACACTGACTAACACGGCTATCGTTTCAAAAATTTCAACTGTAAAGGTAAAAGTCGCCCTTGCTCAAAAAACAGTCTTATCTGACTCTAGGGTTCAGTGCACATCTCCATTTACATCTCTGTCTACATCTGCAGCCATATCCATGGTCATGTGGCAGGCATGAACAGACACCAGAGTGCACTGAATGCTGTTACCATCCCACCAAAGCAGTACCTATTTATCTACTGGCAATTTCTTGCTTTAGAACTGCTAGGTTGGCAGAAGATGGGACAGAGACGGGAGCTCAATCTGTCGTGCAGCTCTCAGGTCCCAAACTGCTAACCTGCCAACCTTCCAGTCATCAAGTTCAGCATCTTAACCACTAAACCACTGTAGTCCCTACCTTTCTTCTAATGAGCTCAAAAAGAATACATGAGTCTCCTCCTTACTTCTTCCTCACTTTATCTTATCAATAATCTTGGGAGGTAGATCAGTCTGAGAAATAGAGTGACTTTTCTTTATTCGTGTCAGATGCACCACCAGCATACAAAGCTAAAATTAATACATCTAAAAACAAAATAGAATGAAAAAAGGCTAGGTGACATCTTCCCAATATTGGGCCACCTCAACAGCATTTTCTCTTGCCAACATAAGGTCCTCCTCAGTGCACATTTAGGGGCATTGTGTGCATTGTATCATATGGTTGATAGTTTGTACTCCGCATTCACACAGGCTATCATCTACAGGGAAACCCCACTTTCTCAGATTAGCCCTTGATCTTCCTACCCCTGCACACAGTCTATTTAAAGCTTTCCACACAGGCCATGGTTGTTCTTGGCTAGGCAGTAGAGAGTCACGTGATTCTGCCCCGTTACCTGAGACATGAATGGAGCCTCCCTGAAGATTGCTACTTCAGTGATCATGCATCCCCTGGGCAACGGAGATTTATCACTGGCAATGGAGATTTTTCAGCAGCTAATCCTTTCAACCCGGAAGGACCAGAAGTAAAAATGACTAAAAAGAGACCTTTTAACCACTAGCCCTTCTCAGGGTCCAAATGGATAGTGATATCGGTCAACATTGAAGGAATAGCCTCAGTTAAAGAAAGCCTGCTTCAGGAACTCTGCAATAGAGTGACTAGACCAGGGTAACCCAGTGAGCTCCATGGCTCCATGGGGAGGAAAACATAGATCTCCCAAGTCTGAGTGCTGCACTCTAATTCTTGTACCGTGCTGACTTTCATCAACACCATTACTATCATTGCCAACACCACTAGCAGTCATACCATGACTGCCATAAATAAACAAAGTTGGCAATGCTCTCCCCACCTTCCCAGTTTGTAATCTAAGTTTCAAACAGAGAGGAGCTTTCTTTCCCTTTCCAGGAAGATGTAGACTTTTGTGGAAAGGAGCACAGCCTTCGTAGCATTTATGGTATTTTAATTTATTTATAACTATATAGCTATTGCAAACATATTTATTTTGAAATACAGTGGACCCTTGATTAACGATGCATTCGAATAGCATCATTTTCAATTAACGACACTATGACACTCCCAATGTGATTATTTGAATAACAACAAAAAAGTCATTATTTGAATAATGATGGTATTTTTACCATCGTTATTCGAATAATGACTTTTTTGTCATTATTCGTATAATGACATTATTCAAATAGTGACGCTACTTGGGGAACCAAGTAACATCGTTATTCGAGGGTCCACTGTATAAATATTTATACCAATATAAAGCAGAATAACTGATGTTAAATGAGTGGGGCATACCATATATACTCGAGTATAAGTTGGGTTTTTTAGCCCCCAAAATGAGGTCCAAAAATGGGGCTTGACTTATACTAGGGTCAGCATAAACACTCAAAAATATACCCATACAAATGTCTAAATTAATTAATTTTACCATATTTTCATGTATTTTAATTACTGAAAATCACTAGCAGCTGCTGCATTTTCCACCCTGACTTATACTCGGGTCAATCCATTTTCCTAGTTTTAGGGGTCCAAAGTAAATACCTCGACTTACATTTGGGATGACTTATAGCCGAGTATATACAGTAAATATAACAAACAAACAAATAAATAATCCAATAATAATTGTTGAGTCCAGACAAAGAAGTATTCTAACCAGCAGGATCGGGTTAAACTCAGTGATCTTTATTCAGCTCAGGTTCTGGACTGGGGAGTATGTATGGGGGTGGCCAATATATATACAGTGTTCGGGCCGTTACAAATCAAGATACCTTTAGGTGGGCTTCCGGAGGACATACAGAGTTCAGTCTTTTCCTGCTTTGACATAGCTTTGAATTTGGCGCCTTTGGAAATGGGGTGTTTCCGGGTTCCCGGTTTGGCGCGGTTTTACATTTAAACATAAGAAAACCTTATACACAACAATAATCATAATAATTTAGTGACAGAAATTGTTCTGGGTTGAAAGGATTTTTGTGGAAGAAATTCCACTCAGGGAATGCCCAAATGAGGCTCCTTTCATGTCCCCAACATCTGGAACAGAGACAGGCACACAAACCATCATGTAGTACCTGAGTCTCAAACTGCCAGCTTACCAGCCTTCCAGCTGACAAGGTGAGCTTCTTAACCATTGAGCCACCGCAGCTCCTCTAAAAATCCAATGAGCTGTGAATATTGATATAGTTATACATTTAATTAAAAATGTAATAATATATTTACTATTGGATTCTAATGAATTCCAGAGGGAATTGGAGGATTTTCCTCTGGATCAGCTACACAATTCATCCGAGGCACTCGTTGACCTGTGGTACAGGATGACTACCGCTGCCTTGGATGAAATCGCATCACTACGGCCTCTCCGAGCCCGCAGGGATAGATCTTCCCCGTGGTTTACTGAAGAACTGCGGGAGCTTAAATGGGCAAAGAGATGCCGAGAGCGCCGCTGGGGGAAGACCCGGAGCGATTCCGACTGGACACTGGCTAGGGCTGCTATTAAGACCGACCTGGTGGCGATGAGGGTGGTGAAGTAGCAATACTTCACCACCCTCATTGCCTCCGCAGATAATTGCCCAGCTGCCCTGTTCCGGGTTACCAGGTCTCTCCTTGGCAGGGAGGGGCCGGTGCCCAGTTGGCAGGGTTCGGCTGAGGTTTTTGCAGACTATCTGGTGAAGAAAATCACTTGGATTTGCTCTGGGTTCAATCCTGCCGTGGATGGGGAGAGTCAGGAGGGGATCAGAGCTCAGTCTGGCTGTCCCTGAGGAAGTGGACAGGCTTCTTGCAGCTGTTTGCACCACCTCCTGCCCTTTAGATCCCTGTCCCACCTGGTTAGTGAAAGCCTCTAAAGTGGTGACAGGAGGCTGGGTCCGGGCTATAATCAATGCATCGCTACGGGAGGGGGTGTTTCCTGCACATTTAAAACATGCTTTGGTGCGCCCCCTCCTGAAGAAACAATCCCTCGACCCAGCAGTTCCAGCTAACTATAGACCGGTCTCCAACCTCCCCTTTTTGGGGAAGGTATTGGAGAAGGTGGTGGCGCGACAGCTGCAGGGGGTTCTGGATGAAGCGGATTATCTGGATCCCTTTCAATCAGGTTTCAGGCCTGGATATGGTTCAGAGACGGCATTGGTCACACTGGTTGATGATCTCTTGCGGGAGCGGGATGGGGGTGACCCATCCATCCTGGCTCTCCTTGACCTCTCAGCGGCCTTCGATACTGTCAACCACGGTACCCTTCTGGAACAGCTCAAAGGATTGGGGATCTAGGGTACTGTGTTATCCTGGTTTTCCTCATTTCTGGAGGGCTGGACCCAGTCGGTGTGGTTGGAGGGTGAGAGGTCCAGCCCTAGGCCCCTGCGTTATGGGGTGCCTCAGGGCTCGATGCTCTCTCCTCTCCTATTCAACATCTACATGAAGCCTCTGGGTGAGATTTTCCGTTCCCATGGGGTGAGGTATCATCAGTATGCTGATGATACCCAGCTGTACATCTTGGCCCATGGGGACCCCAGTGATGTGGTCAATGTCCTATCCAGATGTCTGGAAGCTTTTGGGGTCTGGATGGGGGTCAACGGGCTACAATTGAATCCCTCCAAGACTGAGTGGCTATGGATAGGGGCCCCCGTGTTATCCAGGGAGCTGCCAACTTTGGTCTTGGATGGGGCTGCTTTGCCCCAGACAGACCCGGTATGCAACTTAGGGGTCCTCCTGGATTCGGGACTGCTACTTGTAGATCAGGTGGCAGCCGTGGCCAGGAGGGCTTTCGCACAGCTTCGCGTCATCCGTCAGTTGCGTTCGCTCCTGGACCAGGATTCCCTGCTCATGGTCACACATGCTCTGGTGACCTCCAGGCTAGATTATTGCAATGTGCTCTACATGGGGCTGCCCTTGATGACCATTCGGAGGCTCCAGCTGGTGCAGAATGCAACAGCCCAGGTGGTGATGGGGTGCGGGCGTTATGCTCACGCCTCACCATTGCTTCGGGAGCTGCACTGGTTACCAGTTTGTCTCCGGGTGCAATTCAAGGTGCTGGTTTTGACCTTTAAAGCCCTACATGGTAGTGGGCCAGGATACCTAAGAGACCGCATCGTCCCAAGAGTGTCTGTCCGTCCAACCAGAGTGGACCGGACGGGCTCTCTAATTGTACCATCTGCCAGAGGGGCTCGCCTCTCTGGCACACAAAGGAGGGCCTTTTCTGTGTCCGCACCAGCCTTGTGGAACCTCCTGCCAGTAGAGTTGTGGGAGCAGATGGAGCTGCTGCCTTTCAGAAGAGAATTAAAAACCTGATTGGCGGTGCAGGTGTGGGGCTCAGATGGAAGAGTGACCCCCACCTGTTGGCTTATAAAATGAAGCCGCCCATCTTTTTAATGCAGGCAGTTTTAATGTGGTTAGTTTTAATAGGTGGGTGGGTATGTTGGGGTTTTTAATTGTTTTTAATATGTATGTTTTAATCTTGTTGTGAGCCGCCCTGAGTTGGGTTCGCCTGATTGGGCGGCCTAGAAATTTGAACCATATAAATAAATTATGTTAAGCAAAAGTTCTGCATTTTGAAGGGTCTGTTGAGCACCTGCCTTCAGTACAGCTGGGCCTTCCTGACTGTGCTATTTCCACCACTGCTGATATGCTGGCTTTCTTCTTTTTGGCCCAGTTTGTCCCGGAGGGGGAAAAAGAGAGGTTATGTTTTTTCTTCTTTTTGCTTTTGTCACCTAGCACATGTGCAGGTCAGCAACAACCTATTCTCCTAAATCTCAGGGTCAAAACCTGAGATGTAGAGGCAGTTCCATATGAATAATAATACATTTCATTTCAGAAATTACTCTGGGTTGAAAGGATTTTTGCTGGGGAAACTCCATTCAGGGGACGCCCTAATGAGGCTCCTTTCACGTCCCCAAGATCTGTTGTGCAGCACTACAGTATCTAACCCTAACCTTCCAGTCTCCGAGCTCAGTGTCTTAACCACTAAGCTGCTGCAGTGCTGTTCCATATGAATGAAGGTTACTGAGTATGTTTCAATCATGTGTTCTGAAGACACAAGGATGGACCCACCCACCCAGTCCAGTCTAAAATTGCTGTCTGACAGCATCACATTTCCTGAGTCCAAATCCTAAAGCCTGGAAAATGAACCACAAAATCTGGATTGCAATCCTGGATCACAGAGCCAAAGTATGCAACTGCACAATGTTGACTAGCACTTGGCCAGGGGTGAAGAACAAGTCCCAGTTACAAGGAGGAGTAGCCCCAAGGTGCTCTAACTCCATGGCTGAATGAGACAAGATCTGTCTGTCTGTCTTTGTTTCTGTCCATCTGTTTGTTAGATTCCATGGGGGATTATGACAATCAGGGCTGGGATCCAAGAATGACATCAGTGGAAGGAATTACTCTCCTTTATCTGCACAACAGTCCTGCCTTTGAGAGATATTGTTGTGCAGCATAGCTTTATTGGACAACTAATGATTTTATCTCAGATTTTGCCAGTTGAGTTGGTCTCTGACCACTTCACATACCTGTCAACCGTGGCTCCGACGAATCCGGGACCTGCGCAGACCGGGTCTGCGCAGGTCACCAGTTGCGTAGCCTTCTATGCAGGTGGCGTAGCCTTCTGCGCATGCGTGGAAGGGAGCTACGGAAGTGTAGAGCCCTTCCACGCATGCGTGCAACGCGACCTGCGCAGATGGGCTGCGCAGTGTCTCCTTTCCCCCGCTGCGAAATTACGGGGTTTTGGCAGCACGGGTCGGGAAATGGCACGAATTGGCACCGAATTACGGGGTAATCCCTGCCAAATTGGGATGGTTGACAGGTATGCCACTTCATCACATTAGATCCCAATGTCTGGGAACATGACACAGGACCATTTAGTTACAGAACTGATTTCTTTCTGATATCATGTGAGCATTTCTCTGACAACACATGGTATTAACTCAGTCAACAAAAAATCTGGAAATGATTGTAGTAGGAAGTGAAGAATGCTGCCTCCAAATAATGCAAAGCAATTCCCTCCATGCAACTTTGGGTTTCTTTTGAAGTTATCTGGTGTGAGGGTTTTTTTTTAAACTTGGGGTAATTCTACTTAACTAAAGTTCCAAGAGTAGTTTCGAAATAGATGAAGATGACTTCACTTCCTCACCTAAAATCTGGTTGGTACTTTTCCGCTATAAGCAAATATACCTTGGCTCTCACAGTCACCTTAGTAAGCACAACCACTTGCAAGCTACTGGAAGCAGAGAGGAGGCTATATATATATAGAAGATCTGGGCCATTGCTTCTCACACTTTTGAGTAAAAAGGATTTTACCATTGAAATTTTCCATTTGCAAGAACAATCCTCTTGCTCAAGTCCACTTCATGACTAAATCAAATTGCCCTCTGCTCAGTTCATATTGTGGCAATGGGATTCTGGGAACTGTAGTTCTCTGCTTGTAGAATCCCTTCTCCTCAGAGTTATAATCTAAAAAAATTAACTGAACAAAGGCTATGGGTAATAGTTGTTTGGTTGCTATACATTTTTAGATTACAGCTCTTTTAGATTACATTTTTAGATCCACAGTCAAAGAACCACAGTTCCCAGAATCCCACTGACACAATGGCCAGAAAACTCTTCTATAGTTTTGGTCAACAAACCCCACATTCTCTTACCATTGACCACCTGGGTTGGTATGATAGAAATTTCAGGCCAAAACCCACAGTAGGGCCAAAGATTCTCCAGTATGCTCCTGCTCAAAGGTCAGATAAACAGATAATGGCTGAAATCCTGATGCATAAATCACACCACATAGACTGATGAAGTCATGAACTATAACAATTTGTTGGAAATAAATCCTCCCACTCATGGTGATTTTTAGTAATTAGAAACTTTCTTCTGTCCTGTAGCCCCCTATGGCTTCCTTGCAATCAGTGGTATGGATTGCATAGAGGCCTCAGGACTTTGGGGTAACAAATTGTATGACAAATTGTGTTGGTGACATTTTGAACATTCAAACTGCCAAAGAAACTGCGCAAATTACTGTCAAATAGCCACGCTGTTTGACAGCCGCAAAATCTCGGAAACTCGCGTAGTATCGCAAGACTTCGAGCACGCAAAGTTCAAATGCCGAGAAGCGCTCACCAGAGCTGTCAAATGTACATACTGTTGTAACATATATTCAAATCACCTAATAATGTTTGTTCCTGCTTGTTTTGTATCAAGTTTATTGTGTATATAAGTCCCAGTTGTGCCCCTCCAAGTTGTGTTCAGACCCCAGAAATAAAAGAGCTGTATTTCATTACGCTGGTTGTCGTCTCCAGTTTCTGAACACCAAAGGTAATATTATCAGAAATTAGTTATTTTCCCCCAAAATTGCCATGGCTAATGACCTTTTCAGCCGTGAAGTGGCATAACCTATTCAAAAGGATTTCAGCCAGTAGAAGATACAGTTAATTATAGGATATTAATATAAAGCTAGCTATAAAGTTAATGACAGAACAGTAGAGTATAGATTAGTAGTATTTAACGTTCACACTATACAAGAGAAGAGTTAACTTTAGGACAGTTGCCATAGAACTGCAACTACTGGCTTCAGCCCAGACAGAAATGTTAGCAAAGCTGAGGAAATAGCCACACTTATTTCGGAGTGCAACCAAAGCGTTTACTGTTTCTGTTCAGATTACTTTTCTTTTTAGATCAGTGAACGGTATCAAAATAAATAAGCAAAAGAAAACCACTTGAGCAAATGGTTTTCTTTTCTGCCATCCCTGAGTTAAAAGCAACATGTTTAATTTAAAAACCAAAAAACGGGGGTGGGGGATGGGGGGGAACCAGCAAAGCCGGGTAAATGTGAAACATTCTGAAGCCTGTACAAGTTCTAATAAGATCTGTTTACTGAACTGTTTGACCTTTTTCCTGGAATTTTTTCTAAGTTTCCCAGAACTTTGTATCATGTGGTTCTTTGGTCATTAATAACACAAGTATGACACAGCACTTTAGCCCTGGCCTCTGCGTTATAACAGGCACCAAGATAGAGCACACAAAACAGCTCAGCTGTGATGCGAGCCGCAAGAAAGGAGGGAAAAGAAGAAGGGCAAAGGCAGGAAGTGATTCATCAGTGTACTGTACAACATGCTAACAGAGTCAGGAGGGGAGAAAAATTGCTTCCAGCCTGTCAGCACTGTAAGAATTAGCATTGTACCACATAAGCTGCTAGTGGCTCTGACTTGAGGAAAACTTGAAAATGTTTTTTCTGGGACTCTAAAATCTTAGAATCCCACAGTCAGCTAATATTTGGTTGGTGGGCTCTGAGAAATGTAGCACAAAATTTATAAGTACAGTAAAACCCCTACTTACGAAAAAAGTCAGTTCTGTAGGCTTTTGCTTAAATCAAAATTTTGTGTAACTTGAAACAAACCCATAGGAAAAATTATTTTTACGTAACTCGAAGCAAACCCATAGGAAAGATGAATTTTTATGTAAATTGAAGCAAACCCATAGGAAACAGAATCTTTATGTAACTCAAAGCAAACCCATAGGAAATCGTGTAAATCAGCACATGGTTTTTAGTACAAAATCATTATGGAAGTTGAATTTTATGTAGCTCGAGGCATTTGTAAATTGAGGTTTTACTGTATTCCCAACTCTGGACTGGGACACTAAGTTTTGGAACAGATACTGCTCTCCTGTTTGAGCTTCTTTCTTTTTCTTTTTTAATTTTCCAAACAACAAAAATGTAAATAAACAGGCTGATCATAAAGACAAGCAGCAATACAACTAACCATAATAAAACAAAAGGCAAAATTAAAAGAACACCATCACATTAACAGATATGTGCACCCACCACCAATGGGCATTATATGCCTTGAACTTATTATCCGAACACAACTTTCACTTTATATAATTAACTCCTAACTCCAAAAGGCTATATATGCTTGTCCATGTCTTACTTCTTAATTTTTTTAATTGCATTTTTCAATAAGTAAAAACACATAAAAAAGAAAAACATCAATGCATAATACAAGATAACATAAAAATACAGAGTACAAATAGAAGTTAATAACTTAAATCACCTAATTAAAAGTACAATAGTGGCAAAAAAAGAGATAGATAAATAAATAAATAAATAAATATTTCCATCAGAGAAATCATCAATAATTCTATTTCAATAATTCTCTTTCCCAAAAAAGGAACGTATCTGGGCTAGGCTGAGCCCCTTTTTTTCCTATTAGAGTATAATCAACAAAATATTTCCATATTTCCCAAAAAGATATTTTAACTGACAACCCTCTTCCTTGTCGTAGTTGCATAGTTAATTTTTCATTGAGGGCAAGTTGCCACACATCTGCATACCATCTCTTCTTCTTGATGTTTTCCCCCCTTTTCCACTCCTTCGCAATCACTTGTCTCACAACCAACAATAATGTTAACAATAATTCCAAATTCAACTGGTCCATTTCCCCCAGTATTGCCAGTTTTGGATCTAATACAATTGTTACACCCAGTATCTTATTTACTTCTTCTTCTATTGTTTTCCAAAAATTTCTTATCCTCTCACATGTCCACCACATATGGGTATATGTCCCTTTTGCTTTATGACCCCTCCAACACATATCTGATACACTACTATACATCAGGTGAAGCTTATCCGGAGTGAGGTATCATCTCCATAATAGTTTACAGTTATGCTCTTTTTCTTTAATCGACATTGACTTCATGATCCTATGACTCCATTTCCCCCCCCCCCCAATTTATATCTTGAATCGCAATTCCTAGATCCTCCTCCCAGGTTTTTTAAAGTATTTGTTGAGCTTTCTCACCAGGGGATAATAAATGGTATAATCTACCAACTATACTCTTTAATTTCCTTTTTCCTTCTTTAGATTTAGCTAAGACATGATTAACAAACTCTCCCCAAATCTCTTTAGAACCCTTTTAAATCAATCCTTTATTTAACTTTAATTCAGAAGTCAATGAGCTTCTTTCTGTCCTTTTTTGCAAGTGTCAAAAGGATGTCAGAAGGATTACAGCCCAGTTAATAGCTTTTGCCCAGTAATGGGCAATATCAAGTGTATTTGGGGCAGCTACCATAAAGTCTTCCATAGTATATGTTGAGGAGGCGCTGCACACATGGACTAGTGTGTGAAGTAGCCTGTTCTCTTTCTCACTCATTCACAATGATATTTGTGCTGAAAAAGCTTTTCTGTCAACTCCCCTAATATCCAGCTGCACCTTAGAGGAAAAGAGAAGACGGAAAGGAGTGGGGGAATCAGAGAACTGGACTCATGAACCACATGACTGTTTGTTCCTGAGCCACCCACTCTGTAGGTCTTTTTTACATGCCACTTGACTCCTGCCTGGAAATGTTTGGCTTTGAAACAGGCAACTTTCCAGTTTCTCTCCTCTTTCCTTTTGGCTGGTTTCCCTGCTCCTTACGTCAAACTGGGGGCTGCCTCTCATGGCAGATTAAAGGATCAGGGATATGATAACAGGGAGAGCTAAAGCAAACCATATTGGGGTGGGGTGGTGATGGAAGAGGAGAGGGTTGTTGCAGCTAAAAACATATTGTCCGGCATTGAAAATGACAGCTTGTCTCAGGCGGGCAGCCACTGTGAATAAACAACATGGAGTGAATCTATTGATCTAAATCCAGTTAATAGTCCCAACTGGAACAGACCTACTGAATCAATTGAAAGATATAGATCAACATTACTATAAATTCCGTTGATTCAATGCTTCTAGTTTGATGGATGTAGAAGACTGGATGACAAATCTTTAGGTGTTATGAAGCAGATATTGATTTTTGATTTCTAATGGTTTCATTGTGGCTGACTTCTCAGCCCTGAATTACACCTTCTCTTTTGTGGAGTCTTGAATAGAACATCTGCATGTGGCCTTAAATAGATTCTTATCTGCTAAAACATGAGACTCATTTTCATATCAGCCTGAGTACATGGCCAGTTTTGTCTCACTCCATGGCAAAACCCTGCAGAAGACACAGATCCCAGATTATTGGATTAGCCATGGGACCCCTGTCATTTGTGGCTCACATATAATGGGGCCCAATGTCATTTTTGTCCCCTCTCACCCTACCAGGAAAATGCTGCACACTGGGAAATGCTGTACTGGGAAGTGTACAGGCATAGGGTACAGCCAGTGGTAAATTCAGGGGCAATGAAGTCATGTCAACACCACCAGAATTTACCCAGCAATTTACTGCAGAGCTGAACTCCAAATACAGTCTGCTGAAGTGGTCCAAAAGAAGCAAGATGTTGTAAAAATATCTTTGTAGGATGTGAAAGATGGTCTGACCACATGATTATGCTCACAGCTTGGGCAGTGTTTTCCTACTTGGTTAAGTAATTGTCTATATCCATATGTAGTGACTGTGTAATTCAGCGATCAGAAGCAGCAAAGTCCACAGATAAGAAGAGGAATAGTTGGGCATTAACCAATAAAACCCAGATATGATTTAGGCAGTCCAAATTGCCCATTTTAGGTGCAGGTTAGATGAGCTGCAATAGCATTGCTTACAGGCTTGGGAAGTTGAAATGTGCTATTCAGCACATTCCTCCCATCCAAACAGAAAACAGCTCTTTGCAGGCGCACCCCCCCAATAACGGACACAGACAACATTGAAAGTGGATAACAGCATAGGGCCACATTTATTGATTCAATGCCCTAGTCCGAATTATAAATTTGCATTGGTAAAACGACCAATCGTAATTCCTAAGGCAAGCAGGCCGAAGTAACACTGGTAAGGTACCACCCCAAAATTGCCAACGGCAATTGGTTACAATGTATCAATTTGTATCAATTTGTTTGTTGACAACAAACAAATTGTTGACCGTAGTCAATAACTAACTTATGACCCCACCCTCTGACGCGTATCCGTGAAATCACAGGGGTGATGCATGCTGGTTAGCAATCGTCATCACCCCATCGCCTGGTTCGTCGTTGACCGGACAACGTTTAACTAATTTATTCCTGTCTAGTGTTGTCCAGTCAATTGCGAACCTGCCGGATACTTGTGGGTCATACTGTTTACCTTACCAGTGCTACCCGCCAATGTGACCAAAGTCAACAGCAGGAACACAGAAAGCCCCCTATATCAAACCATAGCAACAGTGTGGGATGGGCAAAAAAGCCAGGACCCGGAGCCAATATGGGTCCCAACCAAAAATTCCCACCCGGCCCCGAAGCGACCATAATATCACACTGTTAACTAGGGAGGGGGTGGAGGGGAAAAAACTTCTCCGCTCCGTCGCTGAGGTAAAATGGCAGCTTGGCTGCCTCGTGGCCACCCCTTTTATAAGGGAGCTGGCCACGCCCCTAACTACCCGGATTCTCTGTCCTGTGGGGGGGGGCCCGCAAAGGGCGCGGCGGCCATTTTGGCGCCGCGCTTGCATTGCAGGCGCACCCCCCCAATAACGGACACAGACAACATTGAAAGTGGATAACAGCATAGGGCCACATTTATTGATTCAATGCCCTAGTCCGAATTATAAATTTGCATTGGTAAAACGACCAATCGTAATTCCTAAGGCAAGCAGGCCGAAGTAACACTGGTAAGGTACCACCCCAAAATTGCCAACGGCAATTGGTTACAATGTATCAATTTGTATCAATTTGTTTGTTGACAACAAACAAATTGTTGACCGTAGTCAATAACTAACTTATGACCCCACCCTCTGACGCGTATCCGTGAAATCACAGGGGTGATGCATGCTGGTTAGCAATCGTCATCACCCCATCGCCTGGTTCGTCGTTGACCGGACAACGTTTAACTAATTTATTCCTGTCTAGTGTTGTCCAGTCAATTGCGAACCTGCCGGATACTTGTGGGTCATACTGTTTACCTTACCAGTGCTACCCGCCAATGTGACCAAAGTCAACAGCAGGAACACAGAAAGCCCCCTATATCAAACCATAGCAACAGTGTGGGATGGGCAAAAAAGCCAGGACCCGGAGCCAATATGGGTCCCAACCAAAAATTCCCACCCGGCCCCGAAGCGACCATAATATCACACTGTTAACTAGGGAGGGGGTGGAGGGGAAAAAACTTCTCCGCTCCGTCGCTGAGGTAAAATGGCAGCTTGGCTGCCTCGTGGCCACCCCTTTTATAAGGGAGCTGGCCACGCCCCTAACTACCCGGATTCTCTGTCCTGTGGGGGGGGGCCCGCAAAGGGCGCGGCGGCCATTTTGGCGCCGCGCTTGCATTGCAGGCGCACCCCCCCAATAACGGACACAGACAACATTGAAAGTGGATAACAGCATAGGGCCACATTTATTGATTCAATGCCTTAGTCCGAATTATAAATTTGCATTGGTAAAACGACCAATCGTAATTCCTAAGGCAAGCAGGCCGAAGTAACACTGGTAAGGTACCACCCCAAAATTGCCAACGGCAATTGGTTACAATGTATCAATTTGTATCAATTTGTTTGTTGACAACAAACAAATTGTTGACCGTAGTCAATAACTAACTTATGACCCCACCCTCTGACGCGTATCCGTGAAATCACAGGGGTGATGCATGCTGGTTAGCAATCGTCATCACCCCATCGCCTGGTTCGTCGTTGACCGGACAACGTTTAACTAATTTATTCCTGTCTAGTGTTGTCCAGTCAATTGCGAACCTGCCGGATACTTGTGGGTCATACTGTTTACCTTACCAGTGCTACCCGCCACACGGAGGGGCTTCAAAGAAGACCTGACGCCCCCCCCCAGACCGTCAGCTCGGTCAACAGGCCTGCTCGCCAATCACCCAACAGGAGGTCCATACCTCCTCGCGACAGATGGACCCCATCCCCTGCGTACAAGTCATAATTTTGTAGACTAATATCGGGGTGATGACTAACCCGTCCCCAAGCCCTGTTGGCAAGAAACCGCGCCATTGCCTTATTGACCGCGCGCCTAGCGCGGTCAAGGGCCAGGAGGTTAACGCCCCCTCTGTAAGAATGGCGCGGGACAATGTCCGACCAAACCAGGGTTGTGGCAGGCCAGACATAATGCAAGTAGGCGAGGTCCTCGCAAATCGCATGCTTAAGCGATAAGCCGGTGACCTGGCCCAAATCATTGCCCCCCAGGTGGATGATCAGAATGTCAGGCGGGTCAGCACCCAGGCCAGAAAAAAGGAAAGGCCGCAGCTCCCGCCATAACATCCCAGGCCTACCATGCCATGCGAGACTGGCGTGGTCACCCAGTCCCAGTCGGGGTCCCCATCCTGTCGCCGCAGCGTAACGCGCTGCCCTGTGCACATTGCTGTGGCCCACCAGCCATACTGTCACCGGCGTAATACGACACCCAGGGTCTGTAAGAAAATTGAGAAAAAAGGCGGTAAGGTGACTGGATTGGTACTCATGGCGGGAGTGGGCGCACATAAAACTGAAAACATTGCGAGCCCCACCTTCCCATGCTGCGTATGTCAGCCCCAGAGTACCCAAAAGCAGCTGCTGTAGAGGCTGCACCAATCCGGAACGAATGTGTGCCATAACGGGCACCTGGTAGGCCCACCCTGGTGAGGGCTCTGGCTGTCACCTTCCAAAACTGAAATTTAGTAAGGGGAGACCCATCTTGGTGACAGAAAAACGGGCCGTGGTGCCACGCAGTGCCAGGAATTCCTGTAGGGCACCAACCGGACAGATGTCTGCCAAAGAACAACGTAGCAGTCTTACACCACTGCCTACGCCATGCTGATCTGTTTTAGAGGAGCGTATCCTCAACTGGGCCCAGTCTTTGGCTACGTAGACATCTCCGAGTTCCAGTGCCCTACCACTTGCATCCGCCTTAGACAGCATCACGAGTTCGCTGACGCGGAGCGCTCCAAAAAATGCCACCGTTGTGGCTGCGTGAAAAAGGGCTGCCTCATAATGATCAAAACAGAGGCCTGGCCAGCCCCGGGCCAACTGGGTAAGAACCCCTGGGGAAATAGGGTGCCGGTCATCCAGGCAACGCCCGCGCTCGCGCACCCACCCCTCCAAAACATGTCGCACACGGAAGTCAGAGGTGGTATCCACATGACCTCCCACTTTGGCCATAAAAGCCAACGCCGAGAGCTTGGATGCTATGGTGCGAGGTGCAAGGCCCTGTGCATGCAGGTGAACCATGAACCGCAGAACATGGTCCACCGGGATAGGCCAGGTCTCTGGCAAGAGAAATTGAGTAGCAAATGCCCTGTAAGAATTGAATGCTTGTTGATACGCCTTACGCGTGCGTGGCGCTAGTGACAGGCCAATCGCCCGGTTCACCTCTCCTTGCCAATAGTCCACATCTCGTCCGGGAGTGGCGAGGGAAATTCCTCCGCATCCGGGGCCAAGGCGCGGAACCGGGAGATCTGCAGGCGGGACAAAGCGTCAGCAATATCATTATTAATCCCTGGGACATGCCTGGCCCTGAACAAACGTTGAGGCGCAGGCAGCGCAGCACAAAATGGCGCACTAGGTCCATGACCCTGGGCGATTTGGAAGTCTGTGCATTGACAATGTGGACAACAGCAGCATTGTCACACCAGAAATGCACCACCGAATTAGCCCACTGTTCGCCCCATAGCATCAAAGCCCCCAGAATGGGGAAAAATTCCAGGTATGTGAGATCCCGCAGGCGACCTGTGCCTGCCCATGCCGGTGGCCACCCACCACAGGCCCACTTCCCATTGAAGTACATCCCATAACCCAGGGATCCTGAGGCATCAGACTGGATCTGGAAATTGGGGGACGCCAGGAGGTCAGACCTCCAAAATGAGACCCCATTAAACTCCCTCAGGAATTGCAACCAGACGAACATGTCTGCCCTGATACCCCGGGTGAGCCTAACTCTGTGGTGGGGCCTGGATAACCCTGCCATGGCGCCGCATAAGCGCCGGGCAAAAGCCCTGCCCGGTGCGACCACCCTGCAAGCAAAATTAAGGTGCCCATGTAGCACCTGAAGTTCTCTCAGTGATGCCTTACGCTTGGCCAGCAATTCCGAGATAAGGGCCACGATCCTGGACACCTTATCACCCGGCAACCTAGAAGCCTGCACTACTGTGTCAATCTCAACCCCCAGGAATACTAGCTTGGTCGATGGGCCCTCGGTCTTTTCGGGCGCTAAAGGGACACCAAGTTCCTCCATTAGCGTCTGAAATGTGTTGAGGAGACGTGCGCACGTGTCCCAGCCCCGTTCACTCCCGAATAAAAAGTCATCCAGGTAATGGGCTACAGACCGGGACCCTGACCTGCGGGCGAAAGCCCACTCTAGGAAGGTACTAAAACGCTCGAAAGCCGAGCATGATATGGAGCAGCCAAAAGGCATGGCCTTATCAAAATAATATTCCCCCTTAAATTTAAAACCCAGCAACTCAAAGTCGCCCGGATGCACTGGCAAGAGGCGAAAAGCTGACTTAATGTCACACTTGGCCAGCAGGGCACCCGGGCCACACGAGCGCACCATGCGCAACGCATGGTCAAACGATGTATACCTGACTGAACAAAGGTCATCAGGGATAGCATCATTGACCGATCGGCCGGCTGGGTAGGACAAATGATGAATAAGGCGAAACTCACCTAGGGACTTTTTGGGGACCAAACCCAGTGGCGAGACCTTAAGATTGGGATACGGGGGTACGGGGAAAGGTCCAGCGACCCTGCCCGCGACTAACTCCTTTTGAATGCTGGCCGCAGCCACCTCCTCCCTTCCTCTAAGGGATAAAAGGTTGGGAGCATCCTGAGGGGACCTATCACCCACAAAAGGGATACGAAATCCCTGCTTAAAACCTTGAAGAATATACTCCCTGTCCTCCCCCTACGGGTACGATGCGAGCCAGCGCTCCAGCATGTCCACCCTAATTGGGGAGGGAGCCTTTTGGAGAACTAGCTCCATCCGTGGCAGCCTTGCCAGCCCACTGTCCACCCTTCCCTCTGCCTCACGCCCCCCCAGGCTTGGGGCAAACAGAGGCTGCGTGGGGGCCAGAGCATGTGGGACACTCATGCTTATACCTGCAGTTCTTTCGATTGCAGGAACCAATTGACGAGAAAGTCCAGCACAGCAGGCGGGCTGGAACCCCCTGCCCCGCCGCCTGGCGGGTAACCTGCGCTGGAGCCGCTCGCTGGACCGCATGTCCGCAATGGTATCTATCCCCCGGGGCAGGGCGTGTGGGTGTCATATACAAAAGCCAAAGCCTCTGGCACGGCTCATCCCATCTCATCTCGGGGTGAAGGGGAATCCTCATACGGAATTCCTCGTCATATGCTAGCCATGAGGGGCCCGGAAAATCGACCATCGCCCTATATATGTTGTCCAAATATTGGACCATGGGAATAGCTAAATCCGGCCGCGCCCTCAAATATACCGCCATGTATATTAAATAAGCAGGGAGCCAGTTGGCCCAGGTACGCGGCGGCTTACGGCGGCGTGCCTGCTCCTAGTCCTTCTCCTCCTGACCCTCCCTTTCCTCCTTGGTGGGCTCTCTGTTCAGGAGTGAGAAGATATCTACGTACTCCCCTCGCCATATCTTTTCCCTAGTAGCCTGTGCCAGGTGATCACCCAATGGCAAGGAATACCCTGCCGTCGGCAAGGCCGAAAAAGGGACAGCCGGCCTGGTAAAAGGGGTCTGAACTAATCCAGCCACCCCCAGAACATTCCCTGTAGTGTAGGGAGCAATGCCCACCCCAGTGCCCAAGGTGGTAGTCGTCGTCGCCGGGTGGGTCGCCGACAGCGTGGCCCCCGCACCACCCGCGCGAGGCCAAGGCCATTGAAAGGCCCCCCCTAGATTGGGAATGTGTGTGGATGTACTCGCTTGCACCGTATACTCACACGCTGCACCCCCGTGGGCCGCCCCCACCGGGGGTTCCGGCCCACTGGGGGCGTCGGAGCTCACGACCGACGTAGAGCTCATCACCGGGGCTTGACCCGCACCTGGTTGCTGGCTGGGGAGCTGCGAGGCAGTGGCCGAAACCGCGCCACACGCCTGCAGCAGCTCGACCCTCCCCGCCGGCTGTTGTCCTCCAGCCGACAGCGTCTCAAAAGGAACCCCGAAAGGGGCGCCCGCCTGACTGGCCCGCGCCAACGACGCCTCCAGGGCCGCAATGCGGGCCAGCAAGGTGTCCACGTTGACCATGGGCAAAGGGCCGGCCGGCCCGCCTGGCCCAGGCATGGGTACAGGTCCCTGTACCCCGGGACCCACATATGGCCATTGGCCAGCACCGAAGCCCGGCAGGGTTGGTGGAGAAACCTGCCAAGGCAGGGGGCCGCACCACCCTCCAAGGCTAGAGGGCCCCGGGAGAGGCTGCAGCCCAAGAGGAGTAGGCCCGACAGAGTGGGCAGGAGCAGGAGCGGTGTCCACCGCTCGTGGGCCGCGGGCCGGAACCCCTTCCGCGCCCGCCCTCTGATCGCCCACCCCGGGCCAAGGGGCAATAGACCCCATTCCGCCGGCCCCGGCCGGGGCTGGCAAAGGTGGCTGCTGAGGAGGCGGCACCGCGGTCCTCCGACCTGGGTTGCGCCTCCTAACAACGCGAGCTGAACTCGAAGCCGCCTTCTTCTTCGAAGGCATCTCCACCGGAGCAAAAAGGGAAGCCGGAAAGGCAGAACCGCTACCAAAAGGCTTCCCGGTAAGCTAACGAGCGACGGAGACGCAGGGGAAAAAACTTCTCCGCTCCGTCGCTGAGGTAAAATGGCAGCTTGGCTGCCTCGTGGCCACCCCTTTTATAAGGGAGCTGGCCACGTCCCTAACTACCCGGATTCTCTGTCCTGTGGGGGGGGGCCCGCAAAGGGCGCGGCGGCCATTTTGGCGCCGCGCTTGCATTGTCCACTTCTCCTGGTAGTCTGTGAACAGTCAGGGAGAATGAAATATACTCTCTTAACATCTGATGCGATGTATGTTTTTGATTATTTTTTAAAAAATTCTTTGTTTGTCTATATATTATCAATTTTTATAAGCACTTTTAAAAAATTAAACAAAGTGATACACTGAATTCACTTACCCTGACCATTCACCGACAATAAGGTGAAGTTTCCAATTTCTGATATGCTGAAGCCTCTCATTAACTGTTTCAGCATATCAGATGTTTATAC
The DNA here is from genome assembly GCA_035047305.1 of Bradypodion pumilum. Lineage (NCBI taxonomy): Eukaryota > Metazoa > Chordata > Lepidosauria > Squamata > Chamaeleonidae > Bradypodion > Bradypodion pumilum. Next base: position 28,447,831 of record JAWDJD010000004.1, on the reverse strand, counting down.
TGGAAGTGGCTTTTGACAGCTGAAAGGTTCTTATACATAGATCCTGTCATAAGTGTCCGCAGACACTACAAATGACATATATAGGAATGTGCAGAAAAAGCAGAATCCTCTGAGGGTGCTCAAAAGACATGCCCTGGGGAAGACTGGACCCATTCTAACAACCAACATGCTTGGAGGCTGTTTTTAAAAAGGCAGACCAGCCTGCTTCCAAAACCATTTGGAGAGCAAATATAATGAATATCTGGGCAGGCCTTTATTAAATAATTGTTTACACAGTGGAACCTCGAGATACGAACAGGCCTACTTCCAAAAAAACTCACAATATGAATGGAAATCTCAGAGGAAAAAATTCAAGATACAATTTTTAATAGGATTTTTTGAGATACGGAAAAGTATATGGTGACCTCTAGTGGCCACTTCTGGTAATGCAATGTGTTTAAATTGTGTTTCGAGATATGAATTTTTCAAGATACTGTACAGACCAACCTTGAGGAATGAATTAAATTAATATCTTAAGGTTTGATTTTGTGTCATTGTCAAGCATGCAACAGAACTACCAGCTAAACTCAATGTTAGATATATGTGTTATAAATTTTTAAGGGAAAAGAAAGAGGAAAAAAATGTCCTAAACTGTAATAAGTATGAATCAGAATGAAATTTGGTCGTCTCACTCTTGTTCTTGTTGATCTGAGTGCTTCAGACTCTTTTAATTGTATTTTACAAAAGAAATAACACCCAGAACATCTTAAATTGAAAAGGCAAAATTATAATAAACATTTTTTTCAAAAAAGCACTCAATAAATGTTCCAAGACCTGAGGGCTAACAACAATTTCTACCAAAAAATAGATCTAGCACATGTCTAGAGCTGTTATCTTCAAACTGTTACCTTCTAGAGATGTTGGAATACAACACCTATCACTCTTGGCCAGTCTTGCCAATAAGTAGGCTGGCCAGGATCATGAGAATTGTAGTCTACACCTCAGGTGGTAATGAAGTTAAAGAAGGCTGATTTATGGAAAATTTCAAAAATAAAATAAGTCCCTGAAATATTTTATACCAGTTTTCCACTCTTCTTTAAATAATCTATTAATGCCAAGAACAGGGGGACTGGTGGTTTTGGAGCTTGCTATTGTTAGCTTCCAACAGTGAGTAGTCCAAAAGCAGAGGTAACTGTGGAGAATGAATTTCCACTATCCAGAGTAGTTTAACTTGGAAGGTAACTTGGTGTACTTGACTGTAGGCCCTTGGTTGAATTATGCTAAAGAGAACATGGTTTGGCTCTTATGAAAAGGTCAAAAATGTCACACAAATGTTTACCCCACCCCTGAAGTGGTAATTCACATACATGGATGAAAAATCACCTTGGAATTCTTCAAAGACTTCTTATTTTGTGTTACTGTGAAGTAATGACCATTACTGATCCTTGTGACTGTTGATGCCTAATGCCATCATCTGAAGTTTGCATATATGAATGGCTTTTAGCCAATCATCCAGAGAGCTATTTAAGATTCCATGCTGCATATATATACAATATATACAATAGGTATATACCACTGCAAGAACTTCAGAATGCATAATTCTTGTCTTCACTGTCAGCCAAAATGAATAGTATGGCGACAGGATGAATTGTAAGAATTTCTTTCCCATGGCTCAGCTAATTTCCCTTTTCTTTTCAGTTAGTCAACTAGTTTCCTTTTTTTCTGATGATGCACACTTTCTTTTTAAGTAAACTCAAAACCTTTGCTTTTCAGACACTTCTTTTATTCATGAGAAAGTTGTGGTGGCAGTTTGGGTAAGTCAAGCAGAGGACAGCAGAGGATGAGATGGTTAGATGACATTGTTGATGCAATGGGAGTAGAGCTGAGCGGGCTGCGAAGGATGGTGGAGGATAGGGGTGCCTGGCGTGCAATGTTCCATGGGGTCGCAAAGGGTTGGTCTCAACTATGCGGCTGAACAACAACAACAAAAAAGATTAAGTTTTCCTGGATACGTGGAAGTTTGTATATTATCTACCAGCTTCTGCTCTTCTCAGATATTCCAATAAAGTTCTCAATTCAAAAACAAAGCACATAAACAATATTCTATTTTCAAAGATGAATTGGAGCCAGAGCCATAGTTAGAGTAGATACATTGCAATGAATGGGGCTTTAACTTGTAAGGTAACTTGGTGCACTTGACTGTAGGCCCTTGGATGAATTATGCTAAAGAGAGCATGGTTTGGCTATACAGTGCATTGATCATACCTGCCAACCTTCCTGGATTGGCTGGGATTTCCCGGTTTTCGGCGCCGATTTGCGCCATTTCCCGCCCTGCGCTGCCGAAACCCCAGAATTTGGCAATGGGGGAAAGGAGGTACTGCGCAGCCCTTATGCGCAGGTCGCCTTCTATGCATGCGTAGAAGGGTTTTACGCTTGCGTAGAACCCTTCTACGCTTGCGTAGAACCCTTCTATGCTTGCGTAGAACCCTTCTACGCATGCATAGAAGGGGATACGCAAGCGTAAAACCCTTCTACACATGCGTAGAAGGCGACCTGCACAGAACCGTTCTGTGCTGGTCCCGGATTGGCCGGAGCCGCGGTTGACAGGTATGGCTATATAAAGTACAGCCAGAAAACCCCACAGTATCAATATGTGCTTCTGACAGAGCAACCAGCCTAAATATATATGATAGCACTGGAGTAGTTCAAAGGGGTTCTTATTATAGAGCATTTGATGTCTGGACATGGGAAGAACAGGGAGTAAAATCTGCAGGTAAATACGAAAGGAACTGCAAGCTAAAGGTACCTTAAATTCTCTACAGTACATCAACCTATCCCAACATGGTACCCTCCAAATGCTGGACCTGTACTCCTGTCATCAACTAGCTAGTATGACCATTGGACTGCTACTTCCATACTACAACCATTCTGGCCACATCTGGGGATAATGACAGGTAGATGGGGCTTACAGCCAAGTGCTCCAAGTTGGGGATAAGAAGAACATAAGAACAGCCTTGCTGGAACTGGCCACAGCCCATCCAGTCCAGCATTCTGTCTCACACAGTGGCTCACCATTTCCTTCAGGGTATTCCCAAGGAGATGCCTTCACCTGCTTAGGATTCCCTGGAAATGGCATTGAGAGATATCCTGCCTATCTCTCCAACCCGGAGGTTGTCCTTAAGTATCCATAATTATAGCCATTGATACCCTTGTCCTCCATGAACTTGTCTAATCCTTTCTTAAAGCTGTGAAGACTGACAGCTGTCATCACTTCTTCTGGCAGGGAGTTCCATAGACCAGTAATCCTCTGGGTGAAAAAGTACTTTCTCTTATTTGTTTGAGAACTAGTACCCAAAGGTTTCATGGAGTGCCCCCTAGTTCTAGTGTTGTGCAATAGGGAAAACAGTTTTACCTTATCTACTTTGTCCTACACCTTTCTACATCCTACAATGAAATTTTAAGAATTCATTTTCCTAAGACAAACACCTTGGCAATACAATGAAGGTAAAGGATTTGGGTAGATCCTGGATGCAACTTTGAAGAGCAGTTCAAGGAATGGTGTTATGTTTTTTTTTCTTCTTGAAGGACCATCTTAAATCCTCTGAGATGAGATTTAACAACCAGTATATAAAAAAAAAACTTTGGACAATTAATGATGTAGATCAGGGGTGGCCAAACTTTTCAAGCCATAGGATGGTCATGTGGTTCCTGCCACCATAAAACATGTCCATGGCTGTTGTAAACACATTTACAACAGCCATGGGTGCATTTATGTCAGTGTTTTGTGCAAGCACGGAACGTTTTGTGCATGCGTGAGGTGCATGGGCTTCGATTTCTGGTAGTGGTGTGGGCAGTGTGGGCTGGATGATTTGGCACTGCGGGCCATATTTTTGCCACCCCTGGTGTAGCTATATTAGGCAAAATTTATAAACTATATGTTTGTGTTACAATGAATAAAGTATAGGGCAGTGATTGTGAACCTTTTAGAGTCTGAGTGTTCAAACAGAGGGGCGGGGTGAACTCTGTGCTGGGGGAGGGAGGAAGCATTCCCATTGGGCTGCTGGGCAGAGGGACAGGGTGAACTCTGTGCTGGGGTGATGGCACACATGCCAACAGAGAGGGCTGGGAATGCCACATCTGGCACACATGCCATATGTTCACCACCAGTGGTATAGAAATATACCACTACTCAACTGTGAAACTCAGTGTGCATTTTTGAGCCATCAATCTCTTCCAATCTAACATAATTGTCAGGACAGTTGTAGGGAGAACATCAAGGGAGTAAAATATAATGTATAAATCTATTTGCAATTGATCATTGTCTAAGAGCCAAAGCAGCATTTGAAAAAATGTGTATTACTTGTCATTAATTGTGTGCCATCAAGTTAGTTCTAACTTATGGAGACCCTTTCCAGGATTTTCTAAATAGAGAATACAAAGAAGTGGTTTACATTCCCTTTTTTCTAATCAGGACATTTACTCCCTCTGCAGTGTGATTCATCCACAGCATGCAAAGCTCACTGGAATGCAAGAAACACAGCTGAATCAAGCACATGCCTTGTCAAAGAAATGTCATTTCCCATTTAAAGAAGCTCCCACTCTAATGACATGTTAACTCACTGTCTAAAATCTGACCCTACTTTGTAACATACCATTATTCAATAAAGGTGAGTAGACTTCAGCCCTACTGAAGATACTTTTTTAAAAAGTAGGGATATGCAATGGCCTTGGAAAAAGCTGTCTGCACAATGCAAAGCAGAGATATTTGTATCTTTATGGAGTAGATACAGATACAGTAGTTAAAGGAGCCCACAAGAAATGCAGTCAAAACTTCTCACAATCTGAGTTAGCTCATGACAGGCATTAGTCTTCCATCCATCCAGGGTCACTAAGAATGAGCACCCAAGCTGTTGGAGGCAAAATGCTCATTACATGTTTTAAGTGCTTTGGGATGGTATACATGTGTAATTACTATTGCTATTGTTTGTTTGGAGATTTCTGGGGTTAAAATGCTGGAAAATTGAACAAAAATAATTGGCACCTTCTACTGTGCCAAAACAAGGGAGACTTAAATAGGACAATTGGCCACTGAATCCTCAATGAAAGCCAAAAAACCCTTCTGGAAATGCCAATAGCTAAGTCCTAGGAAGAACTCTGATGCCTCAACTTATTTCTTAGTCAACTGGCTAAGCTGTTTCATGTCCAGGTATGGAAAGTGGCAGCCAGTACATCACTTATGAGATGGGCCATGTTCTAGAATTTCCCTGAGGTTTTGTTTGTTTGTTTAGATAACTATGTTAAATCTTCATTATACTTAAGACTGATTGTATGTGTGAATGTGAGTTGGCCTTTATTTGCAGACTTATATTTTCCTTGTATAGATGCCTGTGTGTGTTCAATGTGTGCCAGATATTCAGCACCCTGATTTATGCTAGGATATCAAAGGCACACTTGAGTAAGCCAGGCTACAGATTGGGACACTAGGGTAACATCTTCCATAACCCAAGGAGATAGTTTTCCTGAATATGGCTACCTGTGGAAGCAGGAGGATTGCTGGATGGGAAGGAAGGAAGACAGAGAGACAGACAACCCAACCTAACCTAACCCAAATCTTTGGTCTGGTCTAGATATACATTCTGTCATTTTTAAACATTGCACAGGTTACAGCCTTTTTGATATTCCAGGTGTCATTCTACAAGTATAGCATGTCCCCAATTACTGAGACTTAATGTGTGGCCAAGCCCTAACTTGTAAATGCTGATTACAAATATGCTGCACACTGTGATGTTAACTGGTTATAACTTCAACAGAGTTGCCTTTAAAACAGACTTGCAAGAAGTATCTACAGGCACAAATCTTGGCTTCTTCCTTAAGATGCTCACTTCCCCTGGGCTGTTACCATTTTGGTGCAATAATCTTTGAAATGAAGAACTAATGGAAAAAATGACTGTTAGCCTGAATTTCGAAAAGTAGGTAAAGACACCTAGCAGCAACAGAAAGACAAATGCTTAATTTTTTCCCTCCTTTCTTGTGTGTAAGCTTTTCCTCTCTACGTCATAATATCCACATTACTTCAGGCCCTTGTGGTAAATTTTTAAATATCTGGAGAGCATCACATTTTTATTCCATATGTTTTACCTTGATTTCTAAAAATCTCCACAAGAAAGATTTACCAATTTTGCTCCTTGAGGGGAAGAACAAAATGGCAGCCCTTTCCATTGCTGGCTAAACTGTCAATCAAATTTTAATACAGCACAAATGATAACAAGCCCTGGTGGTGCAGTGGTTAATCTGCTGTACTGCAGCCAAAACTGCTGCTGATGTTGTGAGTTCAATCCTTACGGGCATCAAGATTGACTCAGCCTTCCATCCTTCCAAGATTGGTAAAATGAGTACCCAGCATGTTGGGGGCAAAATGCTAATTGCCTTGTGAACTGTCCAGAGAGTGCACTAAGCACCATGGTGTGGTATAAAAGCTATAAACAGCATATTCTGCAGCACATCTGTATATAGTAGATTAATTGAAGATGCGCAAAAAAAAAAGAATAAGCACATATTGATCAGATCAATACAACCCAACCCAACCCTTTTTGTGACCTTGTCAGGGGGCTCAACTAAATTGCCCCACTGTATTTTAATCCCATCCACAGCATTTGTGCACCCTTGAGATGTGCTAAAATAGAAGAAGGCTACTTTACAGCTGATGAGAAATCACCTGTAAAGCAGCTTTTACCTCTGCACCTCCCACTGAAGGTTCACAACATGAACAGTCCATGCACATTGATCATCAGTGATGAAGCTACATCAGATATTTCCAGGTGGATTCTTCTTAGGAGTGCAAAAGGCATTGCATAGCTGTTCTGTTTTAATAATCCTTGATGCATTGTGCTTTGTAAGAGGGAAAGGGAAGGAGGGTTCTGTGTGTGTGTTTCGTGTCAGAGATTACTCTGGGTTGAAAGGATTTTTGCTGGAGAAACTCCACTCAGAGGATGCCCGAATGAGGCTCCTTTCATGTCCCCAAGATGTGCAGCCCTTGGTTATTGAATCCCAACCTTCTGGTCTCCAAGCTCAGTGTCTTAACCTCTAAGCCACCAGGGGAGCTGCAGAAGGGTTCTGAAAACTTGGGAGTGCTACAAAATGGAAGACAATTATATATGAACCATCTGCAAAAAATTCTTGAAAGAGGCAAGGTGACTGCGCAATAAAAGCTTCATCTAGAAAGAACTTTGACTCTGAAAATTCTAGGTCTAAGGGATTAGTACTTAAAGGCACACCCATCGTTCTACCTATGCAGTCTCATAAAATAGGACACTATGCCAGATTTCAAGGGAGAGATCCTTTTATCATAGCAATTGTAAGCTAACAGGATGATCATTGCACAACTGCTGTTTGTGTAATTCTTTGAAGAGCATCTCTGAAAGAGGCAGCAGTTGCTTATGTAAGTATAGATGGAAATGGTGATAATGTTTTGAGCCTAGGCTTATGGCATCAAAGAGGATCCAAAGTTGGCTTTTCTGGAACACAGCTCCCAGTCAATATGACCCCCAAAGACATCAGGGAGTGGTAGGAAGGAAGGAACAAATGAACAAACAAACGAATGAAAGAACAAACGAAAAAACAAATAAAAGAACGAAAGAAAAAGACTTTCTATTTTGTGCCATGAGAAGCATCAGCCCATGGTAATGCCATTATCAAGAATTCCAGACATCAGAATGTGCACACAAGAATTGAAGGAGAAGGAAAGATGAATTCTGTCAAGCAATATAATTGCCTCAGCCAGATGCAGTACAGGAACAAAAGGACTGCTTTGCCTTTTAAAAAAAAATGTGCAAGATGGGATTAGTTTTTGGAGCAGAGAAGAACAGGAAATAATCTGAAAGTAACAGAGTGGGAGAAGATGTTGGTGAGGAATGATGATGCCAAAAAGAAGAAACATACTCTATTCTGGTTCTCTCTTTTGATCAGGCCACTGTTGACAAGAATGGAACTCATCTTCCAGCAGATAGATCTGATTTCTTCTACATTTTCTTCCTTTTCTTTCTTAGCAAGGAACATCTTAATTTTCTGCAAATTGGAATCCAAAATACATATGTTAAGGCAATCATGGCTGCATTGGCTCAAATGTAGTGGCTAAGATAAGATAAGATTGCCTTGTTAGCTGGAAGGCTGTCAAATTGGCAGTTCAAGACCCGGGTGCTGCATGACGGATTGAGCACCCGTCTCTGTCCCAGGTCTTGGGGACAGAAGTACACCCTCCCTCTATCCACTACATTTCACCATCCTGGATCTGCCCTGAGAAAGAGCTCAGTATTCAGTATTCAGTTTCCAAGCTGAGTGTACACAGTCTCACAAATAAAAGATATAGCTTTTTTTTCCTGAGCTATGACCAGGGATTACTCCATGTTGGTATGCTGTTATCTATCTCCTCCCTTTCATAGCATTTAGAATTATACTTCTCCTCCATAAAGCTGATTGCTAATAGATTTAGGACAAATAAAATAAATACTTGTTTATGCATTGCATGATTAATTTATAGTATTACTGACACCAGATGTGGTTGATGTTGGCCTTTAGCAATTGTGGCAGACCAATGGCACATGTGCCAGAGCGAGCATGCAGAGCCCTTTTTGTGGGCACGTGTGTTGTCTCCCCAGCACAGAGTTCATCCTGCCCCTCTGCCCAGCAGCCCAATGGGAGTGCTTCCTCCCTCCCCCCAGCACAGAGTTCACCCCACCCCTCAGCCCAGAAGCCCAATGGAGGGCTTCCTCCCTCCCCCAGCCATACCTGTCAACCATCCTGATTTGGCCGGGATTACCCCGTAATTCGGTGGCGATTTGCTCCATTTCCCGACCCGCGCTGCCAAAACCCCGTGATTTGGCAGCGGGGGAAAGGAGGCACTGTGCAGCCCATCTGCGCAGGTCGCATTGCACGCATGCATGGAAGGGCTCTACACTTCCATAGCTCCCTTCCATGCATGTGCAGAGGGCTACGCCGCCTGCGTAGAAGGCTACACAAGTGGCGTAGCCCTCCACGTGCATGCGTACAAAGCGACTTGCACAGACCCGGTTTGCGCAGGTCCCAGATTCGTCCGAGCCGCGGTTGACAAGTATGCCCCCAGCACAGAGTTCATCCTGTTCCTCTGCCCAGCAACCCAATGGGAGTGCTTCAAACCTTTCCCTACCACCACCCCCATCAGACACTTGCTTCCTAAAACTCACCCCCAAGGGTAAAATTGGCCTATAGAAGGCAAGAGGCAGTGCGAGTACAGGAACTAAGGTTGAGGAACAGAGAGATTTGAAATCTCTCCTCTCCATGCATATAGTTTGAAATGGATCAGGACGTTGATGAGAGTTGCTTTCTCACCTCTTTGGGAAGGAACTTCCCCCATTCACATATTTAAAGCAGAGGGTGGAAACTTCTACAGACCAAGGGTCTGAACGTAACCCCACCCCAAAAATATCTCTTGTTGGGGAAAAAATTAGTGGTTTCTTTTTGTAGCCGAAGGAAAGTCATTTTGAGCTTTAAGTGAACTAAGTGTAAAAAGTTCCCCTTGGCCTCCTCCCCACACCTCTGTTAGATTAAAATTGGGGTACACCCCCACACACACACACACATTTTAATCTAACATCAATAAAGATGTATTTTGCACACACACCCTTCATTGACCATTGAGTCTTCTTCAATGGCCTACATTTGTACACATGTAAACTTAAGCATTGCACAATCACACAACAAAAATCAGAATAAAATACACAGCAATACACTCAAATGGAGCCTGGAAATTAATGGAATCTTCAATCCTTTCTAAAATTCATTTAGGAATTAAAACTAAAGGGTGGCTGAACTTGGAGTCACCTTTGACATATGTTAATCTATCAATCTCGCCTCCGGAAGTTAACTAAATGCCTGTCTCTCCTGCTGGCCGAAGCCATTGTTTAACTTGAAGCTGAGTTCTTGTTGAAATTTGAAGTTGATTTCCTTTAAGATAAGAATGTACAGGTAATTTCTATGGAATAATGTATGTTTGTTTCTGACTAAGCCAGTGATGGTGAACCTTATAGAGACCGAGTGCCCAAACTGCAACCTCAAACCCACTTATTTATTACAAAGTGCCAACATAGCAGCAGGCGAGTAAGGAAACGCTCCCATTGGGCTGCTGGGCAGAGGGTTGGGACAAACTCTGTGCTGGAGTGACTGCATGGGTGCCCAAAGAGAGGGCTCTGAGTGCCACCTCTGGCACATGTGCTATAGGTTTGCCATCACTGGACTGGGATATTAATATTACATGTTATATCTCCTCATTCCAAGGAAGAGCCCTCCCCCCCTCTCTCTCTCTCCCCCCTCCCCCCCCTCTCTCAAAACATGGCAAAAGATTCCTTTTAACCAAAACCCCAACCCTGAATCCCGTAGCTTAATGCAAAGCAAGAGTGGGACCCAGAACCCAGATGGCAGGGAGAGAAAACACAGTGAAATTGAAACTGAAGAATTTTTCAATTCTCCTAATCTAATTCACCACTTCCTGTGCTGATTGGCAGGAGAATTTTAGTTGGGAGCTCAAGTAAAATTTTATCCTATCATTTGCTATCTAACCTTTTTCAAATGAAAATGCCAAGGGTTGAATTTGGGACTTAGGGTAATGATCGGCTCCTTGACTTATGTGCTTTCCCTTTCAGCTTGTACATATAAATGCATTCATGTAAAATGTACCTTAGTAAGAAAAAACTTAGGAAAAAATGGAATGAATTCAAAACAATTAAGATTTCAGGAAGAACAGAAGAACATATTACTAGATAAAATTGTTTTTGGCTATTTGCATATAAAACAAGCTTCAGGAGATAAATATTGCTTTTATTCCCCAGTTAGTGAATAATAAGTGAAAAAACATTGGGAAGGAAGGAAGATTGGTCTTCATTGGATTGACTACAGTGTCAGCTTCTGATGGATCCTAGCACTGACAAATTATTTCTTCAGGAGATTATATGCTTAAGGAAGAGGTCTGCCAAAACCACAGTTTGTGCTAGCTAAGCAAACAGCTCATTTATTAATAACAGCAAACTTAAACTGTTGCCATAAGTGGCATGTGGTTCAGCATTTTGCAGGTGATGCATTTACATTGGCACAACAAAACAGTTAACCTTATAGCCTTCTAAAAGTACATGAAATAATTTGTGGATACATGTTAAATTAATACATGCCAGAATTTGGAAGAAATTGGTCACAATTAGTGCAATTACCTGTAACTAGCTATGTATAAGTAATGTAGCCGGTAGAGTTGAGATAGCTTAAGTTGTTCAAGTGCCTCGCTACAGAACAAAGACTAAGTTTTGGAAAATGTAATCAGAGCCTGGAAAAGATAAATTTTGAACTAGATCTCCCAAGATCCCCCAAGCCAGCAGTCTCTAGCTGAAAAGGACCCTCCCCTTTCCAGAAACCAGAACCATCACACAGGTCATTGTCAGAAGCAATATGGAGTGGAAGGATCACCTAGAATGGAACCGCTTAGTGTCCTTCTTCTTCTTGTGCTGTATACAATTCTGAATATTGGTGATCATCATGGTGACCAGCCATGAAGACTGTCCTGAGAATATAATGCAGTGGCCTTTCATCTGCCTTCTGCATTGCAGCATGTCCCCATACCACTGATCCAGTTCTGCAAGTCACTTTCTGGTCCTGAGCCCTTTTAGGATTCAAAGTCCTCATCAGCCCCAGGCCAGTATTGATGAAGCTGCTGCCCTTCATCAAGATGGATTCAAGTGGAACTTAATCCACTTGGGGACCATCACTCTTCTCTGTGGACTCGACACCCAAGGCAGGCAGTCCTCAGGGTTGTCAGGTTAGTTAACTGCCGCCTGATGCATGGCATTGAGTTGCTGGCAGTATGGTCTACTCTATTACCATAGTTGAATAACCTGGCTAGACTTAGTGTCCAGAGATTCCCAAAGGCAGTGATGGTGAATCTGTGGCACACATGCCAGAGGGAGCACACACAGCCCTCTCTGTGGGCATGTGCACCATTGCCCCAGTGAGGTAAGGTGTCCTGTGCATGAGAGAGTGCCCAAGGAGGTGGAGGAGGCAGTAGCAGCATGCGGACAGGCACCACATGTGCACACGCACCCATGTGATGTTGTCGGCGCACCTCAAGTGACCTCTATTCATGCTTTCCTGTCCACCTCAAGCAGCCTCTCCCTCCTCCTCCTTGGGCACTCAGCCTCTAAAAGGTTTGCCATCACTGCCCAAAGGTGTTCACAGTCTTGAATTCTTTGGTTAGGCTTTTTTTCTGACCCTCTTTACATAAAGCAGATAAAATCTATGAAAATGTTTGACAAAGCAAACTTGCTAGCTTTTTAAAGTGCCACAAGACTGTTGTTTTTGCTGCAACAGACTAATCCAGATACCATCATCTCCACCACCCCAATTACTTTTATTGCTGGCCACACTAAGCTGGGGAATTCTGAAAGATGTTGTTGAGAAAGCAACATTGCTAAGTTCTTGAAAGTAGTTCCTATGTCTGTCTGTGTGCTTGCGGGTGCAAGCATGATATTAACCATAGAAGTATTTACAAACTGGATCCAGTTACTGAGTTGACAGAAGAAGGGAAGGGGGTGGATAATGTAAAAGGACCAGTGACTGGAGGCATTCCACTCTGACGCAAAACTCAGTGATGTCAGAGTCCAAGACCTCAGGAGTGGCTGCCAACATGAATGAGATTCCAGCAGACTCCAGCTGGTCCCACAGTTTGCTTTAGGCTGTTCTGCCCTATTTGCCGGCTCCATGAACATATCTAGATGTGAACTGTGCACAGCAGTTAACCCCTTCCAACCACTGGTTCCACTCACAGAAGGAGGAGGGAAAATCCCTTCTGTTCTGAGGGAAACATCCAAAGTTTCATCACCACAGGTTCCCTATCCCCCTCCCCTCCATGCCATTTGAGTTTTAAAATAACTTTAGGAACACAATCATAGCCTTCCATAGCTATGCCCGTGAGGGCAGCTGGCAGAAACAGGTATTAAACAAAACACGATCTTTTATTTGGATATAAAATGTAGGTTGTCCCCCTCATTAATGTCTTAGAACAGGAGTGCGCAAACGTTTCAGGCCATGGGCCGGTCACATGGTTCAGGGAGCCGGTCACTATGGCTGGGGGCCGGATCCATCCCCCGACACCAATTCATCTGGCCCACAAAGCCCTCATCACACCTGGAAGTGGATGTAAAACATATGGACACATTTTAATTCCGCTTCCTGGAGTGATGAGGGCTTTGCTGGCCGGATGAATTGGCGTCAGGGGCTGAATCTGGCCCCTGGGCCATAGTTTGGGCACCCTGTCTTAGAAGCTAGCATGGTTAACAGCAGAGATAGGAAACCTTTTAAAGTCCAGGGGCTAAATTCATTGCTCCTGGCATCACTCAGACAATCCAAGATGTCAAAAGTTTGCAAATATCAAAATCAGAAATGGCAGAAAGTCCACTTCTGGTTTTGAAAGATAGGTATTTTGTGATGTTAAATCAGGGGTTCCCTACTTATGGCCCACAGGCCAGACCTGTGCTGAAACCCCATTCCAACTGGCATGTAGTCATCTTCCCTGCACCCAGAATTAGAAGCAGGCACAAATGCACCTGTAGCTGACATAAACATGGAAGTGGGTGCATTTACACCCAATGCAAGGGCGCCTGCTTCCACTTCTGGTGGGCATGGTCCAGCCCCCTCAGCTATTCCAGAGGTGTGGTCAGGCCCATGGCACAAAAAGATTGGCCACCCCAGTGTTAAATGGTGTTCAAGGACATTCCCGGATAGAGCAGTCCCCACCTCTACAGACAATTTCCCACTATGACAAAAGCAACAACAGAATCTGCAGGGCTGGCATGTTCCCTTATTGGAGCATGAAGAAAATGTGCAACTCAACTCAATTGATATGATGGTTTGCCTTGGGTTAGATTAACTACAAAAAGGGGGGAAAGTCAGCCTGAGCAACACCCAGCACAATTTATCTTCTGGTCCCATAATAGGTAAAGGTAATGGTCACCTTGCTCGAAAGCCAGTTGTATCTGACTCAAGGGTTCAGTGCTCATCTCTGTTTATAGCCAAAGAGCCAGCACTATCTGTGTTTGCAAATATTTCCATCGACATGTGGCAGGCATGTCTAGACACCAAAGTGCACGGAACATTGTTTACCTCCCCCCAACTGGTACCTATTTATCTACTTGCAATTTCTTGCTTTCGAACTGTTAAGTTGGCAGGAGCTGGGACAGAGATGGGAACTCACTCCGTTGTGCCGTACTCAGGTCTCAAACTGCTGACCTGCTGACCATCCAGACAGTTGTCAAGTTCAGCGTCTTAACCACTAAACCAGTGCAGTCCAAAACTAGCCCTATCAAAAGAAAAACAACCAGGATGCTTTCCCACGCAGCCTTTAAAATACTAGGTTTCCAGAAAAGGCCTGGATAACTTGTTACCTTATACAGTAATAATGTGCACCAATGTGTACTAGGTTCAGTCTAGTCAGGCATGCAGATGATGAGCTTTTTTTTGGTGGCATGGTTAAAAGATCACCACAAGATGATTAGAAACAATTCAATTATGCCCATTAAAAAAGAATCAGGCCATGGGGTTGCAATGGAATGAGCAATAATCTGCTACATTGCCAGGAGTCAACTTGGCAATGAAGAGCTATCAGAATAATATGCTGTGTGTACAGATGTTCCTTCCTTAAACAATTCAGTGCTGGCAAACCTTGAAACAATAATTGAAAAGTGTTGCTGGAGTCAAGCCTGACGTTTTCTCAGTAGGACAACTGAGGATAATATGACTTAATATGGCATAGAAGACCATGTGGCATAAAAGGCAAACACACAGCAAGCTAGAGTAATTCTTCTGCAGCCTAAGCCAATCTCTCTTCGGCTTTCCGTGGTCTCTCTGCTCTTGACTGCCTTTTCATGCTCTCCTGCACAGGAATAGGCTGAAAAGGAAAACAAAAAAAAGGAGATGTGGCCCCAAGAAGAGGTCAAAGAAAGGTATGTTTTGGAAGCATGCCTAGCAAAACTGCACAGTTTCCTGACACCTCCAGTTAAAAAGTCACACATCCAAACAGAGAAAGTCGGAGCAGTTTAGTTCATGCTTAAAAGGTTCCTCTCTTTACTCCAATCTATTTCATCTCAAACATGCTTCCCAACCTTTGGTTTTTGGACTTCAAGCCTAAGTCAATTCCATAAAGCACTCATCAGCCATTGTACTGACTTAGGCTTCTGGGAATTGAAGTCCTCCTGTGGGGTGTGGGCCCCACAATGGAAAACACTGCTCTAATTTGTCCCCCTTTCAATTATTGACACACTGCTTCCTATCCTGTGTGGCTCCTAAGCTGTGTGAATATGCTTCTTTCTGGCTAGGAAGAAAAAGAAGAAGCATTAAATTATATCAAAGAGAGAAAGATGAAAGAATCCTATCATCTACATGTAAAGCTAGAAAAGGCAGGAGGAGAAAGCACACACATGTGATCAATCTGTCCTGTTCAGAGATTCAGCTTGAAAGGGTAGACAAATGTATGTACAGCCATGCATGCTGGTCTCATCCCGGTATGATTCAGCCCCACAACACATCATTTCCTCAACCTCCAACCTCTTTCTATAGAGTACCCTACTGGTGGTTGTGTACTTACAGTTTGCAAACAATGTCCTCTACCCTTGAACTCCAGCACTGGATAGCTATATACAAGGTGACAGACAAGCAATCCTGGAAACAGACAGAAACTGAGTGGAAGGACTCCATGAAAATTCCCCTGTGTTGGCTCTTGATTGATCCTATTTATTCTTTGTGCATCTACTTTACACTGGGGAGGAACAGAAAAGGAACTGTAAAAAAGTTCAGGCGATGGTAGTGGGGTTATTTCTGGGGCATTTCAGAGGGCAAGTACAGGCCAGAGTCAAACTAGACACACAAAGTCACAAAATGTTCAAAAGTCATTGCTAATCCCAAAACTGAAGACCACAGAACAGTGTAGCCTGTTTGTTGGGGAAAAATTTACCAAAATGGTCAATAGTGTTTAAATTAACTTAGAATTCTACTGTTGAAATAGGGGTGAAAGAATTAAGATATTAAGATAATATTAATTCTGTTTTAAAAGTAAAAATTATTTTCTCAGTACTCTGTAAAGTTAAACAGATCAGATCGACCTATCATACAGAACTGATGACGAGGCTAAGTAAACAGAAGGCCTTTATGTCCACAAGCTCAGCACAGTTTGTACAGCTGACAGGGAACCGTAAATAATATTTGTGTGACATGACATGATGTGACATGAGACATGTTCCTTATATGACATGATCTAAATAACAGTTACAGAATATTCTAACCTGAACTTAATGAAATGTCAGAAGATTAATTAATAATTTTGGCTTATCCCATAGTGATGTAATGTGTAGAAAGTTCCAAATTTTATGCTATAAAAAGATGGCTCTGAAAATGTATATTCATTCAGGGAATATTAGCTTGGTAAAGCTTTCCTGAATCTGTTTGGCCAAATATTAACAAATATTAACAAATAAAACTCCTAAATCTGTCTTAGCGTGTGGAATGCGATTTTGTCTAGTTCAGTATTCCATAACATTTTTGGCGACTCCGCTGGGACTGACTTGACAAATAGCAGGTGCCATTGTCACTCTAGACGGCTGTTCCTGATGGGATAAAACAACGCCTCTCCAGGGATAACCTAAAATGCCGACATAGTAGACCTTTGATCTACTCTAGGAAATCAGTGAAGAGGTGATGAGTAACTGTCAGAAGAAACAGACCAGTCAAAGATCCAGAAGGCTAAGACAGACGGAGAACTCTAGAAGGTGGATTTTCAAAAGCCTGCAGACAAGTATAAAATTGTATGAAACTGTATGAAACTGTAGAAGTATACTTATGTGTGCCCACTCATTTGAGGAGTGGAAGTGGAGCCTGATCACCTTCAAGGGGATGGGACGGCGATTCCTAAGTCCTTAATGAACCACGGGCAGTAACCCAGTGTTCCTGGAAAAATCAGGGTGGCGAACCTGATTTTTGTGTGTGTAAAATTTATATTGTGTGGGTGGTTAAACCATCGCGTTCTCCTGACGGTAACCCTTGAAATTTTTGGGTGCCCCAGGCCAGTGGTAGTGTTTCGTTTAGAATGGGTGGTGGTAGTGGCGTTCCAAGAACGCCACTACGGTGTTTCCTTGAGAACTTTGAGATATTTACACCAGAGATACAGGAACCCCCTTTAACAAAATGTGAGTTAAGAAGGTTCTGTGAATATGAATGGCCCAGTTTCCAAGTAGGGTGGCCTTCAGAAGGCTCCTTAGATTTGTGTCTTATAAATAGAGTGTTTTGAAGAATAATGCAGAATAAACAATGGGATCAGTATCCCTATATATCAGCATAGTAAGCTATAATACAGAAAGCCGTGACCCCCCCCCCTTGGCTATGGAAATGCCAGGCTGAATGTGTAAAAGCATATTTAATGAAGGAAAAGAAATCCAAAGATAAGAAATCTAAATTAGGTAGGAAAGTGGTCAGAACACCCAATACCCCAGAAATAGAATGGCAGACAGAAGAAAGACTGAAAATTTTAAACAGAAATGAAAAAGATGAAATTCTGTTTCAAAGACCTCCACCTTATGTCATGCCAAAATCAGTGCCACAAGATGGCCAAGTTCCACATATTTATCCAGACCTTGCATTAGCAAATGCAGGAAGTAGTCACTCTGCAGGAAGATTTCAGACCCCAGACAGAAGTGAGACTTCCCCAACCACAGAAAAACTAAGAAAAGTAACTGAGATTTTGAAAGATGTAATAGAACAGGGAGAAGAAAAATTCAAAAGGTATAGCCAATCTTCTCCCTATAACAATGAAGCTGGAAGGGAGCTACCTCCGAATACCCCAATGGCACACGTCATGCCAATGATGAAAAAAAGAGATAGTGGCCCCACTGAGGGAAATGCTAACCAGCCATATGAGGGAAGATGATGAACAAGTAAATCAGTCAATCTTCCAATATGTATCATTTACCACAACAGACCTGTTAAATTGGAAACAGCATTATGGACCTTTTAGTACCAAGCCGAATGAGGTGATTGAACTAATTGGAACCATAGTCCAGACACATAACCCCACATGGAGTGATATGCAGCAAATAATAAATACGCTCCTTAATATGGAGGATAAGGAAAAATTGAAACTGGCAAAAGACAGGATCCTTCGTAGAAATTTCCCAGACGCAAATCAGACTATAGTGCGTATGGCGGCAGCTGCTGAACAAAACCCAAATTGGGATCCTAATGATTCAACACACAGGACAAGTCTTCAACAGTACAGATATTTGATTTTGGAAAGCTTAAAGGAAGCAGCAAAAGGTCCTGTCAATTTTAGCAAACCTGCTAATATAATTCAAGAGAAAGAAGAATCCCCTGAAAGTTTCTTAGCCAGGTTAATTGAGGCTTATAAAGTGAACACAGGGATTAATATGGAAGATCCTGAAAACCACCAGATGTTAAATGAAAGATTCATTACACAGAGTGCACCGGATATAAAGAAAAAGTTACAAAAGCTGGAAGGAGCATTGGGAAAGAACACAAGCGAACTGGTGCAAATTGCAAGGAAGGTCTACTCTAATAGGGAGGAGGAGGAACAGAAGAAGAGAATATGAGAGAATATAAAAGAGCTGAGATGATCGCCCTTGCTTTGGGAAGAGGCAACAATCAGTGTACTTACTGCAAGCAAGAGGGCCATTGGCAGAGGAATTGCCCCGAGAGAGGAAGAGATGATTGAAGAAACCAGAGGAATTTGGGAAATCCCAGAAAACAAACAAACAAACAAACAAACAGCTGAGCACTTAATAGCTAACCCCAAGATTTTGAATCCCTAGTCAGCCTCAAGCTTTAAGGCTACTAGGTTTGTCCCAACTTTTTCAGGCAGTATGTGAAAGTACGCAGAAATAAAAGTGTAAATGGCACAGGCCAGTTGCCTAACTCCAGAGGAACTTGAAGGCCTGCGCAAGAAGTTTATTTTTTTTTCTGCAGACGTACAGGTACATACTGGCCATGCCCTCCAGATGATTTGGAAAATAAGGGACATTTATGGGTTAGTAATCAAAGACTCACAGTTGGCAAAAGGGAGCAGAAGAAGCAAAGCGAAAAACAGCTATGTTTAAACAGCCAAACAAGCACAGGAGCTGTATTTGATTAAAGAATTTGAGGACTTGAAAATATAAAACATCTGAAGTACACAAAAATAAAATGAAAAGCCAGTAAGGGAATACTTACTTAAAAGCAGGGAGGCTTAGTGGAGTCATCCTTGTTCATTTAATCCACAGTTAGGAAGAGGTTGAGAAAGCAAGTGGGATTGTTGAAAGCATTGTGGAATTGTATAAAAAGTAAATCGATAAGTCCAGGTTTTTTTAGCCAATAACAATGCATGATATGAGAACTCCCTTCTGTACAAAGTATTCTATTTTCTCATTTGAATTTCTGGCCCGCTAGAAGGAAATTATTAGCTCAGTCACTGCAGTAGAAATCAATATGTGAATCAGTGCAGGATGCTTGCCCTCCCATCTCCACGGCAACACATGGCTTTAAGCCAGGAGATCGGTTATAGTTAAACATTGATAAGATGGATCATTGAACCATATACTGTCGATAGTATCTTTTTTTTTTTTACAGTTTAAGACCCTGGAAAGATTGGACTGCATAGATTTTGCTTAAATAATCAGCGCAAGAGAGAAGACGGCAGCTTGGTGTTAGGCACAGACCGGAAGCTGTCAAAACGCCCAGCCGAAGCTTGAGGAATCGGCAATCAACATGATAGAAATGTATATGTGAAAAGTTATTAAACTTTAATAATTTTCAAGAAATCAGGAGGGAATGAAATAGGGGTGAAAGAATTAAGATATTAAGATAATATTAATTCTGTTTTAAAAGTAAAAATTATTTTCTCAGTACTCTGTAAAGTTAAACAGATCAGATTGACCTATCATACAGAACTGATGACGAGGCTAAGTAAACAGAAGGCCTTTATGTCCACAAGCTCAGCACAGTTTGTACAGCTGATAGGGAACCGTAAATAATATTTGTGTGACATGACATGATGTGACATGAGACATGTTCCTTATATGACATGATCTAAATAACAGTTACGGAATGTTCTAACCTGAACTTAATGAAATGTCAGAAGATTAATTAATAATTTTGGCTTATCCCATAGTGATGTAATGTGTAGAAAGTTCCAAATTTTATGCTATAAAAAGATGGCTCTGAAAATGTATATTCATTCAGGGAATATTAGCTTGGTAAAGCTTTCCTGAATCTGTTTGGCCAAATATTAACAAATAAAACTCCTAAATCTGTCTTAGCGTGTGGAATGCGATTTTGTCTAGTTCAGTATTCCATAACACTGTGATAACATATTCTTTTTAAAAAATAACTGGCTCGATAGCTCAGTGGTTTAGGTATGGTTGTGAGTTTCATTCCTCACTGAGTCTCCCAGGAGAAGAGCTGGCCAATGTAGTCATGGGCAAGCTGCATATATTCCCAAAAGAAGGGAATGTTACTTCTGTGTACTCTCTACCTAGAAAGCCCTGGAAAAGATCACCATAAGTCAGAATTGACTTGTTATAGTAGTAGTCAGTGTCTGGCCAGATTATTCTACTATTGTAATAGAGTAGATCATACTGCCAGCAACTCAACGCCAAGTGTCAGGCAGTGGTTAACTAATGTGACAACTCTGAGGTTTAACAACCTTGGGTACCAAAGTCCTCAGGGAAGGGTGATTGTCCCCAAGTGGATTAAATCCCACTTGAATCCATCTTGATGGAGGGCAGCAGCTTCATTCAATACTTACCTGGGGCTGATGAGGATTTTGCATGCCAAAAGGATGCAGAACCAGAAAGTAACTCATGGAACTGTATCAGTGGTACAGGTGTCATGCTGCGATGCAGAAGGCAGATGAAAGGCCACTGCATTATTTATTTATTTATTTATTTATTTATTATTGCTTAGATTTCTATACCGCTTTCCTTCTTGTAGAGGGAACTCAAAGTGGTTTACAATAATACAAAGCAATATAATGATACAGTATAAATAATACAAAGCAATATAAATGACATAAAACATTTACAAATCACATTTCAAAAATAACAATGTTAGAAAATACAAGAACCAAAATACAATACAATATACTAAGTAAATTAACAATATCCACAAGAAAACTTACTATAATCATTCAATGAGTCCTGATGGAGCAAAGCTCAACATCCTCAACTAACCTCAATCTCCCACCCAACTACAGGTGAAGGGGGAGACTACAGCAAGGTCATCAGGGCGCGCCACAGCTGTTGCTGCCTCCAAACTTGCCCCGAGGCAGGGAGGCGAAGGTGGTCTTTGAAGCCCCCACCCCACCGCAGGTGGAAGTCTTTGGTGATGGGGACGAGGATGCAGCACTTCTCCCCTCCAGGTGGGCGGGTGCAGGTCTGGAAAAGTCCGTCCAGGGCTCTCGCCCTTTGAAGCCCCCACCCCGCCGCAGGTGGAAGTCTTTGGCAGTGGGGACGAGGAGGCAGCACTTCTCCCCTCCAGGTGTACGGGCGCGGGTCTGGAGAAGTCCGGCCAGGGCTCTCACCCTTTGAAGCCCCCGCCCCACCGCAGGTGGAAGTCTTTGGGGTGGGGATGAGGAGGCAGCACTTCTCCCCTCCAGGTGGGTGGGGAAAGTCTTCATGGTGATTGCCATGAGGATCACCAATCTTTGGATTCAGATATGGTAGAACAAGAAGAATAAGAAGAAGTAGCAGTTCCTTCTCATACTGTGTGACACCTGTCTCCACCACTACAGCATATCAGGCAATGATATGGGGCCGGGTTCCTAACCCAATGCCCAACCCTCCTCCTTTCTCATCTGGGCTTGGGACCAGAAATAGCGCAGTTAGAATTGTATTCACAGCACACAATTGTAATTATTAATGTTATTGTTCTGATATTTTAAGTTGAAAAGACAGATGAGGTATGCACATTTTAAATGAATATAATAATATCATTAGCTTTGCCTATTGCACATGACTAATAACTTGAGTTTAGCTGCCAACATTTTGGTGGGCTACTCAAAGTCAAATCCATATTCTCCTGTCTACTTGATAGCAAGAGACTTCTGGCTGCTGGCCATAAAGCCTCTTTGACTTGACAAGTACTCGTAAAATATCTGTGGGAAGAATTTGACCCAGCTTATGAAGTAGTGGCAGCTCTGCTGGGTGCAAATGTTTGACCACTGACAGAATTAGGGTGTGTCTTGACAGGAACAAAACACTGACCTGAAACTGGGGATTTTAAACCTTAATTTCAGGTCATGTGATATCTATCTGACAGAATGTCTCTCCCAAACAACGGCTTCCCGTATCACCCACTCATCCCAAACTGCACAGCTCTTATTGCCAACACCAAGAATGGTGAAAACAAACTTATATGTAAGAGCCCTGGTGGTGCAGTGGTTAAACTGGTGTACTGCAGTCAGAATGTTGTGAGTTTGATCTTTGACGGGGATCAAGGTTGACTCAGCCTTCTATCCTTCCAAGGTCAGTAAAATGAGTGCCCAACATGTTGGAGGCAAAAAGCTAATTAACTTGTAAACCACCCAGAGAGTCCACTAAGCACTATGGAACAGTATAGAAGTGTAATTGCTATTGCTATGAGAAATCCAGCCTTTTCGATGGTGGCACCATTGTTATCAGACTCCATTCCTCTTTAAGAAATATCTGAAGTCATTCTTATCCTGGGAGGCCTTTAAAAAACTGCTTCCTCTAAATCAGGGATTCTCGACCTGTAGCTCACGGGCTGAATGCGGCCCACAGTGCCATTTCATGTCCCCCCCCCCCCCACTGCCTCCACCACACCAGGAAGTGGCATGTAGTGGGGGAAGGGCAAAATGGCTGTCCAGCCCCTGAAGCTGTCTGAGGGAGCATGACCCGGCCTCCAGCTTAAAAAAGGTTGAGAACTGCTGCTATAAATAACCAATGCTGTTCATTTCAGTTAAACTGTAGTCTATTTTTTTTTAAAAAAAAACAGATCTACTGTCCCTTTTGTGATGACGGAGGTGAGAAATTATTTTGCAACAGATAGGATGCTTTATCATGCCCCCACAGGTTTTGTTTATGTTAATTTATTTTGTATGTCTGCTGTTTACTCTCTAAACCACCAGAGTGGGTATAATACCCAGATGGGTGGTATAGAAATTGATTGAATAATCAGTGATTGGTGTTCATATTGGTCTCCCTGGATCAGTTAGACCCCATCCCTGCTGTTTAGAGGTGATCTGCCCTGAAAGTAGAGATAGGCTCCAGTTGATCAGGGAAGATTGCCCCAGTTAATCTACCCCATGTACACTGGCGCAGCTAATTCCAGTTGTCTGGCAATAGGGAGATGTTGCAGACCAGTTGTTTGGCAGATGGGATCTGTGGTGGCAGCAGAAATGCTGTGGATCAACTGGCTATGGCCAGGGCAAATTCCAGCTGCTGATCAGTAGAGACAGGCTCCAGCTGATTGGGGGAGACCATCCCCATCGTATCCACAGCATCTCCAGTGCTGTCATGGACTGAT
The DNA here is from genome assembly GCA_035047305.1 of Bradypodion pumilum. NCBI lineage: Eukaryota > Metazoa > Chordata > Lepidosauria > Squamata > Chamaeleonidae > Bradypodion > Bradypodion pumilum. Next base: position 28,424,263 of record JAWDJD010000004.1, on the reverse strand, counting down.
CAGCTGACTGGCAGCAGGGAGATGCCAAAGGTCAGTGGACTAACAGGTGGGACTGAAAATGCTGTAGATCAGCTGACTACAGTCTATCCTCCCTTCATCATCAGGAGCCTGTCCAGATGATCAAGAGAGACCCTCTCCCCAGCTGATCATCTGGAGCTCCTTTCCATTGGCAATAGTGATCCTTTTCTTAAATATTTATTTCAAGAGTCATAGCTTGATGACACTTCAAGTAAATATTTTTTAAAACAGGGGTTCCCAACCTAAGGCCCACAAGCCGGATCCAGCCCCCGGCACCATTTCATGTGCCCCCCATCCCCCCAAGGGCATCTGAGAACCAAAATGGCTGCCCCTTTGAAGCTGTTGGGACAAAATGGCCACCCCCATCGTGCAGGCATGGCAAAATGGCTGTCTAGCCCTCAAAGCTGACTGAGAGAGCGTGACCCGGCCCCCGGCTTGACAAGGTTGGGAAAGGATCACCCGTGCCAGTGGAGAGGTGCTCCAGCTGATTGTTGGATATTTTTGTCCGCTGATCCTCAGCTGCAAGGAAATGCCACAGATCAGGTGGGGCTCTGTCAATCAGCTAGAGCCTGCAATAGTTCATGCCAATTTTACCTGGGAACCACCATTTGATTTATTTTATACAGTGATGCACTGCAGCAGGTTATGTCAGGTTCTGCAGAACTGGTAGCGGAAATTCCCCCAGGCCACACCCACTTGGTTGGCCACACCCACCTCCATAGCCCATGATGCAGGATGTTTGGCCCTGCCCACAGATTTGGCCCCACCCACAGAGTTGGTCAGCCCACCGAGTAGGTACTAAATTATTTTGCAGTGCATCACTGATTTTATGCCAATGTAAGTCATTGTACCAGTATAAGAATCAGGACCATGGGTGGCTTAGTGATTAAGATGCTGAGCTTGTCGACCAGAAGGTTGGCAGGTCAGCAGGTCGAGACTCAAGTGCTGCATGATGGAGTGAGCACTCATTGTCTGTCCCAGCTCCTGCAGTCCCAGGAAACAAGAAATTGCAAGTAGATAAATATTTATTGTTTTGATGGGAACGGTGACAGCATTCCATGCACTCCGGGATCTAGTCATGCCTGCCACATGACTATGGAAATGTTTGTAGATGTAGACAGCGCTGGCTCTTTGGCTGTAAATAGAGATGAGACCTGCCCCCTAGTGTCAGGCACAACTAGCTTTCTAGCAAGAAAGACCTTTACCTTTAAGTATCAGTATAAAATAAACAATCCCCAACCAGCAGTCTAAGATAGATTGATTGATTTTGGTTGTGCATCATGTAATTCTGAAACTTCAAATTGATTTGGAACCAATGCACGTGTGGGTATTTTTGGAAATCAAGACACATCCTGAAACAAGTATATCTCCAAAGCTAAGTGAAGATTAATGCTAGCATTCAGTTGCAATGTGGCATCAAAGCCCAGAAGTCTGGACATTAGTCACAGAAGAGAGTAAACAAATTTTCTTGGCCTCTTTCTCTTTTGCTCTTTGTACCAATGCACAAGAAATAAAACAAGGCAGAAGAATTTGGCAAGTACAGAATGTACTGTGGAGGCTCTTATCAAAAAAAAAATTAGGTTAAGGCAAGCAAACACTATCAACACCATTTCCCCAAGCTCTCTCTAAGACTGCCAAAAAGAGTTCTGCTACATAAGAGCCCATGTGGTACATTGGTTAAATTGCTGTACTGCAGCCAAAACTGCTGATGTTGTGAGTTCGATCCTGATGCAGCCAAGGTTGACTCATCCTTCCATCAGTCCAAAGTTGGTAAAAGTATATTACCAACATGCTTGTGTGTGTGTGTGGGGGGGGGGGGGGGGTGTTGTGATCTGGCCAGAGAGTGCACTAAGTGCTACGGGGCGGTATATATGTGTGATTGCTATTGCTAAACTTTGGATTTTATCCAACTTTTCCCAACAAAAGCGTATAAGCCATTCACTTACAAATCACCACTAGTAATAACAATAATAGCTGCCTGCCATCACATAAGTATAGAGCACTCAAAAGTAGTTCACCATCCCTTTCTTGGGGCACCCCAGGACAGTGCCTAAAACCAAACATTCTGGCTCTGCTCCTGCAAGACAAAATGGGGGTCGGGTTGATTATGGTCCTCACCTCTGGTTCTGCAACCAGATGTTTCATCTCTCTAAGCCAGGCGTTCTCAATGTTTTCCCACCAGGGGCCAAACCCGCCCCTGAAACTTCCCGCCAGGAGCCGGAGGCGTGTCTGGTCCCTGGACATATGTGTTCATCATCATCATTGGCAGTGGCAGCACTTTCTCCCTGCTGTTTTTGAACAGCGTTTGCTGGTACCCAGGGCAGCAGAGGGCTTTGTGGATCTGGAACACAGCATTTTGGGAATTTTTCACTGCTCTGTTGTTTTGAAATTCGCACTGAAAGGAGAGGTTCCTTGCCATGTGGTGATGACTGCATCTCCCAGACTCCCCCAGTGCCATGCACCAAGGCTGACATCATGGCCACGTGGCAAGGGACCTCTCCTTTTGGCACAGATTTCAAAACAACGGAGCAGTGAAAAATTTCGAAATGCTGTATTCCAGCTCTGCAAAGCTGTCTGCTGCCCTGGGGATGAGCAAAGGCTGACCAAAAACAGCAGGGAGCCGCCACTGCTGCCGCCATGATGCGTTGTATCGTCATGTGGTGGGGGCAGGTGGGGGGTGGTCCTACAAATGCCTATGTTTTCATCACAGGCCACTTTTAACTATATGTGTGGGCTGTTTTAGCCCATAGGCCAGAGGTTGAGAATTGCTACACTAAGCTATCAAGCCACCTACAGTCAAAGCAAATTTGAGTGTACTTAGCAAATCAGAGAATAAACAAAAATAAAAACGCTGTAGCACTTTTTTAGTGTCTTGCACGGAAGACAAAGAAGGAGCCGCAGTGGGGGCTAAAACACAACTTTATTGCATGATGGTCAGGGTGAACATGAGGTAATGGTGAACAAAACAGCTCTATTAATAGTACACTGTACATTTGAATATCCCGGGTTGTAGCCCATTGGCTACTGTCCGCCCATCTTCTCCAGGTGAGGTATGGCGGGAAGGTTTCCCTCTCTTCAGGTATTCGGGGAATATGTGCCATGTGAACCGGATGCTCGCTACTGCCACCTGTGGCCACTTAGCTCGCATCCTTATACAGCTTGCTACAATGTGTCTCTGATTAGATACAAGTGGATACATTGACCGGATACATTCTGTTAAAGGGGACTTGCAGTTTCATTCAATACATAACATCCCTCCCCCCTAAGTGAGGACGAAGTCCTTTAGCCATTGAGGCTTCCCGCATGTTCACTTTGGGCGAGTGGCGGCCGCACTTCGGGCCGGAGTTCCTGCACGCTCCTGATTACTCTGTCCCTGTCCTGCAGTGGAAGAGGTGGCTCGTTAGCGGCTGGTTGCGAGGCTCGAGCCGGGGATTGGGGAGGTCTAGGTGTGGGAGTAAACTCCAGGGATGTGAGACCAGGGGCTCCAGGGACTAAAGAAAAACCCCGCTCTTCACTTGGATGGGTGGGGGACCACTCCGAGAAATCCCCCTGGTCTCCAAAATCAAAGTCTAACAACTCATCGAACTCCCTCTCTTCCAAGTTGTCCCTGTTACCCAGGGGGGGGGGTCAAAAGGATGCGGGTTTGTTTCATTTCCCTCCCTCCTGTGGCCTGTGTCTCTCCCTTGGGATAAGCGGGCGGGGGAGAACTCTAACGCTGAATGCTCTGCCTGGTCACTCGAATCTTGCCTTCCTACTACCCTACTTCTGTGCTGGTCGGCATCCCTCCTCCAGAGGAGTCCTGTGCTTGTCTCGACGTTGTAGGAGATTGGCCATGTTTGCCCGACCACTATTCCAGGCACCCAGGTAGGCCCGCCGGCCACGTAATTCCGGCAATGCACTGCTTGGCCGATCTCGAAACTCTTAGTGGTCCCTGTTTCTATGTTTCTACCCGTGTCCTCCACCCTGGTTGGGTCTAACCTCAAGAGGATCGTGGCGTGTTTCCTCCGCATGAGGAGCTCGGCTGGTGACAGACCTGACGCTAAGGGGGTTCCTCAGTAGGAATTGGCAGAGTTTCAAATTCAATTCCCCGGGGCCCATCCTACGCAGTGCATCCTTCATTGTTCACACTAGGCGTTCTGCTTGACCATTTGTAGCGGGTTGAAAGGGGGCGCAGTTATGTGGCGAATTTTGTTAATTTCCAGGAAACCCTGGATCTCTGCTGACGTGAAAGTTGTGGTGTTATCGCTAACAAGTACGTCGGGTAAACCAAAACAGCTGAATACCTTGCGTAATTGCTTAATCGTTGCAGCTGACGATGTACTGGCCATCAGAATTACCTCCAACCATTTGGAGTTAGAGACCACAACTAAAAGGAAAAGGGTGCCCCTGAAGGGACCCGCGAAATCCACATGCAGACGCGACCACAGCCCCAGGCTGTGTCCCATTCTCTGTGCGGAAGTCGGGACTCCTCGGGCCGGGTGCTCTGGCAGCTCTCACAAATGCCAATCATGTGTTCTATGTCTGCGTCTAGTTTGGGCCACCAGACGTAACTTCTAGCTAGTGCCTTGGAGCGCACGATGCCTGGGTGGCTGATATGCAGCATCTTGAGCACCCGAGACCTCAGAACTTCAGGGATTATTACCCGCTGCCCCCAGAGTAGGCAGCCCCTTTCTAGGGAGAGCTCGTCTCTCCGCCTACCATAAATCTTGAATTCCTCTGTAGGGGAGGTTGCCGGCCAGCCTTTTTGTACCCATGAACTGACTAGGGCCAGAGACTTGTCTTTCGCCGTAGCCTTGGCGATCTCGGCCGTCAGAATGGGGGGCGACTCTAGGGCCTCGATCAGGAGCACCTGGTGGTCTTGCTCTACCTCGCACTCTGGGTCCCCTGGCTGTGGGAGGGGTGACTTGGAAAGAGCATCGGCATGGCTGATCTCCTTGCCTAACAGGGGCTTATGGTCGGTCACGACTGTGAACAGTCTACCATAAAGGAAGTCATAGAACTTTTTTGTTCCTGCGACGATCGCCAGGGCTTCCCTATCTGTTTGTGTGTAGTTGCACTCTCCCTTGGACAGGGATCTCGAATAGAACACCACCGGGGCTTCTTGCCCACTTTCTAGCATGTGGCAGAGGACCGTCCCCAACCCGACCGGTGAGGCATCACAGACTAGCACAATGGGTTTCTTAGGATCGAAGTGGGTCAAGACAGCCTCAGAAGATAGAAGCTGCTGTCCCCCCACCGCCAAGCTGCATCTTTCTTGAGTAACGTGTGCAGTGGCTCTGCAACCGACACCTTTCCCGGCAGGAAAGAGTGGTAAAAATTTAGGAGCCCTAGGAAGGACTGTAGCTTGGCCTTGGTGGTGGGGCGAGGGGCATCCTGCACAGCCGACACCTTTGATTCTGCTGGTTTGATACCCTCTGGGGTTATTCGAAAACCCAGAAATTCTACCTCCTCAGTGAAAAACACACACTTATCCTTTCTCAATCTGAGCCCCGCTTTCTCGAACACGGTTAGTACCCGGTCTAACCTCTTGGCCAATTCCTGTTCCCCTCCTGCCATTATCAAAATGTCGTCAAAGTAGGGGAAAGCACCTGGGAGCCCTTTCAACAATTTTTCCACAAGGGACTGAAAGATGCCTGGAGCCGAATTTACACCAAATTGGAGGTGCGCCACTTTAAAGGCTCCCTTATGGGTAACAATGGTTTAAGCAGCGGCTGCAGCTGGGGTCACCGTTAATTGCTGGTATTCCTGCGCTAGGTCTAGCTTGGCAAAACACCTCCCCCCCATGCAAAGTTGCTAAAACAGGTGACTTACTACTGGCACCGGGTACGCATTTGGGCGAATTGCCTTGTTAATCGTGCACTTGTAGTCAACACAGATTCTGACCTCCCCATTAGCCTTAAGCGCCGTAACAATGGGGGTTTCCCACTCGGCGGAGTCCACCAGCACCAAAATCCCCTGACCCACCAGTTTGTCCAGTTCAGTCTCAATTTTGTCCTTTATTGCGAAAGGCACTCTCCTTGGCTTCAGCCTGATGGGTCGGATGTCGGGATCCATTTCGAATGAGACTGGGGGCCCCTTGACCTTCCCTAGCCCCTTCTCAAAGACGGCAGGGTATGCGTTGCACACTTCCGTGATTGGGTCAGCCTGCACGGCGTGTATGCCTCCAATGAAAACCCCTAGGGGACCAAACCACTGCGTACCCAGGAGGCAGCAGGACCCTTCCTTTAAAACTACCAGGGGCAACTGCACGGAGCGCCTCTTGAATTGTACCTTGAACTTTCCCACCCCCAACACTGGGATACTCTTGCCCTGAACATCCCGCAAGTTAGTCTTTAGGGCCTTCAGTTTGGGGCGTGACTTGGGGGGAATGGGCAAAAATTCCCGTTGGGAGATGATGGAGTACGACGACCCCGAGTCAATCTCCAGTCTTACTGGGACCCCCTGTACCAGAACCTCAACAAAGAACCGGGGGTGCCGCAAGGGCATGTTGTGAACTGCCTGGCCGCAGTTGTCGGGAACCCGTCGAGACACGCAGTGCTCCTGGGGCTCGTCGTCATCAAAGATTCAGCTGACCCCGTCTGCTTTCCATTGGGGCCGTTCCGGCTGGCCCTTGCCGTCATCTTGACGCCGCCTGCAGACCTTTGCGATGTGCCTGCGCCACCGCAGTTGTGGCATTCCGCCTTCCGGAATGGGAATTGGCTCCGGTTGTGGGATGCCCCGCATCTGTTGCAGCTGCGGTCCCCTCTAGTACGGGCTCGAACCTCGGGCCTCCTCTGCACCCGCTGCACGTTTTCATCCTCGCTGAAGTTGGAGGTGGACGTGGTGGACTTGGAGGGCCCCTGCTCTCCATGGGCGGAACAGCTGTGGACTGGGACCGCCGGCGGGGGGCCCCCAACCGTGGCGGTCCTGGCCCGGCACACCCGTTCACCTTGTTGCACTGACTCGGCGGCTTGGGCGATGCGCAGGACATGCTCGAAGGAGATGCTCTCGTCCTTGGTGAGCAGCTTCTTCCTGGCCCCCTTGTCTCTTCAGATATTCGGGGAATCTGTGCCATGTGAGCCGGATGCTCGCTACTGCCACCTGTGGCCACTTAGCTCGCATCCTTATACAGCTTACTACAATGTGTCTCTGATTAGATACAAGTGGATACATTGACCGGATACATTCTGTTAAAGGGGACTTGCAGTTTCATTCAATACATAACAACTTTAAAGACTAATTGTTATATTTTAATGTTAGCTTTCGTGGATCAAGTCCATTTCATCCTACATGAGAGTGAGGCTTCATGGCATCAATTTATACACATCAGGTACAGAGTAATTGGTTAGCATAACAGATAAGTATACCAATCAATATAGCTTTATACAATTGGTAATGGCAGGTGATCTCTGATTGTTATTCAGATTAGTTGTAAATCCCCCCTTTTTTAAATTTAAATTGCAAATAGTGGGAAGAGTGGGGAGATACTATTTCAATTACAAATAGTGGGGAAAGTCAGAAGATACTGTTTCAATTGCAAATGTGGGAAGAGTGGGAAGAGACTATTTCAATTACAGATATTGGGAAGATACAAAATAAACACCTGGCATTGAACATTTGCTAATGAGTTTAACCTTCAGCATCTATTGGCAATTGTTTGAGTATATCCTTTGTTCTGTCACACAGCCTACTATGTTATGAATGAGAATTTGACTGAAAATGTTCTGTTATATATAACAACATATAACATACAGTAAACCCTCGCTTAACGATTACAATGCGTTCCATGGGATCGCTCTTAAAGCGAAATGCATTTTCCCATAGGAATGCATTAAAAACAAAATATTCCATTCCGGAACTTAGAAAAAAAGCCCAAAACCTTTTTTTTCTTTTCGAAATTCTTTATAAAGTGCACTTTATCTGCATACATTCTGTGCAGGGACATGGTAAATCAAGAAATAACATTTCAAACATCAATCTTCAACTTTTAAAACATCACACATCAAGAATAAAGTTTAAAAAGAGCCTTTCATTTCATTTCATTTATTAGACTTGTATGCCGCCCTACTCGGAGAACCCAACTCAGGGCTGCTCACAGAACTCACAAATATTAAATATCAAATATTACAATGCAACAAAAATACAATGAGATACAACATGGCAAGAAAAGAAAATACAATAAATACCATACAATAGATCAATACACATCATAGAAACATTACATTGCAAAAACAACCACCTGCAGCTGCAGTCCATTCCTCTTCCCAGCAGGAGGATGCTAGCCAGAGGTCCAGTGGTGATGTGGATTTTATCAGCTGCCACTCTCTGCTGCTGCAGTCAATTTCTCCTCCCAACAGGAGGATCCTGGTCGGGAGTCCAGCGGCAGCAGCAGCGTGGAGAGGCCTGGGAGTCAGCTGGGCAGCGATGTGCCATGGCTTTTCTTCTTCTCAGCCCCGAAAGGAGGGTTCAGCTGAGTGGTGGTGTCTGGCCGACCACAAGCACCTTGGCTCCTCTTCTCCCCAGCCCTGGAGGGAGGGGCCCAGGGATCAGCTGGGTGGCGGTGTCGAGCCACCCACAAGTGCCATGGCTTTTCTTCTCCACGGCCCTGAATGGAGGGCCCAGGGGGTCAGCTGGGTGGCGGTGTCCAGTCACCCACAAGCGCCTTGGCTCATCTTCTCCCCAGCCCTGAAGGGAGGGGCCTAGGGGTCATCTGGGCGCCGGTGTCCAGCCACCCTCAAGCACTGCAGCTTTTCTTCTCCCCGGCCCTGGAGAAAGGGGCCCAGGAGTCAGCTTTTACAGGGTACCTGTTCAAAACTCATTAATAAAGTGCTCTTTAAAAGCATACAAACACACACACACACACACACACACACACACACACACACACACACACACACACACAAAGTATAATGGTGATTAAAAGTCATGCAAAAATACTAGATATACAAATGCCCCTACAAAATTTCAAACTAAAAAATGCTCCAAGAACAAACAGAAAATGTCTGCCACACTCCATTTTAATACAGTAATCCCCCAAAACTCAATTTTAAAAAACCTCCAACCCCCCTTCAAATCCCAACAAATGTTTAATCTAATACTCCCTACGTTTGCACTGTTTAAGAAATCCAAAACTGTTCCAAAACTCCAGTAATGGAACTCCAAAAAATGCCTCAAAAAAACCTCCTCCTCCACACTCTGCTGACTCACAGACTCCCAGGCACAATGCAAGGAGAAGTTCCAATCGCTGTGCGATTTTTAGTCGCCACATGAGGGTGCTTTTTCCTAACAATTCCCAGTCATTGTTGGAATGGCTGGCCGCCATATGTTGGAATGGCTGGCTGGAAGGAAGACTCATGGAGGCAACCGTGCGGTGAAGTCCAGTCCCGACCAGAGTCGGGGGTACGTATTTATTACCCTGCGTTGGGGTTGTGACACATGCCTAGGGCACTTGTGCAGCCCCTATACAGAAGGCTTGCATATGTGGCATTTGCCGGTGGTCAGCTACAATGTCAGCTCTTGAACATTGCCCTGTGGTTAATGGACAGCCCGCAGTTAATTGCCTTGGGCTGGCGAAACCCATTGTTCCTGCCCTAATCTTGGGGTCTATGTGTATTGACTCCGGGTACCTAGCTTGTCCTTTGTCTGCCCTGGCTTGTTTGCTTTACTCTATTTGCCCCCAGCCTAGGTTATGATTCATCTCTAACTAGCCTACTTTATCTTCCCAATTTCCTTTCCTGCCGAGCCCGAGTGATTCCCGGATCTGTTGACACCGAGTGAACCCCTGGGGAGAGATTTAATTGCCAATTATTCCCACGGGCAACCCACAAGTCGCTAAGTGAAATAGTCCCTCTATGAGCTGCTTGTTGTGTGAGGGTTTACTGTACAACATATATAGCAGCATATAACAACCTGTGTATTAAATTTGATAATGTCTCAGTACCCCCTGACTAATGTTCAAATCTTTGTGATGGGTGTTGAACAAATGAATGTATTTTATTACTTCTGTGTGTCTCTCTGGATCCTGGTCCTGTAATTTCTTTGTTCCAGAATGACAACTTTCAAGTCTTCGATATTGTGCCCAGGTAGACTGAAATGGTATAAATGGGTTTCTCCATGTTGCCATTCCAGATGTCTGATTTATGTCCATTAATTCTTTTGCGCAAAGATTGTCCTGTTTACTCTATGTAGAGTCAAAAACAAGGGCCAAACGGTTCATATTCATGATAAAGCAGGAAAAATGGCATAAATCACACTGACAAAAACAAGTAAAACTGCCTTTCATGTTGTGTGTGGCATTGTTAGGTCCAGTAATACTGTTACCAGAGTGAATGTAGGCACATAGCTGACATCTGGGTTTGCAGCAAAGTTTAGTTCCCATCTCTGTCATACTTTTGTGTAGTCTGCTGTGCGTCAATAGTTGTTTGAGATTGGAGGGTGGTCTATAAGCAAGGAAAGGTCTGTCACCAAGGGCTTTGGAGAGTGAAGTGTTCTTGTTCAAGATGGGTTGGAGATCTTTCATTATGCATGTGAGGGGTTTAAGTTGAGGGCTGAAAGTGACAACCAGTGGTGTTTGATTGCTTTCTCTTTTGGCCTGTCTTGCAGTAGGTTTCTTCTGGGTATTTGTCCTGCCCGGTTGATTGTTCTTTAATGATTTTGGTATTGTAGTTTGAAAAATGCATTTTGTAGGTCCATGAGCTTGGCATCCTTGTCTTGTGGGTCTGAGCAGATGCGGTTGTATCTGAGGGCTTGGCTGGAGACACTGGATTTTGTTATGTGTTCTGGATGGAATCTGGAGGCATGCAGGTAGATGTATCTGTCCATGGTTTTGCAATATAGTGTGGTACTGAGATGTACATTTTGTAGTTTCACAGTAGTGTCTAGAACATTTACCTGTTGTGAAGACTGGTCCAAGCTGAGTTTAATATTTGGATGAAAATTATTGAAATCCTGGTGGAATTTCTCTTGGGTTTCTTTTCCACACGTCCAGATCAAAAATATGTCATCAATGTACTTCAAATAGATAATATGAAAGCGCGATGACAAAATGGCCGCCACGCTCTTTGCAGCCCCCCACCCCACCCGGACTCAGACATCTGGGTGAGTTAGGGGGCGTGGCCACGCCTCTATAAAAGGGGTGGCCACTAGGCAGCCGAGCTGCCATTTTAGAAATGCGACGGAGCGGAGAAGTTTTCTCTGCCGCGTTTCTTGCTTCTTCACCCCTCCTACCTTTGCCTTTGAACGGAGTTTGCTCCTCTTCATTACTGCGGTACTCAGGGCACAGGAACTGATCCCTGGCCAGGGATCCATTGGTAGCTTCTTCGGGAGCCATGGCTCCCAAGCGCAAGGCCCCGGCGATCAAGCCGCGGCCGAGGGGAAGGGCTTTCCCTACTCCTCCCTCTACTGGGGGGCAGCCATCAGGTCGGAGGACCCGGGTTGCACCCCCCCAGCTGGGCAGCGGGACGGCCTTGCCCACCGCTGCCAGCGGGGCTGACCAGGCTTCCACTGGTCAGCCTGGCACAGGCCTGCAGGCTGGGCTGGCACAGGCTGGCTCCTCGGGGATCCCTGCCCCTGGACTGCATTTTCCTAGCTCGGCACAGGGTGGCCCTCTTGGACTTGGTGGCGGTTTCCGCCCCACCATTCCTCTGGCCCCCCACGGGCCGGAGTTTTGGGCATGGCCCTACTCGGACCCTGGATCCCCAGGATCCCATCCAGCAATTGGCCACAGGGCCGTCCGGCCCATCCGGCCCACCTTATACTGGGGACTCGAAGAATGTCGATGCGCTTCTTGCATGTATTTTGGTGCTAGAGGCATCACTGGGCATTGCCCAACCACCTCCCAATGGGAGTTTAGCTGCTGCTTCTATTACGGCCCCTTCGTCGGTCCCGGCAGACACATCGGCAGTGGCTCTCCAGCGGGCCGCCAACAGGGTCGAGCTGCTTGAGGCCATCAGGCCAGGCCAGGCTGGCACCTCGCAGCTCCCCGCACGTTTGGAGTTGCCAGTCGGGAGCAGTCAGGTGTGGCCCCAGAGCTCGATGCCTGTCACGAGCTCCAACGCCTGACGTGGGCCGGAACCCCCAGTGGGGGTGGCTCACGGGGGTGCGACTAGTGAGTATCCGGTTCAATTTAGTGCACCGACACTGTCCAGTCACACTGGGGGGGTACAGTGGCCATGGCCACGCCAGGTTGCTGGGGGTGGGCAGTTGCTTCCACACTGCCCTGTTAATTCCTGGTTGCCAAATTGCCCCTCGGTTAGGGCAGGGGTGTCCGTCCCCGGGGGTATGCCAAGCGTCGCAGGGGCTATTCAGGGCCCGCTGCGCATACCCTTCATCCAACATGTGCCAACGGTGGCTCTGCCAACGGCTGGTTATTCCTTGCCCCTGGGTGATCATCTTTCACAGGCCACGAGGAATAAGATTTGGCGAGGGGAGTACGTTGATATTTTCTTCCTCCTGAATTGTGAGCCCACCAAGGAGGAGAGAGAGGGACAGGATGACCGGGACAAGGAATTGTCCCGCGGTCGTAAGCCACCGCATACCTGGGCCAATTTGTTGCCGGCATATCTCATTTATATGGCGGCATACCTGAGGGACCGGCCTGATTTGGCCATTCCGATGGTTCAATATCTCGACAATATTTATAGGGCGATGGTTGATTTTCCTGGCCCGTCGTGGTTGGCTTACTATGAGGAATTTAAGATGAGGGTGGCCCTACACCCTGAGATGAGGTGGGGTGAGCCCTGCCAGCAATTGTGGCTCTTGTATATGACTCCCACGCATCCGGCGCCTGGTGATAGGTACCATTGTGGCCATGCTGTGCAGTGGGCGGCTGTGACGCAGGTTCCCCGCCAGCCGGCGGGGCAGGGGGTTCCAGCCCGCCTGCTGTGTTGGAGCTTCTCAGCTAGCGGCATGTGCAACAAGCACCAGTGTCATTTCCAGCATGAGTGTCCCTCTTGCTCTGGCCCTCACGCCGCCTCCGTGTGCCCGTGGGCTGGTGGGTCACGAGGCAGAGGTAGGGGTGGGCAGGGGGTGGTCAGAGCTCCCTCTGATGGTGCTGGCCACGCAAAAGGCCCCCTCCCCAATTAATATCCCCATGCTAGGACGATGGCTTTCCACTTATCCTAGACGGGATGATGCGAGGTACCTGCTAGAAGGCTTTCAGTTTGACTTTCGTATACCATTTAGGGGTGTTCGGGGACCGCAGGATGCCCCGAACTTACTTTCTCTAAAGGGGAATGAGGAGGGAGCTGCACAAAGCATAACTAAGGAGTTGCAGGCTATGACAGTTGCGGGGCCCTTTACTGAACCACCATTCTCTAACTTGAAGGTTTCTCTTCTGGGGCTAGTCCCGAAAAAGACCCCAGGTGAATTTTGCTTAATCCACCATCTCTCTTACCCTGCGGGTTCCTCGGTCAATGATGCTATTCCTGATGACCTTTGCTCAGTCAGGTATACGTCATTTGATCAGGCCCTACAGATGGTACGTGCCGGGGCCCTCCTGGCAAAATGTGATATCAAATCAGCATTCCGATTACGGCCAGTGCACCCCAAGGACTTTGAACTGTTGGGTTTCCGTTTTCGGAGGAAATTCTATGTAGATAAGGCCATGCCTTTTGGCTGCTCTATTTCATGTTCGGCATTCGAACGATTTAGCACTTTCCTCCAATGGGCCTTTGTTCGCAGGTCAGGGTCCCAGTCTGTAGCCCATTACCTCGACAACTTTTTGTTCGGGGGTGAACGGGACTCGGACATGTGTACGTGTCTCCTTACTACATTTCAAGCCCTTATGCGGGAACTGGGTGTCCCCTTAGCGCCTGAAAAGACCGAGGGCCCAGCCACCAAGCTCACCTTTTTAGGCATCGAAATTGACACTGTCGTCCAGGCATCCAGGTTACCCATGGACAAGGTGGCTCGGATCTCTGCGGCGATTCGGGCACTGATTTCCAAACGTAAGGTGTCCCTTCGTGAGCTACAGGTACTTCACGGCCACCTCAACTTTGCCTGCAGGGTGGTGACACCGGGCAGAGCTTTTGCCAGGCGTCTGTGTGATGCCATGGCTGGCCTATAAAAATGCCACCACAGGGTCCGGCTCACCAGGGGTATACGGGCAGACCTATCGGTTTGGCTCACATTCCTCCAGGAATTTAACGGGGTCTCTTTTTGGAGATCGGACCTTATGGTCTGCCCTAAATTTCAAGTACAGTCGGATGCCTCCGACTCTCTGGGTTATGGGATTTATTTCGAGGGGTGGTGGGCATATGGCCGATGGCTTCACGCATGGCTGGGCACGGATCGTCTCCGCGATCTTACTTTCCTGGAATTTTTTTCCATTTTTGGGGCACTAATGCTATGGGGCGATAGGTGGTCCATTTTTGGTGTGACAATGCTGCAGTGGTGCACGTTGTTAACGCCCAGACGTCCAAATCCCCTAGGGTCATGGCATTGGTCTGTCAATTTGTCTTGAGAAGCCTACGCCTTAATGTGCTGTTCAAGGCCAGACATGTACCAGGCATTAATAATGATATTGCTGATGCTTTATCCCGCCTGCAGATCTCCCGGTTCCAAGCCTTGGCTCCAGAAGCAGAGGAATTCCCCTCGCCACTCCCGGCCGAGATTTGGACATTTGGTGAGGAGAGGTGAATCGGGCGATTGGCATGTCTTTGGCACCCCACACGCGTAAGGCGTACCAACATGTTTTCATACAATTTAGAACCTTTTGTGGGCAACTACGGTTACCCGAAGTGTGGCCAATACCTGTGGACCAGATTTTACAATACATGGTTTATCTTCACGGTCATGGGCTGGCCCCCCGTACTATAGCCTCTAGGCTTTCGGCACTGGCATTTATGGCCAAGGTGCGGGGCTTCACCGACTGCGTGAATGATTTCTGCATACATCATGTTTTGGAAGGGTGGACACCTTGCACGAGGCTGGCATAACTTCTGCTATGATAGGTATGAGGTGGCTCTTTTTCATGCAGCTATCACTGTAGCCTTCTTCGGAGCGCTCCACATCAGTGAGTTGGTACCACTGTCTAAGGCGGATGCGTCTTGTAGGGCACTGGAACTCGACGATGTCTATGTTACACATGAGTGGGCTCAGTTGAGGATACGGTCCTCAAAGGTTGATCAGCACGGCGTAGGCAGTGGAGTCAGACTGCTACGATGTTCCATTGAAGACATCTGTCCGGTTGGTGCCCTACATAAGTTTTGGGCAGTGCGTGGTACGCACCCTGGCCCGTTTTTCTGCCACCAGGATGGGTCTCCCCTTACTAAATTCCAGTTTTGGAAGGTGACCGGCATGGCACTTACCAGTGTGGGCCTCCCTGGGGCTCGTTACGGCACCCATTCCTTTAGGATAGGCGCCGCATCTACTGCGGCTGTGTTTGGGTACTCTGAGGCTGATATACGCAGGATGGGTAGGTGGGGATCCATGCGCTTTGCATTGTACGTACGCCCCCTCCATGCATGAATACCAGTTATGTCATTATTCCTTTTTCCCCTCTTTTACAGACCCTGTATGTCCCCGCACACTGGTGGCAGTATGGCTGGTGGGCCACAGTTACGTGCACTGGGCAGCGCAGTATGCTGCGGCGACAGAGTGGGGACCCCATCTCGGGCTACGTGCAACCGCACGTTTGCGATAGTACGGTAAGCGCGGTATGAAATGGCGGGAACTGTTGCCATTCCTGTTTTCCATCAGGGATGCTGGACCGCCTGATGTCCTCATCCTGCATCTCAGTGACAATGACCTTGCCCAGGTCACTGGCCTCTCTTTAAAGTTCACGATTTGCAGGGACCTAGCCTATTTGCATTACGTATGGCCGTCCACGCGGCTGCTATGGTCGGACATGGTGCCGCGACATACTTGCATGGGAGGCGTTGATCTCCGTGCCCTTGACCGCACTCACCGCTCGGTGAACAGGGCTGTTGCCCGGTTCCTGGCAGACAAGGGCTTGGGGACAGCCATCCGGCACCCTAGGATAGGCTTGCAGGATTATGATCTTTATGCAGGAGATGGGGTCCACTTGTCAGTCAGAGGTATGAACCTCTTTCCTGAGGATATGCAAGCAGGCCTGGTGACCGAGCTGACGGTCTGGGGGGGGGGGCGGTGAGTCATCATGGACGCCTCCCCGTGTGGCGGGTAGCACTGGTAAGGTAAAGATTTATGACCCATAGGTATCCAGCAGGTTCGCAATTGACTGGCCAACACATAGACAGGTACAGGGGAAATAGGTTTGGCCGGTCAAGGGCGAACCAGGCAAGGGGTGATGGCAGGAGCTTCACAGCCTGCATCACCTTGATATTTAACGGATACACGTCATAGGGTGGGGTCAGTAGATAGTTTATTGACTCCGGTCAACAATTTGTTTGTGTCAACAAACAAATTGATACAAATAGTTACATGTAGCCAATTGCCATTGGCATTTTGGGAGGAACCTTACCAGTGTTACTGCGGCCTGCTTGCCTTAAAGAATTACAATTGGATGATTACACCAATTGAAAGTTATAATTCGGACTAGGGCATTATTCAATAAAAGTGGCCCGATGCCTTTATCCATATACCGGTGTCTGAGTCTTTCTTTGGGGGGTGCGCCTGCAAAGATAAGTGTACTTGGTATCTGTCCATTACAATTGTGTGTGCTGTTGAATCTCCTTACTAACATAATTCTTAGGAACTGCCCAGAATACTGTACTTGTTAAAATGGATTCTGAGGGAACAGCTGTAGTTACCTGCAATACTTGTGCCATGTTTGTGTTCTTGCCAAAGCATATGGGCAACTACACTTGCAGCAAGTGCAAGCTGGTTGCACTACTAGAAGAGAAGGTCCAGCAGCTAGAGGCCCACATATCTAACCATCAACAAATTAAGGAGCTTGAGCTGTTCTTGGACAGAGCGGAGCAGACTATGCTGGACAAAGAAGAGACAGGGCACAGTTCTGAGGGAGAAGGCCCTTCACTAACTCAGGAGGGAGATGTTTGGAGGAATGTGACTCAAAGGAGGAGAAGAGTAGGGGATCACTCTGAGAGTCTGAAATTACAGAATAAATTTGAGGCTCTTTTCCTCATCACACCTGATGAGGAACACACAGAGGAACAACTGGTTCCACCTGATGATCTCTCCTTCATCACACTTGATGAGATCCAGGAAGATAAACAACAGGAACAAACTGAGGTTCTCTCCCTTAATATGGTTGATGAGGTGCATGTAGATGAACAGATTGCAGGAGAGAGGCTCCTTGTACTAGGCGATTCAATAATTAGAAATATTTTTTTTTATAGTCATATTTATATATGCCGCCCACTCAGGCAGAACCCGACTCAGGGCGGCATTACAACAAGTTCTAAAAACACATAAAAACACTTTAAAAGCCCCATATCCCACCCACTTTAAAAAACCCCATATCCCACCCACCCATCCCACCCACTATAAAAAGAAGAAGGGAGAGTTCTTAATTCTTTACGTAAGCCAGCAGGCGGGGACCGTGTTCCCATTCGGGCCCCACACCTGCCCTGCCAGCCAGGTCTTCAATCCTTTCCTGAAGGGCAGCAATTCTCTTTGAAGTCTTAGATCTGTTGGCAGGAGGTTCCAGAGAGTCGGTGCAGACACGGAGAAGGCCCTCCTTCGGGTGCTGGACAGATGTGCACCCCTAACTGATGGCACCATTAGAGAGCCCCTCCGGGGTGGATTTGTGATGCACATGATAACCGTATGGTGACTTGCCTGCCAGGTGCAAAAGTTGCAGACATCACAAGAAATCTAGACAGATTGTTAGAGAGAACCTGGAACGAGCCAGTTGTCATGGTACACGTTGGTACCAATGATGTTGGGAAGGCCAAGCGGTCTGTCCTGGAAGCCAAATTCAGGTTGTTAGGAAGAAGATTGAAGTCCCGGACTTCAAAGGTAGCATTTTCAGAAGTGCTGCCTGTCCCTTGCACAGGACCTACCAGGCAGGCAGAGCTCAAAAGCCTCAATGCGTGGATGAGGCGGCGGTGTCGAGAGGAGGGCTTCAGACTTGTCAGGAACTGGAGAACATTTTGGAACAAGCCAAATCTGTTCAGGAGGGATGGGTTGCATTTGAACCATGATGGGACCAGATTGCTGGCACTCAACATCAAAAAGGCTGCAGAGCAGCTTTTAAACTGATAACTGGGGGAAAGCCAACAGGAGCTGGGCAGCATCCGGTTTGGGAAAGTGTGTACTTGAGTAGTGAGGAGGATGCAAAAATTACTGAGCAGAGCAAGGAGCTAGTCACCAGCACTCTAGCAGAAGGATGCAAGAGGCAGTCTAACAATGTAACTGGACTCAAAAGACTGTATCAGGAAAGCATATATAAATGCTTGTATGCCAGAAGCCTCCAGAACAAAATAGGGGAGCTGGAATACTTAGCAATAGATAAGAATATTGATATTATTGGTATCACTGAAACCTGGTGGACGGATGATAACCAATGGGATACAGTTATCCCAGGCTACAAACTGTACAGGAAGGATAGGAAGGGGCAAACAGGAGGTGGTGTAGCCTTGTATGTCAAAGAAGTGATAAAATCGTATGAACTGGAATATCTAGGTGATTTGGAGTCACCATTAGAAGCTCTGTGGGTAAGAGTACCAGGCCACAAGGATGGTCTAACAGTAGGCATATACTATCGGCCTCCGACCCAAACTCTTGAGGGAGACTGGCAGTTGGAGAATGTTGTAAAGGAGGCATCCAAGAAGGGGAGCCTGGTTATAATAGGGGACTTCAATTACCCTCACATAGACTGGGTGAACTGTTGTTCAGCACATGATAAAGAGATAAAGTTCCTAGATATGCTAAATGATTGTTCCCTGGGACAGATGGTTGAAGACCCAACTAGAAGTACAAGAATCCTTGACTTGATCCTGAGTAATACTCAGGATCTGGTGCAAGATGTTAATGTGACTGATCCAATAGGGAACAGTGACCACAACTCAATTATGTTTTACTTGATTATAGACTGCAAGTCACTGATAAAATCTAACACAGAGACCTTAAATTTTCAAAAAGGAAATTTCCCAAAGATGAGGAAACTAGTAAAAAAGAAGCTGAAAGGGAAAATTGAGAGAGTCCAAACACTCCAAGAGGCTGTTTACAAAAACAATAACAGAGGCCCAATTGGAATGCATACCCAAAAGGAAAAAGGGCACTGCCAGGTCCAAGGGGACTCCGATGTGGCTTACAGGAGCTGTTCAGGAAGTGATCAAGAGCAAGAAAAGCTCATTTAGAAGATGGAAGGCTTGTCCGAATGAGGACAGCAGGCAGAAACATAAATTCTGGCAAAACAAATGCAAGGCAACAATCAGGAAAGCAAAGCAAGACTTTGAGGAGCGTATAGCTAAAAATACTCAGAGAAATAACAAAGACTTCTTTAAGTACATTAGAAGTAAGAACCCAACTAGGAAGGCCATTGGACCATTAGATGACAATGGAAGGCAAGGCGTTATTAAAGAGGAAACAGAGATTGCAGAGAGACTCAATGAATTCTTTGCTTCAGTATTCACTGAAGAAGACAGAGACCACATGCCCAAAACAGAGCCTATCTTCATAGGGAGGGAAACCGAAGAATTAAGCCAGATAGAAATAACCAGGGAGGAGGTCCTTGCATGTCTTCTTAAACTTTGAAAACTAAATGTTATATATCCAGGTGGGTTTCTCTTTTATACTTAGCTCAGTAGCAATATTCCAGTTCAGAATTAATTTTTATATATATATTGTATATATTTTCAGATATTGGAAAGTTAGCAAGTCAAGTTGTCTGATGAAGGGAAATTCTCCTGAAAGAGTCTGCATACCGGTTGACTTTCACAATGTATTGGACTTGTTGTATTGCTCTACTGGAAGATACTGAATATATTAACTACCAGAATAAAACATTATATTATATTACTACATATTCAAGCCTCAAACGGATTTCCTATCTTTGAACATTGCCACACCGTTTGGCCACTTCTGTGTACCTGTGCTTTTGCATTTCTTGGCTTTATGGCATTTGAGAATGGGCAGATCCTCCAATGGCACCTCTATTTTGATGTTTCAAACTGTTTACTCAGGGCTTTTACAAAGACTATAAAACAGTGGGGATTCCACAAGCATGAGACCTCTTCCCACAGCTGTTACTAATTACTTACATGGCCAGCGTTATCCTGGCTAATACAATTCTGAGATTGTTAAGAGTTCAAGCATTGTGGTGTAATGTACTTCTGTAGATATATATTTTTGTCCCCCTTTACACAATTATGTCAATTTGTAGCCCTGGAATATAAAATGTATAAAAATATAAAAATGTATAAATATATTTAGTCAATTAGGAGGCATGGGAGGGGAATGCTAGATTACGCACACCTGGTTTCCTATCAGCAGGATTTATAAGGGGAGTAATATTTTGAGACAGTAACATCCACAGCCCAAAATGAATAAACGAAAAGAGGTTTGGATGCAACATGAAAACAAGATACCCTTTGAAAACTAAATGTTATATATCCAGGTGGGTTTCTCTTTTATACTTAGCTCAGTAGCAATATTCCAGTTCAGAATTAATTTTTATATATATATTGTATATATTTTCAGATATTGGAAAGTTAGCAAGTCAAGTTGTCTGATGAAGGGAAATTCTCCTGAAAGAGTCTGCATACCGGTTGACTTTCACAATGTATTGGACTTGTTGTATTGCTCTACTGGAAGATACTGAATATATTAACTACCAGAATAAAACATTATATTATATTACTACATATTCAAGCCTCAAACGGATTTCCTATCTTTGAACATTGCCACACCGTTTGGCCACTTCTGTGTACCTGTGCTTTTGCATTTCTTGGCTTTATGGCATTTGAGAATGGGCAGATCCTCCAATGGCACCTCTATTTTGATGTTTCAAACTGTTTACTCAGGGCTTTTACAAAGACTATAAAACAGTGGGGATTCCACAAGCATGAGACCTCTTCCCACAGCTGTTACTAATTACTTACATGGCCAGCGTTATCCTGGCTAATACAATTCTGAGATTGTTAAGAGTTCAAGCATTGTGGTGTAATGTACTTCTGTAGATATATATTTTTGTCCCCCTTTACACAATTATGTCAATTTGTAGCCCTGGAATATAAAATGTATAAAAATATAAAAATGTATAAATATATTTAGTCAATTAGGAGGCATGGGAGGGGAATGCTAGATTACGCACACCTGGTTTCCTATCAGCAGGATTTATAAGGGGAGTAATATTTTGAGACAGTAACATCCACAGCCCAAAATGAATAAACGAAAAGAGGTTTGGATGCAACATGAAAACAAGATACCCTTTGAAAACTAAATGTTATATATCCAGGTGGGTTTCTCTTTTATACTTAGCTCAGTAGCAATATTCCAGTTCAGAATTAATTTTTATATATATATTGTATATATTTTCAGATATTGGAAAGTTAGCAAGTCAAGTTGTCTGATGAAGGGAAATTCTCCTGAAAGAGTCTGCATACCGGTTGACTTTCACAATGTATTGGACTTGTTGTATTGCTCTACTGGAAGATACTGAATATATTAACTACCAGAATAAAACATTATATTATATTACTACATATTCAAGCCTCAAACGGATTTCCTATCTTTGAACATTGCCACACCGTTTGGCCACTTCTGTGTACCTGTCTTCTTAAACTAAACACTAACAAATCACCAGGACCAGATGGCATCCATCCACAAGTTCTCAGGGAACTTAAAGGTGAAATTGCTGATCTCCTAGCCAAAATATATAATATTTCCCTCAAATCAGGCTTTGTGCCTGATGACTGGAAGGTAGCGAATGTAACACCAATTTTCAAAAAAGGATCCAGGGGTGATCCAGGAAATTACCGACCTGTCAGTTTGACATGTGTCCCAGGTAAAGTGATGGAAACCATCCTAAAAGATAGAATTAATAGGCACATAGAAGAGAAGGTGCTGCTAAAGGAGAGCCAACATGGCTTTTACAAGGGCAAATCATGCCTCACTAATCTGTTGGAATTTTTTGAGAGTGTCAACAAGCATGTGGATAAGGGGGATCCAGTTGACATTGTTTATCTGGACTTTCAGAAGGCTTTTGACAAGCTCCCACACCAAAGGCTCTTGAATAAACTTACCAGTCATGGAATAAAGGGACAGGTCTTGTCCTGGATCAGCAACTGGCTAAGGGACAGGAAACAGAGGGTAGCACTAAATGGACACTTCTCCAAGTGGAGGGAAGTAAAGGGTGGGGTCCCCCAAGGTTCAGTACTGGGACCCCTGCTTTTCAACCTCTTCATAAATGATCTAGAGGTAGGAGTAAAAAGCAATGTAGCCAAATGGATGACGACACTAAATTATACAGGGTAGTGAAAACTGTGAGAGATTGTGAGGAGCTCCAGAGGGATCTCTTGACACTGGGGGAGTGGGCAAAACAGTGGCAAATGAGCTTCAACATTAGTAAGTGCAGAGTGATGCATGTTGGGGCAAAAAAAACCAAATACATTTATAAACTGATGGGGTCTGAACTCTCTGCAACAAACCAGGAAAGGAACCTTGGTGTCCTGGTGGACAACTCAATGAAGGTGTCAACCAGTGTGCCTCAGCAGTGAAAAAAGCAAACTCAATGCTAGGGATCATTAGGAAGGGTATTTAATTTAATTTAATTTAATAGTCATATTTATATATGCCGTATAGAAAATAAGTCAGCAAGTGTCATTTTGCCTCTTTATAAATCTATGGTGAGGCCCCATCTGGAATACTGTGTACAGTACTGGTCGCCATACCTCCAGAAGGATATTATGGAGTTGGAGAAAGTGCAGAGGAGGGCAACCAGAATGATTAGGGGACAGGAACACCTTCCTTACCATCTGAGGCTGCAACGGTTGGGCCTTTTCACTCTTGAACGACGGCGTCTATGTGGTGACCTGATTGAAGTTTATAAAATCATGCACGGTGTGGACAAAGTAGATAAGGAAAAACTGTTTTCCCTATCGCACAACACTAGAACTAGGGGACACTCGATGAAACTTTTGGGTACTAGTTCTCAAACAAATAAGAGAAAGTACTTTTTCACGCAGAGGATTACTGGTCTACGGAACTCCCTGCCAGAAGAAGTGGTGACAGCTGTCAGTCTTGACAGCTTTAAGAAAGGATTAGACAAGTTCATAGAGGACAAGGGTATCAATGGCTATAATTATGGATACTTAAGGACAACCTCGGGGTTGGAGAGATAGGCAGGATATCTCTCAATGCCAATTCCAGGGAATCCTAAGAAGGTAAAGGCATCTCCTTGGGAATACCCTGAAGGAAATGGTGAGCCACTGTGTGAGACAGAATGCTGGACCGGATGGGCTGTGGCCTGTTCCAGCAAGGCTGTTCTTATGTTCTATGTTCTAACTTATTTATGCCTTACTTTTGAAAGCTTAACTTTTCTATTTATTATAATGCCCTATTGTAGGAATCGGGGCCACTGGGGTGGCCTTAAGGTCCCGGAGCAGACTGATCAAGTGACGACACGAGGCAAATGGAGCGAGATCAGATCAGTACTTTATTGGAAAAAGGCAACATCATTTATAGGGAAAAAAGCGCAACGGTGGCGAAAACGTCATCAGACGGGAAAATTACCTAACCCAAGTACCCGGGTTAATGGGGAACCTCTCAAAGGGAAGTTGATTAACTTGGACAAACACGGGGCAAGGGAGACCATTGTTTAGGGCTTAGGCAAGGGTAAATATGGCCGATATTTACACCGGGGATTACCTTGGCCAGGGGATGAGTGATTACTCTAATGGGTAACTGAGGTCTGCGAGATGCTTGCTCGGCAGAATCGTCGGTCAGGCTACAAGCGGCCGAATTAATCCCTATCATTAATTCACCCCCTTACGCCCTGACAAGGGCCAGAGGCCAGGAGTTTGCTCACTGGTTTAACCTCTGCCAGAGGCCACTGATGCCCAACCGGGCACGGGGAATCTTCATCTCCCCTTACTTTTTTATATTAAGAGCTGACTGGCGACTCTGTGCAGAAGCGGCATCAGCTGTTGATCGGGAATGACGTCACGGGGTTTCTTCTCGGGGCGGCACTTCGAGATCAGTGAGGGAATACATTGCGCAAAGCAGCATAACGCTATGCCTAGTATAGTCACCCCCACTACCACCTTGAGTACCGTCTGAAGCCACCCCCAGGGGATCCATGACCACATCCAGCTCCATAATGAACTCCACCAAGCCCCCCATGCGGAACCCTCAGTGATGCCCTGGACTATGGTGTGGAGATCAGTGAGCTGACTCTGTACTTTGCGGGAGTTGTCAGTAAGGTTGAAACAGCACATACCATGAAGGGATTCGCAACCCAGGTGGTGCAACAATAAGAGGTAGTCGATAGCCGCTCGATTATCGAGAATGGCATGGCGGAGTTCCGCCTGCTCTTGATTGAGGAGCGCTATCACTGTGGAGGTATGGTTGATGGCTTTTGCCAAGCCGCAAGCCAAGCGACCAATTCTCCGTGCGTTGCCGACGGCTAAGCCTGGCACGCCAACTATACTGACTGATAGTGAGACGTATTCGGCTGGACTTAGGACTCTAAAGCTGCTGTCACATGAGCTGTCTAGCTGGGTGGTGCGAGTGTGCCTGATGGGTGCAGGAACATTTGGAGCATGTGGAACATTTGAAACATTTGTGCTTGGGGTAACCATATCCCTAGTGGGGAGCAACAGTGTCAACCGGCTAAGGCAACATGTGGAATCTGATACATTTGCAGGAATATAGCTAAAGGTGTACTGATTACATGTGAAGAACCACCCTGAGGGTAGGGTGACATGGGCCGGCAACGAGCCAATTGTCTCTGGGTTTGCACAAGTCCAATTGCTGCTGCCGGTATCGAGGCAGCTGCGCTGGGTTCGGCCGCCTGTGGCGCAGCCGACTATTCGCGCACAAGTAGAGTTCGGGCTGGCTGCCAATCGCGGGGTGTGAAGAGTGGCTGCATCAGCCGGCAAAGTCATGGTGAGCCGCAATCCCCCCCAGCGAGCGTAGGCTGCAAAACTCGGAGGGAGGTGCGGTCCGAAAATCTTATTTAACAGCCAGTCACTATCCCTGGCGCGTGCGTCGAGAGTGTGGCACACTGGGATGAGACAGGTGCTGAGGATCGAGGCAAAACCAATGTCCTGCCTCAGGCAAAATTCGGACTGGTTGACGAGACCCGCCAACCTTGCCCACAAGTTGTACTGCATCCGTGCTGGAAGGTCTTCACCGGGCGGCAGGCCGTTGGCCTGAAGTGAAGCGGCCTGAGTGCCTCCCCCCAGAAGCAGGGCGAGGGCCAGGATGATGGTGAAGATCACGGAGTTGGCATTAATCTGGGCAAAGACTGCTGCAATGAAGTTCTCCGGTGTTGGCTCCTTCTCCTCGCGTTGGAGGGTGTCCTGAGCTTCTCGGCAAAGGGTCTTGACCATCCCCCAGGTGATCCTCTGCGCTTGGGTCCGCAGCCGCCGCTTCTCCTGGTGGGTCTCCTCGGTCAGAGTGAGGTCCTCCATCTCCGGGATCGGACTCGGGTCGGTCTGGGTCCACGCCATGAGGTTCCAAATGAGGCTTGACGCACCGAGCCGGAATCCAAACGACACCTGTAGGAGACATAATTGCAGCATACCCTCTCCCCCAGGTTATGAGCGGCACCGGGCCCCTCCAGGATAGGTCCGGTGGCACTCGGTACCGGACCATAGGTCGCGGGAGAGCTTCCGAATGGCGGAAGTGCTTCTCCTGCGGCGTACAGTCCGAAAAAACATTGAGGTGATTGTATGTGAACAATACCTTATTCAGACAAAACTGTGCTTGTCCCTGTGAATTGGGGAGGGCTGGTGGCTCCCCCCTTTCTGTTTGTTTGTCAATATAGGACTTTAGCGTCCGATTGACCCGTTCTACAATCGCCTGCCCTTGCGGATTGTAGGGGATGCCAAATGTATGCTTGATGTCCCAGGTGGCCATGAAGGCGGCCAACTGCCTAGAGCAGTAGGACGGGGCGTTGTCCGTTTTCACGTGCCGCGGCTTGCCCATTGCCGCAATGCAGGACAGGAGATGCTGCTCCACGTGGGAGGCAGTCTCCCCCTTCTGCGCCGTCGCCCAAACGAACTGGGAAAAAGTGTCTATGCAGACGTGCATGAACTGCCAACTGCCAAACTGCGGCACATGCGTGACGTCCATTTGCCACACCTGATTGGCCTCTGTCCCCCGTGGGTTGTCCCCCCGGCGCCCCTGCACAATGCTGGCAAGAGCGTACTATACCCTGGGCTTGAGAAAGTGGCAAATTGAACTGTCTGGCGAGTGCCTTGGCGTTTTGGTGGAAAAAGGCATGACTTTGAATTGGAGTAGTGAAAACTCCCAAAACTGAACATTGCTGAATTTCCTTTGCCGCCGCGTCCGCTCTGCTATTGCCCGCGGAAATCGGACCCGGCAGGTCTTGGTGACTTCGGATGTGGGCAATATAGAGCGGCTCCGTGCGGTTTCGCAAATGAAATTGAGCAGTGAGAAACAGGCTAAGCAGATTCTTGTCTATCGCGGGAGTGATGTATGCTCCCGGTAGACTGTGAAGCAAATTCCTAACATACAGACTGTCGGTTATGATATTTAAACGTTCCTTGGCGAAGGTGCGCAAAGCAAGGTTCACGGCTGCTAACTCCGCCCGCTGCGCGGACTTCTGTGGAAGAGTTAGCAGTGTGTGGCAAGCTTCGCCCTCCTGCCAGGTCAGGACACAATAGGTGCGTCCGCCATCAGAAAAAACTGTTCTGGCCCCCTGAAGTGGGACCAGCGAGAGCAATTCGAACAAGCTGACCGTTCCTGTTTGAAGCGAGACAAGTCTGGGGTCTTTAGGCAAGTGGTATGCCAGGCTTCCAGTGAATCCTTCCAAGGCTATCGGAAGCGAGTCACCGAGCTGCATCAACTGCTGAATTTGTTCCTTGGTGAACGGGACTACGATTTTGGCTAAATCGTGCCCAGAAATGTCCCTAGCTCTCAGCCTGCCGCGGTAGATCCCCGCGGAGACCAGTTCTTGGGGCGGAACAATGTTCCGAGATGAGGTGTTAGGCAAGTACACCCACTCCACAATTTTTGCTCCCTTCTCTGAGTCTACTCCTAGCGCCCCAGTGAACATGGATCCCGATCGCACGATGTACAGATTCAGGATTGGGGCATATGGCCCCTGGGCGATCCTATCTACCCATCTTTGGCTGAGAGCTTGGTTAACTTTCTCGAGCGCCAAGCGCGCGTCTTGAGAAATTTTTATCCGGTCTGCCGGCTGCTTACCTAGCATTAGCAGCGAGAAGAGCGGTTTCAGAAGATCCGTATCCAATCGAAAATACGGTCTGGCCCAATTAATATTCCCTAAAACCTGCTGTAATTCTACCAAGGTGACTGAGTCCTGTAAATTGATCTGAGGCAAAACTGGTGCTGCGAAAGAGCGGAGAAGCCGATGGCCCAAGTATGAGAAGGGCTCGGTTCTCTGCACTTTCTCCTGGGCAATGAGTAACCCTTTGTCCCCCAGGCTGGCCTGGAGGTCTGAAAACACTTCGCTGCCAAGTTTTGGCAACGCCACCAAAATATCATCCATAAAGTGACAAACTAAGGCTTGTGGGTAGAGGTTTCGAAACTTTGCCAGTGCGTCGTGAACGTAAATTTGGCACAAAGTGGGCGAATTGAGCATGCCCTGTGGCAAAAATTTCCACGTGTAACGCTGCGTAGGCTCACTGTGGTTCACGACCGGCACCGTAAAGGCAAACCTCTCCCGGTCCCTGGGGTCTAAGGGGATTGTATAAAAGCAATCCTTGAGATCTACGACTAGGATCTCCCACCTCTCGGGAATCATGTTCGGATTCGGGGTGCCGCATTGAAGCGGACCCATTGGCTGTATGCATTTATTGATCTCTCTGAGATTGTGGAGGAGTCGCCACTTCCCCGACTTCTTCTTAATAACAAAAATTGGCGAATTCCAAGGACTCGTGGACTGTTCTATGTGTCCTGCGTCTAGCTGTTCCTTAACTAGCTGCTTGAGAGCAACCAATTTCTCCCCCACCACCGGCCATTGTTCTACCCAGACCGGGGTATCGGTGAGCCATTTAAGTGGCAACGCCATTACCCGAAGGTAAGGGTAGCACCGTACTGCTGCAGAATGTCTCGCCCCCAAAGGTTGATGTGCACGTCAAGAATGTGCGGCCAAATTACCGCCGTGCCCTCAGCCCTTGGGATAGTGACTTCTACCCACTCTCGGCTCCTAAACGCTTCCTGAACACCGCCTACCCCCCACACATCGGAGACTGGCTCAGTGGCCCACTCCCTTTGCCACTGGCTTCTGCTTATCACGCTGACATCTGCTCCGGTATCTAACAGGCCTGAGAATGATCAATTATTCAGAAATACCTCAATGACCGGGCGCTGTTTCCACTCTATGTTGGTCTCCACTGTCGCTAAGACCTGGTATCCTTGCGCTGCCTCACTGGCGCTTGAGCGGTCCTCTGACCGGGACTCGAAGCTGTCACTGAGCCCTCCCTGGCTCTCTGCTGGCGAGCGACAAGGAACCATGATCAGTTGCGCTAAGGTGTCTCCTTTAGGGATGGTTTGGGGCAGGTGTGTCCAAAGCTGAACTTGGAGAACGCCTGAAAAATTTGAGTCAATGACTCCTGGAATTATAAAAATTCCGCGTGCACCAGCTACACTACGGGGCAAAACTAAACCTATAAAGCCTCTGGGCAGGGGTCCCATGTACTGGGAATCGACCAGATAGACTGTGCCTGGCAGGTCGCATGTAACGTCCGCCTGGCAAGTCAACTCTAGTCCCGTGCTGCCCTTGGGGCTGGCCTGCGCCCTCGCAATGTCTGGGATGGGGTTGGACTCTACTCTAGCTCTGGTGAGTTCTGGGTGAAGGACGCCTCTGTTTGGACTGGGGCCAGAGACATGCCCGTGCTCCGGTTTCCCGAATTCTGGCAATACCTGGCCCAATGATAGCCTTTCTTGCACTTCGGACAGAGGGTGTTCGGAGCCTTGGGACGGCCGGACTTTTGTCCGCCTCCCTTGGATCGGCACTCCCTAGCGAAGTGACCGATCTTGCCACAATTGTGGCATGCTCCTTTGCTCTTACCATTAGGTCTTTTCCCTCCTTGCACCGCTGCCGCTAGCAGACCCATCTTATAGGATTCTGTGCCAACGTCGGCGCAAGCTCTAATCATGTCCGATAGGGTCAAGTCAGGACGATTGCCTAGGGACTGCAAGATTCTACGGCAGTCCAAGTTGGCATTGTCCTTGGCTAACTTAATCATGAGCTCTTCCTGGGCTTGCTCATTATCAATCTGCCTGCTAATGGCTTCTTCCAGGCGATTGATGAGTCCATGTAGGGCTCCTGGGCTCCCTGCTGGATGGAGGTGTAATTTTTAGCCGCTTTGCCAGTGGCTGGGATCTTAAAGTACGCCCTAAAGGCTGCCTCGGCTGACATCTCGAGAGTGGCGAGAGGCAGGTTGATCTGAGCATTGATTGACTCGAAATTACCCGAGCCATACAGCTGCTCAGGAAGCACCGCGCCTCCCATCCTGGCAGCCCGAGTTTGAGCCTCTAGGCGGAACTTGCTGTCCCAGATCATGTACTGGCTAGGGGTCAGCAGCATCCTCATGACGGCTTTCCAATCATGGGGAATCCACATGGTGGTTTTGCACACTTGCTGAAGCGTGCCCCTAGTAAAACGACTTTGGATCCCTGTTTCTGCAATTGCCTTCCGCATAGCCATGAGCAGCTTATACGGGACTGGGGAATGAACAATCTGCTGTGCGCCCGTGAGCGCGTCCATTTCCATGCGGATTGGACATATCTGTCTGAGCTCAGCTAGCTCTTCTGCTGGCAATTCCCCCTTCCTAATCTCCTCTTCAATTGTGCGCTGAAGGGGACTCTTGGTAACTCGGGAAGCCGAAGCTGTCAGAGGAGCACCTGCGCTTCTCATGCCCTGCATTCCCTCGGTGACGTCTGCAGCTGTCACCGCGGGAAGGCTCCCTGCGCTACTCTGCTGGTACTTGAATGTCGGATAGAGTGCGGTGGGCGCAGTCGGCTCGACTGGCTGAACTGATGACTTATCTAACGGGGGTTCTTCCGCTTCTATCCGGACTGGTTCGATCTCAGCTAAGAGTTTCCTACACTTCCTCCATGTGCAAACTATCCCTCCTGGGGCCTTCGGGGGTTGCTGAATGCAGTCTCCTATCCGATCCCAGAGCTGTAGGGTTAACGTACCTGCTTCTGGGTAAAGCAGGCAGTGTTCCCTAAGGTACGCCAAAAGTCTCGCTAGTTCCCGGCTGTGAAAGCGTAACTTAAAGACCCTGGCCAGGATTCTAAACTCTTCCTCACGAGTTTTTTGGCTAGCGGACGGACTCTGTCCCTGAGAACAAGTCCCCATATTACCTGCGAGTAGTCCTCTGAAGTTTCCTCCTCGGGACGGGTTGACGCGTCTTGGGGCAAGGTAACTGGTTTTGGCGACGATCGTCTGGGTGGAGCTCGGAGCGTGGCCTCCTGCCACGGGCCCTCGGCGGCCTCTGCGCTGTCAGGGGCTCACAGCTGCCCTGAGCGGAACGCGTTTTTCCCTTTGGCGCAAGTCTCCCCGAAAGCCGGGAGCAAAGTGCAGGAATGCCTCTCTTGGAATGCCTCGCCGCTGGCCGTCCTTCTGACAGGCTGGCTGCCGGTCAGAGCGCCGCGCTGTCCTCCGGGCTGACGGGTCGCGGTTCAAGCGTAGAACCGGACCACGTGGATCGCTACTCGCGAGTAGACCTCTCCTGGGTCGCTTACTCACGAGTAAATCACGTCGGGGTCACCAGATGTAGGAATCGGGGCCACTGGGGTGGCCTTAAGGTCCCGGAGGAGACTGATCAAGTGACGACACGAGGCAAATGGAGCGAGATCAGATCAGTACTTTATTGGAAAAAGGCAACATCATTTATAGGGGGAAAAGCGCAACGGTGGCGAAACCGTCATCGGACGGGAAAATTACCTAACCCACGTACCCGGGTTAATGGGGAACCTCTCAAAGGGAAGTTGATTAACTTGGACAAACACGGGGCAAGGGAGACCATTGTTTAGGGCTTAGGCAAGGGTAAATATGGCCGATATTTACACCGGGGATTACCTTGGCCAGGGGATGAGTGATTACTCTAATGGGTAACTGAGGTCTGCGAGATGCTTGCTCGGCAAAATCGTCGGTCAGGCTACAAGCGGCCGAATTAATCCCTATCATTAATTCACCCCCCTTACGCCCTGACAAGGGCCAGAGGCCAGGAGTTTGCTCACTGGTTTAACCTCTGCCAGAGGCCACTGATGCCCAACCGGGCACGGGGAATCTTCACCCTATCTTTTCAATAATTACAACTCTCTAGAATGGAACAGTATTGCTCAGTAATCGTAGAAAATGTCACATTGGCTGGGAAACCAAACTAGAAAATAGGAGAGAGATAGGACTGTCCTGCTAGGGTAAAATATCCTCTGACTCGTGCTGTACTCTTACTGAGAACTTATACAGTAATGTTTTGCAATGATTTGTTGCAAGTAGGGATGATGGAGAATTTAGTTTCTATTTGTTTTGTATCTAGTTTTCAAACATTCACAAAGTTCTTCATATCTGGAAAACAAAGAACTGAAGAGTAAAAACTCAAGAAAAATCTCCCATGGGAGAAGCTGAAACTTCATCTATCATTTCCATAAAGTTGAGTGTTAAACTCTTTGAACTCTAGGTTCCAGTGTATGTACAGTGCCTATCTTTCTGTTGAATATGGAGTCTAGTCTCTCTTTTTCTCTAAAAAGCTCCTGTTCTTTAACTCAAATATGGAAGGAAAGCAAAACATAGTTCTCTTCATGCTGAGAAAAGATCTTCCTATTGAATTTGGTCAGGGCAGATGAATGAAAGTTTCATTTTAGTTTCTTGTTGAAGACTTTACACAAATTTGCAAATTACCATATTTGCCAGTGTTTAAGATACATCAGAGTACAAGATACACCCCATTATTACCAAAATAGCCCACTATGGGCCACTATATGGAATACAAGACACACTCCATTTTTTCAGTGTATTTTAAGGGGGAAGGTGTGTCTTATACACTAACAAGGAGGAGTGGAGGAGGAGGAGGAGAACTGTTATCCTGGTATTGTATGGTGGGCTTGTCAGAAGTTGTAACCTCCTGCTGAATTGCATCTGATCATGATTCCTGCATTTGCAACAAAATTGAACAAAATCAACCTTAGATTCTCTTTTAGCTCAAAAATTACATGATTCAATTGGCTTCTGCTTATAAATATTTCCTATTAAAAACCCCACAACTACAACAAAATGTTGGGCTTATTATGAAACCTGAAAAAAGAAAGTGAACAATTCACTGAAATCATTTGCAAGCCTGTTGTCTGTGCAGGAAAATAAGGGGATTGGACAAAATTTGCATCATCTTCCTGAGAGCAGGAATGAATTTAGATCCTACAATTATGGGCTTGATGTTCATTGGCAGAACAACCTGACATTTCAAGCTGAAGAGATGGTTGGGTTCTTATTATTGCCTTTCAAGCTTTGGAAGGAGCAGGGGTTAGGAAGGAGAAGGAAGTCAGCACAAAAACACCCTGTAGGCATAATGCTTTGCATTGTCATGCAGAAGACTTCAGTTTCGTTCCCCACCCCAATTCTTGTTTCTTGGATTTGGAGTCCAGTATGGTGAAGGGAAATGTGTTTAGCCCTGGGGGAGAAGGGAGTGCCTTACATCGATTAGCAATGAGTAACCACCTCAGACAGCTGATTAAGAAGTAATAAATGGGTGCCACAGCCTTAAAGGTGTGGTACAAACACAAGGGGACAAGGAACGTTTCTTGGGAAGGCGGCTAGTATGTACAAGCCTTGACTGAGAAGATAGATCACTGATGACACTGAATTCTCAAAAACACTAAGACGGAAAATAGCTTCATGAGCAGGTCACACAATCAGTGTAATAAAACTGAACTTGGACCAAATGCAGAGAAACTCTGGGTCAAAGTAGTAGCTAATTAATTCCATTGCATCGTTTTCAGGAGTTCTGAGAATGCTGTTTGAATTTGGAGCTATTAAGATGTGGATTGTTCACACACACACACACACATACACACACACACACACACCATCATAGACCTGTTTCAGATATTGCTGCGGTGGCTTAGTGGTTAAGATGTTGAGCTTGTGTCACGTCCGGCCCTTATAAGCAATAGTTGAGGCAACGATGAACAGAACAGCAACAGGCATTTATTAAACAGTCTTTCGGATAAAGCTTACAAGTTGCTCCAGACAACAAAGATGGCTATACGAATCCCATGAAATCAGTCCCTCTGGAATTTGCTGTAGAAGATTGGCAATGACTAAGCTACTCTAGTAGTGATAGCGTATGGAAGAGACCCAGGCTTAGCATGTACTGGCACCTGTGGAGAATGGGTAGTATAGACCTGGTCCGGCCCCACCCTTGTTTACCCATGAGGCTTATATCTCCTCGGCGGTAGCTCCTTGATACAAAGTAACAACCCGCCGGGCAAACATAACCAACCAATCATAACACGATATATATGTATTAACCAATGGGGAACAAGATCCAAAACTGTAGCCAATCACAGGGCTCTGATTAGCATAATGAGCACGCTTAGAGAGGGATATTTCGTGCCACTTTTAGCTCCTAATTTGGATAGTGGGAAACCGCCATTTTCTTCTTGCAAGGCACTGCCCACGCAACATGCAAATGTGCCTTAATACACAACAGCTTGATAACCAGAAGGGCAACAGATTAAGGCCCGAGTGCTGTGCAACAGAGCTCTTGTCATTTGTCCCAGCTCCTCCCAACATAGCAGTTTGAAAACAAGAAATTGCAAGTAGATAAATATGTACCACTTTGGCAGGAAAGGTAACAGTGTTCTGGGCATTTCAGCATTAGTCATGCCTGCCACATGACCACAGAAACATCTGCAGATGCAGACAGTGCTGGCTCTTTGGCTGTAAATGGAGATGAGCACTGCCCCCTGGAGTCAGATATGACTGGCTTTCGAGCAAGGGAGACCTTGACCTTTAACCTAATTTGACCCTTTGGCCTGGGGACTGCAGTGGCTCAAGTGGCTAAGACGCTGACTGGGAGGTGGAAGGTCAGCAGTTTGATTCCGGAGTACTGCAGGACAGAATGAGCTCGCGTCTTTGTCCCAGCTCCTGCCAACCTAGCAGTTCAAAAGCAAGAAATTGCTAGTAAATAATTAGGGACTACTTCGGTGGAAAGGTAACAGCGTTCCGTGTGCTCCAGTGCTGAGGGATTCCTGCCACATGACCACAGAACGTCTGCAGAAGCAGACAGTGCTGGCTCTTCGGCTTTGAAACAGAGATGAGCACTGAACCCTAGAGTTGGATGCGACTGGCTTTCGAACAAGGAAAACCTTTACCTTACTAAGAACACACATGTCCATGCTGAGAATATCTGGACCCAATGCCAGACCTGATGCCCCAAAGCCATACCAGTCTTCTTGATTGTTGTTGGATGGGCCGGCAAACATCCTGCAAAACAAGCCTACAGGTATGGATTACTTCTGGATGGAGAGCTTACCCATCTCTACTTGATGAAGAGAAGCAGGATCAAACAAAGGGAAATGCAGGTTGAACCAGCATTGCCTCTCCTCTGCTTGGAATGTTCTGCTGCTATTACTCCTCCCTGCACGTACAGTGGCAAGATACAACAAAATAATTACTCCACAGAACCCTTCCCAACCAATTCATCTGATTTCCAGGGATCTGTACTTTTTGGGAGAGCAAATTGCAGAATTTCCCCAATCACTATGGTCACTGACTGGAGTTATAGTCCAAAACGCACCTTTCCGAAACTCTGTCTCAGATAAGGTGGCTACACCTTCCACTTTTCCATAGGAAATGTTTTCTATCTGAAGTGCCACAAGAGGATATTTGCCATTTGAAGATGTCCTATAAAGAAGGCAAACAGAGGCCTTGAAGTTTCCTATCCACGTTGTCCCAAAACAGCAAGCAAATAAGTTACAGGATCACTGTCTTTCTCATTCAAGTGAGATGTATTACAATTTGGCTTAAATTACAAATAATTTTTCTAACTTTGCATCTGAGAGCAATTTTGCATTTATATGCAGTTTTACGCCAAATGGTGTCATTTTTTGTCCTCTGGAATTTTTGTTTTCGTAATTATTTTTGTTTGTGTTTTGTTTGTTGCAGTGGGTAAAACATGCCTTCCTGTTGGTGATGAAGTGGCCACCCTAATTGCAAAGGAAAAACTCAATAAGACACTCTTAAACCAGGGGTGCCCAAACTTTTTTGTGTTGGGGGCCTGTTTGCGCATGCACATCCAGAACCACTTCTGGGAATGGTTTTGGATGCCCTGCGCATGCGCAAAAATGTCCGTGCCACTCCTGGTCATGGCAAGGGTGCTTTTGTGCATGTCCAGGAGCATCCCCATCTAATCCAGGAGTGGCATGGACATGTTTACTCATGCATGAGGGCATCCAGAACCATTTCTGGTAGCGGTTCTGGATGTGCATGCGCATTGGCAGGTGCATTCCTTTCCACTTCTGGCAGTGGTGAGGGAGCCACGGGCCTGATGAATCGGCATCATAGGCCATATCTGACCCACAGGCCATAGTTTGGGCACCCCTGCTCTAAACTGACAGAAAGGAATTATGGTGTACAGGTTGCCCCCCTACCCACACCCCATGTCCATGGGGAATATGTTCTGAAACCTGCCACAGATACCTGAAACCACAGATAACAGTAAATTATATATTTTATATTGCAGACTATGGCCTCGAGTTGACAGCTTTGATAATGAAGAAACAGTGACCAGATGGTCAATACCATGTATTATATAGCAAAAAACCACCGTCTGAGGCTGGGAATGCATGATTAAATGACTGGTAAATTTATTAACATTTATAAAGTTTGAAATCTTCCAAAATGAAGCAGTCTGTGACTAGTTTCGAATTAATTCTTCTTCAGACAGGACTATTTGCTTAATTATCCAATTTCAAACATACAGAACATGGCTTAATATTTTATAATAAATAATCCTTGTAAGTTCAGCTTTTCAATATCTGTAAAGACAGGTTGCACTTATTAAAGGATAACTATTAAAGCAAAATATAAAAATAATATACAGCCATTAATCAACATGAATTCAAAGATACACCCACTTTATTTTAGCAAAACGTCCTAACCTCTTGTCAGAAATAAATTCTTGTTCAAGAATTTTTATTGTTCAGGATTTTATATTGAATATTTTTAGACTCACGGATAATTGGATCAGTTGATATTGGACCCATGTATATGATGGGTCACCTGTATATAAAGTTCTCCTCCTCTTAGGGCTTGCATGATCTTATCCATGTTAGATATATGGAACAGTGGAACTCGGAGTCAGTAGCTATAGTAGAGGGAAGCTAGAGGAGGATGAAAAGGGTAAAAACCATTTCAGAGTGAACCTTGCTATTATTGAATCACACATCCAACATAATGTGTTATCACCCTACAAAAGGTACAAGATTCAGCCACAAAGACTCCACTGTGCTTCTTAGGCATTGGCTGCATGCAAGTTTGTCCCACTCTGTAGTCCCCTGCTGGAATATTTGAGATTGCTATAAACACCATCAACTACACAGCATGCTTGTTAGACCATTCCAAATCCTCCCTAATGGGGACCACTCCATCCCAGATCAGTCTATGGTTGGAGTCTACTGTTTATTTGGAATGATTAAGGATTGTGCAACAGATGTTTTCTTGTTGTGCGATTTGGACGAACACGCCAATGTCAATTCCATTCCAAAGCAACCCTATCTAGATCACTCCTGGCTGTTAAAGTACCATAAAATGGCACCAAAGTTAAACGTTCAACAGTTAAGGATGCTCAAACCTACACCAGTCAATATAATATATCCTCTTGTTGGTATAACTCCACTTAAGATAAGAAGAGAAGCAGCAGCAGATGCTGAGAGAACTAAGCAAGAGAATGACCCTCGACATCCTCTGAATGGATATGTGCCTTAGGTCCACTGGCTCAGATCTAGGAAGAGCTTTATGGCAAGAACAAACATTCTTGAGGCTACACAAGAGCAAAATCAAATTAGAAGATTAAGGAAGGAGCTAACTAGACAAGGAATAACATTAAAGGAGGATATGGCTGAGGAACTCAATTTCTCTAGGTCACTTGGAGGACCCTGAATAGGCTGAGGGTTGGAGTGCCTAAATAAAAAAAACAACTTGCTCAAGTGGGGATTGCTGGTGGACAACAATGCACTGTGCGATTGGAGAGATGCAGAGCCCAGTTCATTTGCTGGTCTGCTGATTACTGCTGGAAACATGTACCGATGAAGATTTAAGGTTGCCAAACAACAAAGCCAAGAAAGTGGCTTTATTTTGACATTTCAAAGTCTGACCTGGACACAAAAGGGGAATTAAAAAGTTAAACACCATTGTGCCAGGCAATCAGGTTTCCCAGCCTCGTTCTTAGTTTCCCTGTGTGTTTTCCTTGATGTAAACCTTCTTCATGTTATCTAAGTTAAGGTATTATTGGGGAGTGGGTGCATAGAGAAAAGCTGGCTAGAATTCTTACCCTATCCTTTGCATTTTGTCTGTAAATAAGACTCTCTTCATTAAAAAAGTACAGTAAGAATGAATCCTGGTTGGAACTTGTCCAGTTCCTTGAGGTGAAAACATGGCAGGAAACATCATATGAAAGAACTGACAAATAATACTTGCCAGAGTATACTTCCCAGTTAGACCCCGTCATATTTTTAACAATGGAGCTGTTGATTCACCTGTAAACAGAGTCTGATTATACCTCACCAGGAGAAAGGAGGGGCAGGTGCTAGTTTTACACAGAGTGTTGTTAGTGGACAAGCTACCCAACAGCTTGATCCTTGGTACAATCCCTTTTATGTCACAGATGCCCTCCTATCCTTTAATTTGGACAGGGAACATTTGGACCTTCAGATGTTGTGTCCTCCAACTCCCATCTCACACACACACACACACACACACACACACACACACACACACACACACACACACACACACACACACACACACACACACACACACACACACACACACTGTCCAGTTGTAAGGGTTTGTGGGAGCTATAATCAAAGCCTCTGGATGGCCAAAGGCTCTCCATCCTTGGTGTAAAAAACACTGGATGGTGAAAGGCTCTGCATCCTTGGTGTAAGAACACAAGTCATAGTACTGGATGCTATTATTTACCATGCTTACAAGATTTCAGCCTCTGCGTACTTACTGTGCATCCCAGAAGAGCCAGCCTGCATGGCCATGGGCAAGCTGCACAGTCCTAGGATGTCCCCAGAAAAACAGAGAAATAAATTGCTGGAAACTGTTGCCATATTGATGATTCCATTTGCAAAACAAAAGCATGTGGGTCACATTGGCTTTATAAGACCAGCTTCTTTAAAACAGCCAGATTTCTTCAGGATGACTCTGACGTGTTCTGTTCTTTGTTCGTGTGGTGCCCTTTCACATCTGGAAACAAGGATTTGGGTCATAGAATTAAAAGCAGAAGCGCTGCTATATAACGGTTACAAAACCAAATCTTGGCATGCCAAAGCAAGAGGATGTTGTGGTATTTCCCCGAAAAGCCATTCTCACCTTGCTAAAAGATCACGACTCCCTTAATTACTGGAGAGCTGGAGTATCCAGGCATATTCCCGACAGTGATGTCAGACTCTCTCATCACACCTTGAGCACACAACACCCCACACTTTCTTCTTCTGGGAGTTTAGTTCTGTTTATTCAAACATCGAAAGCTGTCTTAGTCTGTGCCAGTTTTTTTAGTCTTTCTAACTCAGATTGTTAACAAAGATTGGCTGGGACTCCCGTTGGTTCAGGCAGGAATATTTTCCAGATTTAACTAGAAATGCCAAGTGTTCTACCTACCATCTTCTATAAAGTACTTGGACTACATCCAGTGGTGGGCTCCAAAAAATTTTACTACCACACTGTGGGTATGGTATGGTGGGCATGGACAGGGGGTAAGCCCTGCATTGCACCTGAATTAGAACTACTTTATTTCAAAACTTGGATGGGCGGGGCCAGCCAGAATTTCTGGTTCTGGTTCT
The DNA here is from genome assembly GCA_035047305.1 of Bradypodion pumilum. Taxonomy (NCBI): domain Eukaryota; kingdom Metazoa; phylum Chordata; class Lepidosauria; order Squamata; family Chamaeleonidae; genus Bradypodion; species Bradypodion pumilum. The sequence goes on along the minus strand of JAWDJD010000004.1, from coordinate 28,385,146 downwards.
GGCGAACTGGTGCGAACCTGCTGATGCCCACCACTGACTACATCTCCTAGAATGCTCCAGCCAGGGCGGCCACCAGCCATATTAGCTAGGAGATTTTCTGAAGTAATTTCCCCTCAAACTTTACTTCTACTTACAAAGCACCTACAGGGAGAATCCCAATGGAATTTGCTTCATGGTTCTAGCAGAACCATCTAGGCCCTAATCATTATGATTTGGGTTACTTGTCAATGTGACATGTTGGTCTATGGAAGGATTTGTATATTTCTGTAGCCAACTGAGGATTTTTCATGCTGAACCAAATCCAATGTGATCCATCACAGGATTGTTTTATGGGCTGCTCTGCTATGCTTTTCAAACATGTGATTGTCTGTTTCAAGTAACTTTGGCCCAAAAGATGGGTATGGGCTGGTCCAGATAAAAGAGCCGACCAATCACTTGAGCAGGGGATTGGACTCGACAGCCAAAAAGGCCCTTTCCAACTCCATGATTCTGTGATTGTAAGTAAGGCACAAGAGTGGCTGGATTCTGTCGTGATGGTTCATTGTCCACCAGCAAGCACAAAATCATACACAATAAAATTCTAAATAGAACAGCCAGTGTCATGGTTGCTGCAGGCAGAACATTTTGGGGATCACTTGTTCATAGAGTCATTATAAGACAGGGACAATGTGACAACATGTAAAAACAGCAACAGATTAAATACTAACATGTTACATCTCAAGTATTATTTCAAGCTCTGTTCCCTAGCTACCAATACTTTCTTCACCCCGGGTTGAACTCTTTGTTTTCAGTTAATCCTCACAGATGCCCAACTATATTCACATCATTTCAGCCAAAAAAGATTTGGGGATTCCTCTTGTACTACAGTAACATTCAGTTCCACGCTTAACATGGAACTTCTGGTATCACATCTGTAATAATTCTTCTTCTGTGTCTAGACCAAACATGAAGGCAACTCTTGGTTAGTTCATTCTGCAGTTCCCTTTGCCTGACCCAGTGTGAGAAAGATTAGCTGGCAACACAAGGTTGCCGTTACCAGAGTAAGCCTGATTGTGGTTCAAAAATACCACATCTTTGGGAGACTCTTTCTCTTTCTACTTCATCTGTAATAATAATAAATAAAGAGTGCTGTCAAGTCAATTCTGACTTATGACAATCCTTTCCAGCATTTTCTAGGTGGGCATCAGCAGGTTTGCACCAGTTCGCCAAAAACGGTAGCAGAAATTCTGGCTGGTCCCGCCCATCCAAGTTTTGAAATGAAGTAGTACTAATTCGGGTGCAATGCAAGGCTTTCCCCCTGGCCATGCCCACCATACCATGCCCACAGTGTGGTATTTTTTGCAGCCCACCAATGTACAGAACACATAGAAGTGGTTAACCATTAACCATTTGTCTGGGGATGTCCTGTAACTGCACAGACCCTTTTCCAAAGAAGCACAGTGGGGAATCAAACTCACTATTGGCTCCAGAGCCAGATAACCAAACCACTGAGCTATCCAGCCAGCTATCACATCTTTACTCACCTATTTATAAGAAAGATTTTATCTTCTACATTTTCCAGCATATTATATAATCATAAAATAGAATGTTCCCATAGACATTCTATAAATATGGATCTCCAATATTTACTGCAAAATGTCTCTTTCAGACTATTCCTTCTCCCCTCCCCTCCCCTTCTCTTACTAAATTGCCATTTGTAAACTTTACAAAATCATTCCTCTCCTTTTGTTCCTCTTTTCAGTTTGGCTTAAACTTTGTAACTCAACCAGAACTCCTTAAGCAAAGAACCCCCTCCCCTTTTGGCACATTCAGTGACACTAAACAATAGGAACCCAATTTCAGCTGAAAATTGGAGGAGATATGTATCTTAATGCTGTCAGTATTTCTAATGTAAGGTAAACAATTTGTGCCCCCATCAATAGTATAGGCACGAGTAGGGGATACACAAAGTGTCTTTATTGCAGTGAAGTCTTTCATTACAAAACATGAATAGTTGCATCTGATCATCTATATCTATAAAACAAAGGTGTGGTCTTGTATGTCCGCGATGGGCTCCCACACCCCTGGACGGATCCCACTGAAACTTGCCACATACCTACCTTGGCCTGCGGAGATGGCCACTGAGGTGTCCCGGACCTCATTTGTGGGTTTATGCCCAAAAATGGGTTGTGAAAGGGACACCCCACCGGCGGGACAAACCACCAGGAAAGGCAGCAGTGCGCACGTGTGACACAGCCTCCACAGGGGGCGGCCGTGAGCTCCACAGCTGTGGAGAAAATGAAGAGCTGGCAGGCCTGCTCTGGCGCCGCACAGGTCCTACAGGTCAAGGGCAAGGAAAGGCCTCAGGCGAACAGCCCCAGTGAGGCGGGAGGAGAAAGAGATGGAAGAGCCATTCCTGCCTTCACCGGGGGGGGACACACCCGATCAGCACAGCCAGGCCAGCGGCTTTAATTTTCCAATGGAGCCTCTGTGTGTGTGTGTGTGTGTGTGTGAGTGTGTGTGTGTGTGTGTGTGTGTGTGTGTGTGTGTGTGTGTATACGTGTGTACATGTGTGTGCACGCAGGCTGAGAGGGAAGGGGGCCCAGGGAGTGAGAGGTGTGTGTGTGCGTGCGTGCGTGCGTGGGTGCGTGCGTGCATGCATGTGGGGAAGGGTGGGAGGGAAGGGGACGCAGGGAGGGTGAGGTGTGTATGTGTCTGTGTGTCTGTGTGTTGGGGACGCTTCGGGGACCTCCCGATGGAGAGACCCGCACCCGTTCATGGTCCGCTGAACTGTGGCGTTTTCTTAACTCTTCGGAAATTGGGTCCATCTTAAGCCCTCCATTTATGGCCACTGTCATTCCTTCACAGGAAAAACCAACCTGGGCAATGTCGGGTAATCAGCTAGTATTTAATAAAGCTTGTTGTATGCTCCATGACGAAGTGGGTTCTCCCTGTTTGCTTTTTAAAAAGTAGAGTGCTTATAAAAATATAGGCCTAAATACAAGTACTAATCCCAAAGGCAGTAGACCTCTACATTCAACAACTAAATTGAAAGCTGTGCACATTATATGAAACTAAATTGAAATTAAAATTAATCACCTGTTTTTTAGTTGATGATGGGCATTTCAGTAATAAGTAATAACCAAAGTAATAATAATACTGTATACTAACTTGTTATCATAGTCAAATTGTGAAAAGTGCTTTACATATATCCAGTACAGTACTAACAAAACCAAAGCTAGAATAATACTAAGTAGCAATAAATAGTACATAACTTTCTTGAGTATATTACATTGTGTTAAAATGTGATAATATGTATGATAGAAAAATACTTCTGTAGGGGTGGGCAAACCACATCAGAACTTTTGCCAAGAAAACCCCATGGACAACAAAAAAGGACAAAGTAGATGGAACAGGATGTCAAGCCCTTCAGGCAGAAGACGGGGGTTGATCAGATAGCGTGAAGGCAAATGCAATGCTGCAAATAACAATATTTGATAGGAACATGGAATGTAAGATCTATGAATCAGGGCAAGCTGGAAGAGGTAAAAAATGAGATGGAAAGCATAAGCATTGACATCTTGGGAATCAGTGAACTAAAATGGACAGGGATGGGCGAATTCAGCTCTGGAGACCATCATATCTACTACTGTGGCCAAGAAAACCTTAGAAGAAATGGAGTGACCATAATAGTCAATAAAAGAGTGAGAAAAGCAGTAAGGGGTGTAATCTAAAAAATGACAGAATGATCTCAGTTTGGATCCAAGGCAAACCATTCAATATCACTGTAATCCAAGTCTACGCACAAACCACTAGTGCAGATGAGGCCACAATTGACCAGTTCTATGAGGAATTACAACACGTCATAGAACTGACACAAAAAATGATGTCCGTATTGTCATAGGAGATTGGAATGCCAAGGTAGGAAGTCAATAACTAAATGGGATAACATGCAAGTTTAGTCTTGGAACAAAAAATAAAGCAGGACAAAGGCTAATAGAGTTTTGCCAAGAGAACACATTAGTCATAGCAAACACCCTTTTTCAACAACACAAGAGGCAACTTTACACATGGACATCACCAGATGGCCAACACCGAAACCAGATTGATTACATAACCTGCAGTCAAAGAGGGAGAAGTTCCATACAGTCAGCAAAGACGAGACCTGGAGCAGACTGTGGCTCAGATCATAATCTACTGATTGCCAGATTCAATCTTAGATTAAAGAAAATAGGGAAAACTATTAGGACACACAGGTATGACCTAGACAACATCCCTAAGGAATACACAGTGGAGGTGTGGAACAGATTTAATGGTTTAGACTTGATAGACAGAGTACCAGAAGAATTATGGACAGAGGTGTGGGACATCATACAGGAGGCAGCAAGGAAAACCATACCAAAAGAAAATAAGTGTAAGAAAGCAAAGTGGCTGTCTGATGAGGCTCTTAAAATAGCAGAGGAAAGAAGGAACGCAAAAGGAAAAGGAGAAAGAGAAAAAGTCAATCAATTAAACACAGATTTTCAAAGGAAAGCAATGAGAGATAATGGAAACCTTCTTAAATGAACAATGCAAAAACTAGAGAAAAAACAGAAGGGGAAGGACTAGAGAACTTTTTTTAAAAAAATGGGGAAATCAAGGGAACGTTTAAAGCAAAAATGACCATGATAGAGGACAAAAATGGCAGGGATTTAGCTGATGCAGAAGAGATTAAGAAAAGATGGCAAGAGTACACAGAAGAACTCTACAAAAAGGACCTCAATACCCCTGACAATCACAGTGATGAGAGCTTTGAACTGGAGCCGGACATCATGGAGGGTGAAGTCAGGAGAGCCCTAAAAATTACTGCCAATAACAAAGCTAGTGGAGATGATGGTATTCCATTTGAATTATTCAAAGCCTTAAAATATGATGGAATTAAAGTATTGCATTCTATATACCAGCAGATTTGGAAAACACAACAATGGACACAGGATTGGAAAAGGTCAGTATACATTCCAATCCCAAAAAAGGGCAATGCCAAAGAATGTTCAAATTATCAAACAATTGTGCTCATTCCACATGCTAGCAAGTTCATGTTCAAGATAATACAGGAAAGGCTTCAGCAGCACATGGAGAGAGAATTGCCAAAAGTTCAGGCTGGGTTCAGAAGAGGCAGGGGAACTAGAGTCCAAATTGCCAACATACGTTGGATCATGGAGAAAACAAAGGAATACCAGAAACAAGTCTACTTCTGTTTCATTGACTACACAAAGGCCTTTGACTGTGTGGACTACAATAAAATGTGGCAAGTAATTAAAAAGATGGGAATACCAGAACACCTTATTTGCCTCATGAGAAATCTGTACATGAGTCAAGAAGCAACAATGAGGACAGAACACGGAATGACAGAGTGGTTTGGAATAGGAAAAGGAGTAAGACAAGGCTGCATTTTGTCACCCTGCTTATTCAACTTAATGTGCAATACAAGGCTGGACAAATCAAAAGTTGGAATTAAAACTGGGAGAGACATCATCAATTTGAGATATGCAGATGATACTACCCTAATGGCAGAAAGTGAAGAAGACCTAAAGAAGCTCTTGCTTAAGTTGAAAGAGGAGAGTGCAAAAGCTGGCTTGAGACTCAACATCAAGAAAACCAAGATAATGGCAACAGGCCCTATCACTCCCTGGAAAAGAGATGGGGAAGAAGTGAAGCAGTGACAGAATTTACATTCTTAGGATCCAAGATCACAGCAGATGGAGATTGCAGCCATGAAATAAAAAGGTGACTAATTCTTAGGAGGCAAGCTATGAGAGATTTGGGGAACATAGTTAAAAGTAGAGACATCACCTTGCAAACAAAAGTCCACATAGTCAAAGAAATGGTATTTCTGGTAGTAATGTATGGTTATGAGAGCTGGACCATAAGAAAAGCTGAGCGTAAAAGAATAGACAACTTTGAGAACGTGCTGCTGGAGGAGAATTTCGAGAGTACCATGGGCAGCAAAGAGAACAAATAGGTCGATCCTAAAAGAAATCAACCCTGAGTGCTCCTTGGAAGGTCAAATATTGAAGATTGAGTTAAATTACTTTGGACATCAAATGAGAAGAGAGAACTCACTTGAGAAAGCCTTGATGCTGGGAAAGGTAGAGGACAAAAGAAGAAGGGGGCAGCAGAGAATGAGATGGTTAGATGGCAATGTTGATGCAATGGGCACAAAGCTGAGCAGGTTGAGAGGATGGTGGAGGATAGGGGTGCTGGTGTGTGATCGTCCATGGGGTTGTGAAGGGCCGGAATCGATTGTGCATCTGAACAACAAAAAATTGAAACCAATTGGATTTCAATGTTTATATAAACTGGTAGATTCAATGGATTTTTTCTGCTTGGGACCAGCTGTTGCATAAAGACCGTTAACTTTCTTGAGAATTATGGCATGTTAACAGCAGAAGAACAGGCTGGATAGCCCAGTGGTTTAAGTATCTGGCTGCAGAGCTAGAGGCTGGAAGTTTGATTCCCCATCATGCCTCCCAGGAGAAGAGCCAGTCTTGTGTGGCCCTGGGCAAGTTGCACAGTCCCAGAGCACCTCTAGAAGAAGGGTATGGCAAACAATTTCTCAGTAGTCTCTACCTAGAAAACCCTGGGAAAGGTTACCATAAGACAGAATTGACTTGTCAACACACAATTATTATTAGGAGCCCTGGTGGTGTAGTAGTTAAAACTGCTGTACTGCAGCCAGAACGTTGTGACCAGGGCTCAAGGTTGACTCAGCCTTCCATCCTTTTGAGGTCAGTGAAATGAGTACCCAGCATGTTGGGGACAAAATGCTAATTACCTTGTGAATTGCACTAAGTGCTATGAGGTGGTATATAAGTGTAATTTCTATTGCTATTATTACTGGCATAAACAGGCAATGGCTGTTCATGTATAATTGCACAGAAAAAATAAATAAAGGCTAAACAAACCATAACATGAGCCTGTTGAGATTCCATGTGGGATGATATCATTTTATGTTAATCACTTGTTAGTTTAGTAGGATTTTACCTAAATATGCTAGCACTGCTTTTATTTTCTTTCTATAAGTTATGTCACTTAGTCTAAGTGAAGCCATTTTAAAAAGCACACTCCACCATTTTCCTAAGGCAATGGGAAATCACTTCTTGTTCTTTTCTCAAGGCCAAGGTCTGGGAAGAGACCCAAGAGGTGGACTTCTCTCACGAGAAAAGCTGAGATCACTGATAGCCAGCCATCTGCTAGCTTTGATCTAGCATGAAACTGTCACTTTGAGAAGTCAATTAGCACTTCTCCAGGACACTTTCCCATAGAGAAAGGTATAAAAACCATGCCTCTCTAAGGTACGGGATCTGACCTTGATCGGAACCTGAAATCCTGCAAGAGCCCTTATTGCTTGGGACCTCGATCCGTACCATCACGCATTGCTTTTTATTTCTTTCTTAGGGCAGTAATGTCTTAGTTTAGTTAGAATAAGTTTTCTTCATATTCTGCATATATTGGACTTTGCTACTTTTCCAATAAATTGACAAAATGGACTTTGTTCATCAAGTGTACTCTTATTTGCTCCCTGCCAACGGAGCAACTTGAGGAGGGGGAACTATAACAATTGGGCCTTTATTGAAGGGAAGGACTGTATCTTGGTTTTACCAACTTCAAGAGGACTGTTATCCAGAAGAATAAACTTTGTTCTGCACCCTGGGATCAGCAAGTTGCTGCTACAAAGGTAACAGAGTTACTCCCACACACCTTCAACATAGCCAAGGCCAGATGTTCCCCAGAAGCAAGATAAGGGTGATTTTCGTATGGGAAAGTGGTGTTTCCATCCCAGGGGACTTTGCAGCTCAATTTCCCCTGCGTAGTTAGTCCCGGATCGCCATTTCTCTATGAACCCATGAGCCAGACTATCTGGACAAAAATCTTTCTCTGCCAAGCAAAGAGAAAGCCACCCTTTCAGCCCGCTAGCCAGTCTGGGGTTCTGCCTATGCCGTGGCCCGCTGTACCTCTAATGGAGGGAAGTGAGGCCTGCCGACAGGTGGAACGCCGCAATAAGACCACTTTAAGAAGAACTAAGATGCATTTTATCCAGAACCTTTGGACTATTAACTCCTGTGCCCCTAGAATGGCTATGGGATGTCTGGCAGTTGTAGTCCAAAGTGAGTGATGTTTCTGGAATCTTATTACATTCAGTATTTAGATTCTAGCAGTAACCATGATGGACAATTAGCTCATATGAACCAGAGAAACAGCCCCCTTTGTGCCTGACCCAAAATGGGTAATTGTTTACCATGGAAGGCTCTTCTCTTATAGTGTTTTCACTTTTATGGTTAATGCTGTCAGCTATCCTGAATAGGATATAAAAACACCAAAATTACATATAAATAAATATTTTAAATTAATAATATTAAATAAACATAAAATGTTAAGCAAATGTAAAATATTTCTCACATGTGAAATTATTTGGATTTTACCTCCTATGACACATCTCCATGAATTTGCCTTCACGCTGGTTCTTTGACTTGTCTTTCAGCAACAATGAAAGCTGACATATAATTCTTCCTAAACACCTGTTCAAATAATTTGTTATAGGAAAGTACTTTAAGTGTCTCTCTTTTGTGTTCTAATTACAATTGTCTGTTTAATTCTGGTAACATCCTGACTAGAGTGAAACTTCACTATAATTTAATATAATCACATATCTCTGGGCAAATTCTTTAATGTGAAGCCAGATAAGTGTTATATGGGATTGTACTGGCCACATGCTCAAACTAGCTTTGCTCCTTAAACCTCCATGGGAATAAGCGTGTAATTTGTCTTTTAACTCCATTCAAAGGCTTTATTATGCTGTTGTGCTCCACATGTCCCTTTCAAGATTATATTTGCAATTAAATATGGCAGGCCCCATACAATGAGCATTTCATGCTATGGGATGAGGTCAAGCAGCCTGAAGTATAAGGCACAGTAATTTGTTGGAACTGGCATTAAGTTAAGGCGAACCCATTTGCAATGATGCCTCATTACACTGGATCTGGACAAGCTATTTAGTGAGGTTACTCCCCAGCTGATTGAGCTATAAGCCTTAACAAAAGAGTCACGGTCCAACCCAAGGACCATTCAGCAGTAAAGCAATGAGTAGGAAGTGTTTCAGTGAGTTGTACAGCTAGGGAAAGAACAATGCTGTCCAGGGTCGTAAAGACGGCGGAGGGGATAATCGGGCATACTCTTCCCACTCTAGATCAAATCTATGCCACCAGGTGTTATAAGAAAGCTGTAGAGATTGCGCAAGATGGTACGCACCCTGGAAATGACCTCTTTCAGCTTCTGCCTTCTAGAAGAAGGTATAGGGTCATAAAGACCAGGACCAGCCGCTTGAGAAATAGTTTCTACCCAAAAGCGGTTTTGGCTTTGAATGCAGTGCAATGCAGTCTATGAGGGAGCTTCTATTATAGTTTTTAGAGTTTTTAGAGTTTTAGAGTATGAGAGTTTTAGAGCTTTTTAGGGGTTAAATGTGTATGTGTAGGGTGGGAGTATGTTGATAATTTTGTATAGTTGTATTTTGTTTAGGTTTTGTTGGGTTGATAAGGGTTTTTTCTTCTTCTCCTCAATCTCGTTGTTCTTTGCAGCACAATGACAATAAAGATTTATCTATCTATCTATCTATCTATCTATCTATCTATCTATCTATCTATCTATCTATCTATCTATCTATCTATCTATCTATCTATCTATCTATCTATCTATCTATCTATCTATCTATCTATCTATCTATGGCTTTAATAGGTAGCACAAGAACAGTATCTTTACTTCTCTTGGATGCTACCAAACAAGGTGGCCTAAGCATCAACAAAACCTGTACATCCTAGATCTGTGGTGGTGAACCTATGGCATGCATGCTAGAAGTGGCACTCAGAGGCCTTTCAGCTGGCATGTGCACCGCTGAGGGGATGCACCACCCCAACTGACACTGCTTCCCCACCCAGCTCTCTCCCTCCACCAAAGGGGAGGTGAAAGGGGAGGCTGAAATCTTGCCTGGGAGGCTGCGGTTGGGTGAGGTGAACAGACACACCCACCCACCCTTCCTAGGACTCAGGTGCAAATGAAGCAGGGGTTGGGGGTGCAACCACGGGGGGGCAGGAGCACCCACAGTGGGGGAAAGCTAGCATGTTGGAAAGTTGGTATGCAGGTTATTGTTAGGGTTAGACTCAGTCTGTAAAGGCAGTAGGGGTTTATAGGCCTTGATATGTTCCCAAATACACAGGGATGAGTTTGCGGGGTCATCTATTCTGTCTAGTCAGGTTTGATATGGATTCCTGCATTGAGGCCACTTCCCACTCAATTATTCTATGAGTCTATGATCTGCAGTCCTCATTGATCTGGTAGAATTGATCCATCATTTTTCAGAGTTTGGTGTATGCGAACCAAGACACAGGACACAGCCTCGGGCTGGGTTAACTCAGGTTTATTGCATCGTGGACAGAGGGAACATGAGGTAATGGCGGATCGATAGCTCTTTATATACAGTAGTAATACATTTGAACGTGGTTCCACGGTAGCCCATTGGCTACTGTCTGCGTGACGTCATTGCGGGTCACGCCCTTCTTGTCCAGGTGTAGGTGATGGCGGGAAAACTTCCCGCGCTGTTGCCTTTTATGGGTTTGGACCAGGGAGCTTGGACGCTCGCTGCTGCCAGCTGGTGGTCATTAGCTCGCGTCCTCTTACAGGGTTCATATGATGCAGCTGAAGGTTACATTGTTGCTATAGGCAAGGTTACATTGGTTCAGATATATTGTGGAAGGTAAAACCATTAGAACACAACATCCCTCCCCCCTAGGACGAGACAACGTCTCGAGCCCACACTTAAACACACTCCCCCCCCTAGGAGACAAAGTCTCTCAGCCAAGATGGCTTATTTCGAACACGCTGGGGTCTCGATGCGGGCTGCCTTTCCCCGGGTTTGCTACCTTCTCTTTGTCCCCTGGTTTCCTGTCCTGTAATTGGAGAGGGAGACTCGTTAGTGACTCGCCGCGGCTCCGCGGCGTTGTTGGGAGGTGTGCTCTTTCTTAGGGAGGAACCGGGGGCACTGGGGGCTAACGAAAAACCCCTCTTCTCGCTTGGATGGGTGGGGGAACACTCCTGAAAACCCCCCCGGCTCGCAAAATCAAAATCAAAATTACAATCGGGGGCAGCGGTTGCGAACTCCTCTCCCCCTTCCCCGGCCTCTGATAGGACTGGTGTATCAAAAGGGTATGAGTCGGGGCCGCTGGTTCTGCCTTCCCCCCTTGCTTGGGACTGTTGTCCGCTGCTGTCTCCCCCTTGGGTTAAGCGGGTGGGGGAGAACCCTAACGCTGAATCCTGTTGCTGAGTCCCACTGACTGGCCTACTCACTCGGTGCCTCAGTTGGTCTGCGTGCCTCCTCCAGAGGAGGCCGGTGTTAGTCTCGACCCGGTACGACACTGGCCCCGTCTGTTCTACAACCGTCCCTGGTACCCAGGCTGGCCCTGCGCTGGAATAGTTCCTGCAGTGAACAGGGTCGCCGGCGGCGAAACCTTTCGAGACTGCCAACCCTATGTTTTTCCCTTTATCCTCGACTCTCGTCGGGTCTAGCCTGGACAGGATCGTGGTCAGTTTTCGCCGCATCAAGAGCTCTGCCGGCGAGTAGCCTGACGCTAAGGGGGTCACCCTATACGCTAAGAGGAACTGGCATACTTGGTGATTCAGGTCCCCCGGGCCCATGCGCCGCAGCGCCTCCTTAGTTGTACGCACCAGCCGTTCCACTTGGCCATTCGTGGCCGGGTGAAACGGCGCGGATGTGACATGCCGAATGGCGTTTGCCTCCATGAATGCCCCGAACTCAGCGGAGGTGAAACAACTAGCGTTATCGCTGACTAAAGTGTCGGGTAAACCGAACGTGGAAAAGACTCTCCTTAGCTGGCTAATTGTCGTGGCGGAGGACGTGCTCTTTACTGGGATAACCTCCAGCCACTTGGAGAACGCATCCACCACCAGGAGAAACATGGTTCCTCGGAATGGGCCAGCGAAATCTACGTGCACTCTGGACCATGGCCCCCTTGCTGTGTCCCATTCCCTATGCGGAAGACGGGCCGCCTCTGGTCGGGATCCCTGGCATGCCTCACAAGTGCCGACCATGTGCTCAATGTCCGCGTCCAGCTGTGGCCACCAGAAGTAACTCCGGGCCAGCGCCTTTGAACGAACTATGCCCGGGTGGCTGACGTGCAGCAGTTCGAGCACCCTCGGCCGCAGGGGCGTAGGGACCACCACCCGTTGGCCCCACAAAAGGCACCCCCTCTCTAGGGACAACTCTAGCTTTTTCCGAAAAAATGGGTCGAATTCTGTACTCGGGGACGATGCCGGCCACCCCTTCTGTACCCATGAACTAACTTTCTCCAGCGTCCTGTCCTTGCCTGTCGCCCTAGCAATGTCGGCTGGTACTATTGGGGGTGCGTCTAAGACCTCAATTAGCAGCACCTGGCGGTCTCTTTCTACTCTCGCCTTTTGGTCGTCCGACAAGGGCAAAGGAGATCTCGAAAGCGCATCAGCATGGCTGATCTCCTTTCCGGGCCGGTACTCCAACTCATGTTGGTATGCGTTGAGAAAAATAGCCCATCGCAGCATTCTCGGGGACAGGATCTGCGGCGTGGGCTTGCTTGCCGTGAAAATCCCTAACAGTGGCTTGTGATCAGTCACGATTTTGAACGGGCGGCCATACAAAAAATCGTGAAATTTTTTGGTTCCCGCTACTATTGCTAATGCCTCCCTGTCGGTTTGTGCGTAATTGCGCTCCGCTTGGGACAGGGACCTTGAATAAAACGCTACCGGGGCCTCCCTTCCGTCATCCAACACGTGGCAAAGCACCGCCCCCACCCCCACCGGGGATGCATCACAGACTAGGACCACTGGCCGTTTGGGGTCGAAGTGCGTCAGGATTGCCTCAGATGTTAGGAGTTGCTTTAGCTCTTTGAACGCCCTCTCGTGCTCGTCACCCCACATCCATGTCTCCTCCTTTTTAAGTAACCGATGGAGCGGTTCGGCCACGGACGCCTTCCGCGGGAGGAATGTATGGTAAAAATTGAGGAGCCCCAGGAAAGACTGTAGCTCGGTTTTGGATGTGGGGCGAGGGGCCTTTTTTATGGCTGCTACTTTGGATTTAGACGGCTTAATCCCCTCGGGCGTGATCCGGAACCCTAAAAACTCGACCTCAGTTTCGAAAAAAACACATTTGTCCTTCCTCAGTCTCAGCCCCGCTTTCTCGAACACGGTTAGTACTTTGTCCAATCTCTTTGCCAGTTCAGCCTCACTCCCCCCTGTTATCAACACGTCATCAAAATAGGGCAACACCCCCTCCAGTCCCTTCAGGAGGCGTTCCACAAGCGACTGAAAAAGGCCGGGTGCCGAGTTCACGCCGAACTGTAAACGCGACACCTGGAACGCCCCTTTATGTGTAACTATCGTTTGTGCCGCGGCCGAGGCGGGGGTCACAGGAAGTTGCTGATAGGCTTGTGCCAAATCGAGTTTAGCGAAACACTTTCCCCCATTCAGCCTGGCCAAAAGGTGGCTGATCACCGGCACCGGGTATGCATTAGGGCGGATCGCCTTGTTAATTGTACACTTATAATCAGCGCAAATGCGCACCTCCCCGTTAGCCTTTAGAGCCGTTACAATTGGAGTTTCCCACTCCGCGGAATCAACAGGAATAAGAATCCCCTGGCCCACCAGTTTGTCCAGTTCCGCCTCTATCTTGTCCTTGAGTGCGAACGGCACCCTGCGCGGTTTGAGTCTTATCGGGCGGACCTCCGGGTCTAGGTCGAAGGCTACAGGGGGTCCCTTGAACTTTCCGAGTCCTTTCTTAAAAACGGCGGGATGCGCATCGCAAACCGCTTGTATTGGGTCCACCCCCACTGTATGCACTCCCCCTATGAACAAACCTAAGGGCTGAAACCACTGTGTCCCTAGGAGGCTACAACTTCCCCCCTTAAGGACAACTAGGGGCAGTTCCGCAGAATGTCTCTTAAAATTGACCCGAAATTTCCCGACCCCCAACACCGGAATGCTGTTTCCCTGTACGTCTCGTAGCGTGGACCTCAACGTTTTAAGTTTGGGCCGCACGTGGGGGTCGATTTTCAAGAACTCTTTCTGGGGAATTATAGAATAGGAGGACCCCGAGTCAATTTCCATCCTAATAGGGGCCCCTTGTACTAATACCTCAACGAAGTAATGGGACTGTCCCGCGGACACGCTGAACACTGGGGCGTCGTCCTCGCTGTCGTCCGAGACGCGGCCCACGCCGTCCTGCTTCCTCGTGGTCTGGACGCCATCTTTGGGCCTCGCTGGACGGTCCGGTCTGGCCGAACGGTCTTGTGACTGCCTCCGGCCCTCCTTCCGTTTTCTGCATGCCTTGGCGATGTGCCCCCAACGGCCGCAGGTGTAACACTCGGCCTTCCTGAACGGGCATCTCGCGCGCTCATGGGCCGCTCCGCAACCCTCGCAGCGTCGACCACCCTTTCGGACCTTCTGGACCTCCTCGCCGTCGCTGCCTTCCGTAGACGACTTTGAGGCCCGTCGAGTTGCGTGCACCGACTGTCCGGACTTCCCGTGCACCGAATTTTCCGCCTTGCCAGCTCTAGGACGCCACTCACGCCACTGGTGCATCTCGTCCACTCCAGCATTCGTGGACTCTGCGGCTTCCGCGGCCTCTACGACCTCTGCCAGCGTGGGTGGCGGCTCCTTGTTCATCAAGCTGCGCTGCACCTCCTTGTCTTTCAGGCCACACAGCACTCCGTCCCTGAGGGCCATCTCTAGGATGTCGCCCCATTTACAGGGGGCGGCGGCTATCCTCATGGCGGCCACGAATGCCTCAACCGACTCGTCCGGCGCTTGGACTCGCCTCCAAAACGCGCTCCGAGCGGGAAACATTGCCCTCGAGGGACAGAAGCGCTCTCGCAGCAGCTTCATGATGTCGTCCGCCTTAAATTCGCTCACCTTCTTCGGAGCGATGATGCCCACCAGCGTCCGCTTGGTTTCCATCCCGAGCATTCTGGTGAGGATGGCCCTCTTCCTCTCCTCGTCGTCTCCTTTGACTTTGAGTTCCACCAGTGCCGCCTGGAAGTCCATCTCAAGCAGCTCCCAGTCTTGCGGTTTGGTGATGTTGAACCCGCTCTGTGCCCTGGCTGCTCCGTGGGGATCCATGATCCCACCTTCGTCGCCAATTTGGTGTATGCGAACCAAGACACAGGACACAGCCTCGGGCTGGGTTAACTCAGGTTTATTGCATCGTGGACAGAGGGAACATGAGGTAATGGCGGATCGATAGCTCTTTATATACAGTAGTAATACATTTGAACGTGGTTCCACGGTAGCCCATTGGCTACTGTCTGCGTGACGTCATTGCGGGTCACGCCCTTCTTGTCCAGGTGTAGGTGATGGCGGGAAAACTTCCCGCGCTGTTGCCTTTGATGGGTTTGGACCAGGGAGCTTGGACGCTCGCTGCTGCCAGCTGGTGGTCATTAGCTCGCGTCCTCTTACAGGGTTCATATGATGCAGCTGAAGGTTACATTGTTGCTATAGGCAAGGTTACATTGGTTCAGATATATTGTGGAAGGTAAAACCATTAGAACACAACACAGAGTCAATTCCAGGCTTCTGTAGAATGTTTGCTCAATTAATCCATTTGTACCTGATCAGAAATGAATAAAATTGTATCTTCCTTCTCCTTAACTGTGCCATTGTAATGTTGGCATATATAACATACAATCATAAGAAGCATTTTAAAAACCCAGCCCAAAAAACCACCCCGACCCCTTAAGACAGCTAAAACCATACAAAAATGCATTAAAAACAGTTAAGGTAAGACAATAGCAGTTTTATTTTAAGCTTCTTGATTTTCTTTAATTCTGAAAAGATATTATTTCAGAAACAAAATCTATAACTAGTATGATAAATCAGAATTTCATGTAGGTAATTAATGTCATTTCTGGACGTTTGAGGTTGTTTTGTGTTCAGCCTTCTGCCGCCCATCTATGGCTATGAGAGTATTAATGGCCCAGATGAACTCCACTTAGCTTAAATAATATATACATCCAGCTCTTATGAAATGCAAGTGTGCTTCCTGTTCCTTCTTTTGTGGAATTGTTGTGGTCTCCTCTTGGTCTGGTCATGCTCTTGGGTCAAAGGAGGAGGTCATTTCCTTTGCTGGAGATAGTTCTGCAAATGGGGATGTTCTTGATGAGAAACCAGGCCTTTACAATTATGAGAAAGAATCATCAGATGGACACACACTGCAACTAAGGTGAGGCAACCTGAACTTTGGTGCAGACCGCCAAAATTCAGAGGGCACAAAAATGTGCTTCTGGAAGGGTACAGATCTGTGAGGAAAACCAAGCATGTATAGCACCATACCTGTCAAGTGCGGCTCCGGACAATACGAGACCTGCGTAGAAGGCTTCTGCACAGAAGGGGATGCTCAGTAACTACTTTCCCTTGTGGTCAAACTACGGGATGGCGGTGTTTTGCAGTGGGAAAGTAGAGTTAGCAGCGATGAATTACAAGAAATCCTAGCCAATCCAGGATACTTGACAGGTATGATATACCACCTCCAAAGGGACTTCAGTGGCTTAGTGGTTAAGACATTGAACTTGATGACTGGAAGGTTAGCAGGTCAACAGTTCGAGACCTGAGTACTGCACAATAAAATGAGCTCCCATCTCTGTCCCAGCTCCTGCCAATTTAGCAGTTTGAAAGCATGAAATTGCAAGTAAATAAATAGGGAACACTTCATTGGGAAGGCAAACAGCATTCCGTGCACTCAGGTGTCTAGTCATGCCTGCCACACATCTACAAATACAGACAGCACTGACTCTTCTGCTATAAACAGAGATGAGCACTGAACCCTAGAGTTGGATATGACTTGCTTTCGAGCAAGGGCGACCTTTACCTTACCTTTATACCACCTCCAGGTGTTCCTCCCTGGATGGAAGAAAACACAAATACCAAACTAACTTAGTGCAGAACCATGAGCTAGGTGACATCTCTCTATATAAGCCAGTCCCAGGTAACACATGATTAACAAAAAGGACAGTGAAACTCCGGGTATTAAAGGAGATACGATAGTTATAAATGTACACACATCTTGGAGTGCTCTCTGTTGCTTGTGTTCATTCTGGCCTGAATGAGGCTGTCTCACCATTTGTATCTCTCTAAAAATCTGGCAAGTAGATGAAATAAGAATATGTAAGGCCATTTCCCAAGTATGGGGAAACAGCAATAATAATAATAATAATAATAATAATAATAATAATAATAATAATAATAATAATAATAATAATAATAATAATAATAATAATAATAATAATAATAATAATAATAATAATAATAATAATAATAATAATAATAATAATAATAATAATAATACTCCCATGTATTGTTTGTAATGCTCAATGGCTTTGGCTCACAAGTATAGGAGAGAATCATTAAGACGCTGAAGGATGCAGTACTGTATTTAGTTTTTCCCCTGCCTGCTGATTTTCCATGTTGTGAAGCCAGACCTGATAAGTAGTCTGGGGTCATGTTTGGGAAGGTTATGCTTGCAAAAAAATTGATCAGCAGGAGTGCTGACTTGGGCTTCTGGTAATTTAAGTCCAAGAACACCTGGAGCACCAAGGTTGGACATCACTGCTATAAGTAAACCAGTGGGTGAAGTGTGTGTGTAAACTGCATTTAAAGAGCTGAGAAATCAGAAGGCAAAATAAAAATGGAAACAGAAAATTTGGTTGGGATGATTTTAAAAAGGTGATCTTAGTAGGAGAGGAGGCAGTGCTGTGGTTCACATAGATGCACCATTGTTGTCTTGGGAGAGTCTAGGAAACATAGTTCCAAAAATATGTTTTTAAATGTAGAGGCTATTATAATATGATGATTTCTTTTTCTTCCATGTCTAGGACAGATGTGAAACTGCCAAAATGAAACCACTTTTTGGTTAGTTCATTCTGCATTTCCTTTTGCCTGACCCAGTGTGAGAAAGATTAGCTGGCGCAAGTTGGTCATTGCCCAGGGTACACCCGATTGTGGTTCAAAAATGCCACAATCTTTGAGGAGGCTCTTTCTAAATAGCTTACTAAAAAGTAATAATGGTTAGAAATGTTAAAATATAGGGGGAACTTTGTTTAGGACTAGATCAGGGATTCTCAACCTGCGCCCCATGGGCCGGATGTGGCCTGGAGCACCATTTCATGTAGCCTGCAGCACCATTTCATGTGGCCCCCTACTGCCTCCACCACACCAGGAAGTGCCATGTGGTGGAGGAAGGGCAAAATGGTCATCCGGCCCCTGAAGCTGTCTGAGGGAGTGTGACCTGGCCCCCAGCTTTAAAAGGTTGAGAACTCCTGGACTAGAGGATAAGAAAATAATGTCCCATGGCGGTGGGAGCACATTTGCTGACATATTATTAATGTTTTTTTTCCTCTTGTATTAAGTTTAAAATTACAGTAAAACCTCGCATAAAGAACGCCTCGCATAGAGACTAACTCGCTTAAAGAGCAGAGTTTTCTCTGAATAGTTGCCTCGCTTAACAACTAAAACCAACGAAAAACTCACTTATCAACTAAAATCGGGGTTCGTAATCCCCACCCCCCCACCCGCCAGAAGTCACAATTGGTCACTTACAATGGTGTTTCGCTTAAAGAACAAACTCGCTTATAGAGCAATCCCATGGAATGCATTATGATCTTTAAGCAAGGTACCACTGTATATATGAATGAGTGTGTTTTTTCTTTTATTCTGTTTCTTTTTTTAGAAATAAATATTTTCAAAAGGAAATTTTCCGAGCTCTCCAAGTTCCTGCCCTCATCAGTACATGACAGCAGAGTGTTTCTCACCTTCTCACTGACTCATACAGGTTTCTTGGAAACCTCCTTTCAAGTCACGATACTTCTTTTTGAAACAATCCTAACTGTAATCACATCTAAAACTTCCTTTTGTCTTCATTACTCATCATGTACCCCTGTCAGCTCATCAGTCTCCATTATCTGTTCGGCCCACTTGTCCACACTTGACCATGAAGAGCTCCATTTCCCCAAAAACCCTAGTTCTGTGATGGTTAACCTTGGCACTCCAGATGTTCTTGGACTTCAATTCCCAGAAAACCAAGCCCCTGTGAATCCACACGAATGGGTTTGCTGTGATCCAGCCCACGCCACCCTCGCTGCTCTCGGAAGCCTTTTACTTCCACCTCCGGGAGCAACGAGGGCAGCGTGGGCCAGATGAATTGCAGCAAACCCATTCATGTGGATTCACGGGGGCTTGGGCTTATGGGAATTGAAGTCCAAGAACATCTGGAGTGCTGAGGTTCACCATCACGGCCCTAGTTCAATCACTGAAGGACTCCAACTCGGATAAAATCTAGCCAGCAATTTTAGTAGGCAGTGATCATGTAAGTTGTAGCATAATGACCTCTGAAAGGCCACATGTTCTTCAATCCTCAGTTTAGTCAATGGGTATCCTGAACATGTCAAACAGACTTCCAATTCACTCCTTTCTCTATCATTCCATTTCCAGCAGCAAATGGAGGTCAAGGGATTTATGTAAAGTACAAATCATAGACTGAAGCTACTAATTAAGGGTGGCAACCCTGTGCATAGTTGCCTGGAAATACATCCCATTCATGGCACTGGGACTTACTGTATGTTTGAGTCAATGTGTAGGAATGCATTGCAGATAGGAATCTTTGCAGAGAAGAAGTTGAAAAGTCTTTGGTGTATTAATTAATAATGCAGCGTGGTCAGCTATCCTCTGATGATTTGAAGATAGCTGGGAATGCTTTTACACGTGACTGAGGTAAAGACTTTCAGGGGCATGGCAAGTTTGCCGAGAGTTAGAAAGCTCATAGAGGCTCTGGCCTTCTCTTGGGATCTGATATTGGACAGGTGATCTCTTGCCTTAAGCAGCATCTGTCTGTGTCTGTTCACATTTGACAGAGAATTGTAAGTAAAGCAAGAAAAATAATTTAGCAGGTTAGATATCTACAGAGTTCTCTCTCAGCAACAGGACATCAATCCCACTGGAAATACGGAGCACCCAGGAAAAAGTGGGGGAATAACCAAGGATGGAGGGCACATGAGACTGTATAGAATTATGAACATACAAGAGGATTGACCACCATTTATTCTCTGTGCCAAGGCAGGATAATCTACCCCTTTATTGTAACCCACTTGAAAATTACTTTTCAGATGACAATTCCCAGAATCCCACAGTCATAATGGCCATGCCTGTGGGGTGGGAGTATAGCCCATAAAAGGTTGGTATATCTCAATAGGTCAGAGCCAAGGCCAGGGGGTTGGAATCCCCACTGTGTCTCCTGGAACAGGGCCCACCCAGAGCCAACATAGCTGATGGGCTTCATAAATTCTGCTACTTGTGTGGCACCATAGAGTCACAAGAAGGCACTGATAAACCACTTCTGAGTAGTTTATAGTTAGAATACTCTGGGAGATTCACCATACTTCAGATGGTATGTGATAATTCATTAATTAGTCCATTTGGCATTCCCAGATTCCAATCTTGCCTAATAACAAGTCAAGTATATCTAATTTACTGTGTGCTTAGCACAACCATTTCCTTTCAAGAGTCTTTCTCTGCTGCACATGAATTTTATTCCTGGTTCTGTAGGAACGCATCTGTTAGCATCAGTCAACCTCACTTATATATGCCAGTCACAGAAAACTCTACCAATTGTCCTCAAAGCTGTCCTACACAGGCCATTAAAAATCCACTACTCTGACCACACTAAAAGTAACACATATAGTAAGAACAAAATAGCTGGCTAATGGTCAAAGCCAAAAATAAATTCTTTTCTTCAGCTGAAGTCACTGCAAAACATTTCTGCATTCATCAGCCTTTTCTTGACAAGTGGTCACAAGGAAATTTTGCATATTCTTCTGTTGATTCCTTTGGGTCAGCAAAGTCTTTGAAAGAATGTTCAAGTGCCCATGGAAAGCAACAGAAAAGCAAAACACCTGCTAGTGATTCAGCATGCAATTGTTTGGGAATTATATTTGTTTGGTGTTGTGTCTGTAAATAAATGTAATGCTTTACAACTTATGTGATTGTTGTTGGGATCAGGTGATCCTCCATTTTGTATTCCTCTCAGAACCAAACACTCGCGAGACTTGGGCTCCCTCCTATTTTACACGAGACTCACAAAAGTTCCATAGTCTCAGGTCACCTCACGATCACCCCACTTCTCTCCCAACCAATCCAGTTGTTTCCCGAATGTATCTTTCCCAATGTTGTATATAACGCGCTGCTGCACCATTATTCTCCATGTTCAGTTACCGCAATAAAGTTGTGCTTGGCCCCATTATGCTGGCTGCTGCGTATTGATTCATAAACATCAAATTGGCGACGAAGGTGGGATGGCATCCTAAAAGAATATCTTGGGTCTCTTTGACGTGGCCACTCCTGAAAAATGGAACTTGTACAAACAGTTTTGGCACGCAATGGCGGCCGAAAACTTTGTGGAGGATGATCTGAAGCGATCTTGCTTCCTGTCCCGATGCGGTCCTCAAACTAGCCATCCACGTGCTACTGAGGGACATAGATGAGGTCCCCCTCATAGACATTCTTGCAGCCTTGCAGAATCACTTCCAGCCCAAGATGTCCATTTTTCCGGCCTGGGTGGTGTTTCACAGGCGTGACCAATGCCCCAGGGAGTCTGTGGCTGATTATGCTGCCGTGCTGAGGCTGGCTGCTGCCCCGTGCCAATGGTCTAACATAGACGAAGCCCTTCGTGATTGCCTGCTGGCTGGCCTGAGACACTTACCTTTAGGTCAGTCTTGAGAGAGACATTGGCATCCGAGGCAGCACGGTCTGGCGTCAAATCGCTCAAGCAGCGGCCTGTTGCCTCCAGGGGTCCGGAGTCCACTGCGCAGGCCCATCGCTGCTCGTCATCATCCACCTCATCATCATCGTCCACATCACCGGCATCCACGTCCATGTCGGGATCCAGCGATGAAGATGGTGAGGTCCAGAAGGTCCACAAAAAGAAGATGGACAGGCACATCGTCAAGAAGGCCCAACGGAGATGCGATGGCTGTGGAGGAAGACACAACCGTCGAAAGTGCCCCTTTAAGAACGCCGACTGCCACCATTATGGAAAAAGAGGTCACATCGCCAAGGTGTGCCGGCAGCAATGGAGGCAGGTTCCAGCGTCGGACGAGCGACCGAGGTGGAAGGGAGCGTCCATTTCAAAGATTTCCTTGACGGAGCTGCTCCTCAGCCACGTCTCCAATGTCTCCAACTGATTCTTCACTGAGTTGCAGTTACAGGGCATGCCAGTCAAGATGGAAGTGGATTTGGGTATGTCCTACTCTATTTTGCCCCAGAAAGAGTTCCTGAGGATTCCCCCCACCTCACGCCCTAAACTGTGGATGCTGGATACATCCCTTCAAGACATTCAGGGTTGCCAAATTCCAGTCCTGGGGGTGGGGGATTTTTCAGTAAAGTTCAAGAACATATCCGCTAAGTTGCCCCTTGTAGTGGTGAAACAAGGCACTAACTGTTTACTGGGGGTGCAGTGGTTTGAACCACTGGGCATTAGACTGTCCGGTATCAGTGCTGTCAGCTCTGACCCATTGCAGGACATTTGTAATGCGCACCCGGAGGTCTCCAAAAAAAGGGACTTGGAACTTATGTGGGCCCCCCGGTTTCTTTTGACCTCGACCTGGCTGTGTGGCCTATTTGCCTCAAGCCTCGCCGTGTTCCTTTTGCTTTAAAAGATAAGATCGAGGCTGAACTTGATAAGCTTGTGGGTCAGGGGATACTGGTGCTAGTTGATTCTGCAGAATGGGAAACACCCATAGTAACTGCCATTAAGTCTAACGGGGAGGTCAGGATTTGTGCACATTACAAATGCACAATCAACAAAGCAATCATACCTAATGCTTACCCAGTGCCTGTGGTAAGCCATTTGCTCGCTATGTTACATGGGGGGGGATGCTTTGCTAAATTGGATTTAGCTCAGGCCTATCAGCAGCTATCAGTTACACCTGCTGCTGCTGTCGCTCAAACTATAGTTACACATAAGGGAGCCTTTAAAGTAACCCGTCTGCAATTTGGGGTTAATGCAGCCCCCGGTATTTTTCAATCACTAGTCGAACATCTTTTGAAGGGTCTCCCTGGGGTTCTCCCCTATTTCGACGATGTATTAATTACTACAGGAGATGAATTCGAACTCACAGAATGATTAGACCGGGTTTTACGGAGTTTTGAAAAGACTGGGCTATGTCTCAGAAAAGACAAATGTGTTTTCTATGCAAGGGAGGTAGAATTCCTGGGGTTTAGGATAACTCCTGAGGGGGTCAAACCCTCCAATTCTAAGGTTGCTGCTGTATGCAATGCCCCCCGACCAACTGCAAAGTCCGAGTTGCAGTCTTTCCTGGGCATGCTTAATTTTTATCACTCCTTCCTGCCCAGGAAGGCATCTGTAGTCGAACTGCTTCATCGATTACTCAAAAAAAGACACAGTTTGGCGTTGGGGACAAAGATATAGAGGTTGGTGAGTTGATAAACATTTTTGTTTGCTTTGGTACTGGGGGTGGGGGCAGTTAGCCCCAACTGCTGATACCAAATCCTGAGATCCTTTATATGGATGTAGATCAAAGGGAAATTGATTCAGGGAAAGTTTCATATTCTTTTTCTAAAGGCAAAGAAACTGTTCATGAAAAAGTTAACTTCTCTAAATAGCTTGGGATAATATCCAGTGCACAAATTTTTTCTTATGCAAAAAGAAAAGGAGAAACTGCTTTACCAGAATTTGGAAACTTGTTTTTTAGAAGAATGACTGACTATTAATAACTAAATAGTGGTAGTATGGGCCCCACCATAAATCAGGGGTGATTTGACAGCATGTAACAACAAAGTCATAGGATGATGTAATGGATCTCATAACTGGCATTCTTCTTAAAAATAGCATTCTAGGCTCCGGCATTAATTAAGCATGGATTTTCCATGTTGTGGTCAGGAGGAAGAATGTACCTATTTCCTCACCATACATAAGACAGGGCAGAAGTTAGTTTGTAAAGCTATTGAGGGCAGAAGGCTCTATGTGGCTCAGTGAAGTGCATGCAAAATCTGCATTCATTTAGTAGAAAGGTTGATGGCAGTTTGCTCTGCTTGATTTAGCGGGTATTTCTCCCATCCTATGTCAAGAGCTCACACCATTCAGATGGGTCTTTTTCAGGGGGCATCTGTGAGATAGCAGCTGCATAAAATTCTGATTCTGCCAGTCCTGTTGCATGCCTCTAAACTGGGTTGCAGTATATTGGTCTGAACCAAACTGGTCCTCTCCCCTGGAAGAGACCCAATAAAACTGTGAGATTTAATAACTGATAGCACACAATTTACCAATTGATTCAGGGGGCTTACCCTAACTGAGACTGCCAACTGTATTTAAGCAATGGTGCTTCAGGAGCAAGTTTAGCTGAGGACAACTGAACAGATAGAAATTTCTGCTACAGAGTCCCCAAAAATTTCCAAAGCAAATTGACTTAAAAACAAAGCAACAAACCTCTTGGAGAAAGAACCGTGTTTTCCCCAGCATCTTAACAAGAGGCTCATTCAGCATGATTTTCACTACAACATGAGTGGTACATGCTGATATCTGAGCAGTATCCACTGTATGAAGCAAAACTCTCCAGTTTAAAAACTTACAGTATCTGAACATTCTAGGGCCATGATGGGGAACCTTGGCACTCCAGATGTTCTTGGACTTCAATTCCCAGAAGACCACACGAAGGGGTTTACTGCGATTCATCCAGCCCACGCCACCTTCGTCACTCTTGGAAGCGGAAGTAAAACATGCTCCACTTCACAGGGGCTTGGGCTTCTGGGAATTGAAGTCCAAGAACATCTGGAGTGCCAAGGTTTGCCATTACGGTTCTAGGGGAAAAGGTATATAAGCATAAGTGAGACTGTGTATGTCAATTGAACTACACATGCAAAAAAATGGCTAGAAACTCATAAAAAGAATGTCTTTACTAATTCACATGCTAACCACCTATCTCACACTTTGTTTTGCTTCCCCACCTCCCATTCCTTTGTCAAACATCACTATTTAATTATATTCACTTTATGGTTTCCAGCCATCCCAATGTTTACCTATTATTCAGTGGTGAAGGGGCAAGAAGGCATGCAGCAGTGTTCCACTGATGTCAATTGTATATTTATTGCAGCTCTTCAGAAAGGAATCTGGTGTTAGCATCTTGGCAGAGCACCAATCTAAAACCGCAGGAAGCTACACTGCCTGGTCAGAAGGGGGAGTCCTAAAAGCCCCATAAAAGCCCCTGTTGTGGTCTTCCAACTGATTATAGGGCTTGACATTTGTATCATACTGTACTACAGTGTGTTCACAACTTTGCATTTAGAAAACATGGAATGGAAGATATGAGTCATACACTCCTGCAACAAAGGCTCATAGAAACATGGAATAACTGAGTTGGAAGGGGCCTATGAGGCCATTGAGCCGAACCTCCTGTACAATGCAGGAATCCAAATCAAAACACATCTGACATATGATTGTCCAATTTTCTCTAAAATGCCTTCAGCATTGGAGCACTCACCACTTCCGGAGGTAATTGGTTCAAATTGTCGTACTGTCTAACAGTTAAGATGTTTTTCCTGATATTCAACCTATGTCAGATTTCCTGTACTTTGAGCCCATTATTCCTGCACAACACACTGAGATGATTGATAACAGATTCTGCCCTTTATCTTTATGAATATCTTTCAAATATTTAAAAAGCGCTTTCATATCTTCCCTCATTCTCATTGTCTCAAGGCTAAACATGACCAGTTCCTGCACCACTTTTCCAACAATTTAACTGCACAGTTAAGGAGAAAGTAGATATAATTTTATTCAGGACTGATCAGGTACAAAAAGATTGATTGAGCAAACATTCTACAAAAGCCTGGAATTGACTTTGAAAAAGATAATATTTATATAAAATTATAATTCCAGTTATTATTCAAAGGGTGGGCAGAAGAAAGCAAATATGCACAATTAATTGGGTTAGATTAAAGCTTCTACTTTTTTTTCTGCTGTATCCGATTCCAAATGTTGGCGATCATCATGGCAATCAACCATAAAGACTGTCCTGAGAATATAATGCAGTGACCTTTCATCTGCCTTCTGCATCGCAGCATGACACTCATATCACTGATCCAGTTCTGCAAGTCACTTTCTGGTCCCAAGCCCTTTTAAAGATTAAAGCACAACCTGTTAATTGTCAAATTGAACTGTCTGAAAGTCTTTGTTCACAGGCACTGTGATATATGACCATCAATAAGAAAATCTGTTAGCGGTTGCTAAAATGTATCTATTTACCCTACCTAATTTACAACCCAGTAAAGCAGGGGTGCTCAAACCTTTCAGGCCATGGGCCGATCACATGGTTCCAGGGTTCCCAAACTATGGCCTGGGGGCCGGATCCAGCCCCCGGGCCATAGTCTGGGCACCCCTGCACTAAAGTAACACAAGGTAGTATACAAGAAGTTGTAGGAGTGATAATTCAAACATGTAACATTTCCCAGCTCTATTTCAGCTGTTGCCCTGAAACAGGGCTACCCATGCTTTGCTTGATCTCCTCATTCTTTCTAATCATAAAAACTTAGCTATGCCTGGTTGTTCTTCAACCTGTTCCCAAGGCCTTTTCTGACTGATCCAGACACCTACATATGTCTTGCCTGCCAGCAGGTGTATTAAAAAGGAGTGTCCCATAGTCCAGGCCTCTTCTTTAATGCAGCACAAAACTTTGAAGAGGAAAATACCATCAGCTGAAAAACAGCAGGCTCTGTCAACATAGCAATTAAGCTGTCAACATTTTCTTTTTATGTGCACCTCTCAGTTCATGCTTTACATTAACCCTTCCTTTGCCTTTCTTTGTCGCTTAAAGAAGCGACATTTCTGGGAAATCTGATTCACTACATTTAAACACTAAAAAGTTCAAGGGGAAAGGAGAAAAGCACTCCTGGTTTCTCATCTCTTTACTTTCCTGTCAGTTTGGCACAGAATAACACAAACTCACTCACAGTGTTTTCTTCCCTCTCAGTTTAAGAACTGCTGGTTTGTGCATGAACTCTTATTTACGTCATATTTGTGTCATGGCAAACCTAGCTACTCAAAGCTATAATATTCAAAGTTATAAACTTGTGTGGGTGGGATGTATTAGTAAAATGGTCGATTTTGTATCCAAACAGGAAAAGGGATATTTTGCCAAGTGGTGTGCATTTAGAGGTTATGCACCACTGCCAACTGCTATAAATAAAAAGAATACAGTCATATGCACATTTTCATGTTCTATATTTACGTGTAACAGTCTGGCCAGGTTATCCTGCTATGGTAATGGAGTAGACCATATTGCCAGCGACTCAACACCAAGTGCCAGGCGGTGGTTAACTAACCTGACAACCCTGAGGACTAACAGCCTTGGGTGCAGAATTCCACTGAGAAGGGTGATGGTTCCCAAGTGGATTAAATCCCACTTGAATCCATCTTGATAGAGGGCAGCAGTTTCATCCATACTGACCTGGGGCTGATGAGGACTTTGCATGCCAAAAGGGTCCAGGAGCAGAAAGTGACTTACGGAACTGGGTCAATGGTACGGAGGTCATGCTGTGATGCAGAAGGCAGATGGAAGACGACTGCGTTATATTCTCGGGACAGTCTTCATTGATAATCACCATGATGGTTGCCTATATTTGCCTATATCAGAATCCCCACCTACTGTTGCTGTTGTTATATACAATCAAGTCATGTCTGACCTATGGCAACCCTATGAATGAGAGCTCTCAAAATGTCCTGTCTTCAACAACCCTTTCCAGATCTTGCAAACACAAGCCTGCGTCTACCCTCACAAAGTCACAATTGGTCTTTATCTTTTACTCCTACCTTCCACCTTTCCCAGCATTATTGTCTTTTCTAGAGAGGTCTTCCCTTCTCATGATGTGCCTCATCCACTATGGCTACCTTTGTTGTTGTTTTCTCATCGTTTGGACTAGAAGTCCCATGAGTTGCCCTGGCTAGGGAATTCTGGGTACTGTAATTTAAACAAAGGCAATGTTGATGAAGTAGGAGAAAGAAGAAGAGAAGATATGGCCACGGTGAAACCTCCGATAGTACACTGGCTTTCATCATCTTTATGAAGAGCAGTGCCTCATTTTATTTCTGTTTGAAAAAGCAAATCGACACAACTTTTTTAAAATGGCGCCTAGTTCTGGGAAATCTAGCATAAGATGACCCACAATATGTGGAATAATAGGTTTAGTTTGCTTTTTCCTAGAGGAAAAAATGCTAAAGTGAGAGAGCATTGAAACACAGAAAGAGTACTTGATCCTTTCCTCTAGCATATGCTCTTCCATTACAAATTGCCGCCACCTCCTTGTCACTCCTCCGGCCTTTTGTACCATTCTGAGTTCAGTACAAATGTTTCCAACAGTCACCCTCTAGCATCAAATATGAACTTGACATTTCAAAACAGTTACCAAACCTAACAACATTAGATGGAAGCTTTGATGTTCAGTTGAGTTTTAATTAAGCAACTTATCTCTGTGGAGATTTAAAATTAGCCACTTATGCATCTTTAGGCCACAGAATTAGTCTAAGAGCATCTCCTCTCATCTCTTTCTCTTGTTACCTATACATCGTATGAAAGCATTTGGAAATACTGTAGTTGGTTTTCAAATTGAGGGTTATAAGTGCTGGTCGTGTTTGCATTACACTCACATATAATAAATATCAAGTCTGGAATTGGAACAAAAGTATTATTTTTTATGCATGCATTATACATTCTTGTGGATCATCTGCTGGAATACTGACATTATCATGTTCCTAATTTGACCCAGTTTAGATTTATAACCTTAAATCCTGTTGCACAGTTACACAAGCAGCATAATTTTTTGAAAACGATTTGCCCTACTTTTAAAAATCTTCATTGATGTACCAGGTTGTGCAACTTGGCATGCAGCAGATAATGCCTAAACCGAGATTTCTTAACTTATAGAAATTCACCTCTAAACTTTATGCTGTTTGTATAACTACACAACAAGATTTCAGCTACAGAATGACAGAACTGTAGAGTTGGAAGGTCACTGAGTCCAACTGCCTGATGAAGCAGGAAATCCACAACTAAAGCATGTCTAACAGATGGCCATCCAACCTCTCTTTATAAATATCTAATGTAAGAAAAGTCTACCACCTTCCAAGATGATCCATTGCCACTGCTGAACATCTCCTACGATTCTGTCAGGTAAAATTTCTCTCCCATTGAACTTGGGTAAATTATATTCAAAATTACATAATAGTGGAAGAACATCCCAGATAGACAGACAGACAGACAGACAGACAGACAGACAGACAGACAGACAGACAGACAGACAGACAGACAGACAGACAGACAGACAGAAGGAAATACGCACCTGCCCTTAGTGTGATGGCAACATTTCTGACCTGTCATTGTGAGACAGACTGTTGAGGTACAAGATGGTAGATCATGACAAACTCACCACTTCTCTCCCAAGCCCCTCTCGGTCTAAATATTTTCCAGGGGCTCATAAATACACTTCAATCTGATTTGTATCCAAATATTTGTTGTATAAATTGAGTTCAACCCATCTCCAGCTGATTTGGAGGTAGAATGAACCAATTTGTTCTTGGATTTTTGCAGATGTTTATATGCCTTCGTGTTTTCCTGGGTCAGGAGGAAAAAAACTTGAAGATGTGGAAAACAAGGGACTATGACTGGTAACAGCAGGGCAGTACACAGAAAGATCCTCCTCAAAGATTGTGGTATTTTTTGAACTACAATCAGGCGTACCCTTGTTATGGCAACCTTGTATTG
Source organism: Bradypodion pumilum (assembly GCA_035047305.1). Taxonomy (NCBI): domain Eukaryota; kingdom Metazoa; phylum Chordata; class Lepidosauria; order Squamata; family Chamaeleonidae; genus Bradypodion; species Bradypodion pumilum. The sequence goes on along the minus strand of JAWDJD010000004.1, from coordinate 28,355,276 downwards.
CGGGCTAATTTTTCTCACACTAAGTCAGGCAAGAGGAACTGCAGAATGAACTCACCAAAAGATGCCTTCAGTTTATATATATAAGCCCATTTACACTTGAAGAGCATATTGTGACAAGTGTGTGGGTATATGAGTGCAAGAATACTGGTGACACCCTGGATACAATAAGTGACAAATTTAGAGAAAGATTCAATAGGGACTTACAGGCCACCCTGTAGTTGCAGTTCCATTTGAATTGCCCTTAGGTGGTGCAGCTATAAAAAAAAACTACCTTAATAAGTCTTTCGTTTCTTATTTCTGTATCTTATCTTGCCAGGTTTAGTGAAATGAATGAATGAATGAATAGCACTGCCTACTCCAGGGACAGCAGTTTAAAAAAGAAAAGTGTCTTAAGAGAGAAAAGGCTTTGCAGAGATAGGCAAGTACTGCTTGTCTGAAAAATGGATGGGGAAGGGAGACCTCCTTGTCCCTTGTTGAGAAGCAAGAGCTGAGGGGAATGGTGCTCTGCTCTGTGAAAGCACCACTTTGCATGTGTGCATGCTTGCTAGCTTGATATTTCCTTTATGCATCAGTTCAAAGCATTGCACACTTTGAACTGAAGTAAAAGGATCTGATTGTTAAAAACCAGAAGGGCCTCTTGTGGATAGAAAAAACTATACATTGGAGCTCTAGGACTTGTGTCAGAGTCATATATAGCAGTTGTCTATACACTATTTATCAACAGGGGAAAATGAAAATCAGCCCTCTCCAAACCCATGGCCCCTAATTTCCCCCCATGTAGTTGAGTTCACACACACAAAGAGTTGCTGTTTCATCACTTCCTTTCCAGCACTTGTTTATAATGACTTTCTGTAATATGATCTCAATCTGTGCTGGGTTTGGGTGGTGATGAGCATGGCAGTTGCCAAAGGGAGAAGGAGAAGGGGGTGGGAATTTAGTTCTACTGTCCCATAACATCTTCAGTACTCCTATATGTATATACTACTGGTAATGAGATAATCATTTCCTTGAGGTACCCACAGAATCCACATCTTACAAACCTTTCCATAACTCTGAAAAAACATTTGTGGATTTCTCAATGAAACCCACATAACTATCTGAAGGAGGAAACATTACTTGTTATGTATTCTCTAGCAGAAAGTCATTTCGAAATGTAATTACAGAGTTCTCCTGATGTGACAATACTATAATTCTTTGAAACCTTTCCTATACAGTTGCTGAAGTCATGTTTATGGCCCTTCCACTGCAGTGATTCTGTGGCAGCTGGATCAAAAGGGTCGTGGACATTTAGGGCTATCCAGATAGAGCATTTGTTCCTTGATTCAGCACTGATATTATCTGTATTTTACCCACCATCTACATCTACACAGTGTTCATTTTGATAAGGATAGTACAGTGGGGGAAAATTGTGGCTTTCTGTGCTTTTATTTTTGCATTATTTATTTATTTATTCATCTAAATGGCCAGAATCCTGTTAGCAAGGCTCCACATGCATAGGGCTGATGACATCAGTCTTTAATCAAATGCCACCCATCAGATTCCAAGGTACTCTGGGGTTTTCATTCAACCTTTGGGAGCCTTTGGATTGGGGAAGGGTAGGAAGCCATTAATATCCAAATTTTAATATTCAGAAAATTGCTGCTGTTTATCTTGATAGTGGAATTTGCAGAAACAGTTTTTGGACATTAAAGACTCCTCTATCCCAAGGTCCCCAAATAAGGGAATAGGAAATTTTGTATGCATAAAATGTGTGTCATCAAGTCAGTTCTGACTAATGCCAAACCATAAAAATGGTTCACATCCTTTCCCACTATTTCCATTCTTAATGTCTGCATCTTATCAAAAATCTTAATATATTTAGTTCTTGCATGTTCCTCCTGTAGTTTTTTAATCTCTTTTTCACTTTTGTCATGTTTTATCTTAAATTGTCTATTTTTAATATTTGCAAATTTAATACTTTCACCTCTAAATATTGACTTCATAGTGTCCCAAACCATATTATATCCTATTTCCCCCATATCGTTCCACAACCAATACTCTTCCCAATTTTGAATTGTTTCTTGACCTCAATATCTCGATATAGCTTGGAATCATATCTCCAATTAAATCTACTCTTCTTTATACTTTCTAAATTTAATACCATCAAAACCTTTAAATGGTTAAACTCTTTAATAATCCCTGTTTCTATATCTTCCAAATTTTTAACCATATTTTCCATGACAAATATATAATCTATCCTTGAATAGGTATTATAAACCTGAGAAAAGAAAGTATATGCCCTTTCTGAACCTTTTATTTCTCTCCATGTATCCTGTAAAGCTAACAAATTCATCCACCTGTCCAAGATTTTCAATTTATTGCCCCCGGCCCCCCGTATTATATTTGTATTATCTATAGTTGACCTTACCAAATTGAAATCCCCTGCTACAATCATCTTTGTAGTTCCTTCCTTCTTCAAAATCTGATAGATCTTATCCAAAAATTTATCTTGGCCTTCATTAGGTACATAAATGTTAACCAAGGTGACTTCCTCATCATCAATTTTACCTTGCACAATTAGATACCTACCTTCCGGGTCAGCTATACTCTTAGTCATATCAAAGCCCAATCTATCTGATATTAATGTTGCTACTCCTCTCGATTTAGAAGAACCATAAGCTTTTTCATATATTTGTGTCCATCCTAAAAACATTCTATTTGAGTCACTTGATTTTTGATGCATTTCCTGAAGAAAGACTACATCTGGCCTATCTTTCCTGAGAGCTGATTCTAATCTTCTGTGTTTGACCTGACAGCCAGTACCTTTCACATTCCAAGTTAACACCTTTATGTTCTTAATAATTCACTCAAAAAAAATTGTATCCACCACATCCTCATATGGGTGTGCATTCCTTTTGCCAGGAATTCCCCTTCACCCTACATAAACAACAGAAATACAAATAGAAACAAAATAACATTAAACAAAAAAATTTGCAACCCTCCCCACTTTTTTCAAAAAGGTTGTCTTTGTTCTCCAAAGGGGGGAGGGGGGAAAGTGGTTGATGATGCAAGATATTCATTGATGTTATTATCTCACCAGTGCTGTTCTTTTTCTTTTAACTACCACCTGCTGCTCCCTGAGATTCCAATTCATCATCATCACGATTGCCTGATTTATATCTCCCTGAAACAATCAATTCCTCCCTAAGAGCATCCCATTCCTTAGTTCCAGTTTCAACCAATTTTGCTTGTTCCATGATATACATAGCATCCAACCCTTGAGCAATCACAAACCATCGGCCCAGATGAAAAAAAAGCCAGTTGTTTTGGGAATTTCCAGTTATACTTTACAGGTTTATCAATCAATCTTTTAGTTATTGGTTTCATCGACTGTTTCCAAATCCTTTATTCTACCGATATATCATTATATAACTCAATGTATATATCATTATATAACTCAATGTCAGTTCCATCCATTTTTAAGACCTGTATGCCATCACACTCAATTTATCTGAAACATTTGCAAATTTCAACAACACATTTCTAGGTCCTGTTCTACCTTTCTTGGAACCCAATCGAAAGACACTCTTGATATGTTCAGGACCAAAATAAGTTCCCAGTCCTAACCCATTCAACCAAGTTATTATTCTGGGCCTTAACTGATCTGGGGCCCTCTCAGAAATCTTTCTAATTACTATATTAGCTCGTCTCATCTGTTCTTCCACCATTTCTAATCTCATCTCTTGGCTCCCCAATTTAAGATCTCTCTCCTTGTCTTTTTCCTTTATTTTATCAAGTTCTTTAGTTACTTTTACCTGTTCTTTTTTCATCTCTTCCTGTCCTTTTAAAAACACATCTTGCCCTTTCTCCAATTTATCATGTCCCATATGCACTGTTTTAATAAGGTCAGCCATCATTGTTTGAAGATTCAGTTGCCCTTTCATTATTTCTGTCTTATCTGTGACCCACTCCTCTTCTAATTTTTGAACATCTTTTTGCAAACTAAGATGTAAACTATGTAAATCTTTCTGTAAATTCATCTCCATATAATCTAATCTTTCTTTAATTTTTTCATATTCAGTCTTGGGTGCCCCTATTCCTTTCTCATCTTTAGATTTCTGGGATTTCTGCTGTTGCTGCTGTTGCTGCTGTGGTTGTTGTTGTTGCGGTTGTTGTTGCTGCTGCTTCTGTTGCTGTTGTTGTTGTTCTAATATCTTTCTCACCCTCTCCTGTTCCTTCGCTTCTTTTAGTTCTCGCTGCAAATCCTTCGAGGGGCCCTTACTCTCGTCTTCCATCCTAATTAGCCTTTTATAACTACTGTCTGATGATGTCTCATGATCTACCCTTACCCAAAATGGCTTTTTATCCTTTTCCACCCCCCACCCATGATGACTCATTAACTCAAACAAATTATACAATTATAATTATTCTAAATATTCCCCAAAGTCATCCAATTTGAATTCCAAACAGATCAAATCATAAATTCAAACTTTCCCAATCACGTGATTCAATAATAGTTCAGATTTGTGGATGATGATAATCAAAACAAAAATAAAAATTGGAAAATGTTATGAATTTCAAAGTTCATCCGCTATATCCGTTTTCTTTCAAAGATCAAAGATCATATAGTTCAGTTTGTTACCCAACATCTTGTTATTATATTGTCTTAAGGTCCAATGTTAAAGTTTATTTTTGAGAATATGTTCAATGTACAGTCTCTAATATGTCCAAATCAATGAGAATAAAGTGGGGGGGGGGGGAATTCTTCCTTGCAGCCTTGGCAAATCTGCTACTTTATAATAATCCAATCCAATAACAGTAAAAACTGTATCCAATGTGTGTACTAAGTCTCTAAATCACCAGGAATTTTTAGTATTTTATAACTTTGGGAAAACTCTTGTAAAATCCAAGCTTGAAAATAACGTTAGAGGGGAGTAGAGAAATAATATAAACAAAGCGCAGCAGAGTCCACTTTACTGCCAATGCTTTACAAGACCAGTTCTATATTTAAGAACCTTATCTTCAATATATGACTAGCACAGAGAGTCCTCGTAGCAAGAAAAGTAGAATAAGCACTAGACAAAACAATCTTTAGCCCCAATCTTTCTTGTCCAAAGCTCTCCAAGCCTCAGAGACCCAGTGCTATCTTATTTTTTATTAAACATATTAAAGTTCCACGATTCAACCTTCTTGTACGATCCAAATCACTGCTACGAAGCGATCCAAAAATTCAATTGTCCAAAACTGTTGGAAGGTCAGACTTAATTCTAGCTCATAAAGTCTTGGCGGACAAACAGGTACAACAAAGCAAAAAATGAGAGTGGGGGGACTGCTGCTTTCCACAAATCTCCGGCGATCACTCCAGATCAGTGGCTGCCCAGGACCGATCGAGGCTCACCTCCACTTGCCCCGAGTGATCCCTCCCAGTCCCAATCCCTTCTGCCTTCAGTTCTGCACACTCATTAAATTTTCACTGCCCAGCTGATCCGCTCACTCGCTCCGCCGACTCACAGTCTATTCGCCTCTCACCACCCCAAAAACTTCACTCTCGCCTCTCACCGGAATTTTGCTTTCATCAAACTGTCCACATCTCACCCTGCGGAATCCTCCGTTTGGCTCTGGGTCTACTCTACTGTAAACCGCTCCATACAATCCAGCAGCAGCATTTATTTCGAAAGTGCCCTGAGGCCGCGGCCCAGGCTTGGGCATGCCAATGTTACTGGCCCATCCAGAGCTGCCAAAGGTCTGTGCTCTCCTTTGTCTCTTTACCAGGAAAAAAAACGCTGATGAGGAGATTTGTTTGTACTATTTTTTATAATGATTTGGGTAGTTTAAATCACATTAATCCACAAAAGTGGCTCGCCTTTTCAGCAGTGCTGGAGAAAAGGCTCCTTTCACATTGTCATCATGTTCAACGGGATCTAGTTTATTTGAAGAGGGAGTACTTTGAATTTGGTAATAAAAACTCAAAAATGCTGGCAAGAGCAGCAAAAGAAAAAAAGACTAAAAGGGAAATCAGAGTATTGATTAAGGATGGAATTAGATATAATAAATTAAATGAAAAATTAAGATAATTAAAGATTTTTATCAGGAACTATACACTGAAAAAAGATAGATATAGGGAAATTAAGATACCAGTTGGAAAAACAAGTGGGTGGAATCACTCAAAAGCATAAGCTTAGAATGGAAGAATTAATAACAGAGAAAGAAATAAAGGAAGTGATAGATAAATTGAAGACAGGAAAGTCCCCAGGGGAGGATGGATTACCAGCAGAGTTTTATAAAGAGTTTAAAGATATTATAGTTCTAAGATTATTAAAACTATTCAATTATATTTTGGAGGGGGGACTAATTCCGACCTTCTGGAATCAGACAATAATTGTTTTAATACCTAAACCGGGTAAAGATCTTGAAAAAGTAGAATCATATAGGCCCATTTCTTTAATAAATCAGGATGCAAAAATATTTACAACAGTACTGGCCAAAAGACGATGATGTTATGAATGAATACATAAAAAAGGATCAGGCAGGTTTTTTAAAAGGAAGGAATATGGCAGACCTGACCAGGAGAGTTCTGGATCTAATTGATATTGCGACAAAAGACAGAGAAAAAGTGGGAATGGTATCTTTGGATATATTTAAGGCGTTTGATTCTCTCCAATGGGTAACAATAAAGGAAATAGTTAATTCATATGGATTTGGAGATAGATTTAAGAGGGTTATAGATCAATTATATCAGCAAGGTTCTGCCAATATTAAAGTTAATGAAGCCAGTACGGATGAGGTTAAATTAGAAGCAGGAACACGACAGGGATGTCCGCTATCTCCAATACTATTTATTATGGCAATGGAGATGTTAGCAAATGCCATAAGACAGGACACTAAAATTGAAGGGATTGCAGAAAATAAGATAAGTTTATATGAGGATGATACTTTAGTAATTTTAAAACATCCTTTGAAGGCATTAGATAGGATTCAGAAACATTTAAAAGATTTTGAGGAAATGACTAGATTGAGGATAAATTGGAACAAGTCTGAAATGATTGTGTGTAATATAGATAAGGAAGAACAAAAAAATTAAGGATAAATATAAAATACAGGTTAGAAATAGTTTGAAATATTTGAGGATAAATGTATCTTATAAATGGGAAGATCTCAAGAGGCTTAACTATGGAAAACACAAAAAAATAAAAATTTGCAATATAAAAAATTAAAATTGTCATGGTTTGGTAGAGTTGCGTTGTGCAAGATAATGCTACTTCCAAAGTTGAACTTCTTGTTTGATACCTTGCCGATTAAATTAAAAGAAAAAGAAATTAAAGAGTTTCAAAATATGCTTAATGTTTATTGTAATGGCGGAATTAGAGCTAGAATTAATAAAAGTTTGTGGTACTTATCTCAAAAAGAAGGTGGTTTGGGTATACCAAATCTCAAGAATTATAATAGATCCTTCCAGATTAAAAACATAGTAGAGATTTTGAGGAAGGAAAAATTAATATGGGAGGATCTTGAGATGAAGGAATTAAATCAAATTGGTAAGGTGGTTTTTTTGGATAGAGAAAGGAATAAATTAGATGTTAAAAATAAAACGATGAAGATAACATTGGACATATGGGGAAAGGTTAAAAAAGACTTAGTCCCTGATACTTCTCCGATTATAGAATTAGAGGATTTCAAAGAAATTCCGATAAAAATAGATAGTAAAGTGAAGGAGATTCTGGTCAAAAATAATATCATCCTGTTGAAGGACTGGTTAAATGTTTGTAAGGATAACCAGAAAAAAATTGATGTTTACTCACAGTTGAAATTGAATTGGTTTCAGATAATATTGTTAAATAAGTGGAATAGTAATTACTTGGGAAATTCAAATTTGGAAAGAGACAAGACAGATTTTGAGGTAATACTACTAAGAATTAGAAAAGGAGAAATGGATATAAAGGGATTGGTGAGTAAAATTTATAGAATGTTAAATAAAGAGACTAATTTGCAAGAAACTTTGAGGAAAATATGGGAGCAAGATCTTAATGTTAGCATCACAGAATTGGATTGGAAAAATAAGTGGGGGAAAGGGATTATGAGAACAATGTCAGTCAGAGTAAAAGTACATAATTTTAAAATGCTTTGGAGATGGTACCTGACCCCAGTTCGATTACATCAGATAGATAAAAATAAAAGTCCAATGTGCTGGAGATGTCAAAATAAACTGGGAATATATGAACATATGTGGTGGAGTTGTATGGTGGTTAATGAATTTTGGGGGGAAATAGAAAATGAAATTTTTAGAATTTTTGGGGAGAATATAAAAGCTATATCCTTGCTGACTGATACAGAAAATATGAGTTTAGGAAAGGATAAAAAGAGTTGCTTTCAATATGTTTAACAACTGCAAGACAATGTATAGCGAGAAATTGGAAGAGTGTTCAGACATTGAAGATAGAAGATTGGTATAGGGAAATGTGGGAGATAGCTTTAAACAATAAATTAACCTGGGAGCTGAACATTTAAAAAAGGGTATAGTAAAAGAGAATAGATTTTGGCAAATCTGGCATTTATTTGTGGAATCCGCTGGGGTTGGGGGTGACCGAAGCAAGCCAGTACAGGAACATTACAGTTTCTGGAAACAGTGATGAATAAATGACACTGCATCCTCTAGGTTTAGTGTATGGGACCAAAGACGACCGGACAACCGAAGGGTTGGTTTAACACAGGTTTATTGCATGAGGTTCCAGGTAAGCATGAGGTAATGGCGGTGATACATCTCAATATATACAGTAGCCTTCTTCATTTGAATCATGTAGCATGGTAGCTCATTGGCTGCTACCGGCGTGGCCTCGCCCAGGCACGCCTCCTTTCCTGCTGCTGTTTGCGGGGAAGGTTTTCCCGCGGCTGTCCGTGATTGCGCAATGTGAACCATGTGAGAGTGAACGCTCGCAGCTGCCCTCTATAGGCTGTCTGCTCGCGTTCCTTTACAGCTGATATCGTTTGTATCTGGAGTGGTTACAATCTTGCCTTTACAGTATCATGAGCATGCATACATAACATCCCTCCCCCCTAGGATGGGACGAAGTCCCGCAACCATTGTGGCTTGCCGCACGTTCGCTTGGGGCGTGCTTGCGCCTGCCCTAATTCTGGAGAGCCCGTGATCCCTGACTCCGCGGGTGTTTGTCCTGCAACGGGAAACGGGGATTCGTTAGTGGCTCCGTGGGGCGTCCGTGCCTGCCTTGCGCTTGGGGAAGGGAATGGGATGAACAATTGGGAGGTAAATCCCTGCCTATTGCCCTCGGACCCCGGGGACCCTCCTAGTGTGAACCGCGGAACCGATGAGGTCGCCCTTGTGGAACGGCTACCTTCTGACCCCTGCTCGGGGGACCTTAAGACTGTGGTGGGCGGACTCGCTGGTGCCTCCGGTCTTGGAGGTGTCGGTCTCCGGAACATGGGCGCTATATTGCATTCTAACTCACAGGGGCTACTGGGGCTGGAAGTACCAGGGGCTGAACTGAAAAAACTTTTCGCTAGGACGGGTGGGGGACCACTCCGCTAAACTCCCCCTGGTACTGTAAATCAACGTCTAAACGTCGCCAATTTAGTGTATGGGACCAAAGACGACCGGACAACCGAAGGGTTGGTTTAACACAGGTTTATTGCATGAGGTTCCAGGTAAGCATGAGGTAATGGCGGTGATACATCTCAATATATACAGTAGCCTTCTTCATTTGAATCATGTAGCACGGTAGCTCATTGGCTGCTACCGGCGTGGCCTCGCCCAGGCACGCCTCCTTTCCTGCTGCTGTTTGCGGGGAAGGTTTTCCCGCGGCTGTCCGTGATTGCGCAATGTGAACCATGTGAGAGTGAACGCTCGCAGCTGCCCTCTATAGGCTGTCTGCTCGCGTTCCTTTACAGCTGATATCGTTTGTATCTGGAGTGGTTACAATCTTGCCTTTACAGTATCATGAGCATGCATACATAACACTAGGGCAATAGTATTTTTGTTTAGAATATATTAAGATGGTCTAGAAAGGACAGCCAATAAATAAGATAAATAAGATAAAGTAGATTGAAATTAGATGGGTTATTCAAACTTATCACTTTATTGATAATTACTAGTTGGTTAAAGAGGGTATGAAATGTGGAATATTATAATCAAGGTGTCTTACCAGTATCTTACTATATATGGCTATCCCATATTCATATTCTTCTATGCTCTTTTTATTTTTGTATTGTATTTGCAATTTCTCTTTCTATAATCATTTTGTATTTTTTTTTAAAAAACAGTAAAAATTAATTTTAAAAAATGGTTTACAATTTCCTTGTTCTGAGGAACACCCAGGAACTGTGCAGCTTGCCCAAGGTGACACAGGTTCGCTTTACTTGCATGAAGCACAGTGGGGAATTGAGCTCCTCACCTCTGCAGCCAGATACCTAAACTACTATCCAGCCATCTATATTAAACATTAGTTAAACGTAAAAAGCTGCAGTTTATAATATCATCAGCCTTGCTCAAATACGCCTGCACCAGGAAAGATATTTAGTTCTATGGAGCCTCATACACAAATTCAGTTCCACAGTCAAAGCCTGTCAGTCAGAAGTTCAATTAAGCTTTTTTAAAATAATAATTTTGTGTCGGAAATTATTCTGGGTTGAAAGGATTTTTGCTGGAGAAATTCCTCTCAGGGGAGACTGAATGAGGCTCCTTTCATGTCCCCAAGAGCTGGGACAGAGACGGGTGATCAATCCATCATGCAGTTTCCTGGTCTCGAACTGCCAACTTGCCAGCCTTCCAGCTAACAAGGCAAGCTTCTTAACCACTGAGACACTGCAGCCCCAGAAACATTTTTAAAAGCGGGGTGGGGGAGAGCAAAGCTCCAGCAAAAAAATGGTTTTCTTACATTTTTAAAAAAAAGGATTTCACCGATTTCCTGGGATGGAGGTTTTTGGAGAAGTGTCTTATTGAATGAAAGTTTGAATGTGGACTCCATAAGACCTGCAACTTGTTACCATACAGGTTGAGTTGACAGGATCTTTTTTGTTCCCTAAAAACGTCCCAGTCTCCATCAGGTCTATGACCTGATAAAAGATTAATAATAATCTGAAATTTGATAAAACTATGAATGAAAGGAACAATAGGAATCAGAAATCTCATGCTTCAAATTCTATTACGCCTTCAGGACCAAATTTGAGGAGGGCATGGGTAAAGTTTTATAGGATACCTCCCTGTCAGTGGGCTCCATAATCTTGGGAAAGATAGTCATATTGCCTGGGTACTGGGAATTGTGATACAAAAACATAACAAGTCTCTGGATCCTTGTGCACCTAATAGAGGGAAAGAGGACCATTTCGAAGAATGTTAGTTGGTTTAGTCTGTCATTTTGATTTGTCTCCATGCCTCTGGACCTGAAATGGTAGCTAGATTCAGCTGCAAGTGTTACTTAGAGTAACAGTACTCATGGGGCAGGGTGTGTGTGTAAAAGGGAAGGCTAGGGCAGAGGATGCTTCTTGGTATAAGAGCCCTGACAATGGATTGAAACTACCAAATGTAGGTACCAGCCTTACAACAGCTGACCCCAGCAACTTTATCAATAATTCCAGTGCAGTTAAGGACTTTATCAATGATTTGTGGCTGCTTTTCTTTCTCTATCTTTCTCTTTCCCTCTCTAAAAAAGAGAGTATGACTTGGCACCCTAGAACCAATTCAATACACTGAGCCAATTCTGGAAAAAAATGCTAGGAATCTCTTGTTTCATATCTCTCTCATAAATCATGTGCTTTGGGATATTTCGTGTGTCCACTCCTTCTGTCTGTTCAATTATATATACCCTTGATCAGCTGCATGGATTACAGTAGAAGTTGCCATACCATTTGCATGTATGCTTCAAACTGATACATAGGGTGTGTCTTGACCATCAAATATATTCCATTTTAAATTGGGCTTTTGTGGAAGTTTTGTTGATATAAGGTTATGTGGTGTTTGAGTTACAGGTAGTGTGCACATCCATCATGATACTGATTTGGGAATCCATGAAAAATAAATGTCCCTCAAAGGGTTGTTTAAAATTTGTTTAAAATAATCCACATTTTATCTGTGCATCATGTATTCTTCAATCTTTGGATTGATTTTGAGCCTGGCAAAACAGACACAAATGTAGGAATTTTTAAGTTAAAGGTAAAGGTCTCCCTTGCTCGAAAGCCAGTTGTATCTGAATCTAGGGTTCAATGCTCATCTCTGTTTATAGCCAAAGAGCCAGCGCTGTCTGAGTTTGCATATGTTTCTGTGGACATGTGACAGCCATGCCTAGACACCAAAGTGCACGGAACACTATTTACCTTCCCACTGAAGTGGTACCTTTTTATCTACTTGCAATTTCTTGCTTTCAAACTGCTAGGTTGGCAGGAGCAGGGACAGAGATAGCAGCTCACTCTGTTGTGGGAATTTCTGTCTGCCTGCTTCCTACACATTTTGTAAACAAAGGCCCCTTTGTTTACATGAGAGACAACGCTTGATTTTGGGCATGCGTAGAAAAGTGAGAAAAATTCTCCTTATTTGGTTCTGACATTCTAATTGGTTGTGTGTGTCTTAGTTTTGTTTTTGATATACTCTGTTTGAGTAAAGAGATGCCATGATTATTCCTTTGTTCAGCCAAGACTGCAGTCGTGTGTATGTTTTCTCTCTATTTCTCTGTCTCTTCCTTACTCTGCCTAATGAAGCTGGACTCCATTAGAATTCTTAACTCTTCCTTTGTTTATCTGGGGCTATAAACTGCTCTTTATGAGGCTGATTAGATCTCACATGGATCGGATTTCTACACTCTGTCATGCAGTACTTGGGTTTTGAGCTGCTGACCTTCTGCCTCCCAGTCAGCATCTTAGCCACTTGAGCCACTGCAGTCTACTACTAATGTAAACATGCCCACAATTTTGCTTCTGTGCAAGACACACATGCCGCTATCTTGTGCTTTGGTTATGTCAAGCAAATTATTGTGTCTCCATAGAAGAACAGGTTTCTACTGGTTAACATGTGATTGAGAGTGATACCCAACCAATCATCATTCTCATGTCCCACAATGCCTGGCATCTCATCTTTGGTTGCAGACAATTTTGATTGGAGATATGCAAAACCTTTTGACTGTTTCCCAGGCTTTCCTGGTTGGGAACTGGACTTCCTGGACTAGTATCCTACCCATGCTGCAACATCTAGCCTACTCACAGTTAGTAATAAACATTGGCATGCAAAATATAGAATCCATTTAGCTGCATTTGCAGCTAGAAATAAAATACCAAAATAAATTAAAGAATTTAGAATGCTTTTGTTTAGTGTAGGCACCCGAAATCCATCACCCAAGAAAGGCAGCTCCCTCATTAGAGTTGCCATAATTCTCTCCCACAAAACCGGGACAGAAGCATACTTGACAAAAATGGTGGGTGCACGGGGAGGAAGATGCTGCCACCCCAAAAACGAGCAGCTCCATGAGGGGGAACCTGGTCCTGCATCTGCCCTGCTCAGTGAGCTTTCACCTGAGAATGGGGTGGGAGCGGCCTCCTAATTGGACTCTTGGAAGGGCCAGGGATGGCACTGGCTGAAGAGGACACTGCCTCCTGGCTTCCCCGGGAGCCTTGGCAGAGCAGCGGGATGGAGGGTGGGTGGGTTAAAGACTAACTGTTATAACTGAGTTTTTAAGGTGACACAACATTATTTTAATGATGTGTTATAATACACAATCAGTAAATTTTGAAAATCCGAAACAATCCCGGTTTTTCGGGACATATGGCAACCCTATCCCTCATACATTGCCATTGTAAGGTCAGCTTAATGTTTTCTGCTCCTGGTTTGTTATTTACAGACAGCTCCATTTCATTATAATCACACTTAATACCTTCTCTATTGTGATAAATGCCACACCCCAGAAACTGAAGCCAGATAAAATCCATGAGCCCTGCCCAGCTTTGGGTGTGTTGTTCTATGCCGGGGTGCTCAAACTTTTTGGGCCATGGGCTGGTCATATGGTTCAGGAGGCTGGTGGCTACTGCCCAGGGGCCGGATCTGGCCCCTGGGCCATAGTTTGGGCACCCCTGTTCTATGCCATCAAATCATTACTGGGTTATGATGACCATATGAACTGAATTGATTCCACTTCTTTCTTTTTGGGATGATCCGTGATATCGAAAAGTTTTCCTCCAACACATTTTGAATTAATGTTTTTCCACCCTTCAACTTTTTCATTGTCCAGCTTTCACATTTGTATATAGTAATTGTGAATACCAATGTATAGATTAATTTGGCTTGATTTTCAGATGCAAGAACCCGTCCTTGTTCTTAAGGATCCTTTTAGGTTCCTTCACTGATGCCCTTCTAGGTCTCACACTTCTGCTGATTTTTGGCTACAGGGTCCATTTGTACTGATGACTAAACCAGGGTAAAAAAGAGCTTTATAATGTCGGTTACTCCACTGCCAACATTAAAGTTATGTAAATCTACTGTAGTCATGATTCCATCTTCTTAATGTTCAACTGTAATCTGCTTTTGCATTTTCTTTTTCCACCTTCCTTATTGCTCATTGCAAGGTCTGCAAGGTCTGCGGTGCCCTCTGCACAGTTAAATTACTGTTGTTTCTTCCATCAGTTTTCACTTTTCCTTCATCTGAATCTAATCCAAACTATAGTAACCAAATAGTGGTGGGATTCAGCAGGCTCACCCCAGTTCACCAGAATTGATACCAGAAATACTGGCTGGCCCCGCCCATCCAAGTTTTGAAATAATGCAGAGCTTTCCCCTGGCCACGCCCACCATACCACACCCACAGAGTAGGTAGTAAAAAAATGAATCCCACCACCATACCTGTCAACCGCGGCTCCGGAAAATACGGGACCTGCGCAAACGGTTCTGCGCAGGTCGGCTTCTACGCATGCCGCTTGCGTAGCCTCCTACGCAAACATAGCCTTCTATGCATGCGTAGAACAGGACTATGCAAGCATAAAACCCTTCTACACATGTGTAGAAGGCAACCTGCGCAGAAGGGCTGCGCCGTACCTCCTTTCCCCCACTGCCAAATTCTGGGGTTTCGGCAGCACGGGGCGGGAAATGGTGCAAATCAGCGTCAAAAACCGTGAAATCCTGGCCAGTCAAGGATGGTTGACAGGTATGCCCACCACTGTAGCCTGGAGCATGCTGGCTTTACTAAAAGGGTGCTAGAGTAATGAGAGCGTTTAACCCTAACAAAATATATATGTTCCCCCCTTGCCTTCTAATTTCAACTCCCCTCTGGGGATTTGAACACACAACCTCTTGCTTAAAAGGCAAAATTGCAACCTCCCAGTCACAGCGGATGCACTGTAAGCAGGGCTGTTTTTGTAATCTTATCTTTGGCTGCAAAGGAGAAGAAGGCAAGCAGAGGAACACGGAGCCCTGCTCCTTTGCTCAATTGTTCCGAGCATCACAGCTCAGCTCAGTTCTTTGGATTGGCACCCAAGAGGGGTGGCATGGGGCCATTCAACAATTACGTGATCCTTGAAGGGGGGTAGGGGGGTCTGCCATCTGAATTATGGAAAAATTACATGGGGTAGGGGTCCAGGTCAAAGATTACATAATCCATTTGGAGCTGTTGTACATTAGGCACCAATAGTGAAAAGCTCTAAAAATTAGGGTTTCGATACAAAAGCTCTAGATTACGTAATTTTAAAGGGGGGAGGGGTTGAAGCTAAAAGTACAGTCAGATTACATGGGGGAGGGTCAATTCCCCTCCCCCCAAAAAATGGATCACATAATTGTTGAATGGCCCCCATGGTACTGGGGGGGACCAGGCTGAGTCCCAGTAGCCCAATGGTCCAGCCCACCACTGACTGTAGCCAAATTAAAAAGAGGACAGGACTTCTGTATCTTTCATAGCTGGGCAGGAAAGGAAATTTCAGCAGAAGTAGGCCTTTCTCTTTTGCATATAGCATCTTCTGCTAGAGATAGTGCATCAGTTCTGCTGTCTCACACATTAATTAAAAAAATCTTTTATCTCTTCTATGAATAAATTTGAAAATACCGTCACCCCCACCCACCCACCCCCACTAAAAAAACAAAGGGAAAAATCCTTTTTACATGCTGCCTACATATGCTTCCTACAAATAAGCTGTTCATAGTTGTGAAGCCTCCTTCTAAGGTTAAGCATTTGAAAATCAAGAAGGAGCAGAAAATTCATCACTACCATCATAATGGAACAAGGGGACGTGAAGGAATATGAAGACTCTGAAGACATTTCAGCATCCCCTGGGCAAGGACAGCATATTAGAGTCTAGACTTTAGTCTAGACCAGTGAGGGCAAACCTTTTACAGACCGAGTGCCCAAACTGCAACCCAAAACCCACTTATTTATCGCAAAGTGCCAACACGGCAGGGTGAACTCTGTGCTGGGGGGAGGGAGAAAGTGCTCCCATTGGGCTGCTGGGCATGGGGCGGGGTGAACTTTGTGCTGGGGGGAGGGAGGAAATGCTCCCACTGGGCTGCTGGGCAGAGGGGCAAGTTGAATTCTATGTTGGGGTGACAGCGTGCATGCCCACAGAGAGGGCTATAAGTGCCCCCTCTGGCACATGTGCCATATGTTCGCCACCCCTGGTCCAGACCAATCTTTCCACATGAAAAAAGAAGAATCAAAAGGCAACAGCTTGCTTTCTAATTCCTGAATCAAGACGGATGAATTAAATTGCTTCTGATGTGAACAAAGAAACAGATCATGTAGCAGGCAAAGCAAATATCACTTCTGTTTCCCTTCTCTTCTGCAAGCATGAGCCCAGTAACATTTTGGAGTTGTCAAGGCCTCTGCCACCTGAGCTCCTCACCAACAAGCATAACCGTTTTCATCTGTCTACTAATAATCTTTGTAAACTGTGTAATTATTATTCTTCCAGACATGAAACCGCCAAAATGAAGGCACCTTTTAGTGAGTTCATTTTGCAGTTACATCCACCTGACCTAGTGTGAGAAAGATTAGCCAGCAACAAAATATTGCTGTTACCAGGATATGCCTGACTTTGGTTCAAAATACCACAATCTTGAAGGTGACTCTTTCTGTGCACCTGAAGCCCCATCTGTGTTCTAGAGGGGCAATGCTTTGACCAGGTCCTGATTGGACAATATTAGCACACACACTTCTGCTGTGTTTAATAGTTGCATATAAATTCATACAATTCCATGGAGTTTTACTATATAGACACAGCCTATCCATTCTGTATTTGTTCCATTCCCCTTGTTATTAGTCGGAGGCCCAGCTAAAGGTTGTTTTATGTGTGCCAAGGGTGGACTTGATGGAAACAACAAATACTCAAGGCTTGCAAGACGAGTTCTTCAAGTGACTTGTGGGAAGGTATTTGGGCTTTTCCCTATTCCTCTTCCTCATCACTCTTTTTTCTTGGTTCATGCAGTCTCCCTGGTACCTTTGCTATTCTTCACATTCTAGCTAACTTAGTATTAGTTCTTTGTCAGTAGAGATCTCGATGGTGGCTGCTTGGAACTGTTTAGAAATACAATTAAGGAAGAGTACCAGTTTTGGAAGGAGCAGCCTTGTTATTATAATAAAATAAAATAAAATAAAATAAAATTATTGCACAATATTTCAGATTAGCAAATAATAATTCATGGAGGCTTCCTTTCCTTCCTTCCTTCCTTCCTTCCTTCCTTTTGGTGAAGAAGCCCTAAACCAGGTGTTCCCAACCTAAGGCCCACAGGCCAGATCCAGCCCACGGTGCCATTTTATGTGCTCCCCCACCCCTCTAATGGCATTTGAGAAACAAATGACCACCCCTCGGAAGCTGTTGGGACAAAATGGCCACCCCATCATGTAGTCAGGGCAAAATAGCCGTCCAGCTCTTGAAGCTGACTGAGAGAGCCTGACCCGGCCCCTGGCTTGAAAAGGATGGGAACCCCTGCCTAAACTATCCATCTCTCATGGTCTGCTGAAACTGAATAAATCTTGTCTTCACATATTTGAGCTGGTGAAAAACCCCAATGACATTGGCTGATTACATAAACTGTTTAGGGGTACACAGAGTCTCCTCGAAGATTGTGGTATTTTTGAACCGCAATCGGGCGTACCCTGGTAACGGCAACCTTGTGTTGCCAGCTAATCTTTCTCACACTCGGTCAGGTGAAAGGAACTGTAGAATCAACTTAATGAAAGGTGCCTTCATTTTGGCAGTTTCACATCTGGCCTAGACACAGGAGAAGAAGAATCAACTGTTTCCAAGGGTGAAAGTACAGGTTGCACACACACCCTTTTATCTGCAGGAGATACATTCGGAGACCTACTGTGGATACCTGAAACTGGAGATAACAGCAAACCCTATATTTACAATGCAGATTGTGACCTCTAGTGGCCAACTTTGGTAATGTGCCATAGAAATACATATGTATTATCTACTATAGGGATTTTGATGGAATATTTTTAGACCCACTGATAACTGAAACAGTGGATATTGAACCCACAGATATGAGGATGTCCTGTACTTGCAATTAAGCCCAGAGTATGCCTTAAAATGTAATTTAATATAATTTCTGCATGTAACTAGGTTTTATTTGTGTGTTTTTTTAGAATTTTTAAATTGAATTTTACTAACAAAACAAAAACATATATCATTGCATTACATTACAATACAATATATAAATGAAACTAGGTTTTATTTGTTACACCTAAATAACCTAGGCCTTATTAGTTATACTTTATAACCAGTGTGATGTAATGGATAGACCAGGAGTTCTCAACCTTTTTAAACTGGGGCCCAGGTCACGCTCCATCAGAGAGCTTCAGGGGCTGGATGGCCATTTGCCCTTCCTCCACCACATGGCACTTCCTGGTGTGGTGGAGGCAGTGGAGAGCCACATGAAATGGCACAATGGGTCACATCCGGCCCACGGACCACAGGTTGAGAATCCCTGGGATAGACTGACAAACTAGGATTTAGGAAGCCTGGGTTCAAATCCCCTCTCAGCTATGGAAGCTGATTGGAGGTGTTGAACTGGTAAAAATCACTCCTTAAATATCTCCTTTACCTTACAGTGACCCTTATCTTAGAGTTGCTACCAGCTCTATTAGGATCACAGTTCTGACTCGACAGCACAGAACACATATAATTACTAGTTACAACCCTTAGTGCCAAAAGGAAACTGGTTACTAAACCTCTGCACAAACCTTCAGTGCAATTTCTTAACTTTTCCAAGAACCTGAGCTTGTACAATTGTGATGATGTTAGTAAAGATAAAGATCACCCTTGCTCGAAAGCCAGTCATATCCAACTCTAGGATTCAGTGCTCATCTCTGTTTATAGCCAAAGAGCCAGAGCAGTCTGCGTTTGCAGATATTTCCATGGACATGTGGCAGGTATGTCTAGACAATGAAGTGCATGGAATGCTGTTTACCTTCCCACCAAAGTGGTCACTATTTACAGTATCTATTTGCAATTTCTTGCTTTCAAACTGCTAGGTTTGCAGGATGTTAGCAGCAGCCACAAATTGTCTCGAATTAGAGTCTTCCTTTGGGGATTTTGGGGTACACACAATTTTTTCACATTGTCGAAACATTGCAAACACCTTGATGTGGTCCTTATTCAGTGGCATTTTCCCTATAAAGGTAATGGCAAAGATCACCCCTTGTTCGAAATCCAGTCGTATCCGACTCTAGGGTTTGATGTTCATCTCCATTTACTGCCAAAGAGCCAGCACTGCCAGAGTTTGAAAATGGAATGCTGTTACCTTCCCACCAAAGTGGAACCTATTTATCTACTTGCAAGGAGGTGGCAGCAATCTGCAACCACTAAGCCACCACAGTCCCTAATTTGCCTGTAATTGAATATAATTTGTCACTGTTGATAACTTAGTTTTTGTTGTGCATGTGGAGGTACACAACAGGATTTTAGCTATTAGCCAAGAATCATAAAACTAGAGTGTTTAGACATGGACAGCTCCTACCTAATGCTATTAGCCAAAAGATATTGTGTATTTATTATATCCTCTCTTCTTATTAGATTTGTTTATGAGTTCTGTTTAGGGCTACCTTGGAAAGGTTTTCAGAATGAGTTGGTCCCATCACCATAACAACTGCATCTTGTGGGGACATGAGAGAAGACCTTTTTTGGTGGCTGTTTCCAGAATGGGCAATTCTCTTCCATAGGAAGTTATATTATCCCCTTTCCAGTTTTACCTGTGACCTCATCTTTCTCTTTAGGCAGGCTATTGGCAGCCAAATAATCTGTAGATAAAGGTTTTTTTTAATAGGGAATGCATTTTTCCTTGTTTAAAACAGTTTGAATTATTGTCATCAATAGTATTTAATTGTTTATTTATATTGCTTAGTACATTTAAATTACAACATATGCATCTTTTTTTTCTTTTAATAAAATCAATGTTGTCAGTCATTTTGAGTCAATGAAGAGCAAGATAGATGTATTGAAGGAAAGAAAGAAAGAAAAAGAAAAATAAGAAAAAGGGCGGTGTTATGTATGTAATGTGTTATTGCATTTGAACAAAATGATCCTCCATTTTGAGTTCTTCTCAGAATTGAACTATCGCGAGACTGGGGTTTGCACCATTTTCCGTAAGATGCGCGAATGGTCTCCAGTCAAGGATCAGCCCACTCTCTCCTCAGTTTCAGCAACCAATCCAATTGTTTCCAGCCAGAATGTTTACTCCCTAAGTTGTATATAAGGCACTGCTGCACTGTTGTAAATCGTGTTCAGTTTACCAGAATAAAGTTGTTTTTGGCCTCGTTATGCTGGCTGCTGCTTCTTAATTACTGTACACCAAAGGCGGGAAAAGTGGGGGGGACAAGTGACATGTAGAGAACAACCGCATCTGGAATGCCAAGTTGATTGTATAGGAAAGGCATTATTTGAAGGCACCCCACAAGTAACTGATACAAACAATCATGACTGAGTTGTGTTCACATAAAATGGTGAGGTATGTAAAAAGCAGCAGTAGGTCAGCAGTTCGAGCCCCAAGTGCTGCATGATGGAATCAGTTCCCATCATCTGTCCTAGCTCCTGCCAATCTAGCAGTTCAAAAGCAAAGAATTGCAAGAGGATAAATAGGTACTGCTTCAGCAAGAAAGGTAACAGCATTCTGTGCACTTCAGCATCTAGTCATGCTCACCATATGACCACAGAAATGTCTGCAGATGCCGACAGTGCTGGCTCTTTGTCTGTAAACAGAGATGAACACCACTACTTAAAGTCGGAAATGACTGGCTTTCCAGCAAGGGAGACCTTTACTTTACCTTTATATGTGTCGCAGCTGCACCATATCAGTGTACCAAAAAGTAAGGAGCAAATGGAAGGAATTGCTACAGTGCCACAGGTGTGTGTGTGTGTGTGTGTGTGTGTGTGTGTGTGTGTGTGTGTGTGTGTGTGTGTGTGTGTGTGTGTTTTGGAATAGTAGCCGTGTTAGGCTGTGTTTCAGGCATATCAGGCAACAAAAACAAAAACACTGCATCACTTTAAAGACTAACTGCTATATTTGTAATGTGAGCTTTCATGGAGCAAGTCCACTTCATCACGATCTTGCTCCACGAAAGCTCACATTAAAAATATAGTAGTTAGTCTTTTAAGTGCTGCAGTGTTTTTGTTTTTGCTTCCTGATAGGCCTGTGCTAGATATGGACTGGGATTTGAATCTGGACACACCATGCTATTTGCAGCAAAGCAGGGAGTGGAGCCCAAGCGACATGACTGCGAACCTTCTCGTGGACAAGCATTGGTAGTAAGTTTTAAGAAAGTCCCCCAGTTATTTGTAGTAAAACAGTTCTGGAGAGTACCATGTTACAGAAGACTGTTCTGGACTTTAGGAAGTGCATGTCCATTTGCATTTATTTATTTATTTATTACATTTCTATACCGCCCATTTGGGAAATTTCCCACTCTGGGCAGTAGACATATAAATATCAAATAAATCAACAAAACACACAACAAATCAAAAGCAGAACAACCAAACAAATACATCCCAAAGTAAAATAAAAGAAAATAGCTGGCGTCTGAGAGCACGGAGGAGCATGGCTTTAGTTGTAGTTTTAGAGATGCTAATAAGGAATCAGGTTCAATATACATTGTTGAGATCGATCTGAAATATATTGTTGTGATCTACCATAAATGCTTGGTCCTGCAATGCATTTTGCAATGTCTTTGGTCTTGAATGAGCAATTAAAATCTCTTACATTTACTAATTAAATGGCAAGTAAAAGAGATGTGAATACCAGGCTACCTCATCTGTTTTATGATAAATCTGTACATAAGTCAAGAAGCAACAGTTAGGACAGGATATGGAACAACTGATTGGTTTAGAATGGGAAAAGGAGTAAAACAAAGCTGCATATTGTCACCCAGCTTATTTACTTACAGGTATATGCAGAATACAAATGTGCAATGCAGGACTAGATGAATCACAAGCTGGAATTAAAATTGCTGGGAGAAAAATCAACAACCTGAGATATGCAGATGATACTACCCTAATGGCAGAAAGTGAAGAAGATCTAAAGAACCTCTTGATTAGGGTGAAAGAGGAGAGTGCAAAAGCTGGCCTGAAACTCAACATAAAAAAATAAACCTAGATAATGGCAACCAGCCCTATCACTCCCTGGCAAATAGAAATGGAAGCAGTGACAGACTTTGCCTTCTTAGTATCCAAGACCACTGCAGATGGTGAGTGCAGTCTTGAAATAAAAAGACAATTAATTCTTGGGAAGCAAGCTATGAGAAACCTAGGGAACATACAGTAATAAAAAGTAGAGACGTCACCCTGCCAACAAAAGTCCGCATAATCTAAGCAATGGTATTTCCAGTAGTAATGTAGGTTTGTGAGAGCTGGACTATAAGGAAGGCTGAGCGCAGAAGAGTAGATGCCTTTGAAATGTGGTGCTGGGGGAGAATTTTGAGAGTGCCCTGGACAACAAAGAAATCAAATAAGTTGATCTTGAAGGAAATCAACCATGACTGCTCCTTGGAAGGACAGATATTGAAGATGAAACTAAAATACTTTGTAAACCAAATGAGAAGAGAGGACTCACTTGAGAAAGCCTTGATGCTGGGAAAGATCGAAGGCAAAAGGAGAAGAGGCTGGCAGAAGATGAGATGGTTAGATGGCATTGTTGATGCAATGGGCGTAGAGCTGAGCGGGCTGCAGAGGATGGTGGAGGATAGGGGTGCCTGGTGTGCAGTGGTCCATGCAGTCGCAAAGGGCTGTGCGACTGAACAACAACAAAAACATTTACTAATTAATGGAGTAACAATGAAATATTCATTTGTGGAGACAGGGATTATCATGATTTGAAGCTGTTCTTCTAAATCTAGTATTATACCACTGGAAGGATTACATGTTTGAGTTTTCATGTGCACATATATTCAAGCAATCAGGAAATAGGACAAGCTAAACCATCTTCCTGCCACATTCATTTTCCATAGGCAAATGTTTGAGGGTTTTTTTAATAAATGTTTTTGGCAAAATACATTTATTTTATAATTCTCAGAAAAAGAAGAAGACTGTACAGTTTGTGTCTGTGTGTCTGTGTGTGACTTTGCTGAGCCAGAATTTTTAAATTCAGTTGCATTAGACAGCTCCCTAGTGGCCAAAGCTTCAGCCATTCTTGCGTATTTTTGGTCATGTTGAAATTCCAAAGCATATACGAATACAGCATGTGGCATTAGTATCCTCCCCCTCCCCCTCCCCCCCAACATCCTTGAATTCACTGTGTTTTCTCTTGAGATTAAGCATAGGGTGTATCTTGCCTGTTGATTCTCAGGAGATTATAGAGCTTACCCTGATTTATAATTAGCAATATAAATAATTAGGCAAGAATACATGCCAGGGAAATTGCACTGTTGGGCTTTTAATAACACGCCTTGGGTTATTGTGAAATGCACCCTTAAAAACAATAATCTAAAAATGTAGTGAAAAGAACCGTGATGTAATGCCCAATATTGCTGTAATGCTTTGATGCCTAGAAATGCGATTATGAGGACAGAATATTTCTGTAGTACTCAGCATAGAAATTATTCTGTAACAACTGGTGTCACTGTTGTTATTGTTGATTTTCTTTTCTAGCCACTGTGCAAAAGAAGAATATTAGATGTGAAGAAAAGCTTTCCCTATCCCATTCGGATATGATCCCCCAGCAGAAATGGTGCTAATCTCTATAGCTGCTGGCTCCATCTTGTCACCTGCCCAGCAGGACAAAAAAAATTTCTTCCCTTGTTCTTGATTCGATATTACCTGGTTCCAGATGATGGCTGGAATGAAACACTAAACCACAGTATTAGCCCATAGTCTAAAAAGACATGACACAATAAGGAAAAGGAGATAGAGAGAAAGAAGAATCAAAGCAGCTTATTGTTCTGTAGGCATGCATTGATTTCTTGTGGTTCACCACCAGCCCTTTCCTGAATGGAGATCACTGGAATTTGCATTGCTTTAACCTCGCCAGAGACCAGGGCTACAGCCTCGATAGAGCCATTTGGAGAGAGCAATGAGCAGAGGCCTGGTTTCCTGTGTTTGTCAAATGGGGGAAAGGTATCAAATGAACTGCTGCTTCACATGCATTTCTAAGAACAGAGCCTGGCAAACAGACCGTCATGCCATGCACATTTGGACTTTCATTGATAATTTCCCTGCCTTAACCACAAGAAACCAATGCATCCCCGAAAAAGTGATCTTGAATCACGAAACATTATTTTTTAAATTTAGTGATCGCAATGATTTTTTTTAAATTTAGTGACCCAACAAAGGTATAGCCGTCTCCTTCTGTATTTGTATTGTTCTGCAGGATATGCAAAATGGCCTTGCTTTCCACTTCATTTACCTCTAGTGCAGTATTTTAGGATACATTTAAAAATACTATTGTGAAACTGCGTCTTTTCTAATATATGTTCAAACATACACTTTTAAATATGCATTTATTTAGATACTTTATAAAATGCATTTAAATACAAGTTTTCATTTCATATGAATAAATACATGTGCAATTATCCCAGTACAGAAACAAACTGACAGCTCTGCTTATCTTTAATGTTGAATGGGGAATAATTAGCAAAATAAAGACGTATGAGGAATATAATGTTGGTTAAATGGAGCTAAACCAATGGTTCTCAATGTGGGGGCACATGCCCCACATGGGGGATTCAGTTCCCAGAAGCCTAACTGACTGATCAGTGCTTTGGGGAATTGACTTAGGCTTCTGGGAATTGAAATCCAAAAACCAAAGGTTGGGAAACACTGAGGTAAAGGTAATGGCACATGGTTAACTGCGGTGTTTTGAGAGTCATGACATCATTTTCCAAGTTGTGAGACCTTCACTTTTGTCACACAAGAGGCAAGCAGAGAAAGAGATAGCACAAAGAAGAAGTCCGGCCAAGGAAGGTCAGTGACTTGCCATGATCTACATTCAGACTTAATGACTGGAAACTTTGTGACTGCTGACTGTGTAGCATGTGGCCAGTTCAAACTGGAATTACCTCATCAACAAAGGTCAGGAGGTTTACTCCCCACCCACCTATGCCCATGCGTTGAAGCCAGATGTCCTGATAAAGAAGGAAGCTAGATTTTAAAGTGATTGGTCCAGCCTGATACTCCCCCTTCCCTTCTGGTCCACAGGCATTCTACTGATTTTGCCAACAGGGATCTTGGGGTGTGTGATTGTATGGTTGTTGTGTTCTAATGGTTTTACCTTCCACATGGATTACAATGTATCTGAGCCAATGTAACCTTGCCTATAGCAACAATGTAACCTTCAGCTGTATCATATAAACCCTGTAATAGGACGCGAGCTAATGACCACCAGCTGGCAGCAGCGAGCGTCCAAGCTCTCTTGGTTCGAACTCATCAAAGGCAACAGCGCGGGAAGCTTTCCCGCCACCACCTACACCTGGACAAGAAGGGCGTGACCCACAATGACGTCACGCAGACAGTAGCCAATGGGCTACCATGGCACCACGTTCAAATGTATTCCTACTGTATATAAAGAGCTATTGATCCGCCATTACCTCATGTT
Source organism: Bradypodion pumilum (assembly GCA_035047305.1). NCBI lineage: Eukaryota > Metazoa > Chordata > Lepidosauria > Squamata > Chamaeleonidae > Bradypodion > Bradypodion pumilum. Next base: position 28,329,301 of record JAWDJD010000004.1, on the reverse strand, counting down.
CCCTCTGTCCACGATGCAATAAACCTGAGTTAACCCAGCCCGAGGCTGTGTCCTGTGTCTTAGTTTCATACACTAAATTGGCGACGAAGGTGGGATCAATGGATTCCCAAGGAGCAGCCAGGGCACAGAGCGGGTTCAACATCACCAAACCGCAAGACTGGGAGCTGCTTGAGATGGACTTCCATGCGGCGCTGGTGGAGCTTAAAGTCAAGGAAGACGATGAGGAGAGGAAGAGGGCCATCCTCACCCGCATGCTTGGAACGGAAACCAAGCGGACGCTGGTGGGCATCATCGCTCCAAAGAAGGTGAGCGAATTTAAGGCAGACGACATCATGAAGCTGCTACGGGAGCGCTTCCAACCCGCGAGGGCGATGTTTCCCGCTCGGAGCGCGTTTTGGAGGCGAGTCCAAGCGCCGGACGAGTCGGTCGAGGCATTCGTGGCCGCCATGAGGGTAGCCGCTGCCCCCTGTAAATGGGGCAGCATCCTAGAAATTGCCCTCAGGGACGGCGTGCTGTGTGGCCTGAAAGACAAGGAGGTGCAGCGCAGCTTGATGAATAAGGAGCCGCCACCCACGCTGGCAGAGGTCGTCGAGGCCGCAGAAGCCGCAGAGTCCACGAATGCTGGAGTGGACGAGATGCACCAGTGGCGTGAGTGGCGTCCCAGAGCCGGCAAGGCGGAAAGGTCGGTGCACGCAACTCAACGGGCCTCAAAGTCGTCCTCAGAGAGCAGCGACGGCGAGGAGGTCCAGAAGGTCCGAAAAGGGGGGCGCCGCTGCGATGGTTGCGGAGCGGCCCACGAGCGTGCGAGGTGCCCGTTTAGAAAGGCCGAATGCTACACCTGCGGCCGTCGGGGGCACATCGCCAAGGCATGCAGAAAACGGAAGGAGGGCCGGAGGCAGTCACCAGACCGTTCGACCAGGCCGGACCGTTCAGCGAGGCCCAAAGATGGCGTCCAGACCACGAGGAAGCAGGACGGCGTGGGCCGCGTCTCGGACAGCAGCGAGGACGACGTCCCAGTGCTCAGTGTGTCCGCGGAACAGTCCCATTATTTCGTTGAGGTACTAGTACAAGGGGCCCCCATCAGGATGGAAATTGACTCGGGGTCCTCCTATTCCATAATTCCCCAGAAAGAGTTTTTAAAAATCGACCCCCACGTGTGGCCCAAACTTAAAACTTTGAGGTCCACGCTACGAGATGTACAGGGGAACAGCATTCCGGTGTTGGGGGTCGGGAAATTTCGGGTTGAGTTTAAGAGACACTCTGCGGAGCTGCCCTTAGTTGTCCTCAAGGGGGGGAGTTGTAGCCTCCTAGGGACACAGTGGTTCCAGCCTCTAGGCCTGTTTATAGGGGGAGTACATGCAGTGGGGGTGGACCCAATACAAGCGGTGTGCGATGCGCATCCCGCCGTTTTTGAAAAAGGACTTGGGAAATTCAAGGGACCCCCTGTAGCTTTCGACCTAGACCCGGAGGTCCGCCCGATAAGACTCAAACCGCGCAGGGTGCCCTTCGCACTAAAGGACAAAATAGAGGCGGAACTGGACAAATTGGTGGGCCAGGGGATTCTTATTCCTGTTGATTCCGCGGAGTGGGAAACTCCAATTGTAACAGCTCTGAAGGCTAACGGGGAGGTGCGCATTTGCGCTGATTATAAGTGTACAATTAACAAGGCGATCCGCCCTAACGCATACCCGGTGCCGGTGGTCAGCCACCTTTTGGCCAGGCTAAATGGGGGAAAGTGTTTCGCTAAGCTCGACCTGGCACAAGCCTATCAGCAGCTTCCCGTAACACCCGCCACGGCCGCGGCACAAACGATAGTCACACATAAAGGAGCGTTCCAGGTGTCGCGTTTACAGTTCGGCGTGAACTCGGCACCCGGCCTTTTTCAATCGCTTGTGGAACGCCTCCTGAAAGGGCTGGAGGGGGTGTTGCCTTATTTTGATGACGTATTAATAACAGGGGGAAGTGAGGCCGAACTGGCAAAGAGATTGGACAAAGTACTAACGGTGTTCGAGAAAGCGGGGCTGAGACTGAGGAAGGACAAATGTGTTTTTTTCGAAACCGAGGTCGAGTTCTTAGGGTTCAGGATTACACCCGAGGGTATCAAGCCATCCAAATCCAAAGTAGTAGCCATCAAAAAGGCCCCTCGCCCCACATCCAAAACCGAGCTACAGTCATTCCTGGGGCTCCTCAATTTTTACCATACATTCCTTCCGCGGAAGGCGTCTGTGGCCGAACCGCTTCATCGGTTGCTTAAAAAAGAGGAGACTTGGATGTGGGGTGACGAGCACGAGAGGGCGTTCAAAGAATTAAAGCAGCTCTTGACCTCTGACGCAATTCTAACACATTTCGACCCCAAACGGCCGGTGGTCCTAGTCTGTGATGCATCACCGGTGGGGGTGGGGGCGGTACTTTGCCACGTGTTGGATGACGGAAGGGAGGCCCCGGTTGCATTTTATTCAAGGTCCCTGTCCCAGGCAGAGCGAAATTACGCACAAACCGACAGGGAGGCATTGGCAATTGTAGCGGGGACCAAAAAGTTTCACGATTTTTTGTATGGTCGCCCGTTCAAAATCGTGACGGATCACAAGCCCCTGTTAGGGATTTTCACGGCAAGCAAGCCCACCCCGCAGATCCTATCACCGAGAATGCTGCGATGGGCCATTTTTCTCAACGCTTACCAACACGAGTTGGTGTACCGGCCCGGAAAAGAGATCAGCCATGCTGATGCACTTTCGAGATCCCCTTTGCCCTTGTCGGACGACCAGAAGGCTAGAGTAGGAAGAGACCGCCAGGTGTTACTAATTGAGGTTTTAGATGCACCCCCAATAGTACCAGCCGATATTGCGAGGGCGACGGGCAAGGACAGGACACTCGAGAAAGTCAGCTCATGGGTACAAAAGGGGTGGCCGGCATCGTCCCCAAGCACGGAATTCGACCCATTCTTTCGGAAAAAGCTAGAGTTGTCCCTAGAGAGGGGGTGCCTATTGTGGGGCCAACGGGTGGTGGTTCCTGCAGCCATGCGGCCGAGGGTGCTCAAACTGCTGCACGTCAGCCACCCGGGCATCGTTCGTTCGAAAGCGCTGGCCCGCAGTTACTTTTGGTGGCCACAGCTGGACGCGGACATTGAGCATATGGTCGGCACTTGTGAGGCATGCCAGGGATCCCGACCAGAGGCGGCCCGCCTCCCGCATAGGGAATGGGACACAGCAAGGGGGCCGTGGTCCAGAGTACATGTAGATTTCGCTGGCCCATTCCGAGGAACCATGTTTCTCCTGGTGGTGGATGCGTTCTCCAAGTGGCTGGAGGTTATCCCAGTAAAGAGCACGTCCTCCGCCACAACAATTAGCCAGCTACGGAGAGTCTTTTCCACGTTCGGTTTACCCGACACTTTAGTCAGCGATAACGCGAGTTGCTTCACCTCCTCGGAGTTCGAGGCATTCATGGGAGCAAACGCCATTCGGCATGTCACATCCGCGCCGTTTCACCCGGCCACGAATGGCCAAGTGGAACGGTTGGTGCGTACAACAAAGGATGCGCTGCGGCGCATGGGCCCGGGGGACCTAAATCACCAAGTATGTCAGTTCTTGTTAGCGTATAGGGTGACCCCCTTAGCGTCGGGTTACTCGCCGGCAGAACTCTTGATGCGGCGAAAACTGACCACGCTTCTGACCAGGCTGGACCCGACGAGAGTCGAGGATACAGGGAAAAACATAGGATTGGCAGTCTCGAAAGGGTTCGCCGCCGGCGACCTTGTTTACTGCAGGAACTATGCAAGCGCAGGGCCAGCCTGGGTGCCAGGAACAATAATAGAACAAACAGGGCCAGTGTCATATCGGGTGGAAACGAGCACCGGCCTCCTCTGGAGGAGACACGCTGACCAACTGAGGCGCCGAGTGAGTGAAGGGCCGGTCAGTGGGGCTCAGCAACAGGATTCAGCGATAGGGTTCTCCCCCACCCGTTTAGCCCAAGGGGGAGACATTGAGGGACAGCAGTCCGAAACCGGGGGGGAAAGCGGTGGTCCCGACTCATATCCTTTTGATACCCCAGTTCTATCAGGGCCCGGGGGGAGGGAAAAGGAATGTGCGGCCGCCGCCGCGTCCCCCGAATGTAATTTTGATTTTGATTTTGGTTTTGCGAGCCGGGGGGGTTTTCAGGAGTGTTCCCCCACCCTTCCAAGCGAGAAGAGGGGTTTTTCGTTAGCCCCCAGTGCCCCCGGTTCTTCCCCGAGAAAGAGCACACCTCCCAACAACGCCGCGGAGCCGCGGCTAGTCACTAACAAGTCTCCCTCTCCAATTACAGGGCAGGAAACCAGGGGACAAAGAGAAGGTAGCAAACCCGGGGAAAGGCAGCCCGCATCGAGACCCCAGCGTGTTCGAAATAAGCCATCTTGGCTGAGGGACTTTGTCTCCTAAGGGGGGGGAGTGCGTTGAAGGTGGGCCCGAGACATTGTCTCGTCCTAGGGGGGAGGGATGTTGTGTTCTAATGGTTTTACCTTCCACATGGATTACAATGTATCTGAGCCAATGTAACCTTGCCTATAGCAACAATGTAACCTTCAGCTGTATCATATAAACCCTGTAATAGGACGCGAGCTAATGACCACCAGCTGGCAGCAGCGAGCGTCCAAGCTCTCTTGGTTCGAACTCATCAAAGGCAACAGCGCGGGAAGCTTTCCCGCCACCACCTACACCTGGACAAGAAGGGCGTGACCCACAATGACGTCACGCAGACAGTAGCCAATGGGCTACCATGGCACCACGTTCAAATGTATTCCTACTGTATATAAAGAGCTATTGATCCGCCATTACCTCATGTTCCCTCTGTCCACGATGCAATAAACCTGAGTTAACCCAGCCCGAGGCTGTGTCCTGTGTCTTAGTTTCATACACTAAAATGGTAAAGGTCACCCTCGCTCAAAAGCCAGTCATATCTGACTTTAGGGTTCAGTGCTCATCTCTGTTTATAGCCAAAGAGCCAGCACTGTCTGCATCTGCAGATGTTTCCATGGACATGTGGCAGGCATCACTAAACACCAGAGTGCATGGAATGCTGTTTACCTTCCCACCGAAGTGGTCCCTATTTATCTACTTGCAATTTCTTGCTTTTGAACTACTTGGTTGGTAGGAGCTGGGACAGAGATGGGAGCTCATTCCATCATGCAGTACTCAGGTCTCAAACTGGTGACCTGCCAACCTTCTTTTAGTGTATGGGACCAAAGACACCAGGACAGCCGAAGAGCTGGCTTAACACAACTTTATTACATGCTGGTCAGAGGGAACATGAGGTAATGGCGGACGAACAGCTCAATATATACAGTGGCTATACATTTGAATGTGGCTCCTTGATAGCCTATTGGCTACAGGCTGCGTGACGTCATTGCAGGTCACGCCCTTCTTGTCCAGGTGAAGGTAGTGGCGGGAATCTTCCCACGCTGTTGTTCTAGATGAGTCTTGGACCAATGAGCTTGGACGCTCGCTATTGCCATCTAGTGGTCACTAGCTCGCGTCCTATTAAGGTTACAGTGATTCAGCTGGAGGTTACATTGTTACACATAGAAGAGGTTACATTGGATACACATGGATAGGTACATTGTTTAAAGGCACCGGCTTTGGGACACAACACTCCTCCCCCCTAGGATGAGACGAAGTCTCTCAGCCAAGATGGTTTATTGCACTCGCGTTTGGGCCGCGATGTGGGTTGGCCCACCCGGGGGCCGCTCCCGCTTCCTTGTTCCCTGGACCCTTGTCCTGTAATGGGAGAGGGAGACTTGTTAGCGGCTTGCTGTGGTTTTACAGTTTTAGGTGAAAGGGTAGGTTCCGTAGTGGTTGAACCGGGGGCACCAGGGGCTAACGTAAAACCCCTCTTCTCGCTTCGATGGGTGGGGGACCACTCCGAAACCCCCCCCCGGTTCTGAAAATCAAAATCAAACTCTGTTGGGGGATCCCGCGGGATATCTACGAGGACAAATTCCTTCTCCTCCCCCCTTGGTGGGGTCTCTGGACCCCCCTCTCCTCCCCCTTGGGCTAAACGGGTGGGGGAGAACCCTAACGCTGAATTTGTTTTTTTGGCGGCCAGATTTCCTGGGACCCGGCTCCGGAGCTGGTCTGCGTGCCGCCGCCAAAGTAGACCTGTGTTGGTCTCCACGCGGTACGAAACGGGACCGGTTTGTTCCACGACCACCCCCGGCACCCAGGCTGGCCCCGCGCTGGCGTAGTTCCTGCAATGTACCGGGGCGCCCACGCTGAAGCTCTTGCTGGCTTCTAACCCTATGTTCCGCCCCTTGTCCTCAACTCTCGTGGGATCTAGTCTAGTGAGTATGGTGGTCAACTTCCTGCGCATTAGGAGCTCCGCAGGGGAGTAGCCTGACGCTAGCGGGGTCACCCTGTACCCTAGCAGAAACTGACACACTTGCAGGTTGAGATCCCCGGGGCCCATGCGCCGCAGCGCGTCCTTCGTGGTGCGTACGAGGCGCTCCACTTGGCCATTGGTGGCCGGATGGAAAGGGGCGGAGGTGATGTGCCGGATGGCGTTAATCTCTGTGAATGCCCTGAACTCAGCGGACGTGAAACAACTAGCGTTATCGCCAATTAGGGTGTCGGGTATGCCGAACGTGGAAAAAATTCTCCGCAAATACTTAATTGTCGCGGCCGAGGAGGTGCTCGTGACTGGGATGACCTCCAACCACTTGGAGAAGGCGTCCACAACAAGGAGAAAAAGGGTTCCTCGGAACGGGCCCGCGAAGTCTATGTGTATCCGGGACCACGGCCCCTTAGCCGCGTCCCACTCCCTGTGGGGAAGACGGGCCTCCTCTGGTCTGGAGCATTGGCAACTCTCGCAAGTGCCGACCATGTGCTCGATGTCGGCGTCTAACTGGGGCCACCAAAAGTAACTTCGGGCCAGCGCTTTGGAGCGCACAATTCCGGGGTGGCTGACGTGCAGCAGTTTAAGCACCCGCGGTCGAAGGGATGTAGGGACCACCACCCGCTGCCCCCACAAGAGGCACCCCCTCTCTAGGGACAGTTCCAGCTTCTTCCTAAAAAATGGGGCGAATTCCTCTGCTGGGGAAGACGCCGGCCACCCTTTCTGTACCCAGGAGCAAACCGCCGCCAACGTCTTGTCCTTTCTTGTCGCTGTGGCAATGTCGGCGGGCACTACGGGGGGCGAATCCAGTACCTCTATCATGAGAACCTGATGGTCCCGCTCCCCCTTGCTCACCTGGCTGGGCGTCAGGGGGAGGGGGGACCTCGATAGAGTGTCCGCATGGCTGATTTCTCTCCCGGGCCGGTACACCAACGCGTGCTGGTAGGCGTTGAGAAAAATGGCCCACCTAAGCATTCTCGGGGACAGGATCTGTGGCGTGGGCTTATCTGCGGTAAAAATGCCTAGTAGGGGCTTGTGGTCAGTCACGATGGTGAAGGGGCGGCCATACAGAAAATCGTGAAATTTTTTGGTCCCCGCAACTATCGCCAGCGCCTCCCTGTCTGTTTGGGCGTAGTTTCTCTCCGCTTGGGACAGGGACCTGGAGTAGAACGCTATTGGGGCCTCCCTTCCGTTTTCCAACACGTGGCATAACACTGCCCCCACCCCCATCGGGGATGCATCACAGATCAGTACCACGGGCCGTTTGGGGTCGAAATGGGTCAGAATGGCGTCAGACGCCAGGAGTTGTTTTAGCTCCGTGAATGCCCTCTCCTGATCATCGCCCCACATCCATGCCGCATCTTTCTTGAGCAACTTGTGAAGCGGCTCGGCCACCGCAGCCTTCTGTGGAAGGAAGGAGTGGTAGAAATTTAAGAGCCCTAGGAACGACTGCAGCTCGGGCTTGGATGTGGGGCGAGGGGCTTTCTTGATGGCGGCAACCTTGGATTTGGACGGTTTGATCCCCTCGGGAGTTACTCGGAACCCTAAGAACTCAACCTCCTTCGCGAAGAAGACGCATTTGTCTTTTCGCAACCTCAACCCCGCCCGTTCGAACGCCGCCAGGACCTTGTTTAGCCTTTTAGCCAACTCAACCTCACTCCCCCCCCCCGTTATCAATACATCATCAAAATATGGTAAAACGCCGTCCAGCCCTTTGAGGAGGCGTTCCACGAGCGACTGGAAAATTCCAGGTGCCGAGTTCACGCTGAATTGGAGGCGCGTCACCTGGAACGCCCCCTTATGCATGATTATGGTCTGTGCAGCAGCTGCGGCAGGGGTTACCATGAGTTGCTGATAGGCCTGAGCCAGGTCGAGCTTGGCGAAACACTTTCCCCCATGTAACCTGGCTAGCAAATGGCTGACCACCGGCACCGGGTATGCATTAGGGCGGATTGCCTTATTAATGGTGCACTTATAATCGGCGCAAATGCGAACCTCCCCATTGGCCTTCAATGCTGTGACAATTGGAGTTTCCCACTCCGCGGAATCAACAGGAACAAGAATCCCCTGGCCCACTAATTTGTCCAGTTCCGCCTCTATTTTGTCCTTGAGTGCAAAAGGCACCCTGCGTGGTTTAAGTCTGATTGGGCGGACCTCTGGGTCCAGGTCGAACGTTACTGGGGGTCCATTGAATTTCCCAAGTCCCTTCTTGAAGACTTCGGGGTGCGCGTCGCACACCTCCTATATCGGGTCAGACCCAACGGCGTGCACCCCCCCAATGAACAAACCCAGGGGCTGAAACCATTGAGTCCTGAGGAGGCTGCAATTACCTCCCTTAAGAACGACTAGGGGGAGTTCCGCGGCGTGCCGCTTGTACTGAACCTGGAAATTCCCAACCCCCAACACCGGGATACTGTTCCCTTGCACGTCCCGAAGCGTGGACCTCAACGCTTTGAGCTTGGGCCGTGCGCGGGGGGCAATTCTCAAAAACTCCCTCTGGGAAATAATGGAGTAAGAGGAGCCAGAGTCAATCTCCATCCTAACAGGGGCCCCTTGCACCAGTACCTCAACAAAGTAACGGGGGTGTCCCAAGGACACGCTGAAAACCGGAGCGTCGTCGTCGCTGTCGTCGGAGATGCGGCCCACGCCGTCCTGCTTCCTCGTGGGCCGGGCGCCATCCTTTGGTCTCGTCGAGCGGTCTGGCCTCGTTGAGCGGTCGGGCGAGCTCCTCCGGTCCCTCACCGGGCGGTCGGGCGAGCTCCTCCGGTCCCTGCGTCGTTGTCTGCAGACTTTGGCTATGTGCCCGCGTTGCCCGCAGTTGTGGCACTCGGCCTTTCTGAACGGGCACCTGGTACGGTCGTGAGCTGCCCCGCAGCCGTCGCACCGCCGGCCCTCCTTCCGGACCCTCCGGACGTCCTCGTCGTCGCTGCTTTCGGCGGACGATTTCGAAACTCGCCGGGCTGCGTGCACCGAACTCTCTGCTTTGTCGGCCTTCGGCCGCCAGTCCTGGAGCTCTTGCACCCCGGCCTTCGTGGCTTCCGCGGCCTGTGCCGCTTTCAGGACCTCCTGCAACGTGGGGGGCGGTTCCTGATTCATTAGCGTGCGCTGAATCTCGGCGTCCTTCAGGCCGCATAGCACGCAGTCCCTGAGGGTGACTTCCAAATTTTCCCATTTGCACGGGCCGGCAGCCAGGCGCAGGGCCGCTACAAAAGCGGCGACCGACTCATCAGGCGCTTGGACTCGCCTCCAAAACGCGCTCCGAGCGGGAAACATCGCTACCGAGGGCCGGAAATGGTCTCTCAGCACCGTCAGGAGCTCTTTTGCCTTGAATTCAGCCGCCTTTCTGGGTGCGATGAGATCAATCAGTACTCTCTTTCCGTCGTGCCCGAGCATTCTGGTGAGGATGGCTCTCTTCTTTGCCTCGTCCGTCACCTCGAACTCCACCAGCGCACCTTGGAAGTCCATTTCGAAGAGTTCCCAGTCTTGCGGTTTCTTGATGTCGAAACCGGCGTATGTCTTGGTCCCGTGGGCAGCCATGATCCCACCTTCGTCGCCAATTTAGTGTATGGGACCAAAGACACCAGGACAGCCGAAGAGCTGGCTTAACACAACTTTATTACATGCTGGTCAGAGGGAACATGAGGTAATGGCGGACGAACAGCTCAATATATACAGTGGCTATACATTTGAATGTGGCTCCTTGATAGCCTATTGGCTACAGGCTGCGTGACGTCATTGCAGGTCACGCCCTTCTTGTCCAGGTGAAGGTAGTGGTGGGAATCTTCCCGCGCTGTTGTTCTAGGTGAGTCTTGGACCAATGAGCTTGGACACTCGCTATTGCCATCTAGTGGTCACTAGCTCGCGTCCTATTAAGGTTACAGTGATTCAGCTGGAGGTTACATTGTTACACATAGAAGAGGTTACATTGGATACACATGGATAGGTACATTGTTTAAAGGCACCGGCTTTGGGACACAACACTTCTAGTTGTCGAGTTCAGCGTCTTAAACATACAGTCCCTGATGTATGGTAGCCAAGGACATATTCAGTCTCCCCCCCCTGACTTTCCCAAACACTATTCCCTTGGCAAACAGAAGTGACCAATCCAAGACTGACCAGGGATAATTTATCTGCAAAACCTTACAAAGGTCTCTCTTTTCATGGCGATAAAAATACAAATGGATCAAGTTACCTAACAACTTGCTTCTTTCCTATGACACCCAAAATCATTTCACCTGCAACTGCCTCACTCCATCTAAAATTAGAGCAGGCCTAGACCAAACTCATTGTTCCCTTCCTCTTTCCTTCCCTCCCTTCCTTACTTTTTTTGCTTGCTTGCTTGCTTGTTTGTTTGTTTGCTTGCTTGCTTACCTACCAAGGGAGCACAATGGTATAATTCTTGAAATCCCTAGTGATCCAGAACATAACCAGGGTGGTGGGGTTATACTCCCTTAAGAAGTATCAACATAGCCTGCCATCTGGGCTTGACTACAAAATGGTCCATGGGGTCGCAAAGGGTCGGAGTCGACTGTGCGACTGAACAACAACAACAACATGTGTATAACACCCAGATGGGCTATATAGAAACCCAATAAATAAATAAATGTGGGAAATGCTACAGGATTTATTAAGGCAGGCTGATTCTCATTTTTCCCATTGACCACATGACACAATAGAAACTGTGAATCTGCTTGGAGCCCCAGAACCTCAGTCTAGTTTTGCAATCCCATCAGAGATCCTTCTACTTTTAAAATATTGAATCTTTTCACTTTGGTTCAAAACATGAGAAATGTGTTTGACTTGAACTTTCATTACCTCAAGCCAGTGGCCCTGCTAGCTAGCAGTGGTGAAAGTCATACTGCAACATGTCTGCAACATGCCTCTTGGGGGTCTCTCAACATGCAATGGGGTAAAAGAGGAAGTGAAGAAGAAGAAGAAGACCTTTTGGGAACTCTGTTCAAAAGAATTAGCAATCAGTCCTCAACTAAACTATGGAATAAAACCCTGCAGAGAGGGAAGCAGCTGGATCTTTGGCTCTTCGGAGTGATACCAGTGGCCGGTGGCCCTGACAAACCTGGGCCACTATGTTCTTTTGCAAATGACATTTTATCATTTACTTGGCTTTAAGCCAGGGCCTTCCAAGATCACACTTTGTCCAGGGTTAATGATTCATGTTGAACCAACAAAGCAACATCACTAACAACACGTCGCTCCAAATCTTATCAGAATTTATTCTGAAACATTCTAAGCTCTTGTCAGGAACAAAGAGGTCAAGTGTTAGCCTTAGCTAGTTAGGAGATTTATTGCACTGAAATGGTGGCCTTAATCATTGAGAAGTAGTTAATGTGAAGGATGCATCAATGTGCTCATACACACAGTCATGAATGCAAACGTTCTTCTAGAAAAATAAAACAAGCTATATATTTTATCCCTACTTCTTCTTCATCATCATCTTCTTCTTCTTCTTCCACCCCTTCAGGTGTTGAGCCAAAGGAGAATCCATCTCTTCCTAAAGTATTCTGTTCCATTGTTGAACAAATCTTCCCTCCACAGTTCTTTCTCATGTTTGGCTCAAATTTCTGGCTGAAATTTGCATCCACTGGTTTGGATCCAGCCCTCTGATGACATCCCAAAGCAGTTCTACAACATTTCTGAAATTTATACTTTTGAAGGCTGCTGTTTTAATATTTTCTCATCATGCTTACTCTCACAGCAACTGAACTGCACTTAAAGTTCTCCAGTGATGTGAAATAAGGCCGAATATCAGCTCCACAGGGAAAAGGAGAACCAGCAGGAAACGTTTATGCCTTCAAAAGTGTCACTTTCTGGCTTTCTTGGAGGCATCTATTTGGACACAATTGGAAACAGAACGTTGGACATTGTTTTACAAGGCTCCAATGTTGTTCTTATGCTAAGCATCTTCTGGAAGGTTTGTACAATAATAGCATAAGAATTTAGACATGGAATATATTAACAAGTGTCGTGAATATCCCAAATTCAGTATAAAATATTCACTATTCAGGATGCCAAAAAATATCTGTATTAATACACTGACAAATGCAGAAATTGGAAAAATTGCTTCTTGTTTGAGCTTCCAGAATTCCCAACTAGTATATCCACTCTATGAAGTCCATTAGTCTAGCTCCATTATGGTGAACCTTGGCACGCCAGGTGTTCTTGGACTTCAATTCCCAGAAGCCCAAGTCTCTGTGAATCCACATGAATGGGTTTATTGTGCATACATGCAGCAAACCCATTTGTAAAACAATGTCCAACGTTCTGCTTCCAATTGTGTCCAAATAGATACCTCCAAGAAAGCCAAATAGATGCCTCCAACTGGCCAAATTGAATGCATCATACCATTAGAACAGTGTAGCAGTTAATTCAGTATCCCATTCTCTGCTAATGGCAAATCTCCAACACTCTTACAAAAGCAGGCAAGCCTGTCCCTGGAAAGCAATGGCCCCCACTTGAGAAACAAAGATTCCAACTATGAGATCTTGGTTTAGAGCCATAATTAGCCAGTGTGCGACTCAGCAGAAAATGGACCCCATTCTGAGGAGGTGGGAAGGCTCTTTTCTGAGCTGCTTGCTAGGAATATTACATTTACCATGTAGTACCAGTGATGAGGAGCCAAGAGGGAGGAGAAGGAGGAGGGAAAGGGAGAAACCATAGCCAAATATCCAAAATAGAGCCAATTATCTATCTATCTTTCTTTAGTGTATGGGACCAAAGACAACAGAGCAACCGAAGGGTTGGTTTAACACAGGTTTATTGCATGGTGTTCCGGTGAAGCATGGGGGTAATGGTGGTGGTACATCTCATTATATACTGAGGACTATACATTTGAATCTTGCAGCACGGTAGCTCATTGGCTACTGTCGGCGTGGCCTCGCCCAGGCACGCCTTACTCTCGCAGTTGTATCTTCTTCCTGCTGAATGCGAGTATCTTCATTCTGCTGAATGCGAGTATCTTCATTCTGCTGAATGCGGAGGCATTTCCCGCGGCTGTCCGTGATTGAGCAATGTGAACCATGTGAGGCTGAACGCTCGCAGCTGCCCCAAGGGGTTGCTTGCTCGCGTTCCTTTCAGCTGAGATACATTGTAATTGTGATGGAACATTTATATCTTGATAGCTTTACAGTACATTGATATGCATACATAACACTTTCTTTCTTTAAAAAAAGGAAAGTGAGGTGACTTCCAAAACTGCACATGTGAAGACTAAGCCAAGATAACAGGCGTAACATTTCCTCAGCCCTTTGGCGAGCTTAATTCTTCCCATGCTCACATTTGTCTGAGACTTTTATTTGACTATGTCAAGGACCAACTGAATGCCTCTAGATCCCAATCCTCCCTAAGTCTTTACAGCTTGCTTCTGTCTTTCAACCAGCAACCATCAGTGATCTAGAAACCCTCTCCAAGAGAACGTAGAGTGAAATCAAGGAAGAAGACGGACAGAATTTTTAGAAAGCTTCAAAGGAATATATTGTTCATGCATGAGCCAAAATTATTTACAGTGCTGTGTTCTAACATGAGAGGCATATTGTTGTGTTCTGATGGTTTTACTGTACACATGGATTGAAATGTATCTGAGTCAATGTAACCTTGCCTATAGCAACAATGTAACCTTCAGCTGTATCATATAAGCCCTGTAATAGGACGCGAGCTAATGACCACCAGCTGGCAGCAGCGAGCGTCCAAGCTCTCTTGGTCCGAACTCATCAAAGGCAACAGCGCGGGAAGTTTTCCCGCCACTACCTACACCTGGACAAGAAGGGCGTGACCTGCAATGACGTCACGCAGACAGTAGCCAATGGGCTACCATGGCACCACGTTCAAATGTATTACTGCTGTATATAAAGAGCTATTGATCCGCCATTACCTCATGTTCCCTCTGTCCACGATGCAATAAACCTGAGTTAACCCAGCCCGAGGCTGTGTTCCGTGTCTTGGTTTGCATACACCAAATTGGCGACGAAGGTGGGATAATGGATCCCCACGGAACAGCCAGGGCACAGAGCGGGTTCAACATCACCAAACCGCAGGACTGGGAGCTGCTTGAGATGGACTTCCAGGCGGCACTGGTGGAACTCAGAGTCAAACAAGACGACGAGGAGAGGAAGAGGGCCATCCTCACCAGAATGCTCGGGATGGAAACCAAGCGGACGCTGGTGGGCATAATCGCTCCGAAGAAGGTGAGCGACTTTAAGGCGAGCGACATCATGAAGCTGCTGCGAGAGCGGTTCTGCCCCTCGAGGGCAATGTTTCCCGCTCGGAGCGCGTTTTGGAGGCGAGTCCAAGCGCCAGACGAGTCGGTTGAGGCATTCGTGGCCGCCATGAGGATAGCCGCCGCCCCCTGTAAATGGGGCGACATCCTGGAGATGATCCTCAGGGACGGCGTGTTATGTGGCCTGAAAGACAAGGAGGTGCAGCGCAGCTTGATGAATAAGGAGCCGCCACCCACGCTGGCCGAAGTCATAGAGGCCGCGGAAGCCGCAGAGTCCACGAATGCCGGAGTGGACGAGATGCATCAATGGCGTGAGTGGCGTCCTAAAGCCGGCAAGGCGGAAAATTCGGTGCACGGGAAGGCCGGACAGTCGGTGCACGCGACTCGGCGGGCCTCAAAGTCGTCTACGGAAGGCAGCGACGGCGAGGAGGTCCAGAAGGTCCGGAAGGGCGGTCGACGCTGCGAGGGTTGCGGAGCGGCCCACGAGCGCGCGAGATGCCCGTTCAGGAAGGCCGAGTGTTACACCTGCGGCCGTCGGGGGCACATCGCCAAGGCGTGCAGAAAGCGGAAAGAGGGCCGGAGGCAATCACAAGACCGCGCGGCCAGGCCGGACCGTCCAGCAAGGCCCAAAGATGGCGCCCAGACCACGAGGAAGCAGGACGGCGTGGGCCGCGTCTCGGACAGCAGCGAGGACGACGCCTCAGTGTTCAGCGTGTCCGCGGGACAGTCCCATTACTTCGTTGAGGTATTAGTACAAGGGGCCCCTATTAAGATGGAAATTGACTCGGGGTCCTCCTTTTCCATAATTCCCCAGAAAGAGTTCCTGAAAATCGACCCCCACGTGCGGCCAAAGCTTAAAGCGTTGAGGTCCACACTACGGGACGTACAGGGAAACAACATTCCGGTATTGGGGGTTGGGAAGTTTCGGGTCAATTTTAAGAGACATTCGGCGGAACTGCCCCTAGTTGTCCTGAAAGGGGGAAGCTGTAGCCTCCTGGGAACACAGTGGTTTCAGCCCTTAGGGTTGTTCATAGGGGGGGTGCATACCGTGGGGGGAGACCCAATACAAGCGGTTTGCGATGCGCATCCCGCCGTTTTTGAGAAAGGACTCGGAAAGTTCAAGGGACCCCCTGTAGCTTTCGACATAGACCCGGAGGTCCGCCCGATAAGACTCAAACCACGCAGGGTGCCGTTTGCACTCAAGGACAAGATAGAGGCGGAATTGGACAAACTGGTGGGCCAGGGGATTCTTATTCCTGTTGATTCCGCGGAGTGGGAAACTCCAATTGTAACGGCTCTAAAGGCTAACGGGGAGGTGCGCATTTGCGCAGATTATAAGTGTACAATTAACAAGGCGATCCGCCCTAATGCATACCCGGTGCCAGTGATAAGCCACCTTTTGGCCAGGCTAAATGGGGGAAAGTGTTTCGCTAAGCTCGATTTGGCACAAGCCTATCAGCAACTTCCTGTGACCCCCGCCACGGCCGCGGCACAAACGATAGTTACACATAAGGGAGCGTTCCAGGTGTCGCGGTTACAGTTCGGCGTGAACTCGGCACCCGGTCTTTTTCAATCGCTCGTGGAACGCCTCCTAAAGGGCCTGGAGGGGGTGTTGCCTTATTTTGATGACGTGTTGATAACAGGGGGGAGTGAGGCTGAACTAGCGAAAAGGTTGGACAAGGTACTGACCGTGTTCGAGAAAGCGGGGCTGAGATTGAGGAAGGATAAATGTGTTTTTTTCGAAACAGAGGTCGAGTTTTTAGGGTTCCGAATCACACCCGAGGGGATTAAGCCGTCTAAATCCAAGGTAGCAGCCATTAAAAAGGCCCCTCGCCCCACATCCAAGACCGAGCTGCAATCTGGTTTGCATACACCAAACATATAGCCATCTTTCGACAGGAAAAACCTGGGAAATGTTTTTATTAAAAGGACAGGAGAAGGTAAAGGTTGCCCTTACTCGAAATCCAGCCATATCTGACTCTAGGGTGCAGTGTTCATCTCCATTTATAACCAAACAGTCTGCATCTGAAGACGTTTCTGTGGACATGTGGCAGGCATGACTAGACACTGGAGTCCATGTAATGCTGTTACCTTCCCAACAAAATAGTACCTATTTCTTTATTTACAATATCTTGCTTTCGAACTGGCAGGAGCTGGAAGGGAGACGGGAGCTCTTGTGTAGCACTCAGGTTTCGAACTGCTGACCTGCCAACCATCCAGTTGTCAAGTTCAGCATCTTACCCATTAAGCAACTCAGCAACAAAAAAGAGACACTTTGCAAATGCTTAAACACTGCCTTTCTGTATGGGTGTGGACGTCCGCTTCATGATGCCACACTAAGACAAGGGTACTGCAGAGGAAACATTGTATTATAACTGGCAATGAGAGCAAACAGAACAGACGTTTCTGGCTCAGAGAAAGTTCTCTTCACTTCCCCTTCATACCTATAGTCTCACACTCCCACTGGTCCAGCCATTCTGGTTTCAATCACTAAGGGGGCTATATAGTCTCCTTAGTTCCAAATAATAGCCACACAAGTGCAGAAGTGAGGGCAATCTACTGACACAGAACTGGTTGCCCTAGGACATCCATCATGAACCTCTGGCATATGTGCCAGAGGTGGTATGCAGAGGCCTCTCTGTGGGCACGCTCGATGGTGTGGGCAAGCACCGCCTCACCTGGCCAGTGCCAATGGGTGCATTTGACAAGCCCTGCCGAGCCTGGGGTGGCATTTGCACTCCACAGGGTTTGCAGGGGTGATGCCAAGCCCTGCCAAGTCTGGGGGCAACATGGGGGAAGGGGTGTGGCGGCTTGTCTGCAACAGTGGAGACAAGGGGCTTGCCTGTAGTGTGGCAGGCTTGCCTGAAGCAGTGTTTGCCCGCAAATGCATGGGAAGGAGCGGGGCTGGGGGCATATGTCGACATCACGTTGGTGTGTGCGCACACACCCATGTGACGTCACTGGCACATGTGGTGCCTGCTGAACACCTCCGCTGTCTCCTTGGGCACTCGGTCTCTAAAAGGTTCACCATCACTGCCCAAGGAGGTCTGGTAAAAGGTAAAGGTTTCCCTTGCTCGAAAGCCCATCGTATTCTACTCTAGGGTGCAGTGCTCATCTCTGTTTCAAAGCCAAAGAGCCAGCGCTGTCTGCTTCTGCAAACGTTTCTGTGGTCAAGTGGCAGGCATGACTAGACAGCAGAGTGCACGGAACGCTGTTACCATCCCACCGAAGTGGTCCCTATTTATCTACTTGCAATTTCTTGCTTTCGAACTGCTAGGTTGACAGGAGCTAGGACAAAGACGGGAGCTCATTCCATCCTGCAGTACTCGGGAATCGAACTGCTGACCTGCCGCCTCCCAATCAGCATCTTAGCCACTTGAGCCACTGCAGGTCTGGAGGAGGTGTTAATATCCCAAGAGTGGTTCTGGCCATTGTCACCACCAGTATTCCCGTCTCTCTTTTTCACCCCCATTACAAAGGCTTGGGAGGCTTCACTTTTGATTTTCTGCAAAATAATGTTCTGATGAAGTTGCAAGCATGTACTAGAACATCTTCTCTTCATGACCTGCCCTGTTCTGTCATGTTCTCAGAAAGATACAGTTTTTCACTGAAATCAAGAGTTTTATCAGTTACATGTGTAGAATTCCACTGTGAGTATACAAGCAAAGTGGCAACTAGGAGTGCCCTGAGGATATTCTTAAATGATAGTGGAGCAATTGCATTCAAATAGATGACAAGTTTTCCAGTCTTTTATTCACTTCAAAAATAGAACCAATATTGCTGAAGATCAGTCTAGTTTTCTTAGAATCAAAGAGCTTGTAAAAAGAGCATTACTTGCTCAAAATGAAAATTCAGCAGATTTCCATGCCTTTCCATCAAGGATCTGTGATGAAAACCAATGCAACTCGAGCAGAGCACCATTACATTCTGGACTCATGCATGAACAATTCCACCCACACATTTTGCACTCACCAATATGTTTAAAATTCCAGCAGCTCTTAGTTCTAAAAAGTTAAACTAATCTATGCTTTTACTAATAAACATAAGTTCCACCACAACATACAAACTACACAATAGCTTAGTCCTACATAACAGAGAGTTATGCTTGAAACACAGACTAACATGGCTACTATTCAATAATAATAATAATAATAATAATAATAATAATAATAATAATAATAATAATAATAATAATAATAATAATAATAATAATAATAATAATAATAATAATAATAATAATAATAATCCTACATTGCAGTGTTAAACCTTATATTGGCAAACCCTGTGATCTTTGTGTTTATCTTCATAACCATATGGGACATGTTACTAGCACAGCAGTCATTCACACATGCTACTAAATACAATCCAGAATTTGATCTCCCAGCATTTCTTTAGCAGCTATTTTCCAGCTGTTCATGAGAGAGATAACACGGGCAAAGGAGTCGCTGAAATTAGAATTATTTTGAGAAAAGAGAAGGAACACAGGATGAAATTATAAAACCCATAGAAAGAGCAGTGGGCAGCAGTGGAGCACACAGTACACAACAGTTTATGAGTAAGTGCATAATCAAGATGTATAACATTCACAACACAAAAAGTGTTGCAATGTGCCCTTGTGACGAAGGCAAACTGAGAAAATGTATGTCAAAAATTCTTGTCAAAATGCTGGTAAAAGTAATTAAACAAAATTACTTTTTACACTGATAAAGTAACTTTGTCCTTACTCATTACATTTACTTATGGAATGTAACTTTCCATGTTACCAAACCGGAATTTAGAGCCTCATTGCAAAAAACAGTAACTAAGAGCTCTGCCAGGTACTGTACAATATTCAGCTACAGGATTCTGCACTGATGTTATAGGTGAACCTTTTAGAGACCAAGTGCCCAAACTGCAACCCAAAACCCATTTATTTATTGCAAAGTGCCAACATAGCAACAGGGGAGGAAGGAAATGCTCCCATTGGGCTGCTGGGCAGAGGGGTGGGGTGAACTCTGTGCTGGGGGGAGGGAGGAAGCGCTCCCATTGGGCTGCTGGGCATAGGGCGGGTGAACTCTATGCTGGGGCGACTGCATGGGTGTCCACAGAGATGGCTCTGAGTGAAACCTCTGGCACGCATGCCATAGGTTCACTATCACTGTTATAGGCCTTGACATGGTCATGCATATGATTTTTTCAGTAGCCCTGCTCCTGGAGAGCTCTGATAGGTTCTGCGCCTCACTGGCAACCACGCAAAGTGGCTTCATAAATTATTGCTTCTCCTTTTAGCAATCTCAGAATGAGGGGAAACAGAACCCAGCTTCTCCTGCAAACATCTCAAATGGAAACTAGGGAATGTTTGTTCAAAACAGTTGGTCTCCAGTCCTACTGCCTTCACCTAGGACAGTAATGGCTAACCTTTACTAGGTGTTCTTGAACTTCATTTCCTAGAAGCCCTGATCAGCAGGAGTGCTGACTTGGACTTCTGGCAACTGAAGTCCAAGAACATCTGGAGTGGCAAGGTTCGCCATCACTGACCTAGGGCAACTTAGTGGCTCTCCTGTCCTTTGCCAGCAATATTTCCACCTTCTCAACACTTAGGAGTTGGGCACCCTGATCATCTGTAGTGGCTCAGTGGTTAAGAAGCTCACCTTCTTAGCTGGAAGGCCAGCAAGTCATCAGTTTGAGACCTGGGTACTGCATGATGGATTGAGTCCCTGTCTCTGACCCAGCTCCTGCCAACCTAGCAGATTGAAAGCAATAAATTGCAAGTAGATAAATACGGTAGGCACCACTTCGGTTAGAAAAAATCTTGGGGACATGAAAGGAGCCTCATTTGGGCATCTCCTGAGCAGAGATTCTCCAGCAAAAATCCTTTCAACCCAGAATAATTTCTGAAGCAAAATTGTTGTAATCTGCACACAAACTAGTGAAGACATGAGTCCTGGTATCTCCTCTGAAAAGCCAGCACATCTTCCTCTGTTGGGAAGACTTCTATGTTACTTGTTATCCTGTTTCTTCCAAGCTCTCTATATGGATAAGGAGAATTCCATCTCAGAGCAAGAACTATACCAGTTAGACTTTTGATTCATTACTCTTCTATGATTCCGTGTGTGTGTGTGTGTGTGTGTGTGTGTGTGTGTGTGTGTGTGTGTGTGTGTGTGTGTGTGTGTGTGTGTGGTGATGGTGGTGGGATGTTTTGTTTTTGCAATGTTTAAATAATTAGTATAGGAAATACATGCTGGCATTTGCACATAAGTCCAGATGTTTTTGTTGGACACGGTACCCCTAATCCCCCCCCCCCGTTCAATCAGGATGTTGCTTTTTTGCCGTGGAATTCAAACAGATGTAATTACTCTATGAAAAGAAAGGCTTTTGCATTTTCACCTTGTTTGTTGCCATGTACATTTTCTTCATCTCAGAATTATAATAGTTCAAAGTCTGCCAACATTTCCATTTCAAGGACTCAAAAAAGAAAGAAAAGAAAAGAAAAATCAAGTGACAGAATCCATTCTTGGCTTCTGACGCCAGAAACTCTTGGAAAGATGTTATCCAAGTTTCCATCTACCTCCCTAACAAATTAATTTTGCTCTCATAGAAGCGCCTATAAAATTACCGTTTTAAAATAAATGCGGATTTTCAAATTATATTAACAGAGGAACAAGCTCAGCTTGAAGTAAACTTCAAAAAGATTATACTACAATCAAAACATCAGGCAAAAACAAATATAAAGAGCAGGAAATATTAAATTGCTTTGTATCAAAGTAGAGCTGAAACAAAACCACTAGTGTAGGTGTTGTGTCCAAAGGTTAATTCCTTTTTGAAAGTCAAACCATGCCAAAATAAAGAGCAGAAAGCACACCTTTCTGAAAAGTGTGAAATTCAAATACATGTCAGCGCACCAAAGTATTGAAGTTGAACTTTGTTTGCTCACTCCAGAAGCCACCTAAATGTATCTTGTTTTGTAACGGTCAAATCACTGTATATATAGAGGCCACTCCTGTACATAGTCCCCAAACTGAATACTGATCTGGATAAAGAATCACTGAGTTTAACCCGACATTGCTGGTTAGAATACTTCTTGCTTCGAATTCAACAGTAAGAGAAAGAAAGAAAATCCAGTGGTGGGCATCAGCAGGTTCGCACCAGTTCACCACAACTGGTAGCAGACATTCTGTCTGGCCCCACCCATCCAAGTTTCGAAATAAAGTAGTCCTAATCAAGAAGTAACAGTTAGGACAGAGTATGGAATGACGGAGTGGTTTGGAATAGGAAAAGGAGTAAGACAAAGCTGCATTTTGTCACCCTGCTTATTCAACTTATACACAGAGCACATAATGTGTAATGCAGGAATGGAGGAATCACAATATGGGATCAAAATTGCTGGGAGAAACTTCAACAATTTGAGATATGCAGATGATACCACTCTAATGGCAGAAAGTGAGGAAGACCTAAAGAAGCTGGTTTGAAACTCAATATCAAGAAAACCAAGATAATGGAAACAGGCCCTATCAGTCCATGGGAAATAGATGGGGAAGAAGTAGAAGCAGTGACAGATTTTACTTTCCTAGGAGCAAAGATAACCGCAGATGGGGATTGCAGTCATGAAATAAAAAGGAGACTGATTCTTGGGAGGCAAGCTATGAGAAACGTGCGGAACATAGTTAAAAGTAGAGACATCTCACTGCAAACAAAAGTCCGCATAGTCAAAGCAATGGTATTCCCAGTGGTAATGTACGGTTGTGAGAGCTGGACCATTAGAAAGGCTGAGCACAGAAGAATAGACGCCTTTGAAATGTGGTGTTGGAGGAGAGTTTTGAGAGCACCCTGGACAGCGAAGAGAACAAATAGGTCAATCTTACAAGAGATTAGCCCTGACTGCTCCTTAGAAGGATAAATAACAAAGATGAAGATGAAGTACTTTGGACATCAAATGAGAAGGGAGGATTCACTTGAGAAGGCCTTGATGCTGGGAAAGGTGGAGGGTAAAAGAAGAAGGGGACGGCCAAGGATGAGATGGCTAGATGGCGTCTTGGATGCAATAGGCACAGGGTTGGGCGGGATGAGGATGATGGTAAAGGATAGAGGTGCCTGGAGGGAAATGGTCCATGGAGTCGCAAAGAGTCGGAATCGACTGTGCGACTGAACAACAACAACAAAATTCGGGTGCAACGCAGGGCTTTTCCCCCTGGCCACACCCACCATACTACACCCACAGTCTGTTAGTAATTTTTTTTTTTTGCGAACCCACCACTGCATAAATCTATAGCCAGATGTGTGGGTCAGGTTTCAAGTTCCAAAACAGGGATGCAGAAATAGTCCAGACATGTCAGGTTTTAGATTTCACCTCCAGTCATGCAGATTAGAGTGTCCCCCAAAACTTTTCTAGGAAAGGGGGAATACAGCAATCCACTACCACAAGCCTTATAAGGAAATTTAGGGCTCCCATTCTGGCTGAAAATAGTTCCATTGGTGTCATTTGCCTTTAAGCCACTCCTGAGTTATAATGACTGCCCTATTTATTAATGACCTTCAAAAGCCCCATCATTAACATCCCTACTTGAACTCTGGTCTTCTTTTATTGAATCAACCTATCTCTTCATTTGTTCTCCTTTTTTAACAGCTGTTATACCACCTGCAACAATGCCACTTGCCACCTACCTATTTATCTTGCATTATTTAAACCTTTGGGTCACTTTAAAAAAAAAACAGAAATCCTCTTCTGATGAGTTCACAAAACAGAACAGTAGTTAAAATAAAATTTAAAATTAAAAGGCAGGAATAACAATAACCCTCTCTGTGTTTAAAACATGGGATCACATTCAAATGTTCACTCAAACCAACTTGAAAGATAAAATGGCAAAGCTTTCAACACAAATGAACTGTTCTTATTTTAAGATGTTATATAGTCCTTTCTCTTCTGTAAATGTCTTTTCATTCCCCCAGGTATTTTAAGAACTCTTTTACTGCGTTTAGCACTATTTCACTCGCTGGTTTTATTTTCATTTTTATGATGTGTTGCACTGCTCTCACTCTTTACTGCTCATTTTATGCTACATTGCTATTAAAGTTTTATTGTTATTTTGTTTTATTCACTTTTAATCAATGTGCACATTGCCTGCAATATTACTGCATGATCTAAGATTAGGAGCACTGGTGGCAGAGTTGTTAAAACTGTTGTACTGCAACAGTACAACAGTTGCAGTGGGTAAATTATTTAGAATTTGTAATGTGGTTTTTAAGGGCTTTTTTAAATTAGTTTGATGTTGCTTTTAATTATTGTTAGCTGTCCAGAGTCGTTGCCGAGTTGGGTGGCAACAGAAATTTGAAGGATAGATAGATAGATAAACCAAAAGGTTGTGAGTTCAATCCTGACCAAAACTCAAGAGCAACTCAGCTTTCCATCCTTCTGAGGTCAGTAAAATTAGTACCTAGCATGTTGGGGGCAAAATGCTAATTAACTTGTGAACTGCCCAGAGAGTGCACTAAGTGCATGGTATATAAGTGTGATAAGTGTGAATGCTTTGCTATGTATTATTATACAAATATAGACCCCATTGAGTTATCCCCAGGCAAACAAGCATAGAATTATACAGGTAGATGAAGGATTGCATCTGTGATTTTTTATGCATTTAACTGAGGCAGCCCTACTTTGGTGTATGCAAACCAAGACACAGGACACAGCCTCGGGCTGGGTTAACTCAGGTTTATTGCATCGTGGACAGAGGGAACATGAGGTAATGGCGGATCGATAGCTCTTTATATACAGTAGTAATACATTTGAACGTGGTTCCATGGTAGCCCATTGGCTACTGTCTGCGTGACGTCATTGCGGGTCACGCCCTTCTTGTCCAGGTGTAGGTGGTGGCGGGAAAGCTTCCCGCGCTGTTGCCTTTGATGAGTTTGGACCAAGGAGCTTGGACGCTCGCTGCTGCCAGCTGGTGGTCATTAGCTCGCGTCCACTTACAGGGTTCATATGATGCAGCTGAAGGTTACATTGTTGCTATAGGCAAGGTTACATTGGTTCAGATACATTGTGGAAGGTAAAACCATTAGAACACAACACCCCTCCCCCCTAGGACGAGACAAAGTCTCGAGCCCACACTTAAACACACTCCCCCCCCCTAGGAGACAAAGTCTCTCAGCCAAGATGGCTTATTTCGAACACGCTGGGGTCTCGATGCGGGCTGCCTTTCCCCGGGTTTGCTACCTTCTCTTTGTCCCCTGGTTTCCTGTCCTGTAATTGGAGAGGGAGACTCGTTAGTGACTTGCCGCGGCTCCGCGGCGTTGTTGGAAGGTGTGTTCTTTCTTAGGGAGGAACCGGGGGCACCGGGGGCTAACGAAAAACCCCTCTTCTCGCTTGGATGGGTGGGGGAACACTCCTGAAAACCCCCCCGGCTCGCAAAATCAAAATCAAAATTACATTCGGGGGCAGCGGTCGCGAACTCCTCTCCCCCTTCCCCGGCCTCTGATAGGACTGGTGTATCAAAAGGGTATGAGTCGGGGCCGCTGCTTCTGCCTTCCCCCCTTGCTTGGGACTGTTGTCCGCTGCTGGACTGTTGTCCGCTGCTGTCTCCCCCTTGGGTTAAGCGGGTGGGGGAGAACCCTAACGCTGAATCCTGTTGCTGAGCCCCACTGACTGGCCTACTTACTCGGTGCCTCAGTTGGTCTGCGTGCCTCCTCCAGAGGAGGCCGGTGTTAGTCTCGACTCGGTACGACACTGGCCCCGTCTGTTCTACAACCGTCCCTGGTACCCAGGCTGGCCCTGCGCTGGAATAGTTCCTGCAGTGAACAGGGTCGCCGGCGGCGAAACCTTTCGAGACTGCCAACCCTATGTTTTTCCCTTTATCCTCGACTCTCGTCGGGTCTAGCCTGGACAGGATCGTGGTCAGTTTTCGCCGCATCAAGAGCTCTGCCGGCGAGTAGCCTGACGCTAAAGGGGTCACCCTATACGCTAAGAGGAATTGGCATACTTGGTGATTCAGGTCCCCCGGGCCCATGCGCCGCAGCGCATCCTTCGTTGTACGCACCAGCCGTTCCACTTGGCCATTCGTGGCCGGGTGAAACGGCGCGGATGTGACATGCCGAATGGCGTTTGCCTCCATGAATGCCCCGAACTCCGCGGAGGTGAAACAACTAGCGTTATCGCTGACTAAAGTATCGGGTAAACCGAACGTGGAAAAGACTCTCCTAAGCTGGCTAATTGTCGTGGCGGAGGACGTGCTCTTTACTGGGATAACCTCCAGCCACTTGGAGAACGCATCCACCACCAGGAGAAACATGGTTCCTCGGAAAGGGCCAGCGAAATCTACGTGCACTCTGGACCATGGCCCCCTTGCTGTGTCCCATTCCCTATGCGGAAGACGGGCCGCCTCTGGTCGGGATCCCTGGCATGCCTCACAAGTGCCGACCATGTGCTCAATGTCCGCGTCCAGCTGTGGCCACCAGAAGTAACTCCGGGCCAGCGCCTTTGAACGAACTATGCCCGGGTGGCTGATGTGCAGCAGTTCGAGCACCCTCGGCCGCAGGGACGTAGGGACCACCACCCGTTGGCCCCACAACAGGCACCCCCTCTCTAGGGACAACTCTAGCTTTTTCCGAAAAAATGTGTCGAATTCTGTGCTTGGGGATGATGCCGGCCAGCCCTTCTGTACCCATGAACTAACTTTCTCTAGCGTTCTGTCCTTGCCTGTCGCCCTAGCAATGTCGGCTGGTACTATTGGGGGTGCGTCTAAAACCTCAATTAGCAACACCTGGCGGTCTCTTTCTACTCTCGCCTTTTGGTCGTCCGACAAGGGCAAAGGAGATCTCGAAAGTGCATCGGCATGGCTGATCTCCTTTCCGGGCCGGTACTCCAACTCATGTTGGTATGCGTTGAGAAAAATAGCCCATCGCAGCATTCTCGGGGACAGGATCTGCGGCGTGGGCTTGCTTTCCGTGAAAATCCCTAATAGTGGCTTGTGATCCGTCACGATTTTGAACGGGCGGCCATACAAAAAATCGTGAAATTTTTTTGTTCCCGCTACTATTGCTAATGCCTCCCTGTCGGTTTGTGCGTAATTGCGCTCCGCTTGGGACAGGGACCTTGAATAAAACGCTACCGGGGCCTCCCTTCCGTCATCCAACACGTGGCAAAGCACCGCCCCCACCCCCACCGGGGATGCATCACAGACTAAGACCACCGGCCGTTTGGGGTCGAAATGCGTCAGGATTGCCTCAGATGTTAAGAGTTGCTTTAGTTCTTTGAACGCCCTCTCGTGCTCGTCACCCCACATCCATGTCTCCTCCTTTTTAAGTAACCGATGGAGCGGTTCGGCCACGGACGCCTTCCGCGGGAGGAATGTATGGTAAAAGTTGAGGAGTCCCAGGAAAGACTGTAGCTCGGTTTTGGATGTGGGGCGAGGGGCCTTCTTTATGGCTGCTACTTTGGATTTAGACGGCTTAATCCCCTCGGGTGTGATCCGGAACCCTAAAAACTCGACCTCCGTTTCAAAAAAAACACATTTGTCCTTCCTTAGTCTCAGTCCCGCTTTCTCGAACACGGTTAGTACTTTGTCCAATCTCTTTGCCAGTTCAGCCTCACTCCCCCCTGTTATCAACACGTCATCAAAATAAGGCAACACCCCCTCCAGTCCCTTCAGGAGGCGTTCCACAAGCGACTGAAAAAGGCCGGGTGCCGAGTTCACGCCGAACTGTAAACGCGACACCTGGAACGCCCCTTTATGTGTAACTATCGTTTGTGCCGCGGCCGTGGCGGGGGTCACTGGGAGTTGCTGATAGGCTTGTGCCAAATCGAGTTTAGCGAAACACTTTCCCCCATTCAGCCTGGCCAAAAGGTGGCTGATCACCGGCACCGGGTATGCATTAGGGCGGATCGCCTTGTTAATTGTACACTTATAATCAGCGCAAATGCGCACCTCCCCGTTAGCCTTTAGAGCCGTTACAATTGGAGTTTCCCACTCCGCGGAATCAACAGGAATAAGAATCCCCTGGCCCACCAGTTTGTCCAGTTCCGCCTCTATCTTGTCCTTGAGTGCGAACGGCACCCTGCGCGGTTTGAGTCTTATCGGGCGGACCTCCGGGTCTAGGTCGAAGGCTACAGGGGGTCCCTTGAACTTTCCGAGTCCTTTCTTAAAAACGGCGGGATGCGCATCGCAAACCGCTTGTATTGGGTCCACCCCCACTGTATGCACTCCCCCTATGAACAAACCTAAAGGCTGAAACCACTGCGTCCCTAGGAGGCTACAACTTCCCCCCTTAAGGACAACTAGGGGCAGTTCCGCAGAATGTCTCTTAAAATTGACCCGAAATTTCCCGACCCCCAACACCGGAATGCTGTTTCCCTGTACGTCTCGTAGCGTGGACCTCAACGTTTTAAGTTTGGGCCGCACGTGGGGGTCGATTCTCAAGAACTCTTTCTGGGGAATTATGGAATAGGAGGACCCCGAGTCAATTTCCATCCTAATAGGGGCCCCTTGTACTAGTACCTCAACGAAGTAATGGGACTGTCCCGCGGACACGCTGAACACTGGGGCGTCGTCCTCACTGTCGTCCGAGACGCGGCCCACGCCATCCTGCTTCCTCGTGGTCTGGGCGCCATCTTTGGGCCTCGCTGGACGGTCCGGTCTGGCCGAACGGTCTTGTGACTGCCTCCGGCCCTCCTTCCGTTTTCTGCATGCCTTGGCGATGTGCCCCCGACGGCCGCAGGTGTAACACTCGGCCTTCCTGAATGGGCATCTCGCGCGCTCATGGGCCGCTCCGCAACCATCGCAGCGTCGACCACCCTTTCGGACCTTCTGGACCTCCTCGCCGTCGCTGCCTTCCGTAGACGACTTTGATGCCCGTCGAGTTGCGTGCACCGCCTGTCCGGACTTCCTGTGCACCGAATTTGCCGCCTTGCCGGCTCTAGGACGCCACTCACGCCACTGGTGCATCTCGTCCACTCCAGCATTCGTGGACTCTGCGGCTTCCGCGGCCTCTACGACCTCTGCCAGCGTGGGTGGCGGCTCCTTGTTCATCAAGCTGCGCTGCACCTCCTTGTCTTTCAGGCCACACAGCACGCCGTCCCTGAGGGCCATCTCTAGGATGTTGTCCCATTTGCAGGGGGCGGCGGCTATCCTCATGGCGGCCACGAATGTCTCAACCGACTCGTCCGGCGCTTGGACTCGCCTCCAAAACGCGCTCCGAGCGGGAAACATTGCCCTCGAGGGACTGAAGCGCTCTCGCAGCAGCTTCATGATGTCGTCCGCCTTAAATTCGCTCACCTTCTTCGGAGCGATGATGCTCACCAGCGTCCGCTTGGTTTCCATCCCGAGCATTCTGGTGAGGATGGCCCTCTTCCTCTCCTCGTCGTCTCCTTTGACTTTGAGTTCCACCAGTGCCGCCTGGAAGTCCATCTCAAGCAGCTCCCAGTCTTGCGGTTTGGTGATGTTGAACCCGCTCTGTGCCCTGGCTGTTCCGTGGGGATCCATTATCCCACCTTCGTCGCCAATTTGGTGTATGCAAACCAAGACACAGGACACAGCCTCGGGCTGGGTTAACTCAGGTTTATTGCATCGTGGACAGAGGGAACATGAGGTAATGGCGGATCGATAGCTCTTTATATACAGTAGTAATACATTTGAACGTGGTTCCATGGTAGCCCATTGGCTACTGTCTGCGTGACGTCATTGCGGGTCACGCCCTTCTTGTCCAGGTGTAGGTGGTGGCGGGAAAGCTTCCCGCGCTGTTGCCTTTGATGAGTTTGGACCAAGGAGCTTGGACGCTCGCTGCTGCCAGCTGGTGGTCATTAGCTCGCGTCCACTTACAGGGTTCATATGATGCAGCTGAAGGTTACATTGTTGCTATAGGCAAGGTTACATTGGTTCAGATACATTGTGGAAGGTAAAACCATTAGAACACAACACCTACAAAACTCAGCACATAACTACACAATCAAATACATTGGGATTTGCTCCTCTTCTACAAGGGATGAATTCGAAGTATGTTTTGCTGTCCATATGACACAATGCAAATTTGAACTCCTCACTCTCTCCCTACTGTCATTAGTAGTAAGCAGCTAATTATGATATTTCTACCATAAAGTAGGAAAACAGCTGTTTGAAAAAAAAGAAATAAATGTTCTTAAATAATCTTGATGTGTAGCATGAAACTAAAGAAAAAAAATATTTACTATCTTATTCCATCACTGCCACACTAGTGACCATTCTCATCCACTCCGAAGTGCTCATAGTTGCCAATGGCTACAACCAGCCTCAAGGTTCAGAAGCAGTGTGACATTAGATAGCATTTGACAAGTGCAATCAAATTCTAAATACCACCGTATGTCAGCAAATGCAACCAATATCTGCCATTGCATGTCACATGCAGCGAAATAAATATTTCTGTATGTCAGCCTTCAAACATCAAACACTATTTTGAAACAGTGAAGTATAATTGTATGCCAGCTATCAAAGATGGCCAATAGTCCATAAATAAAATTTTAATTAGGATTTAAAATAACTATCAAGTGTTTTGAGAGCAAATGTCTAGGCTAGCGAATCTTTCACATGCAAATTAATAGAGGAAAACTGGGAGCAATCCAGTGGTGGGATTCAAAAAAAAAATTTTACTACCTACTCTGTGGGTGTGGTATGGTGAGCGTGGCCTGGGGGGGGAAGCTGTGTGTTGCACCCAAATTAGGACTACTTTATTTCAAAACTTGGATGCGCAGGGCCAGCCGGAATTTCTGCTACCGTTTCTGGTGAACTGGGGCAAACCCGCTGAATCCCACCACTGGAGTAACCTATATGCTGTAGCTGTCTGAAGACAGTAATCTATTTTGACAGGGACCATGTTATCCAGTCCAGTCCATATCCCACAGCTGCCTGTGAATAAATATAGAAATAACAGAGTGGGCAGTCTTAGCTTCAGCATGAAAAGATCTCCCTTCTCAGTGTTGTACGTGCCTTGGGAAAAGAAGGAACACAACATTGTCGGCTGGAGTTGATTCCAAAGTATCCCATGACTAATTCTGCAGTGCTCACTGGTATGTTAACAGTGTTCAAAAACTGCTCATCTTACTTTTGCCAGTGTGGTGTACTCATCTGCTGGGCTACATTCCTGAAAAGTTAATTGTGTTATGTGCATACCAGACTCTTTGGAAGAGCAGATTTATTGAAGGATTTTTCTTGCTGACAAAACAACCTGAAAGTGTGTGCATTTGTGGCGGTGAACTCCAGGTAGTAAAAAGTCAGTTTGTTCCCTCTCTTATTTCTATCCTAAGGACACCATTAACTAATTATCTTTGGAGGTTCATAAAAGAACAGCATTTCTGCCTTCCCATCTTTAGATTGATCATTATACAGTACTGTGCAAAAGTCTTAGGCCACCCTAACCCTTTTTTTTGGGGGGGGGGGCATAACTTGAACACCCTAACTCCAAATTTCACCACACATGGAGAGGCTTGAAAGGAAGGTCAACAGCTCAGATGCTGTGTTATGCCCCCCATCACTTACTGAATTTTCCCCATTAGTGGTGGCCTGAGACTTTTGCACAGTACTGTATACCATAAAACAGGGGTTCCCAACCTTTTCAAGCCGAGGACGGGTAACACTCTGTCAGTCAGCTTCAAAAGCCAGATGGCAATTTTGCCCGGCCTGCACAATGGTGGTGGCCATTTTGTCCCAACAGCTTCAAAAGGGTGATCATTTTGTTTCTTGAATGCCCTTGTAGGGGTGGTGGGGCAGCTCCAGGGTGTCCTGGATGAAGCAGATTATCTGGACCCTTTTTAGTCAGGATTCAGGTCCAGATATGGCACTGAGACTGCATTGGTAGCGCTCATGGATGACCTCTGGTGGGAGCGAGATGGAGATAACCCGTACATCCTTTCTCATCTTGACCTCTCAGCGGCATTCAATACCATCAACCACAGTATCCTTCTGCAACGCGCTGTACAATGGGCTGCCCTTGATGACCATTCAGAGGCTGCATTACCTTTAAAGCCCTACATGGTAGTGGGCCAGGATACCTAAGAGACCGCATCACCCCAAGAACATCTGTCCGTCCAACCAAAGCAGACCGGAGGGGCTCTCTGCTTGTACTATCTGCTAGAGGGGCCCGTCTCTCTAGCACATGAAGGAGGGCCTTCTCTGTGTCCGCTCCAGCCTTGTGAAACCTTCTGCCAGTGGAACTAAGGCTGCAGACGGAATTACTGCCCTTTAGGAAAGATCTGAAAACATGGCTGGCAGGGCAGGTGTGGGGTCCTGAAGGTGTTGTGAGCCCCACCTGCTGGTTGGTTTAATATCAAAGTAATATTCCACTTTTTAATGTGTGGGGTTTTTAGTGGGGTAATTTGTTTTAATTTGGTTATTCTTGTTTTAAGGGTTTTAAGATTGTATGCCGCCCAGAGTCTTTGTGAGTTTTCTGACAGGAGTGGAATGTATCTTTTCTCATGTATCTATTCTTATGCAAATAAGTGGATCGAAAAATGTGCACACTCTGTTAACCAATGGGCTTGTTGTATTATTGTTACTGTTACTGTTTATAGTGTATATAAGTCCGAGTTTTGCCCCATCCAAACTGTGTTCAAACCCCATTAATAAAGAGCTGAATTTCACTACTTCATTTGTTTGCTTCTTCATTCTGTGAACACTAAACTGGCAACGAAGGTGGGATGGTGTCCCCACACAGCAGCAACATCGGCCCATTTGACCCAACGCATCCAGAGAAATGGGCAACATACGAACACCGGTTCCGCCACGTAATGGCCTCACAGAAGATCACCGACGGAAACCAGAAGCGCTTCTGTTTCCTCGCTCAGTGCAGTTCTGAGACGCTTGAGCTGGCAACCCACCTCATTCTCCCAAGGGACGTGGATGTGATGCCGTTCACAGAAATCCTGTCCGCACTGCGGAGGCATCTGCAGCCAGAGGTCTCGATCTTCCCGGCCAGGGTGGGCTTCCACAGAAGAGAGCAGCGACCTGATAAATCCATTGCAGACTATGCCGTCACGCTGCACATTGCTGCCTCCCTGTGCAAGTGGGACAACATTAAAGAAGCACTCCGGGACCGTCTGCTGGCCGGCATGAGGGATGAAGATGATCAATGTTGCCTCATGTTCAGAAAGACGCTAACCTTCACAGATGTCCTAGAAGAGGCAGTAGCGTCTGAGGCCGCACGGTCCGGGATAAAGCTTTTCCGGCATCGCCACTCCACCACCAGTGCCACCGACTCAGCTGTGCAAGCTCAGCAAAGTTCACCTTCATACTCCTCAGCATCGCCTGGTTCCACCTCTTCATCGGAGTCCAGCAATGCAGAGGGAAAAGTCCGAGCGGTCCGATGAAAGCACCTAGAGCACCATGACAATTGGAAGAAGAAATTTCTTTGCATGTGTGATGGCTGCGGAGCCCGGCATGACTGCAAGAAGTGTCCCTTCCACACTGCAGAATGGCACAACTGCGGGCGAAGAGGGCACATTGCTAAGGTATGCCAACAGCGAAATCAAAGACCTCCAGCACCTGTGCCCAAGAAGAGTCATTACCACAACACGTCCATCGCCAAAGTGTCACCCGAGCCTGAGCTGTGCCAAGTGGGCATCGTCAGCGAGCATTTCTTCGCAGACCTGAGCCTGCAGGACATCCCCTTCAAGATGGAGGTGGATTCATGTACTACCTTTTCCATAATCCCACAGTGGGAGTTTTTGAGAATTCCCCCTGCCACTTGCTTAAATCCTTTAAAACTTCCCTCCGGAATGTGCAAGGTTGCCAGATTCTGGTCCTGGGGTTGGGTAGTTTTTTGGTCAAATTCAAAATCATTCGCACCTCCTTGTCATTGGTTGTAGTAAAGCAGGGAACTAACTGTCTTATTGGGACCCAATGGTTTAGGCCCCTGGGAATCCGGCTTTCTTGCATCTACGCAACAGACGCTGACCCAATCCAGGATGTTTGTGCTGCATATCCTGAGGTATTCAAAAAGGGTTTAGGTTTATACAAAGCACCCCCTGTTGACTTTGAGCTTGACCCAACCATCCGGCCCATCCGGATGAAGCCATGCCGGGTACCCTTTGCTTTAAAGGAGAAGATAGAAGCCGAGCAGGACAAACTGTTGGGGCAGGGTGGACTCTGCAGAGTGGGAGACACCAATTGTGACTGCTTTGAAAAGTAACGGGGAGGTCAGGGTATGCGCTGACTACAAGTGTACCATCAATAAAGCTATTCGCCCAAACGCATATCCTGCGTCCATGATAAGCTACCTTCTTGCCTCCTTGCATGGAGGAAATTGCTTCGCAAAACTTGACCTTGCACAGGCTTACCAACAATTAACTGTGTCTACTGCTGCTGCCATAGCCCAGACCATAGTAACACATAGGGGGGCATTTAAGGTAACTAGAGTACAATTCGGGGTGAATGCGGCCCCCGGAATATTTCAATCTCTTGTAGAACATATTTAAAAGGTTTGCCCGGTGTCCTGCCATATTTTGACGATGTCCTGATCACCGCTAAGGACACCGTCGAACTAGCGGCCAGGCTCGATCGAGTCCTGTCACATTTCGAGAGGGCTGGTCTACATCTCAGAAGAGACAAATGTGTGTTTTTGGCACAGGAAGTGGAGTTCCTGGGGTACCGCATTACACCCCAAGGTATCATGCCCTCTGACTCCAAGGTGATGGCTGTGCGGAATGCACCTAGGCTGAAATGTAAAGCCGAATTGCAATCATTTCTAGGATTGTTAAACTTCTATCACACTTTTCTCCATCACAAAGCCTGTTGCCAAACCATTACATCGGCTTCTTAAGAAAGATACTGTTTGGCACTGGGGCCATTGCCAGGAGAAAGTGTTCCTAGAATGTAAAAGGATGCTGTATTAACTCATTTTGATCCTAACAAATAAGTTGTACTCGTGTGTGATGCATCCCCTGTGGGGGTGGGAGCAGTGTTATGCCATGTACTAAGTGATGGGAGGGAAGCCCCCATAGCATTCTATTCCTGTTCGCTCTCAAAGCCTGAGAAAAATTACGCTCAGACAGACAGGGAGGCGCTGGCAATCGTGGCAGGGACTAAGAAATTCCACGATTACCTTTACGGAAGACCTTTTACCATTATAACTGACCACAAGCCCCTCCTTGGAATCTTTGTGAACAGGAAGCCCACCCCTCAAATTCTGTCCCCAAGGATGTTGCGTTGGGCAATTTTCCTAAATGCATACGATTTTACTTTGGTGCATCAGCCACGCTGATGCCCTGTCACGTACTCCACTGCCAGGGGTCGGGGAAGCCGATTGCGAGATTGAAAGCGACCACCAGGTCATCATGATTGAGGCATTCGACTCGTCCCCAGTTCTCCCCTCAGATATAGCCAAAGCTACGGCCAAGGATGTAACATTGACTAAAGTAACGTCTTGGGCACAAAAAGGCTGGCCTGTCTCTCCTCTAGCCGAGGAATTCAGAACATTCCACCGCAAGCATTTGGAATTGTCAGTGGAACGAGGTTGCCTTCTATGGGGCCAGCGGGTGGTCATTCCTGTCACTCTGAGGAAAAAGGTTTTTCATTTACTTCACACATGTAATCCGGGAACTGTACATTCCAAAGCCCTTGCCCATAGCTACTTTTGGTGGCCTCAACTAGAGCAGATGGTCGGCACTTGTGCCAGCTGTCAATCCTCTCACCCAGAGCAATCCCACCTTCCCTCTCGGGAATGAGATTCTGCTAGGGGCCCATGGTCCAGGTTGCACATAGATTTTGCAGGTCCATTTAGGGGTGCCCTATTTTTGTTGGTTGTAGACTAATTCTCTAAGTGGCTGGAAGTGATTAGAGTGCCTAATACCACTTCAGCCACCACGATAATGCACCTGAGAAGGCTGTTCGCAGCATTTGGACTTCCAGATGTGCTGGTGTCCGACAACGCATCATGTTCACATCTGCAGAATTCCAATCCTTCATGGAAAGGAATGCAATTAGGCACATCACTGCCGCCCCATTCCACCCAGCCACGAATGGCCAGGTGGAGTGGCAGGTGCGCACAACTAAGGACGCACTTTGGCGTATGGGTGAAGGGGATTTAGAGCTCCAGTTATGCCAGTTTCTTTTCACGTATAGGCTCACCACCACCACCACCCTTGCCTCAGGGCTGTCCCCTGCTGAATTGCTCCAGCAAAGGAAACTGTCATCCTTGCTGGACATATTGGATCCCTCTAGGGTGGAGGACAAAGGCACAAATATAGCGATCCAACACCAGAAGGGTTTTTCTCCGAGAGACCCTGTACATTGCCGCAATTATGCAGCTGGTGGTCCTACGTGGGTGCCTGGGTTTGTGATCGATCAGACTGGCCCTGTTTCTTACAGAATCGAAACAGCCACTGGTCTGATCTGGAGGAGGCATGCGGATCAATTGAGACCCAGAATACTGGACCCACAGGACGAATACAGACACTCAACGTTAGGGTTGGCCCTCACCCGTTTAAACCCAGGGGGCAGAGGTAATAGTTAGCAGCAAGCTAACTTAGACCCAGAGGTGTGTTCTAGGGACCAATTTCAAGGGGAAATTGTGGAATGCTCCCCTACTCCGGCCATGTGTACTCCTACACTGTCCCACTCTGGATTCCTTTATTGATAATGACCAATTTTGTTTGGAGTCGCCCTCCACTCTTAATACACACAGGAGGGACCCTGAATTGTCTTATTCATCCACAGAATTAGATTTTGGTTTTGAGCGATACCCTGCTCCTCCATCTGACAAATGGGGCTTTAATTTGGGTTTACAATCCTCCCCCTCTAGTCAATCCCTCACTCCAGTTGGGTCACCCATCCTACAAACCCCTGAGCCGGCTCAGCCAAGCATCCAACCCAGAAGGGAAACTAGACCGCCATCCTGGTTAAAGGATTTTGTTTTTACCTAGTGGGGAAGAATGTTATGTATGTTAACTGTGTTTTCTGACAGGAGCGGAATGTATCTTTTCTCATGTATCTATTATTATGCAAATAAGTGGATCAAAAAATGTGCACGCTCTGTTAGCCAATGGGCTTGTTGTATTATTGTTACTGTTTATAGTGTATATAAGTCCGAGTTTTGCCCCATCCAAACTGTGTTCAAACCCCACTAATAAAAAGCTGAATTTCACTACTTCATTCGTCTGCTTCTTCATTCCTTGAACACTAAACCAACTGCTAGTGAGGCGCACCTCTCTAGCACTAGACGGAGGGCCTTTTCAGTGGAAACTCCTGACAACTGACCTCCACCTACAATTAGATCTCCCAGCATTTAGGAAAGGCCTGAAGACCTGGTTGGCCCAGCAAGTGTGGGGTGCCACGATGGGAGCTGCTCCCCCCACCCCACCCCCGCGGACTTATATAGGTTGCTTAAAATTGTTTTTAATTATGTTATATTTTATTTGTCTGTAAGCCACCCTGTCACTACAGCGAGTGGGCAGCAATATAAATCTAATAAATAGATTTAAGAAAAGACATATAAACCACAATGTGAGGTTAATCCCCAAAGTGGACATTCTGAAAGCCCTGTTCAGAACATTCCTCTGAAATAATTGATTGCTGCCTACCTAGATATTTCAACAAACCTGCTGCAGCCTCTATTTATTTCATTCCTACATATCACAGGGCTTTTCAAAATGTTATAAAACACTATGCCATATTTATTTATTTATTTTATATTCCACCATTCTTTTAATGCCGCGTCCCAAGTTGGTTAGCTAGTCAGGATCAGGAGCCATATAGCGATCAGTTGTGTATTTGCATTTAAATTATAGTAATAATGTCTGATTGTAATGTTATTTGCATATGTTAGTATACGTTAGCACTTATATGAGTGTCGTGTCTGGGGCTTAGTAAAGAATAGTCCAGCAAACGATGAACAGAACAACGAAGAATGATTTATTGTAAAGTCTTGCAGGCAATATTACAAAGGTCCCCGGACAACAGATGGCTACACTAGTCGCTGTAATCGGTGTCTCCGGACTTGGCCCCACTGCAATAACTACGTGACGCCCTGTGTGTGTGCTTGTTAGAGAGGACCCAGGCTAGCCTTGCGGAGATCACCTGTAGCAGAGTAGGGAAGTATAGATCTGGCTCGGTCACTCCTTGTTTACTCGTGGCCCCTTATATACTGTCTCGGGGGTGGCTCTTCCTTATACAAAGTAGCAACCCGCTGGACAGGCTTTAACTAACCA
The DNA here is from genome assembly GCA_035047305.1 of Bradypodion pumilum. Taxonomy (NCBI): domain Eukaryota; kingdom Metazoa; phylum Chordata; class Lepidosauria; order Squamata; family Chamaeleonidae; genus Bradypodion; species Bradypodion pumilum. The sequence goes on along the minus strand of JAWDJD010000004.1, from coordinate 28,291,574 downwards.
ATCATAACAAGATACCAACTGTTTTAACCAATCAGGAACAGGATCCAAAATTGCACCCAATCACAGGCTCCTGATTAACATACAAGGCGCGTCCTGGAGGGGAGAATACACGCCAAATCTTACCCTTTATTCTGATGGTGGGAAATCACCATTTTGTCTTTGCAAGTGTTTGTATGCACAACCTTTAATTCTACTTGAATAAACAACAATGAGTGACTTACAAACATAAGTATATAACCTAACCATTTTGGTTTCCGTTTTCTGCTTAGTTTAAAATACCATATACACCTTTTATAAAATGTCATTTTTTGTGTGCCGTAGGTCATTCTTTTTGCTCTTTGATGATGGAGCCATTTCCACATTATTATGTCTCCATCTTACAATCATCTCCATCTTACAATCATAACAGTTGTAATTTGATCAGTTGTGTAGAATTATATCTGCTGGAGAACACTGGTGTACTCCCAGGGCTGTAACTAGGGTGGGGCAACTGTCTGCCGTTATTGCTCAGGAAGAGTAAATAAAGTCTCTTATTCCTTACAACCTGGTTTCTACAATCAGCTGATTCAGAAGCTGTTTAGGTCTCCTTCAAACTCATCTCTGCCTTGCCTCTTTGACCTAACAAGTTTTTGTCCCCTGGTAATAGATCTTGGCCCTACAGTCTGAGGTAACAGGAGCTTGGTGAACAGGCAACACTAACTCCGAGGGGACAGAAGAACAAAATTCACACATAGACATATATATATATGGATTCCTTCCAGTAAGGAGGTAGGCAGGAATGACAGGAAGCCTTAGCCTGAATATCCGGCAGGGAAGCTCCCCAAGTGACCTAATGGATGAGCCACTGAAATAGCAAACTTGTGGCTGAGGAAATATTTGACCCAGCGATTTCCTGGCATATAATCTTATCCGTTACTACACATAACAGTCTGAAAGTGGTTTATCATACTGTATAAAGTAAGGATGGTTTATCATGTGTAGCAAGGATTAGTGCCCAATGGAAAGATCCTGCAGGGCAATCCATTCATTTCATATGCCAAAATAAAATAGAGTTTGTTTTATTTTTAAAAAATCAACTTGTGGGTTTGCTTAGTCTAAAATCATGCTGTGTTTCTGCTAAATTCATTGAGTGAAGAAGATAACAACAGTTTTGGATGAGAACTTGGATTCCTTCTGCATCCTCCCAAATGGAAACATTCAGATAAGGGAAGAACTTTGATTTTATTCAGAAACATTACTTCCCTTCTCGCATGCTTTTATGAGCTGTGGAGGAGATGTTCTTGACCAGGCACTGCATGATAATTCAATTGCCATTTCCTCCATATAACTATAAATTATGCATCAAATGGAGAGGCTCTCAATGTGCAACTATGTGTCCAGCTGTAGCATGACCCATTTCCCCAGCTGGCGCTGCCAAATATGCTTTATGGAGTTCACAGTGGGATGTAATATCAGCATTTCTTGAAGCTAATCTGAGTAGCAGAAGGTTCCTTCATTCTTGATTCATAGTAAGATTCCGGCCATTGAATGAAATGGATTCACTATTTATTAAGAGGTTTACTGTCATTGAGACTACCAACTAGAATTTCTCTCATATGTTTATTTTCATGCGCCTTGTTATTCTACCCATGAAAGCCACGAGAGATGTGAATCTTAAAGACACACTTGGCTTTTAATTACACATCTCATATTTTATCCCTCACTTCTCCAATGTACATGGTTCCTTTTTTATGTGCTCATGTTATTCTCCCAACTGCCCTGTGAGATAGCCAGCTGGGATGAAAACTACTGTATTGAGCTTCATGGCTGACTGTTGACCTGAAACTCAGTCTCCTAGTCCTAGGCAAATGTTGTAAGCATTGCATCACACTGGCTGTTCAGACATGGAAAATATAAAACCTAATTCAGACACAATGTCAGGTTTTAGTGATTTGAACCAAAGTTTCAGAGCTTTTGCTACAAGAGGTTAATTCATTTTCTATGTGGCTGGTCTACATCCTTCTGCTAAATTATTCTGAATTCCTTGACAATTAGTATATTATGCAAGCTGGATCTTAAAAAGGGTTTTTTTTTTAAAAAAACTGAAATACCCAAAATCTCTAAGCCAAAAAAAGGTTCCTGCTTCAGATGTATTTGATTGTTAGTCCTGAAACATAAACAAACAATTTCAGAGGAAACATACTACCAAGAAACTTCCATCACATTGATTATTGGTTCTGTATGAAAATCTAAAATCCTATATTGATTGATATTTTTGTTTGAGTAAGATAAAAGAATATTAGAAATGTGTAGATGTAGATCCAAAGATCATTAACCTCCAGATAAAACAGGAATAATGAGCAGGATATTTAAATTGTTCATCACACACTCAGAAGGTCTGCTATGGTGCATGAAATCATGGTCTTTCTAGGATCTTGATTTATTTATTTATTGGATTTTTACCCAACAAAAATTATCTTGATTGCATGAAGTGCCAGCATACATAACACCACCGAGATGCAGGTGTCACTCTGTAGACACTAGTATGAATATGGACATGGGGCAGACTCAAGCCAGCAGCATGATCTCACTTCCTCGTCACTGACAATGCATGAACAGGAGACAATTCATGTTTGATATTTATCTGTCTGACCAGGTTATCCTGCTATGGTAATAGAGTAGACCATACTACCAGCGACTCAACGCCGAATGTCAGGTGGTCAGGACTTGACAACCCTGAGGACTAACAGCCTTGGGTGTTGAAGTCCACAGGGAAGGGTGATGATCCTCAAGTGGATTAAATCCCACTTGAATCTATGTAGCGATGTCTGGCCGCTAGGGCAGCGTTGGATCCCGAAGGAGACTGATCAATGACAACACGAGGCAACAGGAGCGAGATCAGATCAGTGGTTTATTGGGAAAATACATACACCTTATATAGATCAGAAGGCAGGTAGAAAAAACCATCACCTGAAAGTCAATCACATCACCTTGTTTACCTAGGTTAATTGGGAAACCTCTCAAAGGGGAAGTTAATTATTTCGGACAAACACGGGACGAGGAAGACCATTGTTTTGGGGCTTAGCCAGGGGCAAACATCTGCGCTGTTTGCGCCGGGGATTTTCCTCGGCCAGGAGATGAGTGTTTACCTAATCAGTCACCGGAGTTAGTGATTAGCCTACCTTGCAGAATCGTTGGTCAGGTCATGTAATTGGGTGAATCAAACCCTATATTTTATTTACCCCCCTTAATTTGTCTGCCCGCAGAGCCCGCGGCTCAAGGAGCGTCCTCCCGAAGCGGCCTCTGCAAGAGCCGTTTCCATGCCCAAAGGGCATGGGGAAACCATATTTCCCCTTTCTTTTTTATTTAAGAACCTGACCGGCTATCTTGCGTAGGAGCGGCCTCAGCTGTTGGTCGGGAATGACGTCACGGGGTCTCCTTCTGCGGTGACACTTCGAGATCAGCGGGGGAATACATTGAGCAAAACAGCAAACTGCAATGCCTAGTATGACTACCCCCACCACCACCTTGATCACCGTCTGAAGCCACCCCCAGGGGATCCACGACCACATCCATTTCCACAGAGAGCTCCACCAAGCCCCCCATGCAGAGCCTTCTGTGATGCCTGCTACTATGGTGTGGAGATCTGTGATCTGGCTTTGAATCTTACGAGAGTTGTCCGTAAGATTAAAGCAGCACATACCATGAAAGGACTCGCAGCCCAAGTGGTGCAACAATAAGAGGTAGTCGATAGCCGCCCGATTATCGAGAATGGCATGGCGAAGTTCCGCCTGCTCCTGATTGAGGAGCGCTATCGCTGAGGAGGTATGGTTGATGGCCTTTGCTAAGCCGCAAGCCAAGCGACCGATCCTCTTTGCGTTGCCGACGGCTACGCCGGGCACGCCAAAGATGCTGACTGCCAAGGAGAGGTATTCGGCAGGTCTCATTACTCTAAAGCTGCTTTCACAGGAGCTGTCTAACATGGTGGTGCGAGTGTGCCTTATAAGTGAGGGAACATGGGATACATTAGGAGCATTGGGAACGTCAGTGCTAGGGGCAATCATGTCCTTAGTAGGAAGCAACAGAGTTAAGCGACTGATACAACATATAGAGTCTGTAATATTGGCAGGAATATAGTTAAACGTGTACTGGTTACAAGTGAAGAACCATCCGGACGGTAGGGTGATGTGTGCATACTTTGAACCAAGCGACACTGGGTCGTTGCAAGTCCAATTGCCGCTGCCCACATCGAGGCAACGGCGCCGGGCTCGGCTGGGTCCGGAGCAACCGTGTATCCGGCCGCAGGTAGAGTTCGGGCTGACCGCCACTCGAGGAGTGTGGAGAGTGGCTGCATCAGCCGGCAAGGTCATGGTTAGCCGCATCTCCCAACGAACATATTCCGAGGAAGCTGATGGGATGTATGGGCTGAAGAGTCTCCTCACCAGCCAGTCCCCGTCCCGGGGGTGTGCGCCTGGAGAATGGCACACCGGGACAAGGCAGGTGCTGAGGATTGAGGCAGAGCCAACGTCCTGCCTGAGGCAAAAATCGGACTGGTTGACAAGGGTAGACAACCTTTCCCAAATGTTGTACTGCATCCGGGCAGAGAGGTCTCCGCCTGGCATGAGATCGCTGGCCTCCAGTGAGGCGGCCTGGACGCCTCCCCCCAAAAGCAGAGTGAGGGCCAGGATGACGATGATCGCCACAGAGTTGGCATGTGAGAGATTGTGAAGAGCTCCAGAGGGATCTCTTGACACTGGGGGAGTGGGCAAAACAGTGGCAAATGAGCTTCAACATCAGTAAGTGCAGAGTGATGCATGTTGGGGCAAAAAACCCCAATTACATTTATAAACTGATGGGGTCTGAACTCTCTGCGACAAACCAGGAAAGGGACCTTGGTGTCCTGGTGGACAGCTCAATGAAGGTGTCAACCCAGTGTGCCTCAGCAGTGAAAAAAGCAAACTCAATGTTAGGGATCATTAGGAAGGGTATAGAAAATAAGTCAGCAAGTGTCATTTTGCCTCTTTATAAATCTATGGTGAGGCCCCATCTGGAATACTGTGTACAGTTCTGGTCGCCATACCTCCAGAAGGATATTATGGAGTTGGAGAAAGTACAGAGGAGGGCAACCAGAATGATTAGGGGACTGGAACACCTTCCTTACCATCTGAGGCTGCAACGGTTGGGCCTTTTCACTCTTGAACGACGGCGTCTAAGAGGTGACCTGATTGAAGTTTATAAAATCATGCACGGTGTGGACAAAGTGGATAAGGAAAAACTGTTTTCCCTATCGCACAACACTAGAACTAGGGGACACTCCATGAAACTTTTGGGTACTAGTTCTCAAACAAATAAGAGAAAGTACTTTTTCACCCAGAGGATTACTGGTCTATGGAACTCCCTGCCAGAAGAAGTGGTGACAGCTGTCAGTCTTGACAGCTTTAAGAAAGGATTAGACAAGTTCATGGAGGACAAGGCTATCAATGGCTATAATTATGGCTACCTAAGGACAACCTCCGGGTTGGAGAGATAGGCAGGATATCTCTCAATGCCATTTCCAGGGAATCCTAAGCAGGTGAAGGCATCTCCTTGGGAATACCCTGAAGGAAATGGTGAGCCACTGTGTGAGACAGAATGCTGGACTGGATGGGCTGTGGCCTGTTCCAGCAAGGCTGTTCTTATGTTCTTATGTTCTTATGTTCTTATGAATCTGGGCAAGGACTGCTGCTACGAGGTTCTCCGGTGTCGGCTCCCTCTCCTCGCGCTGGAGGGCGTCCTCAGCCTTACTGCAAAGCGCCTTGACCATCCCCCAGGTGATCTTCGGCGCCGCCGGTGGCCGTCTCCTCCGGCGGGTCCTGTCGGTCAGCGTGAGGTCCTCCATCTCCGGGATCGGACTCGGGTCGGTCTGGGTCCACGCCATGTGGTTCCAAATGAGGCTTGACGCACCGAGCTGGAATCCAAACGACACCTGTAGGAGACATAACTGCAGCATACCCTCTTCCCCAGGTTATGAGCGGCACCGGGCCCCTCCAAGAAGGGTCCGGTGGCACTCGGTACCGGACCATAGGTCGCGGGAGAGCTTCCGAACGGCGGAAATGCTTCTCCTGCGGCGTACAATCCGAAAAAACATTGAGGTGATTGTATGTGAACAATACCTTATTCAGACAAAACTGTGCTTCTCCCTGTGATTTGGGGAGGGCTGGTGGCTCTCCCTTTTTGTTTGTTTGTCAATATAGGACTTTAGCGTCCAATTGACCCGCTCTACAATCGCTTGCCCTTGCGGATTGTAGGGAATCCCAAATGTGTGCTTGATGTCCCAAGTAGCCATGAAGGCGGCCAACTGCCTGGAACTGTAGGCCGGCGCGTTGTCCGTCTTCACGTGCCGCGGCTTGCCCATCGCCGCAATGCAGGAAAGGAGGTGCTGCTCCACGTGGGAAGCAGCCTCCCCTTTCTGTGCCGTCGCCCAAACGAACTGAGAAAAAGTGTCAATGCAGACATGCATGTATTGCCATCTGCCGAACTGCGGCACATGCGTGACGTCCATCTGCCATACCTGATTAGCCTCGGTCCCTCGGGGGTTGACCCCCCACGAGGGCCCCCCGGTGCTCCTGCACAATGCTGGCAAGAGCGGACTATGCCTTGGGCTTGAGAAAGCGGCAGATTGAACTGTCGGGCGAGTGCCTTGGCATTTTGGTGAAAAAAAGCATGACTTTGAATTGGAGTAGTAAAAACTCCCAAAACCGAACGTTGCTGAATTTCCCTTGCCGCCGCGTCCGCTCTGCTATTGCCCGTGGAAATCGGACCCGGTAGGTCTTGGTGACTTCGGATGTGGGCAATATAGAGCGGCTCCGTGCGGTTCCGCAAGTGAAATTGAGCGTTGAGAAACAGGCTAAGCAAGTTCTTGTCTATCGCGGGAGTGATGTAAGCTCCCGGTAGACTGTGGAGTAAATTCCTAACGTACAGACTGTCAGTAATGATGTTTAAACGTTCCTTGGCGAAGGTGCGCAAGGCAAGGTTCACGGCCGCCAACTCCGCCCGCTGCGCGGACTTCTGTGGAAGAGTTAGCAGCGTGTGCCAAGCTTCGCCCTCCTGCCAAGTCAGGACACCATATGTGCGTCCCCCATCGGTAAAAACTGTTTTGGCCCCCTGAAGCGGGACCAGCGAAAGCAATTCGAACAAACTGACTGTTCCTGTCTGGAGTGAGACAAGTCTGGGGTCTTTGGGCAAATGGTATGCCAAGCTTCCAGTGAATCCTTCCAAAGCTATCGGAAGCGAGTCACCTAGCTGCATCAACTGATGAATTTGTTCCTTGGTGAATGGGACTATGATCTTAGCTAAATCGTGCCCAGAAATGTCCCTTGCTCTCAGCCTGCCGCGGTAGATCACCGCGGAGACCAGTTCTTGGGGCGGAACAATGTTCCAAGAAGAGGTGTTAGGCAAGTATACCCACTCCACAATTTTCGCTCCCTTCTCTGAGTCTACTCCTAGCGCCCCAGTGAACATGGATCCTGACCGTACGACGTACAAATTCAGGATCAGGGCATATGGCCCCTGGGCGGTCCTATCCACCCACCTCTGGCTGAGGACTTGGTTCACCTTCTAGAGCGCCAAGCGCGCGTCTCGAGAGATTTTTATCCGGTCTGCCGGCTGCTTACCTAAGGTTAGCAGCGAGAAGAGCGGTTTTAGAAGATCCGTATCTAGACGAAAATACGGTCTGGCCCAATTGATGTTTCCCAAAACTTGCTGCAACTCTACGAGGGTGACTGAGTCTTGTAAATTTATCTGAGGCAAAACTGGCGCCGCAAAAGAGCGGAGAAGCCGGTGGCCCAAGTATGAGAAGGGCTCGGTTCTCTGCACTTTCTCCGGGGCAATGAGTAACCCTTTGTCCCCCAGGCTGGCCTGGAGGTCAGAAAACATTTCACTGCCAAGCTGCGGCAACGCTACTAAAATGTCGTCCATGAAGTGACAAACAATAGCTTTAGGGTAAAGGCTTCGGAACTTTGCCAGTGCGTCGTGAACATAAATTTGGCACAGGGTGGGCGAATTGAGCATGCCCTGTGGCAAAAATTTCCACGCGTAGCGCTGCGTGGGCTCACCGTGGTTCACGACCGGCACTGTAAAGGCGAACCTTTCCCGGTCCCTGGGGTCTAAGGGGATTGTATAAAAGCAATCCTTGAGATCTACGACTAGAATCTCCCACCCCTCGGGAATCATGTTAGGATTTGGGATGCCGCACTGAAGCGGACCCATCGGCTGAATACATTTATTGATCTCTCTGAGATCGTGGAGGAGTCGCCACTTCCCCGACTTCTTCTTAATCACAAAAATTGGCGAATTCCAGGGACTAGTGGACTGTTCTATGTGTCCTGCGTCTAGCTGTTCCTTAACTAGCTGCTTGAGGGCAACTAATTTATCTCCCACTACCGGCCATTGTTCTACCCAGACCGGAGTGTCGGTGAGCCATTTAAGTGGCAACGCCATTACCCGAAGGTAAGCGTAGCACCGTACTGCGGCAGAATGTCTCGCCCCCAAAGATTGACGTGCACATCAAGAATGTGCGGCCGAATTACCGCCGTGCCGTCAGCCCTTGGGATTGTGACTTCTACCCACTCTCGGCTCCTAAATGCTTCCTGAACGCCCCCTACCCCCCACACATCGGAGACCGGCTCAATGGCCCACTCTTTTGGCCACTGGCTCCTGCTTATCACTGTCACATCCGCTCCGGTATCGAGTAACCCTGAGAACACCCTTTTGTTCAAAAATACCTCGATAACGGGGCGCTGCTTCCACTCAATGTTGGTCTCCACTGTCGCTAAGACCTGGTATCCTTGCACTGCCTCACTCGCGCTCGAGCGGTCTGCTGAACCGGACTCTGAGCTGTTCCTGAGCCTTCCCTGGCTGCCTGCTGGCGAGTGACAAGGAACCATGATCAGTTGCGCTAACGTGTCTCCCTTGTGGATAGTTTGGGGCAGGTGTGTCCAAAGCTGGACCTGGAGAATGCCTGAAAAATTCGAGTCAATGACTCCTGGAATTATAAAAATTCCGCGCGCTCCAGCTACACTACGGGGCAAAACTAAACCTATGAAGCCTCTGGGCAGGGGTCCCATGTATTGGGTGTCGACTGGATAGACTGTGCCTGGCAGATCGCATGTAACATCCGCCTGGCAAGTCAATTCCAGCCCTGTGCTGCCCTTGGGGCTGGCCTGTGCCCTCGCAGTGCCTGGAATGTGCCTGGAATCTAGTCTAAATCTGGGGAGTTCTGGATCTGGGTGAAGGAAGCCTCTGTTTGGACTGGGGCCAGAGACGTGCCCGGATTCCGGTTTCCCGAACTCGGGCAATACCTGGCCCAATGGTAGCCTTTCTTGCACTTCGGGCAGGGGGTGTTCGGAGCCTTGGGACGGCCGGACTTTTGTCCGCCCCCCTTGGATCGGCACTCCCTAGCGAAGTGACCGATCTTGCCACAAGTGTGACATGCCCCTTTGTTCTTGCCATTAGGTCTTCTTCCTCCCTGCACCGCTGCCGCTAGCAGACCCATCTTGTAGGAGTCTGTGCCAACGTCGGAGCATGCTCGGATCATGTCCGTTAAGGTCAAGTCAGGGCGATTGCCCAGGGACTGCAAGATTTTACGGCAGTCCAAGTTGGCGTTGTCCTTGGCTAACTTAATCATGAGCTCCTGTTGGGCCTGCTCATTGTCAATCTGCCTGCTAATTGCTTCTTCCAGGCGATTGATGAAGTCCATGTAGGGCTCTTGGGCTCCCTGCTTAATAGCGGTGTAGTTCTTGGCCGTTTTGCCAGACGCTGGGACCTTGAAGTATGCCCTATAGGCAGCTTCGGCTGACATCTCTAGGGTGGCGAGAGGCAAGTTGATTTGAGCGTTGATGGGCTCAAAGGCACCTGAGCCATACAACTGGTCAGGGATTACCGCGCCTCCCATCCTGGCAGCCCGAGCTTGCGCCTCTAGGCGGAACTCGCTGTCCCAAATCATGTACTGGCTGGGGGTAAGCATCATCCTCATGACGGCTTTCCAATCATGAGGAATCCACATGGTGGTTTCGCACACTTGCTGAAGCGTGCCCCTCGTAAAACGACTTTGGAGCCCTGTCTCTGAAATTGCTTTCCGTAAAGCCATGAGAAGCTTGTACGGGACTGGGGAGTGTACTACCTGCTGTGCGCCCGTGAGCGCGTCCATCTCCAAGCGGATGGGGCAAATCTGTCTGAGTTCAGCTAGCTGTTCAACTGACAATTCCCCCTTCTTAAGTTCTATCTCAGCTGTGCGCTGAAGGGCACTCTTCACGACTAGGGAACCTGGGGCTGTCAGAGAAGCGCCAGCGCCTCTCATTCCTTGCGTTCCCTCGGCGACGTCTGCAGCTGTCACCGCGGGGACGCTCCCTGCGCTACTCTGCCGATAGCTAATTGACGGATAGAGCGCCGTGGGTGCAGTCGGCTCGACTGGCTTGCCTGATGGCTCAACTAACGGGGGTTCTTTGGCCTCTACGCGGACTGGCTCGATCTGCTCTAAGAGTCTCCTACACTTCCTCCATGTGCGGACTATCCCTCCTGGAGCTTTCGGGGTTTGCTGAATGCAGTCTCCTATCTGATCCCAGAGCTTCAGGGTTAACGTACCTACTTCTGGGTAAAGTAGGCAGTGTTCCCTGAGGTACGCCAAAAGTCTCGCTAGTTCCCTGCTGTGAAAACGTAACTTAAAAACCCTGGCCAGGATTCTGAACTCTTCTTCCCGAGTTCTTTGGCTAGCGGACGGACTTGGTCTATGAGAACAAGTCCCCATATTACCTGCGATTGGGTCTCCGGAAGATTCCTCCTCGGGACGAGTTGACGCGTCTTTGCAGGCAACAGGTTCGGGCGTCGGGTGTCTGGGGTAGACCTCGGAGCGTTGACCTTCTGCCACGGGCCCTTCTATCGGCCTCTGCGATGTCAGGGGCTCACAGCCTGCCCTGAGCGGAACGCGTTTCCCTCTATGGCAAACCTCTCGAAAGCGGGGAGGAAGCGGTAGGAATGTCTCTCGGGAATGCCTCGCGGCGGGCCGTTCTCTGTCCGGCTGGCTGCCGACCAGAGCGCCGCGCTATCCTCCGGGCTGGCGGGTCGCGGTTCAAGCGGGGAACCGGACCGCGGGGATCGCTACTCACGAGTAGACCTCTCCGGGGTCCCTTACTCACGAGTAAATCACGTCGGGGTCACCAGCTGAAGGCAGATGAAAGGCCACTGCATTATTTTTTATTTTATTTATTTATTTTTCATGCTTATATACCGCCCACTCAGATACAACCCAACTCAGGGCGGTTTACATAGCGGACAGTAAATACATAAAAGACACATGATAAAACAAAGTTAAAAGTTAAAAAACCCACCCCTAAAAGGTGCTCAAGAACTGAAGGGACCTTGGGGGAAGGCACACTTCTCTATACCAACCACCCAACGGTACCCCCATCCCCACCCACACCCCAAACTTGGCCCGCCAGCCAGGTCTTTAGTTCCTTCCTAAAGGGCAACAACTCCGTCTGGAGACGCAGTTCCACAGGCAGGAGGTTCCAAAGGGCCGGTGTGGACACGGAGAAGGCCCTCCTCCTTGTGCCAGAGAGGCGAGCCCCCCTGGCTGATGGCAAATTAGAGAGCCCCTCCGGTCCGCTCTGGTTGGACGGACAGACGTCCTTAGGGCAATGCGGTCTCTAAGATACCCTGGCCCACGACCATGTAGGGCTTTAAAGGTCAAAACCAGCACCTTGAATTGCACCCGGAGACAAACTGGTAACCAGTGCAGCCCCTGAAGCAGTGGTGAGGCATGGGCATAACGTCCACACCCCATCACCACCCAGGCCGCGGCATTCTGGACCAGCTGCAGCCTCCAAATGGTCATCAAGGGCAGCCCCATGTAGAGCGCAAACCAAACCACTTATTCCAAACCACTCTGTCATTCCGTGTTCTGTCCTAACTGTTGCTTCTTGACTCTTGTACAGATTTCTCATGAGGCATATGAGGTGTTCTGGTATTCCCATTTCTTTAAGTACTTGCCACATTTTATTGTGGTCCACACAGTCAAAGGCCTTGGTGTAGTCAATAAAGCAGAGGTATACTTGTTTCTGATATTCCTTTGTTTTCTCCATGATCCACCATATATTGGCAATGTGGTCTCTAGTCCTCCTGCCTCTTCTGAACCCCGCCTGCACCTCTGGCAATTCTCTCTCCAAGTGCTGCTGAAGTCTATCCTGTATTATCTTGAGCATCACCTTGCTAGCGTGGGATGAGCACAATTGTTTGATAATTTGAACACTCTTTGGCACTACCCTTCTTTGGGATTGGAAAGTAAACTGATCTTTTCCAATCCTGTGGCCACTGTTTTGATTTCCAAAATATTCTCGGGACAGTCTTCATGGCTGATCAACATGAGGATCGTCTATATTTGGATTTGGATTAGTTTTTAATCTATTGAAAAGACAGATTGTTACACATACAGAAACATACAGCTACACATATGTTCATTTACATGCATTTATGGGTGTGTTGGTGCATTTTGGGACTTGCACTGTTATTGAATCTGAAAACAATTAGTAATCCTGAGCAACAATAGCCCCTTGCTTGAGTTATTTGGCAGTGCTTTAATTGGGTTGTATTGACCTTCTGCATCCAGGGGTTCTCCATGTATGTTGGACTATAGTCCTGTTCTCCCCAACTGCATTGAATGTAATTGTAATACTGACTTTACAATTTAAGCTTTAAGGCTGTGGCCCAGCAGTACTGATAGACATTTGGTATGCCAGAATGGCTTCAAATGGTTGATCACGTACTTTTTTAAATAAAAAAAATGAATTTGGGGAAGTCAAAATGGATCTGATACTCTGAAACTGACAGATATAGTCCTCTGGTTTCCAGAAGCTGCTCACTCTGCATGAAATAATTTTAGCCAAAGTAACTTGGTTGCAAGTTAGCTGAAGAACTGCCTTCTTATGTATCAGACTGCAAAGTAAGGAGAATCTCCACTCATGGCCTACAGTGGCCCTTCTCACTTATGTGCCACCAAGGACAATTGGGCTGATGAGTATTGGGGGAAGGGCCTTTTAAGTGGTGGCCCTGCAGTCTGGAATCATTTTCCATCAGAAAATTTATCAAGCTTCTTCTTGTTAAATTCCTTCTTGTGTTCACTTTCCATAGTTTCACTTGTCATAACTGTTTTTCAATGTCTCTTTAATGTTTGTTGATTGGTTGTTATTGTATTTGCTTTATATTAATTTTTATCTTGTACTCTGTCTTAAAAGGTTCCACCCCTAAAGGCTGCTTTAAAATAAGCTAAAACAAACAAATAATAAGGGAACACATCCAGAAAACATGAGATTTGGAAAGGCTGGCCCATAGTTTAACATGTCCCATGGACTACTGTGATAACCACACCATTCTCATTGTGACAGTTAAACATTTGGCAATAACAACTAATCTGGAATAAACAGAAATAAAATTTAATTGAAGTTATTCAGATAAAAAGCAATGATCTAATGACTTCATTGGTGTTTTGCCTGAGAAGCAGCATGTGTTTTGGCATGTTCCTCTTTTTTTCCCTCTCAAGTGGACTTTTCTTATCACTCAAGCAGTCGTGGTCAGCTGCTACTCGTGTACGAGTATACATTTTTTCCTAAAAATTATTTTCAGGGGAAATGCCATTGGTGTGAATTTATTTAGGTGGACTGCCAATATCCTTGAGGATATTGACAAGGTGTGCTTTCACAGCCAGTCCATCAAGCATGGCCTCTCCTGCCTCCATGGCTGTTGGGAATCAGAATAGTGAAGACGTTCCTCCTCCGCTCATTTTGCCATTGGGCCATCGGTTTGATCCTGTTGTCCCTGATGAAGTGGACAGGCTCCTTGCAGCTGTGCGTGCCACTACATGTCCTTTGGACCCCTGTCCCACCTGGTTGGTGAAAGCCTCCAAGGTGGTGGCAGGTGGCTGGGTTGGGGCGATAATAAATGCATCATTACGGGAGGGGGTATTTCCTGCACCGCTAAAACATGCTTTGGTGCGCCCCCTCCTGAAGAAAATATCCCTTGACCCAGCTGTCCTTAACAACTACAGGCCGGTTTCCAACCTGCCCTTTCTGGGTAAGGTTTTGGAGAAGGCTGTGGCGCGCCAGCTGCAGAGTGTCCTGGAGGAAGCGGATTATCTAGACCCCTTTCAATCAGGATTCAGGCCTGGGTATGGTACGGAGACGGCATTGGTCGCACTGATGGATGATCTCTGGCGGGAGCGGGACGGGGGTTATCCATCCGTCCTTGCTCTTCTTGACCTCTCAGCGGCCTTCGATACCGTCGACCACGGTATCCTTCTGGAACGGCTCAAAGGACTGGGGACCCAGGGCACTGTGTTGTCCTGGTTTTCCTCTTTTCTGGAGGGCCGTACCCAGTCGGTGTGGTTAGAGAGTGAGAGGTCCAGCCCTAGGCTCCTCAAGTATGGGGTGCCTCAGGGCTCGGTGCTCTCTCCTCTCCTATTTAACATCTACATGAAGCCACTGGGTGAGATCATTCGTTCCCACGGGGTGCGGTACCATCAGTACGCGGATGACACTCAGTTGTACATCTCGGCCCGTGGGGACCCCAGTGATGCTGTTGAAATCCTATCCGGATGCCTGGAGGCCATTGGGGTCTGGATGGGGGCCAATGGGCTTCGGCTGAATCCCAGCAAGACAGAGTGGCTGTGGATAAGGGGCCCAGTGTTATCCAGGGAGTTACCATCTTTGGTACTGGATGGGGCTGTTTTGCCCCAGACAGACCCAGTGCGCAACTTGGGGGTCCTTCTGGACTCGCGGCTGCTGCTAGAAGAACAGGTAGCGGCTGTGGCCAGGAGGGCTTTTGCCCAACTTCGGGTGATTCGCCAGTTGCGCACGCTCCTGGACCAGGGCTCCTTGCTTATGGTCACCCATGCTCTGGTCACTTCCCGACTAGATTATTGTAATGCGCTCTACATGGGGCTGTCCTTGACGACCATTCGGAGGCTGCAGCTGGTCCAGAATGCGGCAGCCCAGGTGGTGATGGGATTTTGGCAATATGCCCATGCCTCACCGCTACTTCGGGAGCTGCACTGGTTACCAGTTTGTCTCCGGGTGCAATTCAAGGTGCTGGTTTTGACCTTTAAAGCCCTATATGGCAGTGGGCCAGGATACCTTAGAGACCGCATCGTCCCAAGAGTGTCTGCCCGTCCAACCAGAGCGGACCGGAGGGGCTCTCTAGTGGTGCCATCAGTTAGGGGTGCACATCTGTCCAGCACCCGAAGGAGGGCCTTCTCTGTGTCCGCACCAACTCTCTGGAACCTCCTGCCAACAGATCTAAGACTTCAAAGAGAATTGCTGCCCTTCAGGAAAGGATTGAAGACCTGGCTGGCAGGGCAGATGTGGGGCCCTAATGGGATCCCCACCTGCTGGCTTATGTAAACAATTAAGAACTCTCTCTTCTTCTTTTTATAGTGGGTGGGATGGGTGGGTGGGATATGGGTCTTTAAAGTGGGTGGGATATGGGTCTTTTAAAGTGTTTTTATGTGTTTTTAGAACTTGTTGTAATGCCGCCCTGAGTCGGGTTCTGCCTGAGTGGGCGGCATATATAAATATGACTATTAAATTAAATTAAAATTAAAAATTAAATTCCAGTGGCATTTCTTCCATTGAGTAGACCATCACCCCACTTAAAGGGGCTCATCTGCCCATAGCCATTGGCCCCTTTAAAGCGTTGGGTTATTTACCACTGCCCAACAACTCGGCATTGAGTCGCTGGCTGTACGGTTTACTCCACTACCGTATCACTCAAGCAGTGATATAGTAGCTAGCCATATCAAAGTCCCAGGCATTTCTAAGCAGTAGGAATTTTGACATCGTCTTCCACCCCACCCTGATCTTCTTCCACATTTCCCTAAGTTTAGCTGCAATCCACACAGTAATGGACATTCCTAGGAATCCTAGTACATTGTTTGTGCAATCTATCCTATTTACAAAACTCCAGGAATTGGAGAGTGGGTTTCTAAAATAAGTGAAGAACTCTGAAGGTGGCCAAATGATACTGGTCTCTAATGCTGGCTCTAAATTAGATCCTAAAATTAATAGCAAAAATATTATAACATTTAATCTCCCAAATATCTTGAATTTGAAAATGTAAAACATATAACTGGTTCACTGTTAGGGTTCGCCTTTTACCAGTCTTTACAAAGTCTGTTCTGTGCAGTATTTAGAACCATTTCAGTTTAACTGTTCTACTTCCTTCCAACTATCTGGGCCAAACCTCACTCAGCAGTTCCAAGCAGAAGAGAGCATCAGTTTATTCTTATCAAATGACTAATAGCAATCTCACAGGGAAAATTATCAGGGGCTATTTCCTCATATCATCCCAGGGATTCAGAGCACTCCATATCTGACTGATTACTCACCTCTCCTTTTGTATAACTATTATAATGCAAGCGCGGCGCCAAAATGGCCGCCGCGCCCTTTGCGGGCCCCCCCCCACAGGACAGAGAATCCGGGTAGTTAGGGGCGTGGCCAGCTCCCTTATAAAAGGGGTGGCCACGAGGCAGCCGAGCTGCCATTTTACCTCAGCGACGGAGCGGAGAAGTTTTTTCCCCCGTCGCTCTGTCGGACCCCTGTGGCTCAGGGGATTAAGATCCTGAACTCGCTGCCTGGAGGGTCGGAGTTTGATTCCTGAGCACTGCAAACGCTCTCGTGCTCCGGCTTTCCAGTCAGTGGGTGCTGAGCCCTGGATAGGGATCGTGTTGCTCTATACTCCTTGAATGGCTGGTGAGTGTACAAATAAAGCGACGGTGAGGAGGAGTTTTTTCCGTCGCTTTATTCCCTTCTGCCGCTTTGCAAGAGGCTTGAGTTGCCAGCCTTTGTTCGAGGCTTCCTTTCGGCTTTCCAGCCTATTGCCTTCAGAGCGCGGGGGAGCAGAGAAGTTTGCTCCGTCGCTCACTGATTTTTCCAACTTAGGGGTGCCCAAACTTTAAGTAGGACTGCAGTGTATCCAGTGCTACAGAAGCTGACTGGGTTGTTTAAGGTCAGTGTTTCAATTTCTGCGCATGCAGGACAGGATGAGCTCCCGTGCCGTGCCGTTTTCAACCCCAGGCCGGCCCTGCGGGGGATGCGGCCCTTGGCCCACGGCGGCCCGCCAGGGGCCGGGACAATTGGGGGGAGGGCCTGGTGCTGCCTCACAGCATGTTTTTGCCAATTAGGGGCTGGAATTTTGGGGCATGGCTTATTCGGGCACAGGCTCTGAATTCAGGGCCTCTGGCACACTTCCCGTCGGGCCGTCCGGCCCGCCTGGCCCACCTACTGGGGGTTTACTGTGGCTGGGGGTGCCTGGTTGGCACGTTTGGCTGTACTGGAGGCATCCTTAGCAATCCAGTGGGTGGGGGGTCCTTTTCCGATCTACCGGGCCCTCCTGTCCGCCGGCTACTTCCACCGCTGTCACTCTGTAACAGGCGGCCGGCTGGGTCGGGCTTATGGAGACAGTCCAGCCTGTGCCTGCCGCTGCCTCGCAGCTCCCTGTTTGTCCGGTACAGCGATTGGAATGCATTGGAGGTCGTCCTAGAGCTCGATTTCGGTCGCGAGCTCCGACGCCCACGGTGTGCCGGAACCCCCAGTGGGGGCGGCTCACGGGGGTGCAACTAGTGAGTATGGGGTCAAGTTGAATACGCCCACATCTCAGTCCACTTTCAGCGGGGTGGTTCAGTGCTCTTCGCCTTGCCAATTAGAGGCTAGTGGGGCATCACTTGTCATTCTATCCCAGTGCCCTTGGTTGCATTATGGCACGACCCTGGGGGTGGGGATTTCTGCCCCGGGGCAGTATGTGGCACTGCATGGGCTATCCAGGTCCCGCTGCGCATGCCTGGTCTACATTTTGTACCGACAACGGCCTTCCCGATGATTGGCTAGCCACCACGCACGTCGTGGTTGGCTTATGGAAAAAAAGAATTCCGTACAAGAGTGCCCCTACACCCGGAGATGAAGTGGGATGAGCCCTGTCAGAAGCTGTGGCTTCTGTACATGACCCCACGCGCACTGCGCCTAGGGAGATGTATCATTGTGGAATTGCGGTCCAGCGAGCTGCTCCAGCGCAGGCACCCCGCCAAGTGGCGGGGCGGGGGTTACAGCCCGCCTGCTGTGCTGGACCTTCTCGGACAATGGCTCCTGCAATGGGAAGAATTGCAAATACAGACAGGAGTGTCCCGCCTGTGTTGGCCCCCACGCGGCCTCTGCCTGTCCCAGGCCTAGAGGGATGCGGGGCCGAGGGTGGGGTAGACAGGGGGCTGGCAAGACTGCCGCAGATGGATCTAGTCCACCGAAGGGCTCCCTCCCCAATTAAGGTGGACGTGTTGGAGAGTTGGCTCACATTGTACCCGAAGGGAGAGGATGCGGGTTATCTCCTTCAGGGTTCTAGGCAGGGGTTCCGGATCCCTTTCATGGGTAATAGGTCCCCTCAGGATGCCCCCAGTCTTTTATCCCTTAGGGGGAGGGAGGAGGTGGCTGCTGCCAGCTTTCACAAGAGGGTCTATGCGGGCAGGGTCGTTGGACCTGTCCCTGCACCCCCGTCCTGGGGAGCATATTATTTCAATGATGCCATGCCTTTTGGCTAGTCCATGGGGGCTCGGTATTCGAGCGTTTCACCACTTTCCTAGAGTGGGCTTTTGTCCGCAGGTCAGGGTCCCGGTCTGTAGCCCATTCCCTGGATGGTTTTATTCGGGGCTGAACGGGGCTGGGACACGTATACACGTCTCCTCAACACATTTCAGACGCTAATGGAGGAACTTGGTGTCCCTTTAGCGCCCGAAAAGACCGAGGGCCCATCTCCACAGCTAGTATTCCTGGGGTGGAGAGTTACACGGTAGCGCAGGATTCTAGGTTGCAGCGGGATAAGGTGTCAAGGCTAGTGGCCCTTGTCTTGGTCTTGCTGGCCGAGCGCGTGGCATCACTGAGGGAACTTCTGGTGCTACATGGTCACCCCAGCTTTGCTGGCAGGGTCGTCGCACCGGGCAGGGCATTTGCTCTGCGCTGGTGCGACGCCATGGCGGGATTATCCAGGCCCCACCACAGGCTCAGATTTACCCGGGGTATCGGGGCAGACGTGCTTGTCTGGCCATAGGTCCAGAGGTAGTTCAACGGGGTGTCATTTTTGGGGTCTGATCTCCTGGCTCCCCCTTGCTTTCAGATGCAGTCCGATACCTTAGGATTCCTGGGTTTATGGATGTACTTCCATTGGAAGTGGGCCTATGGTGGGTGGCCACCATCCTGGGCAGGCAAGGGTCGCCTGCAGGGTCTCACGTATCTGGAATGTTTACCTACCCTGGGTGCTTTGATGCTATGGGGCAAGGAGTGGGCCAACTCGGTTGTGCAATTTCGGCATGGCAACGCGGCTGTTGTCCGCATCGTCACTCCACAGATTTCCAAATCGCCCGGGGTCATGGAGCTGGTTTGTGTTATGCAACCTGTGCCTCAACGTTCCCTTCAGGGCCAGGCATGTCCCAAGGGTTGATAATGATATTACTGCTGCTTTGTCCTACCTGCAGATCTCCCGGTTCCATGCCTCGGCCCCCGGATGCGGAGGAATTTCCCTCGCCACTCCCGGACGAGAGATGGAATGTTGGCAAGTAGAGGTGAACTGGGCGATTAGCCTGTCAATAGCGCCATGCATAGTAAGGCGGATCACCACGCATTTAGTTCCTTCAGAGTATTATGTACCCGATTTCGATTGCCAGGAACCTGGCCGAGCCCAGTAACCCATGTTCTGCGGTTCATGGTTTACCTGTATGCCCAGGGCCTTGCACCACGCACCATAGCATCTCAGCTGTCGGGTTGGCTTTATGGCCAAAGTGGGAGGTTGTGTGACAGCACCAATGACTTCCGGGTGAGACATGTTTGGAGGGGTGGGTGCGCGTGCGCGGGCGTTTCCCGGGCGACCGCCACCCCATTTACCCAGGGGTTTTTTACCCAAGTGGCCCGGGGCTGGCCTGGCCTCTGTTTTGATAAATGAGGCAGCCCATTTCATGCGGCTACTACGGTGGCCTTTTTGGAGGCGCTCCGCATCAGCGAGCTTGAGATGCTGAATAAGGCGGATGCAAGATTTTACCAGGGTTTTACCCAATTGGCCCGGGGCTGGCCTGGCCTCAGTTTTGATAAATGAGGCAGCCCACTTCATGCGGCTACAACGGTGGCCTTTTTGGAGCCCTCCGCATCGGCGAGCTTGAGATGCTGAGTAAGGCGGATGCAAGATTTCCCCAGGGTTTTCACCCAATTGGCCCGGGGCTGGCCTGGCCTCTGTTTTGGAAATGAGGCAGCCCACTTCATGCGGCTACAACGGTGGCCTTTTTGGAGCGCTCCGCGTCAGCGAACTCGTGATGCTGTCTAAGGCGGATGCAAGTGGTAGGGCACTGGAACTCGAAGATGTCTACGTAGCCAAAGACTGGGCCCAGTTGAGGATACGCTCCTCTAAAACAGATCAGCATGGCGTAGGCAGTGGTGTAAGACTGCTACGTTGTTCTTTGGCAGACATCTGTCCGGTTGGTGCCCTACAGGAATTCCTGGCACTGTGTGGCATGCACCACGGCCCGTTTTTCTGTCACCAAGATGGGTCTCCCCTTACTAAATTTCAGTTTTGGAAGGTGACAGCCAGAGCCCTCACCAGGGTGGGCCTACCAGGTGCCCGTTATGGCACACATTCGTTCCGGATTGGTGCAGCCTCTACAGCAGCTGCTTTTGGGTACTCTGGGGCTGACATACGCAGCATGGGGAGGTGGGGCTCGCAATGTTTTCAGTTTTATGTGCGCCCACTCCCGCCATGAGTACCAATCCAGTCACCTTACCGCCTTTTTTCTCAATTTTCTTACAGACCCTGGGTGTCGTATTACACCGGTGACAGTATGGCTGGTGGGCCACAGCTATGTGCGCAGGGCAGCGCGTTACGCTGCGGCGACAGAGTGGACCCCGACTGGGACTGGGTGACCACGCCAGTCTCGCAGGGCATGGTAAGCCTGGGATGTTATGGCGGGAGCTGCGGCCTTTCCTTTTTTCTGGCCTGGGTGCTGACCCGCCTGACATTCTAATCATACGCCTGGGGGGCAATGATTTGGGCCAGGTCACCGGCTTGTCGCTCAAGCATGCGATTTGCGAGGAACTCGCCTACTTGCATTATGTCTGGCCTGCCACAACCCTGGTTTGGTCGGACATTGTCCCGTGCCATTCTTACAGAGGGGGCGTTAACCTCCTGGCCCTTGACCGCGCTAGGTGCGCGGTCAATAAGGCGGTGGCGCGTTTTCTTACCACCAGGGCTTGGGGACGGGTCAGTCATCACCCCGATATTAGTCTACAAAATTATGACTTGTACGCAGGGGATGGGGTCCATCTGTCGCGAGGAGGTATGGACCTCCTGTTGGGCGATTGGCGAGCAGGCCTGTTGACCGAGCTGACGGTCTGGGGGGGGCGTCAGGTCTTCTTTGAAGCCCCTCCGTGTGGCGGGTAGCACTGGTAAGGTAAACAGTATGACCCACAAGTATCCGGCAGGTTCGCAATTGACTGGACAACACTAGACAGGAATAAATTAGTTAAACGTTGTCCGGTCAACGACGAACCAGGCGATGGGGTGATGACGATTGCTAACCAGCATGCATCACCCCTGTGATTTCACGGATACGCGTCAGAGGGTGGGGTCATGAGTTAGTTATTGACTACGGTCAATAATTTGTTTGTTGTCAACAAGCAAATTGATACAAATCGATACATTGTAACCAATTGCCGTTGGCAATTTTGGGGTGGTACCTTACCAGTGTTACTTCGGCCTGCTTGCCTTAGGAATTATGATTGGTCGTTTTACCAATACAAATTTATAATTCGGACTAGGGCATTGAATCAATAAATGTGGCCCTATGCTGTTATCCACTTTCAATGTTGTCTGTGTCCGTTATTGGGGGGGTGCGCCTGCAATGCAAGCGCGGCGCCAAAATGGCCGCCGCGCCCTTTGCGGGCCCCCCCCACAGGACAGAGAATCCGGGTAGTTAGGGGCGTGGCCAGCTCCCTTATAAAAGGGGTGGCCACGAGGCAGCCGAGCTGCCATTTTACCTCAGCGACGGAGCGGAGAAGTTTTTTCCCCTCCACCCCCTCCCTAGTTAACAGTGTGATATTATGGTCGCTTCGGGGCCGGGTGGGAATTTTTGGTTGGGACCCATATTGGCTTCCGGGTCCTGGCTTTTTTGCCCATCCCACACTGTTGCTATGGTTTGATATAGGGGTCTTTCTGTGTTCCTACTGTTGACTTTGGTCACATTGGCGGGTAGCACTGGTAAGGTAAACAGTATGACCCACAAGTATCCGGCAGGTTCGCAATTGACTGGACAACACTAGACAGGAATAAATTAGTTAAACGTTGTCCGGTCAACGACGAACCAGGCGATGGGGTGATGACGATTGCTAACCAGCATGCATCACCCCTGTGATTTCACGGATACGCGTCAGAGGGTGGGGTCATGAGTTAGTTATTGACTACGGTCAATAATTTGTTTGTTGTCAACAAGCAAATTGATACAAATCGATACATTGTAACCAATTGCCGTTGGCAATTTTGGGGTGGTACCTTACCAGTGTTACTTCGGCCTGCTTGCCTTAGGAATTATGATTGGTCGTTTTACCAATACAAATTTATAATTCGGACTAGGGCATTGAATCAATAAATGTGGCCCTATGCTGTTATCCACTTTCAATGTTGTCTGTGTCCGTTATTGGGGGGGTGCGCCTGCAAAGAGATAGATAAAGCTTGATCAGGAACTACACTAAATTTCTCAAAAATGTAAAAGCAAAGTCAAGTGATAGCCTTGGTGAAAAAAACTATTCTTTTTTATTCTTTGCATCAAATCAGCACTATTTTTAGTGTTCTGTATTTCTCCATTATGTGCCCAAAAAGGATTTTTCTGATAATGTGAATTCAGAAAAAGTTGTAGCTCACCTTTCTTGCCTGTTGCTGGCTCCACATAAAGGACAATCTGAAGAGGGGATGTTCGGCTGCACATAGAACCTCTCTGCACAAAGAGTATGTGTAGTGTGCATGTATTGACAATGAATCTCTTTGCTATCAGTTCAGGATTGGGATTAGGGTTGTAGAATGCATTGGGCTCTAACACAGCCTGCCAAAATGTACAGAGCATAAAAATTTGCAGCTGCAAATGTACAAACTTGACTTGGACAGTGTAAATCTACCTGGATTTTATGGAAAATGCTTATGTACACCCTGCACTGTGGCCCCAGACAAAAGGAAATACCAAGCTGTGAACATCTGTACGTAATTAATATGGACATTGTGCACTCAGACCCGTGCATTTTCTCATATTCCTCCAGCCTTTTTCTATATATAAGGGGTGCACAAACCTTTCAGGCCACGGGCCAATCACGTGGTTAAGCAGGCTGGTCATGTGGTTTCTCCCACCGGAAGCAGAAGTAAAACATGCCTTGCAATCTGTTTTGCAACATGATTTTAAACTGCCATTTTCTCTGCTTAAACCAGGGGTGCCCAAACTATGACCCACAGTCCGGATCCGCCCCCAATGGCAATTCATCCAGCCCGTGCTGCCCTCGTCACTCCCGGAAGGGGAAGTAAAACGTGCCCATTTTACTTCTGCTTCCAGGAGCAACAAGGACGGTGCAGGCTGGATGAATTGCCATGGGGTGTGGGGGATGTGGATCTGGCCCATGGGCCATAGTTTGGGCACCCCTTCTGTATATGCTAATCTCTTGTGACCCATGCTTAACCAACTGAGCAAGTCTAGGCACCAACATTGCTAGCTATGGCTGTAATTGAGATTTAGCTCCATATTTTAGCATATTTATGCTACTGTGGCAACACAAACAGCACTTCAGACACACAAGAAAAAATATTTCAGATTATCCATTGCTACACGTAGTATATCCGTGACAATTTAATAATTGGATTAGTACGTACTTCAAAACTGCCTTGAACCAATTGTTCCTTCACATCAACATAATCCAAAATCAGGGAAAAAAATTTGTCCTTACTTGTTAAATATTCTCTCTCCTGCTTCTACTTTCCCCGCTCCCTACTCATTTTTCTTCCTTACAAGCTCCAGACCACACACCTGCATGATACACTGAAAGAGACATCTCATAGCATGTCATGAGAATCTAAAGTACGGAATGTGAAGCATCTTCCTCTGTTACTTAATTGGACATGCCTTGTGACAAAAAACAAAACAAAACAGACTTGGAGTGTATCCTGAACAGTCCTTAGTTTTGCTGCAAAGCACCTGTGTGCCCTTCCTTACCTTATTTTAACTCCTTGAGGGGAGTTAGCTGAAGCTGAGAAACCGCAGCACAAGCAGAAGCAGGATTTTAGTGTATGGGACCAAAGACAACCGGACAACCGAAAGGTTGGTTTAACACAGGTTTATTGCATTGCATGAGGTTCCGGTGAAGCATGAGGTAATGGCGGTGATACATCTCAATATATACAGTAGCTCTCTACATTTGAATCTTGTAGCACGGTAGCTCATTGGCTGCTACCGGCGTGGCCTCGCCCAGGCACGCCTCTTTCTTCTGCTGCTGAATGCGGGGAAGGTTTTCCCGCGGCTGTCCGTGATTGAGCAATGTGAACCATGTGAGGCTGAACGCTCGCAGCTGCCCTCTATGGGCTGTCTGCTCGCGTTCCTTTACAGCTGGTATCGTTTGTATCTGGAGTGGTTACATTCTTGCCTTTACAGTATAATGAACATGCATACATACATACATAACAAGGATCTTCTGCAATTCATTCAGAACACATGTCCCAGAACACACTGAAGAGTCAGAGCTTGGGACAGATACTTTATCAGACAACTTTTTCCAGAGCCCCGTGGCCAGTATATCTACTGTCTACCAGCCTGATGGAAAGGTAAAGGTTACCCTTGCTCAAAAGCCAGTTGTATCTGACTCTAGGGTTCAGTGCTCATCTATGTTTATAGCCAAAGAGCCAGTGCTATCTGTGTCTGTAGACGTTTCCATGGACATGTGGCAGGCATGACTAGATACCAGAGTGCACGGAACGCTGTTTATCTTCCCACCCAAGTGGTACCTATTTATCTACTTGCAATTTCTTGCTTTCGAACTGCTAGGTTGGCAGGAGCTAGGACAGAGACAGGAGCTCACTCTGTCATGCAGCACTCAGGTCTTGAACTGCTGACCTGGAGACCTTCCAGTCATCAAGTTCAGCATTTTTACCACTAAGCCAAGGCAGTCCCTGATGGGAAATAGACCCATCTTATTTCTAGCAGGAAGTAAGCAATTCTATATAGCAAGTGGCATAGGAAGATCGCAAGCAGAGTCCTGGGACACCCACATCTAAATTTGGATTAAAGACTTAGATCAATCAGTTCAGAATCTATTGTTCATTTCCTGCTTTGAATGTCTTACATTCAAACCAGTCAATTTATCCAGAATATCATGGCAAAGTTAAATGCCATGTGTGAAGTTTTTGGCTAAAAGAGCTTTATTTACTCTGCTTGTCAAAGTTCATGGTCAGTCACCTTCCCCTCTGATCACAGCAGCCTCTTAAAACATCGTGCAAAGTCCAACATTTGACCATCACTGCCACTGACCACCCCACCCCCCGATGTGAATATTTGTTATGTTCAGTCAGTGAAACAGATCCCCCATCTCCTTACAGCAAAGACTGTCAATCATTATTTCCTAAGTCCATTTGGGGACACAAAACCAACCCCTGTCCCTTTCATCTAAGGTGAATTTACAAAGAAAGGGAAACATGTGGTCCTCCAGGAATTGTTGGAGTATAATTTCTTGACCAGTGGCCATGCCGGCTTGGAATGCTGAGAGTTAAGATTCCAGCTTTATCTGGTGAGTCTACCACTGGATCCCTCACATACTAGCCCACAGGCAGGCCAGGTAAGGTGACTGTGTGTCCTACTCTTTAGAGAGGGATAGTTTCTATTTTGAAGGGCTGTCCGATCCAAGTTTGATTTAAAGGCAAAGATCCGTAAAGAGGGAAATCAAGGACACTGAATTTGCCCATCTGCAGTGAACACCTGGAGAGCAGACTGAGTTGAGGCATAGGTCCCCTGCCCGAAGTCTTCCTCACTATAGGGAAAAGTTCTGTACTTCTACTTTTATCATTTTTCATTGTCATTGAATGCTTACTTACAGATGTTAATAAAACTGCAGATATTAATAAAACCATTTTAAAGCAATACACAAACATAATTTTCGTTGTTATTGTTTAGTCACACAGTGGATTCCAACCCTTTGCGACCCTAGGGACCGCTGCCCGCCAGACACCTGTTTACAAAATTAAAGGAGAGAGCTTTATGTATGGGCCACCAGGAAATCAAATAAGTGAGTGTTAGAACAAATCAAGCCTGAATTCCCCCTGTGTAACTGGAAATGATGAAACAGAGGCTAACATAGTTTGGGTATATCAAAGAAGAAAAGACTCAGTGGAAGGAGGAATGAACAAAGACTCTCATGCATTTCTATACAGGTGGGTAAAAGGGCCAGCCGCCGCCGCCGCCGGGCAGCCACCCCCAGCCGGGGGGGTGAGGAGGAGGAGGAGAGCCAGGCGAGCGGCAAAAGGGCCAGCCGCCGCCGCCGCTGGTCAGCCACCCCCAGCCGGGGGGTGAGGAGGAGGAGGAGAACCGGGCAAGCGGCAAAAGGGCCTGCCGCCGCCGGGCAGCCACCCCCAGCAGGGGGGTGAGGAGGAGGAGAGCCGGGCGAGCGGCAAAAGGGCCAGCCGCCGCCGCCGCCGCCGGGCAGCCACCCCCAGCCGGGGGGTGAAGAGGAGGAGGAGAGCCGGGCGAGCGGCAAAAGGGCCTGCCACCACCACCACCGGGCAGCCACCCCCAGCCGGGGGGTGAGGAGGAGGAGGAGAGCCGGGCGAGCGGCAAAGAGGCCAGGAGAAAACCAACTGACAGAAGGGAAGAGGGCAGAGGAGGAAGAGCAGGGGGCGAGACTCAGAGTCCCAGGCAAAGGATAAGTAGCTGATATGCAAATATAGAAGACTTAATATAGCAACTGACATAGAGACTTTATACTGACTAAACATAGAAACTGACATAGAGACTGTGTGATAATATGCATGATAATATGTTGTCTTAAATGCTTTAAACTTTTAAAAACTGTGATAAAATGTATGAGGAGAGAAAAATGGCGTAGACACCGGGAAACCACGCCACAAATCTTGCCAAGAGAACCCTATTGACCAAAACAAAAGGCAAAACAAAGGAGCAGGCTAGGTGACACAGGATGCTTAACACCACAGAGGGGAGGAAGGGGAGGGACAGGAAAGGGGGAGGGGAAATGCAATGTTGTAAGGAGCAATACTGCATAGGGACATGGAATGTGAGATCAATGAACCAAGGTAAACTGGAAGTGGTTAAAAACGAGATGGAAAGAATAAGCATTGACATCCTGGGCATCAGTGAATTAAAATGGACAGGGATGGGTGAATTCAGCTCTGGAAACCATCATATCTACTACTGTGGGCAAGAAAAACTTAGAAGAAATGGAGTAGCCATAATTGTCAATAAAAGAGTGAGAAAAGCAGTAATGGGATACAATCTCAAAAATGACAGAATGATGTCAGTCAGATTTCAAGGCAAAACTTTCAATGTCACGGTGATCCAAATATACGCACCAACCACTGGTGCAGATGAAGCCACAATGGACCAGTTCTATGAGGACCTAGAACACCTCATAGAACAGACACCAAGAAATGATGTCCAAATTATATTAGGAGACTGGAATGCCAAAGTAGGAAATCAAAAAGTGGAGGGAATAACAGGCAAATTTGGTCTTGGAACACAGAATGAAGCAGGGCAAAGATTGATAGAGTTCTGCCAAGAGAACGCATTGGTCATAGCAAACACTTTCTTCCAGCAACACAAGAGGTGACTTTACACATGGACATCACCAGATGGCCAACACCGAAACCAGATTGACTACATACTCTGCAGCCAAAGATGGAGAACCTCCATACAGTCAGCAAAAACAAGACCTGGAGCAGACTGTGGCTCAGATCACAACCTATTGATCGCAAAATTCAGGCTTAGACTAAAGAAAATAGGGAAAACACGGAGACCAGAAAGATATCACCTAGACAGCATCCCTAAAGAATACACGGTGGAGGTGATGAACAGATTTAATGGCTTAGACTCGGTAGACAGAGTACCAGAAGAAATATGGACGGAGATGAGGGACATCATGCAGGAAGCAGCAAAGAAAACCATACCAAAAGAAAAGAAGAGTAAGAAAGCAAAGTGGTTGTCTGACGAGGCTCTTAAAATAGCAGAGGAAAGAAGGAACGCAAAAGCCAAAGGAGAAAGGAAAAACTACAATCATTTGAACACAGAATTTCAAAGAAAAGCAAGGAGAGATAAGGAAAACTACCTAAAAGAACAGTGCAGAGAAATGGAGGAAAACAACAAAAGAGGCAGAACCAGAGATCTTTTCAAAAAAATCGGGGAAATTAAGGGAACATTTAAAGCAAAAATGACCATGATAAGGGACAAAGACGGAAAGGAGCTAGCTGATGCAGAAGAGATTAAGAAAAGATGGAAAGAGTACACAGAGGAACTCTACAAAAAGGACCTCAACACTCCTGACAATCACAATGATGAAGAAGTAGAACTTGAGCCAGACATTCTGGAGAGCGAAGTCATAAAGGCCCTAAAGAGCACTGCAAACAACAAAGCTAGTGGAGATGATGGTATCCCAGTTGAATTTTTCAAAGCGCTAAAAGATGATGGCGTCAAATTACTGCATTCAATATGCCAGCAGATTTGGAAAACAAAACAGTGGCCACAGGATTGGAAAAGATCAGTATACGTCCCAATCCCAAAAAAGGGCAATGCCAAAGAATGTTCAAATTATCGAACAATCGCGCTCATCCCACACGCCAGCAAGGTGATGCTCAAGATAATACAGGATAGACTTCAGCAGCATGTGGAAAGAGAATTACCAGAGGTGCAGGCCGGTTTCAGAAGAGGCAGGGGGACTAGAGACCACATTGCCAACATATGCTGGATCATGGAGAAAACAAAGGAATACCAGAAACAAGTTTACTTTTGTTTTATTGACTACACTAAGGCATTTGACTGTGTGGACCACAACAAGATGTTGCAATTAATTAAAGAGATGGGAATACCAGAGCACCTCATATGCCTCCTGAGAAATCTGTACATGAACCAAGAAGCAACAGTTAGGACAGAACAGGGAATGACAGAGTGGTTTGGAATAGGAAAAGGAGTAAGACAAGGCTGCATTTTGTTACCATGCCTATTCAACCTATACACAGGGCACAT
Source organism: Bradypodion pumilum (assembly GCA_035047305.1). NCBI lineage: Eukaryota > Metazoa > Chordata > Lepidosauria > Squamata > Chamaeleonidae > Bradypodion > Bradypodion pumilum. Next base: position 28,262,281 of record JAWDJD010000004.1, on the reverse strand, counting down.
AATGCGCAGTGCAGGGATGGAGGAATCACAATATGGGATTAAAATCACTGGGAGAAACATCAACAATCTGAGATATGCAGACGATACCACCCTAATGGCAGAAAGTGAGGAAGACCTAAAGAATCTCTTGATTGGGCTGAAGGAGGAGAGTGCAAAAGCTGGCTTGAGACTCAATATCAAGAAAACCAAGATAATGGCAACAGGCCCAATCAGTTCCTGGAAAATAGACGGGGAAGAAGTAGAAGCAGTGACAGATTTTACTTTCTTAGGATCAAAGATCACTGCAGATGGGGATTGTAGCCATGAAATAAAAAGGCGACCGATTCTTGGGAGACAAGCAATGAGAAACCTGGGGAACATAGTGAAAAGCAGAGACATCACATTGAAAACAAAAATTAGAATAGTCAAAGCAGTGGTTTTCCCAGTAGTAATGTACAGATGTGAGAGCTGGACAATTAGGAAGGCTGAACGCAGAAGAATAGATGCCTTTGAAATGTGGTGTTGGAGGAGGGTTTTGAGAGTCCCCTGGACAGCGAGGAGAACAAATAGGTCAATCTTAGAAGAAATTAACCCTGACTGCTCATTGGAAGGTCAAATAGTAAAGATGAAGCTAAAATACTTTGGACATCAAATGAGAAGGGAGGATTCACTTGAGAAGGCATTGATGTTGGGAAAGGTGGAGGGCAAAAGAAGAAGGGGGAGGCCAAGGATGAGATGGCTAGATGGTATTGTAAACAATGGGGTGAGACGGCTGGGGTGTAATAACAAGCACAAGAAATCTAACACTCCCAATAGTGTGAGAAATAAAATCAGGAATGTGTCTTTAATAGAAGGAATTATTCACATACTCGTCCTATGATGAGGTCTCTTAGGCAAAGGTTAAGGTGTGTAAACTAAACACGGTAATGCCAGATGTGTCTCTTACAACGCAATACATTACATCACACCTATAAACCTAAAATATACAGTGACCCTCAATCATACAAAACGTGCTGGGAACCCACAATCTAATACATTACACAATGCCCATGCAGCCCAGCAATCAAACATTTCCTGTTGAGTCCAGACGAGGGTGTACGCTGATGTAAAGACAAGGTGTCTGTCCAATATAGCCTATGTCATAGTCCGTGGTCAGGTAGCTATGTACATAGAGTCACTTGCTGGGCTTCTGGAACTGGCACGGGGGGCTGGGCTGTGCTACTCCATAGATAGGTTCCCAGATGGCGAACGTCAAAAGGCAATAGTAGACAAAAATCCGATGCCCTTCCGGTAGTTGGACATTTCGAATATCTTCCTCAAGTGTCTACAATAATACAAGCATAAATGGTATATAGTCCACAATCCTGTACCTAATATAACATTTCAAATCTGCATATAAAATCTGACGATCTAACAAATGCATCTATATTAACCTTTAATTCTGCTGTGAAATGATTAAGTACCTAAAGGACAGTAACTCGCGCGTCCCGCACCTCTGCTGGCGTTTCTCTCTGTGTGTGCACGCGTTAATTGCTCACTAGGAAAAGCTCTACATATACGCAAATGGAAAATGAGGAACATGTGTTTTAAATTACTCAGATAACTTGGCAAGTTTCTGCTCGGGAGTTTCTGCTTCGGGAGCTATCCCTTATTCTTAAAGTGATATATACTCTGCTGGGTGACATAGGTATGCGTCTGTCTTTATAAAAATGCCGAAAGGTCCCATTCCGTATTGAGCCCGTTAGGGGCCAGGGTATTGAAACGATGGATATAGAATGCTTCTCTTTGTAGGAGAAAGCGGTCTACATCAGTGACTTGATATTTGCTAGGTCTAAATGTTTCCAAAACTACCACCTTAATATTTCTAATTGTGTGTTTTTCTTCAAGAAAATGGTTCACGAGGGGGGCACTGGTGACCTTATTTCTTATGCGGGAGAGGTGCTCACCCAGGCGTACCTTAAGTGGTCGCCTGGACTGTCCCACATAAGCCAACTGACATTCACAGATTAGCATGTAGATGGTTTCTTTTGAATTGCAATTTGTGAATCCCGTTAAGTCGAGAGTGAAGTTACTACTGGGCACATTAACTTTTTTGGTGGTCCACATGTGGGCACAGTATTTACAATGTCCACAGGGGTAATGTCCGGAGACAATAGGATGGCAAGCCCTAATGGGGGTGACAATATCTGTTCTTGAGAGGAGGTTGGCGATGGTCTGTGTTCTCCTGAAGCCTATGGTAGGTCTAAGATGGCATCCTGGCACAGAATCCAGTATGTGCCAATGTTTCAATATAATCTGTGTGATCCGTTGGGCCATGGGGGTATAATCTAACGACCAAAATAGTCCCGATTGTGCATGTTGTACGTTAGCGTTGTGATTGAGCAGAGAGCTCCTGTCCCGCAAGTCAGCCCTGTTTCTAGCGGATTTAATCACATTATTCGGGTATCCTTTCGTATTGAGGATAGTTGTTATTTTGTCAGCCGCTGCTGCATAGTCACGGGTGCAGGACGAGTTCCTTTTAGCCCTAACTAATAAACTATATGGTATATTGGCCTTGAGGTGGTGCGGGTGAAAAGAGGTGTACTGCAAATAGGCAAACCGGTCAGTTGGTTTATGGTAAAGTTTAGTTTTTAAATGGTTATTCTCAATAAAAATGGTTAGATCTAAGAATGGAATGGTTGATGCATCTGTGGTATGCGTGAATTTAAGCTGATGGTGTTGTGTATTGATCCATGCACAAAAATTATCTATAACTGTACGATCTCTGAAAATGAAAAACAAATCATCTATATACCTTTTATAACATAAGATATTTGCAAAAAATGGGTTAACCCTGGGGTCCAGAATGAAAGTCCTGTCAAAATTGCACATGAATATGTTGGCCACAGAGGGCGCGAAATTCGAACCCATTGAAACCCCTTGTGTTTGCAGAAAAAAAGAATGTTCAAATCTAAAAAAGTTATTCTCAAAGCATATGTCCAGGAGATCCAGCAAGAACTCCGATGGTGGATGATTATCAATACGTGTATCTAAAAGATGGGAAACGAGCGTACGAGCTTCTCCAAGTGGGACATTAGTGTAAAGGGAGGTTACATCCAATGTTAAGAGTACTGCGTCTGATGGTACTGGAAAATTTTCCACCATTTGGATAAAATGCGTGGAGTCTTTGACATATGATGGAGATTGTGTTGCAAACGCTCGTATATGATGATCTATGAACTTAGCTATTGGTTCCAACAGGGAATTGTTCGCGGAAATGATAGGCCTGCAAGGGATGACGTGGTCATCTCCAGTTAATTTATGTACCTTGGGTAAAAGGTAAAATATCAGAACTCTGGGGCATTTGTTGAGCAAAAAACGGTGTGTTTTATCATTAATATGTTCCATTGCCAACCCCTCCTGTACAACTACTGAAATCACATTGGAAATATGGGCAGTCGGATCGTGGTCAAGCCTCCGGTAGCAGTTTATGTTTGATAGCTGGGATCGAGCCGCTGTAAGGTAATCCTCCCTATTTAGGAGAACAACGCCTCCTCCCTTGTCAGCCGGCTTAATAACAATATTAGGGTCATCCCCCAGGTTCTTCAGTAACCGTATGTCATTCTGAGACAGATTGAATTTCCTGTTGAACTGGGATTCCGCTGATGAAATATCGCGGGTAATCAATCTTTTGAACACCTCAATGGAAGAATTATCTATGTTAGGTGTAAACGTGGAAGGCGGGGCAAATGGTTCAGGAACACGAGTCGAATCTGTTCCTTCCTTAAAAAATGCTCGTAGCTTTAACAACCTAATTAATTTAAAGACATCAACCTTTGTCTTAAAGGGGGAATAGTGAGGTGTGGGAACAAAGCCCAAACCCAAGTTTAACAGTTGAACTTCTCTTACCGTGAGGGTCCGACTTGATAGATTAAAGACCAGGGAGGGACTCATTTCTTCCTGGTTCTTTTTAGGGGTCTCCGTCCTAAAAAATCACCCTGTTTGTTGGTTTTAGAGGTACCGGCCATAGCCGAGCCCGACCTATGCCTGTTCGTTCGAAAATTATATGGGTCTCTGCCCCTCTCGTCTGCGGAAGACTCTGGTCCATCTGAGTCAGTGGTTTCGAAGTCCGTAGTTTCCACTGGTTGTCTCCAAGAGACTTGCTTCTGTGTGTTGCGTCTGGTGAATTGCGAGTTACTGTCCTTTAGGTACGTAATCATTTCACAGCAGAATTAAAGGTTAATATAGATGCATTTGTTAGATCGTCAGATTTTATATGCAGATTTGAAATGTTATATTAGGTACAGGATTGTGGACTATATACCATTTATGCTTGTATTATTGTAGACACTTGAGGAAGATATTCGAAATGTCCAACTACCGGAAGGGCATCGGATTTTTGTCTACTATTGCCTTTTGACGTTCGCCATCTGGGAACCTATCTATGGAGTAGCACAGCACAGCCCCCCGTGCCAGTTCCAGAAGCCCAGCAAGTGACTCTATGTACATAGCTACCTGACCACGGACTATGACATAGGCTATATTGGATAGACACCTTGTCTTTACATCAGCGTACACCCTCGTCTGGACTCAACAGGAAATGTTTGATTGCTGGGCTGCATGGGCATTGTGTAATGTATTAGATTGTGGGTTCCCAGCATGTTTTGTATGATTGAGGGTCACTGTATATTTTAGGTTTATAGGTGTGATGTAATGTATTGCGTTGTAAGAGACACATCTGGCATTACCGTGTTTAGTTTACACACCTTAACCTTCGCCTAAGAGACCTCATCATAGGACGAGTATGTGAATAATTCCTTCTATTAAAGACACATTCCTGATTTTATTTCTCACACTATTGGGAGTGTTAGATTTCTTGTAGATGGTATTGTAGACACAATGGGCACAGAGCTGGGAGGGCTGAGGGGGATGGTGGAGAACAGAGGCGCCTGGAGAACAATGGTCCATAGGGTCGCAAAGGGTCGGAACCGACTGTGCGACTGAACAACAACAATAAAAACCCCTTCAAGTCTTCTGTTCTCATCTGCAAGAGCAAAATTACAGATGGCTTACGTCCCTTGCCACCACAACAATCTGATCACCCCCACAGTGAGAGAAAGGTAAACTAGTGGAAACGTGACAGTCATGGCATGGCTGTTCCTGCTGCTTAGTACTGTTAAAGATAAAGGTAAAGGTTTCCCTTGCTCGAAAGCCAGTCGTATCCAACTCTAGGGTCCAGTGCTCATCTCTATTTCAAAGTTGGAGGGGGCAGAGGAAAGGAGGAAGATGGGCTGCAGGACAGCTGAGTGAAGGAGGGGGGCGACTGTCACCTGGATGCTTGCCTGCCCTTGGCTGGCTCAATGGGAGGTTTTGCTCCTTCCCCAGTCCGGCGTTGGCTGCAGGGTATTTGAGCGCAACTGGGATCCCAGTGCAAGGACTTAAGAACTGCCACTCCCGTGTCTCACTTTGCTCCTTCCCCGGTCCGACATTGGCCGCGGGGTGTTTGAGCACAACTGGGATCCCAGTGCAAGGACTTAAGAACTGCTGCTCCCGTGTCTCATTTTGCTCCTTCTCTGGTCCAGCGTTGGCCGCGGGGTATTTGAGTGCAACTGGGATCCCAGTGCAAGGACTTAAGAATTGCCGCTCCCGCGTCTCACTTTTCTCCTTCCCCAGTCCAGCGTTGGCCACGGGGTATTTGAGCGCAACTGGGATCCCAGTTTTAGTGTAAGGGACCAAAGACAATACAACAGCCGAAGGGTTGGCTTAACACAGGTTTATTGCATGATGATCCGGAGGAACATGTGGTAATGGCGGCTGGGTAGCTCAATATATACAGCTGGCTATACATTTGAATGTGGCTCGTTGGCAGACTATTGGTTGCTGCCTGCGTGACGTCGTAGGGGGTCACGCCCTTCTTGACCAGGTGAGGAGGTCGCGGGGAATCTTCCCGCGCTGCTGATCCAGGTGGCTTTGATCCATTAGAGCTGGACGCTCGCTACTGTCCTCTGGTGGTCATAGCTCGCGTCCCCTTATTAAGCATACATTGATACAGGTGATGGTTATAATGTTGCACACAGAAAGGTTACATTGATAACACATGGCAAAGGTACATTGTTAAAGGCACTGCTTTACAGAACACAACATCCCTCCCCCCTAGGATGAGACGAAGTCTCTCAGCCAAGAAGGCTTGTTGCGTGTGCGTGTGGGCCGTGAAGGAGGCTGCCCCCCCCGGGGGCGTTATTGCTTCTTTGTTCCCTGGTCCCTTGTCCTGAAATGGGAGAGGGAGACTCGTTAGTAGCTTGCCGCTGTCTGGTGGACTTCGGGGAAGGGAAAAACTCCATTGTGGGCAGACCGGGGGGCGTCGGGACTAACGGAAAACCCCTCTTCTCGCTTGGACGGGTGGGGGACCACTCCGAAAAACCCCCCCGGTTCTGAAAATCAAAATCTAAGTTGGTCGGGGTAACCGCATTTGTGGGGACTTTCCGCGAGATATGTATGGGGTCGGGTTCCTCTCCCTCGGAAAGATCCCCCAGGGTATCTATGAGGATATCCTCCTCCCCCCTTGGTGGGGGCCCACGGTCCCCTTCTCCTCCCCCTTGGGCTAAACGGGTGGGGGAGAACCCTAACGCTGACTTATTTCCTGCGTGAACCACGTCCTGCTCGTCGGGGACCCTGCGTCGGAGCTGGTCTGCGTGCCGCCTCCATAGGAGCCCTGTGCTGGTTTCCACGCGGTACGACACGGGGCCGGTTTGTTCCACGACTACGCCGGGCACCCAGGCTGGACCTGTGCTGGCGTAATTCCTGCAATGCACGGGGGCGCCTATGCTGAAACTCTTTGTAACTTCCAGCCCGATGTTCCTTCCTTTGTCCTCTACCCTCGTGGGGTCTAGCTTAGTAAGGATGGTGGTCAGCTTCCTGCGCATTAAGAGCTCTGCGGGGGAGTATCCTGACGCCAACGGGGTCACCCTGTACCCTAGCAGAAACTGACACACTTGTAGGTTCAAATCCCCTGGGCCCATGCGCCGCAACGCGTCCTTCGTGGTGCGGACGAGGCGCTCTCTTGGCCGTTGGTGGCCGGGTGAAACGGGGCGGAGGTAATATGCCGAACGGCGTTAATCTCCATGAATGCCTTAAACTCGGAGGACGTAAAACAACTAGCGTTGTCGCTAATTAACGTGTCGGGTATGCCGAACGTGGAAAAGAGCCTCCGCAATTGCCTAATGGTCTGGGCCGAAGAGGTGCTCGTGACTGGGATAACCTCCAACCATTTGGAGAAAGCGTCCACAACGAGGAGGAATAGGGTGCCTCTGAACGGGCCCGCGAAATCAACGTGCACCCGGGACCATGGCCCCTTAGCCGCGTCCCATTCCCTGTGGGGAAGGCGGGCCTCCTCCGGTCTGGAGCATTGGCAACTTTCGCAAGTGCCGACCATGTGCTCGATGTCGGCGTCTAGCTGGGGCCACCAGAAGTAACTCCGGGCCAGCGCCTTGGATCGCACGATGCCGGGGTGGCTGACGTGCAGCAGTTTGAGCACCCGCGGCCGAAGGGAAGTGGGAATCACCACCCGCTGCCCCCACAAGAGACATCCCCTCTCTAGGGACAGTTCTAGCTTTTTTCTGAAAAATGGAGCGAACTCCTCCGCTGGGGAGGATGCGGGCCACCCTTTCTGTAGCCAGGAGCTTACTGTCGCTAACGTTTTGTCTTTCCCTGTCGCTTTGGCGATGTCGGCGGGCACTACCGGGGGCGAATCCAGCACCTCTATCATGAGAACCTGATGGTCCCGCTCCCCCATGCTCACCTGGCTGGGCGTTAGGGGAAGGGGAGACCTAGATAGGGCGTCCGCATGGCTGATCTCTTTCCCGGGCCGGTATACCAACGCGTGCTGATATGCGTTGAGAAAAATGGCCCACCTGAGCATCCTTGGGGACAGGATTTGAGGGGTGGGCTTATCCGCGGTAAAATGCCTAGCAAGGGCTTGTGGTCCGTCACGATGGTGAAGGGGCGGCCATACAGAAAATCGTGAAATTTTTTCGTCCCCGAGACTATCGCTAATGCCTCCCTGTCTGTCTGTGCGTAGTTTCTCTCTGTTTGGGACAGGGACCTGGAGTAAAATGCTATCGGGGCCTCCCTTCCGTTCGCCAGCAAGTGGCACAGCACTGCCCCCACCCCCACTGGAGATGCATCACAGATCAGAACTACTGGGCGTTTGGGGTCGAAGTGGGTCAGTATGGCGTCGGACGCCAGGAGGCTTTTCAGCTCAGTAAATGCCCTTTCCTGGTCATCGCCCCACTTCCATGCCTGGTCTTTCTTAAGCAGCCTGTGTAGCGGTTCGGCCACCGCTGCCTTCCGGGGGAGGAAGGAGTGGTAAAAATTGAGCAGCCCTAGGAACGACTGCAACTCGGGCTTGGAGGTGGGGCGGGGGGCTTTCTTGATGGCTGCCACCTTAGACTTGGATGGTTTTATCCCCTCAGGAGTCACACAAAACCCCAGGAATTCAACCTCGGTTGCGAAGAAGACGCATTTGTCCTTGCGCAACCTCAGCCCCGCCTTTTCGAATATAGTCAGGACCTTCCCCAACCTCTTGGCCAATTCCGCCCGACTCCCCCCTGTTATTAACACGTCATCAAAATAGGGCAACACCCCCTCCAGACCCTTCAGGAGGCGTTCCACGAGTGACTGGAAAATTCCTGGCGCCGAGTTCACGCCGAATTGGAGGCGCGTCACCCTTATGGGTGATTATGGTCTGCGCAGCAGCTGCGGCGGGAGACACCATGAGCTGCTGGTAGGCCTGTGCTAAGTCGAGCTTAGCGAAACATTTCCCCCCGTGTAATCTGGCCAGCAGATGGCTGACTACCGGCACCGGATATGCATTCGGGCGGATCGCCTTGTTGATGGTGCACTTGTAGTCGGCGCATATGCGAACCTCCCCATTGGACTTAAGAGCGGTTACAATTGGAGTTTCCCACTCCACAGAATCTACAGGCACAAGAATCCCCTGACCCACCAATTTGTCCAGTTCCGCCTCTATCTTGTCCTTGAGTGCGAACGGCACCCGGCGTGGTTTTAGGCGAACAGGGCGGACCTCCGGGTCCAGGTCGAAAGTCACTGGGGGCCCCTTGAATTTCCCCAGTCCCATTTTGAAGACTTCGGGGTGCGCCTCGCACACCTCCTGAATTGGGTCAGTCCCAACAGCGTGCATCCCCACGGCATGCACCCCCCAATGAACAAACCCAGGGGCTGGAACCATTGAGTCCCGAGGAGGCTGCAATTTCCTCCCTTGAGCACGACCAGGGGAAGGGACGCGGCGTGCTCCTTGAACTTGACCTGAAATTCTCCAACCCCCAACACCGGAATACTGTTCCCTTGCACGTCCCGTAGTGTGGCCCTCAACGCTTTGAGCTTGGGCCGCTTTTGGGGGGCAATTCCACAAAACTCCCTCTGGGAAATGATTGAATATGAGGACCCCGAGTCAATTTCCATCCTAATGGGCACCCCTTGGACTAGTACCTCGTCAAAGTAGCGGGGGTGTCTCGTAGACACGCTGAACACCGAGGCGTCGTCCTCGCTGCCGTCGGCGATGCGGCCCACGCCGTCCTGCTTCCGCGTGGCCTGGGCGCCGTCTTTCGGTTTCGCTGGGCGGTCTCGTCCCGCGGAACGGTCTGGGGAGCTCCTCCGGGACTCGCGCTTCTTCCTGCACACCTTGGCGATGTGCCCGCGGCGGCCGCAGTTGTGGCACTCGGCCTTCCGGAAAGGGCATTTCACGCGGTCGTGGGCCGCGCCACAGCCGTCGCATCGTCGGCCCTCCTTCCGGACCTTCTGTACGTCCTCGTCGTCGCTGCTCTCTGTGGACGACCTCGAAGTTCGCCGGGCCGCCTGTACCGGAGCCTCTGCTTTCCTCGACTTTGGCCGCCAGTCCTGGAGCTCTTGGACCCCGGCCTTCGTAGCTTCTGCGGCCTGGGCCGCTCTAACGACCTCCTGCAGCGTGGGAGGCGGCTCTTGGTTCATTAATGTGCGCTGGGTCTCGGCGTCGTTCAGGCCGCACAGCACACAGTCTCGGAGGGTGATTTCGACGTTCTCCCATTTGCACGGGCCGGCCGCCAGCCGCAGGGCCGCCACGAACGCGGCGACCGTCTCCCCGGGCGCTTGGACTCGCCTCCAAAACGCACTCCGAGCGGGAAACATCGCCGTGGCGGGCCGGACGTGCTCACGCAGCAACTGCATGAGTTCCTTGGCCTTGAATTCGCTCACCCTCCTCGGTGCAATCAGGTCCACCAAGGTCCTTTTTGTTTCTTGTCCGAGCATTCTGGTGAAGATGGCTCTTTTCTTCGCCTCTTCCGTAACTTCGGACTCGATCAGTGCGGCCTGGAAGTCCATTTTGAAGGTCTCCCAGTCGCCCGGTTTCCTGATTTCGAAACCGGCGCATGTCTTGGTCCCGTGGGCTGCCATCCCACCTTCGTCGCCAATTTAGTGTAAGGGACCAAAGACAATACAACAGCCGAAGGGTTGGCTTAACACAGGTTTATTGCATGATGATCCGGAGGAACATGTGGTAATGGCGGCTGGGTAGCTCAATATATACAGCTGGCTATACATTTGAATGTGGCTCGTTGGCAGACTATTGGTTGCTGCCTGCGTGACGTCGTAGGGGGTCACGCCCTTCTTGACCAGGTGAGGAGGTCGGGGGAATCTTCCCGCGCTGCTGATCCAGGTGGCTTTGATCCATTAGAGCTGGACGCTCGCTACTGTCCTCTGGTGGTCATAGCTCGCGTCCCCTTATTAAGCATACATTGATACAGGTGATGGTTATAATGTTGCACACAGAAAGGTTACATTGATAACACATGGCAAAGGTACATTGTTAAAGGCACTGCTTTACAGAACACAACATCAGTGCAAGGACTTAAGAACTGCCGCTCCTGCATCTCACTTTGCTCCTTCCCTGGTCCGGCGTTGGCCGCAGGGTATTTGAGCACAACTGGGATCCCAGTGCAAGGACTTAAGAACTGCCTCTCCCACGTCTCACTTTGCTCCTTCCCCAGTCCGGTGTTGGCCGTGGGGTATTTGAGCGCAACTGGGATCCCAGTGCAAGGTCTTAAGAACTGCCACTCCCGCGTCCCACTTTGCTCCTTCCCCAGTCCGGTGTTGGCCATGGGGTATTTGAGCGGAACTGGGATCCCAGTGTAAGGACTTAAGGACTTAAGAACTGCCGCTCCCGCATCTCACTTTGCTCCTTCCCTGGTCCGGCGTTGGCCACGGGGTAGTCGAGCACACCTGGGGATTCCTGGGTAATTTGTAATTTTTATATTTGTAATACTGTATTTTTATATTGTATAGTGCTCTGCTTGTTTTATTATGCTATTGTATGCCTATATTGTAGCTTGTATTGTATTATTATGAACATGTTGTTGCCACCTTGAGTCGGCCTTGGCCAAGAAAGGCGGGGTATAAATTAAAATTGGAATGGAAATGGAATGGAAAGTTGAAGAGCCAGTGTTGTCTGTTTCTGCAGACGTTTGTGTGTTCATGTGGCAGGCATGACTAGACACCGGAGCGTACGGAACGCTGTTGCCTTCCCACTGAAGTGGTCCCTATTTATCTACTTGCAATTTCTTGCATTCAAACTGCTAGGTTGGCAGGAGCTGGGACAAAGACAGGAGCTCATTTCATCCTGCAGTACTCGGGAATCAAACTGCTGACCTTCCGCCTCCCAGTCAGCATTTTAGCTACTTGAGCCACTGCAGTCCTGTTACTTTCAATTAATCTCTTGTTCATCATTTACCACAGTGAAGGAGGCAGCCAAGCAAGTAACTAGGTAGAAGGAATAAGAAAGAACAAGGGCAAGAGAAGATGCTGGTTGGAGAAAAAGCCTTGCAGCTTACATATAGTCATAACTTTTTCCACACACACAGGCCCACGGAGGGAGAGGAGCAGTCGTGTTGAGAAGCATTGGTCAATCTTCTTCATATCTCAGCCAGACCTCAAATTTTCATTTTGTCTGCAACTGGATGAATAGAACTTTTATTTATTTTATCAGCTATGAAACAAGATGACAGCAAGCAGCAGAAGCAGGATATGCTTCTGTCTACTTTTGACATAGAGATTAACAAAGTTAATTTTATTTAATTTTCTGCAGCTCAAACAATGAGTGACCTTGAAATAGTCATTCATAGTCATTGGGCCCGAGACATCAAGGAAGGGATGTCTTTAGCCATATTTCCCACAATGCCTAAGGACCATAGTCATTCTTGGTACAATCAGAGAAGACAGAGGCAGGTGTTTGTTCAGTAAACAACTTTCATTATGATTGTTTTGTGGTTGGGATGGTTTTTTTTACCAGTTTTTAGGAATCCTGTTGGAGCCTATCCAAAACTGTAGCACAGGTCATGTTTCTGAGCATCCTCCCTCTCTGCCTTGAAACTTAAAGGACTCCTAGTAGCCAGTCCCTCACTCAAAGCCAGCTCTAGCAAAGCCAGCTCCATACAGAGAGAAGTCCATTAAATCCAGCGTGAGCTGATAAACACATCATTGTTTGCCTTTTCCCTCCCTGTCAGCATGCATATAGCAAAGAATACAGAAGCTTAAACAATTTCCAACAGGCAGTAGCTCTGGTCATTATCAGTGGTGGGTTCCCAAAGAAATTACTACCACACTTTGGGCGTGGTATGGTGGGTGTGGCCAGGGGGAAAGCCCTGCATTGCACCTGAATTAGGACTAATTTATTTCAAAAACTTGGATGGGTGGGGCCAGCCAGAATTTCTGCTACCAGTTCTAGCGAACTGGTGCGAACCTGCTGATGCCCACCACTGGTCATTATGATTTTTTTGCTCCATTTATTGCATTATGCAATGTTTAACATGGCACATACTGGCTCCCCCTGGTGGCCAAGTTACAGCAACCAGTGGGTCAACTGGCTAAGATGCTGACTGGAAGGTGACAGGTCAGCAGTTCGATACCTGAATACTGCAGGGTGGAGTGAGCTCCCGTCTTTGTCCCAGCTCCTGCCAACCTAGCAGTTCGAAAGCAAGAAATTGCAAGTAGATAAATAGGGACCGCTTAGGAGGGAAAGTAAACAGTGTTCCATGCGCTCCGGTGTCTAGTCATGCCTGCCACATGACCACAGACAGCGCTGGCTCTTTGGCTATAAACAGAGATGAGCACTGAACCCTAGAGTTTAATGTGACTAACTTTTGAGCAAGGGTGACCTTTACTCTTATTCCAAGGTTGGGACTGAGGTAGTTTAGTGGTTAAGACACTGAACTTGATGACTGGAAGGTCAGCAGGTCAACAATTCAAGACCCAAGTGAGCACCCGTCTCTGTCCCAGCTCCTGAAAACCTAGCAGTTCAAAAGCAAGAAACTGCAAAGGTAACAGCATTCCGTGCGCTCTGGTGTCTAGTCATGCCTGCCACAGTGCTGGATTTTTGACTGTAAACAGAAATGAGCACTGCCCTCTAGAGTCAAGGAAGGGAGACCTTTACCTTTATTCCAAGGTTTTCTGAGTACTGTACTTTAAAGTACTCATTTGGTTCTTCTAGAAGCATTTTGGGATGGTACACTTCACCCTAGGCTACACTGGCTGGCTCTTCTTTTTGGATGCACAGTGGGGAAGCAAACTCCTAATCTTTAACTCCACAGCTAGGTGCCAAACCCAGACAGCTACTGACAAAAACACAAAAGAGGAATAAAACAATACTTCCTTTGCCACCAAGGATATGAAATTGTTCTAAAATGTACAAAAATGCATGTCCCAATCCCTGCAAAAAAAAACCAACAGCAACCTTTAAATGCCCTTTAAAAGTAACTTTTGAAAATAACTAGGAAATATTGCTTATAACATCCAAAAAGTATTTTAACTACTAGTTATATTATTTTTAAAATATAATTTAATTGTACTTTCATTCACCCCATCATAGTAACTAGTTAGGAGTAGCTGTGTCCTGTCTGGCCAGGTTACCCTGCTATGGTAATAGAGTAGACCATACTGCTGGTGACTCAACACCATGTGTCAGGTGCCGGTTAACTAATCTGACTACCTTGAGTACTAACACCCTTGGGTGCCGAAGTCCCTAGGGAAGGGTGATGGTCCCCAAGTGGATTAAATCCCACTTGAATCCATCTTGATGGAGGGCGGCAGCTTCATCAATACTGGCCTGGGGCTGAGGAGGACTTTGCGTGCCAAAAGGGCTCAGGACCAGAAAGTGATTTGCAAAACTGGTTCACTGGTATGGGTGTCATGCTGCGATGTGGAAGGCAGATGAAAGGCCACTGCATTATATTCTCAGGACAGTCTTCATGGCTGGTTGCCATGAGGATTGCCAATATTCAGATTTAGATATGACAGAAGAAGAAGGGTCCTTTGTTACTAGTTATTTTAAAGCTGTAGCATTTGAAAGTAATTATGAATGGAACTAACAGGCCTGCTTTCTAGGTGAGAGGTGTAAATAGATTTTATGTTGCTTTTGATCTTACTATTACCACTGTTGCAACAACTATTACTAAACTCTGCAGTGGCTTTTGCTGTTTTAGAGTTTCATTGGTTTATCTCATAGTTATATTGTGATCAGCACTGGGAATACTTCTAGAACAGAAATGTGTTATGTAAAAATAGGTAAAACACATTCAGGAATTCTGTACATGTGTGTATAATTTTTTTTTAATTTCTCCTACCCAAAGTGTAGACATTGATCATTGTAGGCAAAGAAAACAAAGAACCAAGATTAATATTTACCCATTGGATAGACACAAAGTATGTAGAGATGCATGCTGTAGTTTGTTCTTGGGTTGAATTCTTCTTCTTTGTTTCAAGACAATAAATAAAACAATGAAGAAAGCACTTTTACACATATGTTTTGCAGTGCTAGAGGCTGTGTAGATTGGATGCTGTCTGCAGCTGGTTTCATTTAGGCATTTGCAAAGTGGCAGAAGCCCAACCATTGCTCTATGAACCTTTGCCCATTAAAACATATACAGTAAAACTCCGGGTTACGACTGCTTCGGGTAACGTTTGCCTCGCTTTACGATGTCAAATCCTATTGAAATGCTGTTCCGGGTTACGAATTTTTAATGGAATTTTTTGGGGTTACGATGATCCATTCGTGGCCGGTTTTTTTATTCTCAATGCATCCCTATGGATGGTTCAAGTTATGAATTTTTCGCATTACAGCAGAGGCTGTTGGAACGGACATCCATCGTAACCTGGGGTTTTACTGTACTTATACCCATACAAACACAACACAACACTGCACAACAGAGGAACCTTTAGGGAGATCCATTTAATTTCTTTCGATTATCTTCTTCCCACTCAATATGTCTAATGGTTTGGCAAAGGCTAAAACAAAACATGGCAAAGGAGCAAAGTTCTCATGATACATTCCTTGCTTAGCTTTGCAGATTGGAGATGCTGTAGATGAGTGGTAAGCCAAATCTTTTTTTCCCCTTTAATTCTAGAATTATTATGCCATTTTTCAAAACAAGAGCTCAGAAACTGTGATATGGAGGAGTGACTCTGAAGGCTAAAGCAGACATTATAGAGAACCTGTCATAAGAAGAGAGGACAACTTAAGGAATTACACTTAGCAAGTATATTAGACAGTAAATAAAACAAAAGAAAGAAAGTAAGAAAGACATTATTGCATCTTTAAGGTACAACAGCTAACAGCTATGTTTTAATGTTAGCTTTCAGGGATCAAGTTTGCTTCTTCAGAAGAGTAAGACTTCATGGCAATAATTTATACATGGCCCCATGACTAGGTGGGGATAGACAGAAGTATACACAATGGTTAGTTAGTATAATAGATACAATTGCAAATCAGTGTGGCTTTTTACACCTGGTAATTACCGCAGATTGATATTCATCTTTATTTCATCTTTATTTATTTATTATATTTCACACATTGTGTGAAAATTGAGAGAGTCAGAGTCCAGCTCATTTGCTGGTCTGCCGATTATTATTACCGGAAACATGTACCAATGAAGATTTAAGTTTGGCCAATGACAAACCCAAGAAGATGGCTTCATTTTTGCAGTTTAAAGTTTGATCTGGACACGAAAGAAGAAGAAGAATTTAATCTTGCTTGATTCTTGGCAATGTTTAACATATTTGGTCAGTTGAAATAGAAAGCTGACTCATGTCACTATTTTCCTCCTTCAGGAGGAAGCTTTATACGGCTACTACTTCAAAAGCTTTATACTGCTACCTGGATTTGTTTGCGGTCTAAGTTTGTAAATATGATCAACATGGACTCTTCTTCACAGCCATTTGTTGCTGTTCCTCTTCTGCTTTCTATATTGCCTTCAAGCAAAATAGGCTTCAGAACACATATGATGAGAGAACAAAATGACAGGAACTCTGGAGGTTATGAAGTAAACCTGCAATTTACAATAGGAAGAGGAAAGGGTTTTGGGGTTGTTGTTTTTTTAACAAATACTGTAAATGGGTTGAAGAAATATGGAAAAGTTAAATGTTTCCTTCTCAGCATTTGTTGAAGCCTCGGGGGTGTATTTTGCAGACACCACTGGCCAAATATGGAGTCCTTGTAACTATTTTAAAGTTTAAAAGAAAAAACAAACAAATAAATCCAACTAGCCATTCATCAAATGATGAAATCTACCTTTCTGCCACAGCACATTATTTTCTCAGGCATCCTGCATGACTGATTCTATGATTAGTCACTGGAATGTAAACATGGGTTAAATGTACAAGTCTCATCGCTGAGACGAACATCTCTGAAGAGATTGTGGGAGGTTGACCAGATTAATTAGAGGAAATAGGCACACCTTTAATGTCTAGCTAACACCCCCCCAAATTTTTTTTTAATAATAATGGAATCAACAGTCATAGAAAATGAGCAGTTCATGTCTAAAGCAGAGGGGAGAGAACATCCATTATTGATCCATTATTAATGGATTTTGGAAATATCCAGATAGAATAGAATAAGAAAGACATTGTTCTTATATTTGTTACAGCTTTGAGATTTTAAAAAATTGAAAGTAGCAAGGCTGGGCAAAATAGCTAGTATTATGTGTGTGAGAGACATTGTTGCCCCTCCTGAAAAAAATCCCTCCACCACCCCATCTAGAATCCTGGCTACGGCCCTGCTCGAAAGCCAGTCGTATCCTACTCTAGGGCATAGCTGTCAAGTATCCCTTATTTGCCAGGAAATTTCCCTTATTTCCAAATCCAAAACTTGACAGGTATGCTCTAGGGTTCAGTGCTCATCTCTGATTCAAAGCTGAAGAGCAGTGCTGTCTGCTTCTGCTACCTTCATATCATGATACTGGTTGTTCTGTACTTTGCTATGAATTGCAATGCTCCTATTTTCAGCCTGTTTATTCTATGTTGTGTTAAGCATTTTTTACCTAAAGAATGTTTTTCCCACTTTTTATGCACAACATAAATAAGAAAAATGCCTTCCTTTAACCAGACCATAGCAGCTGTAGATTTCCAAAACTGATAGTTCAGCACCTTTCAGCAAGTCAGTCATTATCTTAGAGGCAAAGGATATAGTATCTTGTTTTACAGCGGGTTATTTCCCGTGGCCTGCTATGGCCAACTTGAAGGAACTTATTTGGAGTACCCAGTGTTTCTTCTATGCATGTCTGAGTGCCAGGTCATCCAAGGTTTTGTATAACAAATCCTATATATGAATCATATTCGGTACAAGATAACAGCAGAAATAATATTTTTTCTGAGACAAAGTATAACCAGTCTCCCCATCACCTAGTTTGAACTACTTTTTAATCCCTAGCACAGAGGTGCCCAAACATTTTAGGCCATGGGCCGGTAACGTGGTTCAGGGAGCTGGTCACTATGCCTCGGTGGACAGATCTGGGCCCCAACACCAATTCATCCGGCCCACAAAGCCCTCATCACTCCTGGAAGCAGAAGTAAAACGCACCCGAAAACAGGCACGTTTTACTTCCACTTCCAAGAGTGACTAGAGCTTCATGGGCTGGATGAATTGGCGTCAGGGGCCGGATCCAACCCCCGGTCCGTAGTTTGGGCACACCTGCCCTAGCAAGTGAAACAGGGTAAATGGGGGCCTGAAGATTTGTCCTTCAAGCTGGATGAAGAAATAGTAATAGATACATTTGCTCTTTTTTCCTAGCGCCGCATTGCTTTCAGTGACAGATTTTGTCAACACTTGTTATTTGTTTTAATTTAATTCATAACAGCTTTCATGGCTAATTATAAAATAACCATCTAGTTCAGGGGTGGCCAAACGTCTCAGGTCACAGACTGGTCATATAGTCCACTCACATGGTTCCTCCCACCAGAAGCAGAAGTAAAACATGTCCATGCATGCGCAAAATGCTGCCATAAATGCACCCACAGCTGTCATAAATGGAGCATTTTGTGCATGCATGGGCACATTTTATTTCTGCGAGAGTGGCATGGATTATTTGGTGCTGCGGATCCGGCCCATGGGTCGTAGTTTGGCCACCCCTGATCTACTCTAATCAATTGTCTACAAGAAAAAACAACCAAAAAGCTAAGAATCACACAAGCAAGGAATGAGGAAATTTAAGATTCTCTACTTCGGTGGGAAAGTAAACAGCATTCCGTGTGCTCCGGTGTCTAGTCAATCCTGCCACATGACCATGGGGGCCCTCTGGCTCTGGCCCTGCTTTTGAGCAAGGGAAACCTTTACCTTACCTTCTGGTAACAACTTTTCCCTCACTGAAAGCCCAGGTAAATAAACCTCAATATTTACCTATGATTTTGCCCCCTGCACTTGACAAATCAGAGTGATTTTGCTTCTAATTATTGAAGTTTCAGCTGGGCCTCTAGTGAGGGCAAAGGAACTTGCCAGAATCTTTGATTTATATCTTCTTGTTTAGCCATCAAAAACAAATAAAACCAGAAACAGTTCCACAAAATTACTGTTGTTGTTGTTGTTCAGTCGCACAGTCGATTCCGACTCTTTGCGACCCCATGGACCATCGCTCTCCAGGCACCCCTGTCCTCCACCATCCTCCTTAGTCCACACAGCCCCGTGCCCATTGTGTCTACAATACCATCTAGCCATCTTATCTTTGGCCGTCTCCTTCTTCTTTTGCCCTCTACCTTCCCCAGCATCAAGGCCTTCTCAAGTGAATCCTCTCTTCTCATTTGATGTCCAAAATACTTCAACTTCATCTTTGTTATTTGTCCTTCTAAGGAGCACTCAGGGCTAATCTCTTCTAATATTGACCTATTTGTTCTCCTCACTGTCCAGGGGACTCTCAAAACTCTCCTCCAGCACCACACCTCTAAGGTATCTATTTTTCTTCACTCAGCCTTTCTAATGGTCCAGCTCTACAGCCATACATTACCACCGGAAATACCATTTTTTTGACTATGCGGACCTTTGTTTGCAGTGAGATGTCTCTACTTTTCACTACGTTCCCCAGGTTTTTCATAGCTTGTCTCCTAAGAATCAGTCGCCTTTTTATTTCATGGCTGCAATCTCCATCTGCAGAGATCTTGGATCCTAAGAAAGTAAAATCTGTTACTGCTTCTACTTCTTCCCCATCTATTTTCCAGGGACTGATATGGCCTGTTGCCATTATCTTGGTTTTCTTGATATTGAGTCTCAGGCCAGCTTTTGCACTCTCTTCTTTCAACCTAATCAGGAGCTTCTTTAGGTCTTCCTCACTTTCTGCCATTAGGGTGGTATCGTCTGCATATCTCAAATTGTTGATGTTTCTCCCAGCAGTTTTGGTCCCATATTGTGATTCCTCCATCCCTGCATTGCGCATTATGTGCTCTGTGTATAAGTTGAATAAGCAGGGTGACAGAATGCAGCCTTGTCTTACTCCTTTTCCTATTCCAAACCACTCCGTCATTCCATACTCTGTCCTAACTGTTGCTTCTTGACTCATGTACAGATTTCTCATGAGACATATGAGGTGTTCTGGTATTCCCATCTCTTTAATTACTTGCCACATTTTGTTGTGGTCCACACAATCAAAGACCTTGGTGTAGTCAATGAAGCAGAAGTAAGCTTGTTTCTGGTATTCCTTTGTTTTCTCCATGATCCAACGTATGTTGGCAATGTGGTCTCTGGTCCCCCTGCCTCTTCTGAACCCAGCCTGCACCTCTGGTAGTTCTCTTTCTACATGCTGCTGCAGTCTATCCTGTATTATCTTGAGCATCACTTTGCTAGCTTGTGGGATGAGTGCAATTGTTCGATAATTTGAACATTCTTTGGTATTGCCCTTTTTTGGGATTGGGACGTATACTGATCTTTTCCAATCCTGTGGCCACTGTTTCATTTTCCAAATCTGCTGGCATATAGCATGTAGTAGCTTGATTCCATCATCTTTTAGGGCTTTGAAGAATTCAACTGGGATACCATCATCTCCACTGGCTTTGTTATTTGCTGTGCTTTTTAGGGCCTTTCTGACTTCACTCTCTAGGATGTCTGGTTCAAGTTCAATTCCCCCCTCATTGTTATTATCCGAGGTGTTTAGGTCTTTTTTGTAAAGTTCCTCTGTGTACTCTTTCCATCTTTTCTTTATCTCTTCTGCATCTGCCAACTCTTTGTCATCTTTGTCTTTTATCGTGGTCATTTTTGCTTTGAACGTTCCCTTGACTTCCCCAATTTTTTAAAAAAGATCTCTAGTCCTGCCTCTTGAGTTGTTTTCCACTATTTCTTTGCACTGTTCATTTAGGTAGCTTTCCTTATCTCTTGCTTTTCTTTGAAATTCTTTATTTAAGTGATTGTATTTTTTCCTTTCTCCTTTGCCTTTTGCGTTCCTTCTTTCCTCTGCTATTTTAAGAGTCTCCTCTGACAACCACTTTGCTTTTTTGCGCTTCTTTTCTTTTGGTATAGTTTTCCTTGCTGCCTCCTGCATAATGTCTCTCATCTCTGTCCATAATTCTTCTGGCACTCTGTCTATCTGGTCCAGACCATTGAATCTGTTCCTCACCTCCACCATGTATTCCTTGGGGGAGGGATGTTGTGTTCTGTAAAGCTGTGCCTTTAACAATGTACCTTAGCCATGTGGTAACAATGTAACCTTTCTGTGTGCAACATTATAACCTTCAGCTGTATCAATGGAAATCTGATAAGGGGACGCGAGCTAGTGACCACTAGATGGCAATAGCGAGCATCCAGCTCTCATGGCTCAGATTCACCTGGATCAGCAGCGCGGGAAGATTCCCGCTACCTCTTCACCTGGACAAGAAGGGCGTGACCTTCTACGACATCACGCAGGCAGCAACCAATAGTCTGTCGATGAGCCACTTTCAAATGTATAGCCAGCTGTATATATTGAGCTACCCATCCGCCATTACCACATGTTCCTCCGGATCATCATGCAATAAACCTGTGTTAAGCCAACCCTTCGGCTGTTTCGTTGTCAAGTAGAGCGCCTCGTCCGCACCACGAAGGACGCGTTGCGGCGCATGGGCCCCGGGGACCTGAACCTACAAGTGTGTCAGTTTCTGCTAGGGTACAGGGTGACCCCGTTGGCGTCAGGATACTCCCCCGCAGAGCTCTTAATGCGTAGGAAACTGACCACCATCCTTACTAGGCTAGACCCCACGAGGGTAGAGGACAAGGGAAGGAACATTGGGCTAGAGGCCACGAAGAGTTTCAGTGTAGGCGCCCCCGTGCATTGCAGGAATTACGCCAGCGCGGGCCCAGCCTGGGTACCGGGCGTAGTTGTGGAGCAAACCGGCCCCGTGTCGTACCGCGTGGAAACCAGCACAGGGCTACTGTGGAGGCGGCATGCGGACCAGCTCCGACGCAGGGTCTCCGATGAGCGGGGCACAGACCAAACAGAGGAAAAATCAGCGTTAGGGTTCTCCCCCACCCGTTCAGCCCAAGGGGGAGGGAAAGGGGGCCGCAGGTCCCCACCAAGGGGGGAGGAGGATGTTCTCGTAGATATCCTAGGGGATCTTTCTGAGGAGGAGGAACCCGACCCCATACATATCTCGCGGAATTCCCCCACAAATGCGGATACCCCAACTGAGTTAGACTTTGATTTTCAGAACCGGGGGGGGTTTTCGGAGTGGTCCCCCACCCGTCCAAGCGAGAAGAGGGGTTTTTCGTTAGCCCTGATTGCCCCCGGTCTGCCCACAATGGAGTTCTTCCCTTCCCCTAAGGCCGCCAAACCGCGGCAAGCCACTAACGAGTCTCCCTCTCCCATTACAGGACAAGGGACCAGGGAACAAAGAAGCAGTAGCGCCCCCGGGGGGGTCAGCCCTCATCATGGCCCAAACGCACATGCAATAAGCCATCTTGGCTGAGAGACTTCGTCTCATCCTAGGGGGGAGGGATGTTGTGTTCTGTAAAGCTGTGCCTTTAACAATGTACCTTAGCCATGTGGTAACAATGTAACCTTTCTGTGTGCAACATTATAACCTTCAGCTGTATCAATGGAAACCTGATAAGGGGGCGCGAGCTAGTGACCACTAGATGGCAATAGCGAGCATCCAGCTCTCATGGCTCAGATTCACCTGGATCAGCAGCGCGGGAAGATTCCCGCCACCTCTTCACCTGGACAAGAAGGGCGTGACCTTCTACGACGTCACGCAGGCAGCAACCAATAGTCTGTCGACGAGCCACTTTCAAATGTATAGCCAGCTGTATATATTGAGCTACCCATCCGCCATTACCACATGTTTCTCCGGATCATCATGCAATAAACCTGTGTTAAGCCAACCCTTCGGCTGTTTCGTTGTCTTTGGTCCCTTACACTAAATTTTCCCTATTTTCTTCAGTCTGAGCCTGAATTTTGCGATCAGTAGATTGTGATCTGAGCCACAGTCCGCTCCAGGTCTTGTTTTTGCTGACTGTATGGAGGTTCTCCATCTTTGGCTGCAGAGTATGTAGTCAATTTGGTTTCGATGTTGGCCATCTGGTGATGTCCATGTGTAGAGTCTCCTCTTGTGTTTCTGGAAAAGGGTGTTTGCTATAACTAGTGTGTTATCTTGGCAGAACTCTATCAGTCTTTGCCCTGCTTCATTTTATGTTCCCAGACCAAACTTGCCTGTTATTCCGTCCACTTTTTGATTTCCTACTTTTGCATTCCAGTCACCTAAGATAATGTGGACGTCATTTCTTGGTGTCTGTTCTATAAGATGTTGTAGGTCCTCATAGAACTGGTCTACAGTGGCTTCATCTGCACTAGTGGTTGGTGCATATATTTGGATTACAGTGATATTAAATGGTTTGCCTTGTAGTCTGACTGACATCATTCTATCATTTTTTTAGTTTGAATCCCATTACTGCTTTTCTCACTCTTTTATTTACAATTATGGCCACTCCGTTTCTTCTGAGGTTTTCTTGTCCACAGTAGTAGATATGATGGTTTCCAGAACTGAATTCGCCCATACCTGTCCATTTTAGCTCACTGATTCCCAATATGTCAATACTTATTCTTTCCATTTCCTTTTTTACCACTTCCAGCTTTCCTTGGTTCATAGATCTTACATTCCATGTCCCTATGCAATATTGTTCCTTACAACATTGTATTTCTCCTCCCCCTTTCCTGCCCATCCCTTTCTGTCCATCTAATGTGCTGAGCATCCTTCCTGTTTCCTCTGATTTGTCCCTTTGTTTTGCCTTTGCTTTGGCCAATAGGGTTCTCTTGGCAAACTCCCTGGCATGCTTTGCCGGTTTCTACGCCATTTCCCCCATCACACATATTATCACAGTTTAAAACAAGGTAACATCATGCATATTATCACAGTTTAGAACACAATATCAGTTTAGAACTGATATTGTCAGTTGCTATAAGTCATCTATGTTAAGTCAACTATATTATTTCAGTTTGATTACTGATCCCTTGCATGCATGCAGCAGCTCTCGCCTCCCTTTGGCTGCGTGGAGTTGGTCAAAGGCACCAACTCGGGCCACGCTGTGATGGTGGCTGCAAATGGTGTCTCCTGGGGGTGGTCGAGGGTCTCCTGTGTCTGCAGTTGGCTGTAGTGGTAGTGTGGCCCTTCTTCTTTGCCCTCCGGGGCATTGCTACTCTAGGAGGACTCCCCTGGGACTCTGGATGGTAACTGGGCAGTTGGGGCCTGTGTCTTTCTTTGCCTTTTCCTTCCCTGGATCCAGGTTTTTGGATGGGGTGGGGGGGAGAGGCCGATTCTTCACTCACCTCCCCCAGGCCTCTGGATGGTAGCTGGGCAATTGAGGCCTGTGTCCTTCTCTGCCTTTTCCTTTCCTGGACCCAGGTTTTTGGATGGGGTGGGTGGGAGGGGCCGATTCTTTACTCACCTCCCCCAGGCCTCTGGATGGTAGCTGGGCAATTGAGGCCTGTGTCTTTCTCTGCCTGCTTTCAGGTGACTTTTCATGAACTGGGTCTGTGTCCCTTCGCCACAATCAAAGAGCCAGCATTCACCTTCGAAACGCACTACTGTAGCTGAGGCCCCTCTGGTCGGAGACGGATATGCTGCGCCGGTTCCCAGAAAAGTAACATCTAGTGCCATCACCTCAGCTGCTGCTACTTTCCTTTCTTCAGATTTATTTGTTATGAAAAATTCTGTTAGTCACCTATTGGACGATGAAGAATTCACAGCATTTCTGTGCTTAGCAGTAGCAATGTGGACTCTTAGGTCGTTCCTTCCCCCATGTCCAATCAAGAAGCAGCAACTGGATCTCTCGGCGTCACCCAAAGGCTAAGAAGAAATAGTGAGTCTCTTCCAAAGCTTTGGGGGTTGAGGAGGACCCCAATGTCTTCCCTCTTGGAAACCAGCTGAGCTTAATTTTCCAGGTCCGCAATTAATTCTTCCAAGCAGAGAAAGCCCCCACCCCCACCCCTGCACACGCAGGCTCACACAGGCTGCCTCCCACAAAATTATTACCTAAACAGGATTCAAGTTCAGTTTGTTCGTCCTGATACAGCTTAATGCTCCATCCCATCCCCTTCTCTTCGTTTCCAGTGTTCCAATCTGGTGGCAAGGATCCCAGCAGCCAGTTGCATGCTGAGAAGTCCAGAGCTGTTTTAAGAACATATTTTACATATGTCATGGCTTTTGAACATTCTGCATTTTGACTATTTGGGTTTTCATTCGTATTCCTCAGGAGACAGAGTTCTCTCTCCCACATAGTCTTTCTGACTGGATCCAGTGATGCCATTATGCAGAAATCCCACCCTTCTCTCAAAGTGGTTGGCTATTTGAATTCATTTGCTCATAAAAGATATATAATCACATGGACTGATGACCTCCTTCATTCATGCATTTCGTCTCAGCAACATTCATTGGGTGGGAGCAAGACCCCATGTGATGTCACAACCCAAACCAAGAACATAATGTTCCTTCTAGCCCTGGCAGGGGTAAGAACATATAACGAAGAAGAGGAATGAGAGAAAGGAATACTGACAAGATGTAATGTGTTTAAAGGAATTATTAGAGAGGGAACACAGTAAGGAAGGGAGATGCTGGGCCAGGATGACAACCTGCAACTGCTATAAGTAGCATTTATAGTATTAAAAAAAAGTATTTCTATTTTGCTTTGCATTTCCTTTGAACTGTTTGAAAATTTGTATACCTTCAAAGTCATGGAACTTCTGATTAAAGTATAACCCAAGAACAGACAAACCAAAAAAATACCTTTTGCTGATTCTTTTTAAAAAGTACTTGACATATTAACTAGCCATTAAGCACACTCTTTTAAAAGATGAATCACACACACACACACACTGAAAAGCAAATATCCACAGAACATTCTTTGCTTGTTTGCTGTCCTTTCAATGGGGTGTAATAGATATGTCTTCATGGGATTAGATTAAATATTTTTATAAAATATAATTTGAACATGAATATAAGGTATTATGCTTTAAGGCTTTCCTCATGCGATTCTTCATAGGTTAGAATTGTCAAGGATTCTAAACTTGGAGGTCAGTGGATAGTGAGAATCCTGTGGGATGGATAATGAGACTGACAAAGATGAGTGGTATTAGGATATCACAAAGAAAAATGAAGCAAGGGGTAGATACTAGAAGTGTAATTTCTTCCCTCCTTGAGAATGAGAACAAGAAACCACTTTTTCTTCTTACCTGCAAAAGCGGGAGATGTTTTTCCTTGGTCTCAATGGAGTTTTCACATTTGGAAGAAAAATGTTTGCAGAAACAATATAGAGTAGCCGCTAGTTTGTTTCATTGACTTATAAGGGTTTCTTGTATCTTTTTGAACAATTGCTTCTTCTGTACTTGCTATCTATGTGTATGTTGCTTCTCAAAGGAAAATGACACTAGTTTTATATAGAGAAATGTTCTCCAAATTGTGCAGATTTTCACATGGGATGGCTAATGAAGACAAGGAATCTTGCCACGTGAGAAAATTTCTCATTGGAATATTTTATCAAGTAGGGATGTGTCATTTGGAATCTCTGAAATGTCACCAGAGTAGCTTCCTTTCGAACCAGAATATACCATATATACTCAAGTTTTTAGCCACAAAATGAGCCCACCAAAAGGGGACACGGTTTAGACTCGGGTCAATGGCCATGAGGGTCCCAACACCATGCCGATTGAGATGCACCAACAATTTAATTAATTATACCATATTTTCATGTATTTCAATTATTGAAACTCACTAGCAGCAGCTGCATTTCCCACCCTTGGCTTATACTAGGGTCAATCTATTTTCCTGGATTTTCAGGTCAAAATTAGGTACCTCGGCTTATATTCGGGTCAGTTTATATTGAGTATATACAGTAGCAAATGCAAAGGCAATAGCGATTATACTATATACAATCCCATATCTGGACAGTACAGTTCAGTTGGGATCAAAATTAACATTTTGCTCCCAACATGCTGGGTACTCATTTTACCAATCTTGGAAGGATGGAAGACTGAGTCAAGCTTGACCCATTGGGATCAAACTCAGAATGTGGGCAGAGTTTTGGCTGCAGTACTGCAGCTTAACCTGTGCTAGGCTAGGAAACATTCAAGCTGGACCTTTCTGCAAGTGATTGAAGTTTAAGATTGGGTCTGTCAAGTGGAACTCCCAGAATAGAGAATTTGATCCTACTGTTAAAACAGCTTTAATCAATGAGAATGAGGAATTTAGGAAATTATTTAAGAGTGGCTACACACATTATCCTATTTGCAATGAGCATATAAAAAGGCATGCACATAGTTGGTAAACATAACTCTCAAGCTATACTCAACAATCATGTTTTGCACTTTGTATAAAGTCAGTAAGAATACTGAGAACAGACATTTCCAGTTTGAGATGGCTTTTGTCCTGGCCTATCATAGTGTAAGCTCACAAAAATCTTTGAAATGGAGCAAGCATGACATGTTTTCAATGTTTTTGCAACTCCAAACGCAGACAGACATATGCCTAGTAAAGGTAAAGGTTGTCCTTGCTTGAAACCAGTCAAAACTGACTTTAGGGGTCGGTGCTCATTTTATTTACAGCCAAAGAGCCAGGCTTGTCTGCGTCTGCAAATGTTTCCATGATCATGTGGCAGGCAGGACTAGATATCGAAAGGCACAGAATGCTGTTACCTTTCCCACTGAATCAGTACCTATTTATCTACTTGATATTTCTTGCTTTCGAACTGCTTTGTTGGCAGGAGCTGGGGACAGAGACAGGAGCTCACTCTGTCATGCAGCACTCAGGGCTCCAACTGCTGACCTACTGACTTCCAGTCACTAAGTTCAGCATCTTATCCGCTAACATAAGCCACTGCAGACCTTTCCAAAAGGAGATGTACTAGCTGCTAATCAGTTTCTAGTCCAAGCTCAAGGAGGTGAAATTTATAGCCCTGCACAGCATGGCTCCTCAATTCTTGGGTCAGCATTTTCTCTCTCTGCATTTATTTGCCCAATCATTAAGATCTATTGATGAGTCCATTCTCTGTGTCCTACTGTTGGAACCCGAATGTTACGATCTAGTGCTGGAAAACTTTTTCTAATGTGGCACTCCACTTGGAGAATGACACTAGACCTGTTTTAGTGCTAAGTTAAAACTTGGCTGTTAAACCATATTTTAAACCTCCCTCAAGGACCATAGCTTGGTCTGAGGTCATGGGTTTTGTTTTGATTATGTTCTAAAGTGTTTAAATTGTTTTTCCACTTTTTAAAAGCTGTTTCATTGATTGTACTCTCTGCTGGAATCTTTAGATGTTGAGCAGGTCAGAAATATTTAATAAATAATTATATAGATATAAACAAGAGGACAGACTGGTATTTTCCCAGCATGTATTGTTAGGCAGGACAAGCTCATCTGAGCTTGTCTGCCTGAACATTATTACTTCAGAGAATGTGGACTCAGGGAATCATATGTATCTCAAGGCAATAGATCAGAACCCAGTGATAAGCCACTTATGCTGCAAAGAAGATGAACTTGAGCATGTTCATATGGGAAGGAAAATGATCAGCAATCCTGGATGATCTCTGCCAGTCCTAAAGTAAGTAGTTTTTTGCTTTCTATGGCTGCAGCATGGGGGAGGTAAATCCTGGCAAATCCAAATGAATCCCATGCTCTTGAAGGATAGAGTAGAACTAAAAAGGGAACAGAACAATACCATACCAATGTTGAGCTACATAGACAAAGAGTTTGATTTGATATAGTGAAGAGTTCTATCACTGTAAGTGGTACAGGCTGAAATTGTCACCTTACTCCTTCATTTCAGAGGACAACTGGTGATTATAGACAGCCGATGGTTAGAGGAAGAAAACCTTTAAAGGTAGGCTGTTTGATTCCCGAGTACTGCAGGCTGGGATGAGCTCCTGTCTTTGTCCCAGCTCCTGCAAGAAATTGCAAGTAGATAAATAGGGACCACTTCTGTGGGAAGGTAAACAGCGTTCCATGCGCTCTGGTATCTAGTCATGCCTGCCACATAACCACAGAAATGTCTGCAAAAGCGGACAGCACTGGCTCTTCGGCTTTGAAACAGAGATGAGCACTGAACCCTAGAGTTGGATACAACTGGTTTTCGAGCAAGGGAAACCTTTACCTATAGGTGAGTGCTGGGACTGTGGTGGCTTAGTGGTTAAGATGCCAAACTTGATGACTGGAGTGAGCGCCCATCTCTGTTCCAGCTCCTGCCAACCTAGCAGTTCGAAAGCAAGAGATTTCAAGTAGATAAATAGATACCACTTCAGTGGGAAGGTAAATAGCATTCTGTGCACTCCACTGTCTAGTCATGCCTGCCACATGTCTACAGAAATGTCTGCAAACACAGACAGTGCTGGGTCTTTGGCTATAAACAGAGATAAGCATTGAACCCTAGAGTCAGATACGACTGGCTTTCGAACAAGGGCAACCTTTACCTTTACTATAGGTGAATGCCACAGCAGGGGCTTCTCAACTCCTGGAGTGTGGAAATTCACTCACTTTGTTTTGTAACTGGTTTTCTCCAGAACCCTGGCAATGATATTGGGGGAGAGAAAACACTGCATGCAGAGTCTTGCATCTACTGTACCTTACTACCATAGGGCATTGGGTTGAGAGATTAGGTGGTTTACGTAAAGTAAATCAAGAACACTGACAGCTATGCACTGACATTTCCTTTCCCTTTCTCTCCTCCAATCTCCTTCTTGCTCCAGCCACAGGAAGCACCATACCATTACAATTCCAACAGCTGCTGGTCTATCGTGGGGATGAGATTGCATTGCATTTAATACAAATATTGCATGAATGTCCTCCTAATAAGTAGCCATCATGGTTCTTGGGTCTAACAACAAATTCTGTGCTATATAGGTAAAGGTAAGGGTCTCCCTTGCTCGAAAGTCAATCATATCTGACTCTAGGGTCCAGTGTTCATCTCCATTTACAGCCTAGGGGCTCTTCGTTTGGATTGCAAATTTAATGTGACATCATCAAAAACAGCTCTTCCAGATGAAGCCATTCTTGTCTTGTTCTGTTCCCTTTTTAGTTCTACTCTGCCCTTCAAAAGTATGGGACTCATCTGGATTTGCCAGGATTTGCATCTACAAATTGATCCTACCTCTCCCATGCTACAGCCATAAAAAACAAAAAATTACCTACTTTAAGATACAAAAATACTGTAAACAAATAAGTCCAGCATCAGGAAGGAAACAGTGATTTACTGCTTCTTAAAGAAGGTTACTGTTACTTCTTTAAGCCTTTGTGCCTGTTATTTCTTCTCAGGGAAAGAAAGGTGCAAAGGAAATCAAGGAAAAGCTGCCTGTGGAATTTAGATCCGCTTCCGCACTTATGGCATTTAGTAAAGTTAAAAACATTCCTTTTACAACTAGTATTTCCCTCTTAAATAAATTTATCATATGTGTGCAGGATTCTTCAATTAATGTACTTAATTATTTTCAATTAAACTTTTATCCAATTCTGATTTGTTTTTCTTGTTGATTGAGTTATATTGTGGCTGTGAAGCGAATAGAGAAAATTGGTTATTAATTAGTGTAAGATTTCAAATTTCTTCAATGATATTTTAGTATGTATTTTATTAATGTTTATTATTGATTTATCTTGATTGGATTATTTTGTTTGATGTCATTGTTTTGTGATTTGTCTATTTCACTGTCGAAAGCCCCCCAGAGTGGTGCTTGCACCAATTGGGGTGGGGGTACTTACTTACTTACTTACTTACTTACTTACTTACTTACTTACTTACTTACTTACTTACTTACTTACTTACTGTTGTGTTCTGTAAAGCTGTGCCTTTAACAATGTACCTTTGCCATGTGTTAACAATGAAACCTTTCTGTGTGCAACATTATAACCATCAGCTGTATCAATGTAAACCTGATAAGGGGACGCGAGCTAGTGACCACTAGATGGCAATAGCGAGCGTCCAGCTCTCATGGCTCAGATTCACCTGGTTCAGCAGCGCGGGAAGATTCCCCGCCACCTCTTCACCTGGTCAAGAAGGGCGTGATCTTCTACGACGTCACGCAGGCAGCAACCAATAGTCTGTCGACGAGCCACATTCAAATGTATAGCCAGCTGTATATATTGAGCTACTCATCCGCCATTACCACATGTTCCTCCGGATCATCATGCAATAAACCTGTGTTAAGCCAACCCTTCGGCTGTTTCATTGTCTTTGGTCCCTTACACTAAACTTACTTACTTACTTACTTACTTACTTACTTACTTACTTACTTACTTACTTACTTACTTACTTACTTACTTACTTACTTACTTACTGCAAAGTGCTACGTTGATTTTTCCTTTTCCTTGGTTTCCTCCAATCTCCTTTCTCCTGTGGATAGAAGAAGGACCAAAGTATTAGCCTTTCTCTGGAGATAGGCAAGATGGCACTAGGGTCAAAACAAAAGTTAGCATTATCGATATTCCAAGCTTCCAACTGAAAATGGAAGCTTGGAATGGAATGGAAAGTCATAGAGAAAAATTCTACATCTGGAACAAAGAGGTCCAAATAGCAATGAGAATAAAAAGAAAGCTAGTGATTTGGAGAGGGGTAAAATGGCCCAGAAAAAGGAAAACAAGTGGTACAATAATAATTTTGTATCAGAATATGTGTGTATGAAACAGCATAAGGTAACATTATCTGGATGTCAGAATTCCCATTATAATCTTTTTCTCAAAAGGGATCTTAAATGCATAAAAATGCTCCCTTCAGAAAATCTCTTAACATTCATATCTTATTGGGGAGGATATCCCACAATTAGGGGACCATTAGATAACAGCCATTCTTAGTGTATGGTAAAAGTAAAGGTAAAGTAAAGGTCGCCCTTGCTCAAAAACCAGTCATATCCAACTCTAGGGTTCAATACTCATCTCTGTTTATAGCCAAAGAGCCAGCGCTGTTTGCATTTGCATACATTTCTGTGGACATGTGGCAGGAATAGCTAGACAGGAGTGTACGGAATGCTGTTTACCTTCCCACCGAAGTGGTACCTATAATTTATCTACTTGCAATTTCTTGCTTTAGAGCTACTAGTTAAAGAAAGGCACTTGGACATTGGATTTCAAAAAAAGTTTTTAAAGCAGGGTTTCCCAGCCTTTTCAAGCCATTGGCTAGGTCACCCACTCTCAGACAGCTTTGAGGGCTGGACAGCCCTTTTGCCCTGCCTGCATGATAGGGGCAGCCATTTTGTCCCAACAGCTTCAAAGTGGTGGCCATTTTAGTTCTCAAATGCCCTTGAAGGGGTGGGGGGCCACATGAAATGGTACCATGGGCCAGATCTGGCCCACAGGCCTTAGGTTGGGAACCCCTGTTTAAAGCATGTCATTATAGTGAGGAGGAGGTATTCCTACAGATATTTAAGTCCCTAAAAAGTTAGGTCTTTAAAGCAAAGGTGGGAAGCACACAGTCTTCCAGTCTTTCTTGGATTGCAACACTCACCATCCCTTGCCGTTGGCAATGCTGGTCAAGGTTAATGAATGTTGCAGTCCAATAACATCTGCTTTAAAGGTAGAAACTGACAGAACAAGACCTCATCAGATTCTGAACGGTGATGGAGGTGGGTGTAATGACAATGAACAGGTAAATATTTTGTCACTATAACAATAAAAGTTTACAACAAGAGCTGACATGCAGCAAAACCACAATTGGTAGATAATTAATAGATAGTACTTTTTATTTGACAGATTTGCTGATGAAAGTGAATTGATAGATTCCTATATTAAGCACTGGACGGTGGCCAAGAATTACCTATAGCAGAGGGTGGGGTTTGCATTCTTCTCCTGCAGACGGGAGACATTTCAATTTTCCCAGTAACCCACCTTGTTCGTAACAAGCATCCTGAATATTAAACCTCTTGAGTTGGCAATAATCCATTTGTGTGCAATACAGTGTACAGAGTGACAGAAAACACAGAAGAAACTGTGGACATTGGTAAATACAAGAAGAATCCTGAGATTTTCGCCACAAAACTTTGGTGTATGCAAACCAAGACACAGGACACAGCCTCGGGCTGGGTTAACTCAGGTTTATTGCATCGTGGACAGAGGGAACATGAGGTAATGGCGGACCGATAGCTCTTTATATACAGTGGTAATACATTTGAACGTGGTGCCATGGTAGCCCATTGGCTACTGTCTGCGTGACGTCATAGCGGGTCACGCCCTTCTTGTCCAGGTGTAGGTGGTGGCGGGAAAACTTCCCGCGCTGTTGCCTTTGATGAGTTCGGACCAAGAGAGCTTGGACGCTCGCTGCTGCCAGCTGGTGGTCATTAGCTCGCGTCCTATTACAGGGTTTATATGATACAGCTGAAGGTTACATTGTTGCTATAGGCAAGGTTACATTGGCTCAGATACATTGTAATCCATGTGTAAGGTAAAACCATCAGAACACAACACCCCTCCCCCCTAGGACGAGACAAAGTCTCGAGCCCACACTTAAACACACTCCCCCCCCCCTTAGGAGACAAAGTCTCTCAGCCAAGATGGCTTATTTCGAACACGCTGGGGTCTCGATGCGGGCTGCCTCTCCCCGGGTTTGCTACCTTCTCTTTGTCCCCTGGTTTCCTGTCCTGTAATTGGAGAGGGAGACTCGTTAGTGGCTTGCCGCGGCTCCGCGGCGTTGTTGGGAGGTGTGCTCTTTCTTAGGGAGGAACCGGGGGCACTGGGGGCTAACGAAAAACCCCTCTTCTCGCTTGGATGGGTGGGGGAACACTCCTGAAAACCCCCCCGGCTCGCAAAATCAAAATCAAAATTACAATCGGGGGCAGCGGTCGCGAACTCCTCTCCCCCTTCCCCGGCCCCTGATAGGACTGGCGTATCAAAAGGATATGAGTCGGGGCCGCTGCTTCTGCCTTCCCCCCTTGCTTGGGACTGTTGTCCACTGCTGTCTCCCCCTTGGGTTAAGCGGGTGGGGGAGAACCCTAACGCTGAATCCTGTTGCTGAGCTCCACTGACTGGCCCACTCACTCGGTGCCTCAGTTGGTCTGCGTGCCTCCTCCAGAGGAGGCCAGTGTTAGTCTCGACCCGGTACGACACTGGCCCCGTCTGTTCTACAACCGTCCCTGGAACCCAGGCTGGCCCCGCGCTGGAATAGTTCCTGCAGTGAACAGGGTCACCGGCGGCGAAACCTTTCGAGACTGCCAACCCTATGTTTTTCCCTTTATCCTCGACTCTCGTCGGGTCTAGCCTGGACAGGATCGTGGTCAGTTTTCGCCGCATCAAGAGCTCCGCTGGCGAGTAGCCTGACGCTAAGGGGGTTACCCTATACGCTAAGAGGAACTGGCATACTTGGTGATTCAGGTCCCCCGGGCCCATGCGCCGCAGCGCCTCCTTTGTTGTACGCACCAGCCGTTCCACTTGGCCATTCGTGGCCGGGTGAAACGGTGCGGAAGTGACATGCCGAATGGCGTTTGCCTCCATGAATGCTCCGAACTCAGCGGAGGTGAAGCAACTAGCGTTATCGCTGACTAAAGTGTCGGGTAAGCCGAATGTGGAAAAGACTCTCCTTAGCTGGCTAATTGTCGTGGCGGAGGACGTGCTCTTTACTGGGATAACCTCCAGCCACTTGGAGAACGCATCCACCACCAGGAGAAACATGGTTCCTCGGAATGGGCCAGCGAAATCTACGTGCACTCTGGACCACGGCCCCCTAGCCGTGTCCCACTCCCTATGCGGGAGACGGGCCGCCTCAGGTCGGGATCCCTGGCATGCCTCGCAAGTGCCGACCATGTGCTCAATGTCCGCGTCCAGCTGTGGCCACCAGAAGTAACTCCGGGCCAGCGCCTTTGAACGAACTATGCCCGGGTGGCTGACGTGCAGCAGTTCGAGCACCCTCGTCCGCAGGGGCGTAGGGACCACCACCCGTTGGCCCCACAGAAGGCACCCCCTCTCTAGGGACAACTCTAGCTTTTTCCTAAAGAATGGGTCGAACTCTGTACTCGGGGACGATGCCGGCCACCCCTTCTGTACCCATGAACTAACTTTCTCCAGCGTTCTGTCCTGGCCTGTCGCCCTAGCAATGTCGGCTGGTACTATTGGGGGTGCGTCTAAAACCTCAATTAGCAACACCTGGCGGTCTCTTTCTGCTCTCGCCTTTTGGTCGTCCGACAAGGGCAAAGGGGATCTCGAAAGCGCATCAGCATGGCTGATCTCCTTTCCGGGCCGGTACTCCAACTCATGTTGGTACGCGTTGAGGAAAATAGCCCATCGCAGCATTCTCGGGGACAGGATCTGCGGCGTGGGCTTGCTTGCCGTGAAAATCCCTAACAGTGGCTTGTGATCGGTCACGATTTTGAACGGTCGGCCATACAAAAAATCGTGAAATTTTTTGGTTCCCGCTACTATTGCTAACGCCTCCCTGTCGGTTTGTGCGTAATTTCGCTCCGCTTGGGACAGGGACCTTGAGTAAAACGCTACCGGGGCCTCTCTACCGTCCTCCAACACGTGGCAAAGCACCGCCCCCACCCCCACCGGGGATGCATCACAAACTAGGACCACTGGCCGTTTGGGGTCGAAGTGCGTCAGGATTGCCTCAGATGTTAGGAGTTGCTTTAGCTCTTTGAACGCCCTCTCGTGCTCGTCACCCCACATCCATGTCTCCTCCTTTTTAAGTAACCGATGGAGCGGTTCGGCCACGGACGCCTTCCGCGGGAGGAATGTATGGTAAAAATTGAGGAGCCCCAGGAAGGACTGTAGCTCGGTTTTGGATGTGGGGCGAGGGGCTTTTTTAATGGCTGCTACTTTGGATTTAGACGGTTTAATCCCCTCGGGTGTGATCCGGAACCCTAAAAACTCGACCTCGGTTTCGAAAAAAACACATTTGTCCTTCCTCAATCTCAGCCCCGCTTTCTCGAACACGGTCAGTACTTTGTCCAACCTCTTTGCCAGTTCAGCCTCACTCCCCCCTGTTATCAACACGTCATCAAAATAAGGCAACACCCCCTCCAGTCCCTTCAGGAGGCGTTCCACAAGCGACTGAAAAAGGCCGGGTGCCGAGTTCACGCCAAACTGTAACCGCGACACCTGGAACGCTCCTTTATGTGTAACTATCGTTTGTGCCGCGGCCGTGGCGGGGGTCACAGGAAGTTGCTGATAGGCTTGTGCCAAATCGAGTTTAGCGAAACACTTTCCCCCATTCAGCCTGGCCAAAAGGTGGCTGATCACTGGCACCGGGTATGCATTAGGGCGGATCGCCTTGTTAATTGTACACTTATAATCAGCGCAAATGCGCACCTCCCCGTTAGCCTTTAGAGCCGTTACAATTGGAGTTTCCCACTCCGCGGAATCAACAGGAATAAGAATCCCCTGGCCCACCAGTTTGTCCAGTTCCGCCTCTATCTTGTCCTTGAGTGCGAACGGCACCCTGCGCGGTTTGAGTCTTATCGGGCGGACCTCCGGGTCTATGTCGAAAGCTACAGGGGGTCCCTTGAACTTTCCGAGTCCTTTCTTAAAAACGGCGGGATGCGCATCGCAAACCGCTTGTATTGGGTCCCCCCCCCACGGTATGCACTCCCCCTATGAACAGACCTAAGGGCTGAAACCACTGTGTCCCTAGGAGGCTACAGCTTCCCCCCTTGAGGACAACTAGGGGCAGTTCCGCAGAATGTCTCTTAAAATTGACCCGAAATTTCCCGACCCCCAACACCGGAATGCTGTTTCCCTGTACGTCTCGTAGCGTGGACCTCAACGCTTTAAGTTTGGGCCGCACGTGGGGGTCGATTTTCAAAAATTCTTTCTGGGGAATTATAGAATAGGAGGACCCCGAGTCAATTTCCATCTTAATAGGGGCCCCTTGTACTAATACCTCAACGAAGTAATGGGACTGTCCCGCGGACACGCTGAACACTGGGGCGTCGTCCTCGCTGTCGTCCGAGACGCAGCCCACGCCATCCTGCTTCCTCGTGGTCTGGGCGCCATCTTTGGGCCTCGCTGGACGGTCCGGTCTGGCCGCACGGTCTTGTGACTGCCTCCGGCCCTCCTTCCGTTTTCTGCATGCCTTGGCGATGTGCCCCCGACGGCCGCAGGTGTAACACTCGGCCTTCCTGAACGGGCATCTCGCGCGCTCATGGGCCGCTCCGCAACCGTCGCAGCGTCGACCACCCTTTCGGACCTTCTGGACCTCCTCGCCGTCGCTGCCTTCCGTAGACGACTTTGAGGCCCGTCGGGTTGCGTGCACCGACTGTCCGGACTTCCCGTGCACCGAATTTTCCGCCTTGCCGGCTCTAGGACGCCACTCACGCCACTGGTGCATCTCGTCCACTCCAGCATTCGTGGATTCCGCGGCTTCCGCGGCCTCTACGACCTCTGCCAGCGTGGGTGGCGGTTCCTTATTCATCAAGCTGCGCTGTACCTCCTTGTCTTTCAGGCCACACAACACGCCGTCCCTGAGGGCCATCTCCAGGATGCCGCCCCATTTACAGGGGGCGGCGGCTACCCTCATGGCGGCCACGAATGCCTCAACCGACTCATCCGGCGCTTGGACTCGCCTCCAAAACGCGCTCCGAGCGGGAAACATTGCCCTCGAGGGGCAGAACCGCTCTCGCAGCAGCTTCATGATGTCGCTCGCCTTAAATTCGCTCACCTTCTTCGGAGCGATTATGCCCACCAGCGTCCGCTTGGTTTCCATCCCGAGCATTCTGGTGAGGATGGCCCTCTTCCTCTCCTCGTCGTCTCCTTTGACTCTGAGTTCCACCAGTGCCGCCTGGAAATCCATCTCCAGCAGCTCCCAGTCTTGCGGTTTGGTGATGTTGAAACCGCTCTGTGCCCTGGCTGTTCCGTGGGGATCCATCAATCCCATCCTCGTCGCCAATTTGGTGTATGCAAACCAAGACACAGGACACAGCCTCGGGCTGGGTTAACTCAGGTTTATTGCATCGTGGACAGAGGGAACATGAGGTAATGGCGGACCGATAGCTCTTTATATACAGTGGTAATACATTTGAACGTGGTGCCATGGTAGCCCATTGGCTACTGTCTGCGTGACGTCATAGCGGGTCACGCCCTTCTTGTCCAGGTGTAGGTGGTGGCGGGAAAACTTCCCGCGCTGTTGCCTTTGATGAGTTCGGACCAAGAGAGCTTGGACGCTCGCTGCTGCCAGCTGGTGGTCATTAGCTCGCGTCCTATTACAGGGTTTATATGATACAGCTGAAGGTTACATTGTTGCTATAGGCAAGGTTACATTGGCTCAGATACATTGTAATCCATGTGTAAGGTAAAACCATCAGAACACAACAAAAACGTAAAGATTTAGATCATTTTCAAGTCTGACATTAAGTCTGGTGTTTCATGGCTGAAACTGGACAGAATGCAAAAACAATGGCTGAAATCCCGTATCTTCTGGCATAATATAAAGCAGGGGTTCTCAACCTATGGCCTGTGGGCCGGATGCAGCCCCCAGGTTGAATTCATCCGACCCCTGGGCCAAAATGCCGCCAACACTGGAAGTGCCCTGACATCACTGGAAGTGCCAAAATCACCATGTTTTGGCATCAAAACACTGTGAAAATGCAGTGAAAAATTCAAAAATGGCATGAAAATCTTCCTCCCTCCCTCCTCCAACGAAAGTGGAAGAGGTGGGGGAAACACCCAAAAACATGGCGCAAATGCATGCGCCGCTGTTGCCAGCCGCAGAGGGAAGAACCAAGTGATCGCCCCCTCAGCTGACTGAGGGGCCATAGTCAGGCCCCTGGCAGGAAAAGGTTGGGAACCCCTGATATAAAGTAATGCCAATGGAAGTGTACCAGGCAGTATGCCCAAGATATCAGCAATGAGTGATTAGATTGCTTAATTAATCATGGAGCGCCTGTTTTGCCCATTGAGTGGCATGTATACAGAGGTGTTCTGTAAACAGTACTGCTCTGCCACACTGCTGCATCTTCTAGATACAGCTTCAAGAAAGGATTAGACAAGTTCATGGAGGACAAGGGTATCAATGGCTATAATTAGGGATACCTAAGAACAACCTCCTGGTTGGAGAGATAGGCAGGATATCTCTCAATGCCATTTCCAGGGAATCCTAAGCAGGTGAAGGCATCTGCTTGGGAATAATACCCTGAAGCAAATGGTGAGCCACTGTGTGAGACAGAATGCTGGACTGGATGGGCTGTGGCCTGTTCCAGCAAGGCTGTTCTTATGTTCTTATGTTCTAACCGAGCATGCAGAGCTGAGCATATTGACAAACTTTGGGCAGAAATCATTCTACTTAGCAATACCTGAGGAGGCAAATTGGATAACTAACAGCGGCCTTTCACCGCCCTTTAATGAGTCCCCACTTGGATTTTTCAGCATGTATCAACCTACTGGACTAGGGTCTGCCCAGAAATCCAAGTAGGGATTCATTAATGGCCAGTGAAACCCACTGTGAGCCATGCTGTTTGACTTTGGGAATAGAATTTCAGCCATGACTTGCCCTCATACTGCAGCCAAAACTCAACTCATGATCTGAGTTTGATTCTGATGGGACTCAAGGTTGGCTCAAGTTTCCATTCTTCCAAGGCTGGTTAAATGAGTACCCAGCATGTTTGGGGCGAAACAGCCGAAGTCTGGCTTAACTCATCTTTATTGCATGACGGTCAGGGGGAACATGTGGCAATGGCAGACGAACAGCTCATTATATACAGTGGCTATACATTTGAATGTGGCTCCTCGGTAGCTCATTGGCTACTGTCCGCGTGATGTCACCCTTAGTCACGCCCTTCTTGTCCAGGTGAGGCAGTGGCGGAAATCTTCCCGCAGCTGTAGGCATTTGGAGAATTTGTACCATGTGAGCTGGACACTTGCTACTGCCCCCAGTGATCACTAGCTCTATGTTCCTCCCAGTATCCTCCACCCTTGTGGGGTCTAGCCTAGTCAGTATCGTGGTCAGCTTCCTGCACATGAGGAGTTCTGCGAGCGAGTAACCTGACGCCAGCGGCGTCACCCTATAACCCAGCAGGAATTGGCATAACTGTAGATTCAGGTCCCCGGGGCCCATGCACTTCAATGCTTCCTTTGTTGTATGTATGAGGCATTCTACCTGTCCATTTGTCGCTGGGTGAAAAGGTGCAGAGGTGATGTGCCAGATGGCGTTTATGTCAATGAATGCCTGGAACTTGGCGGACATGAAACTACTCGCATTATCACTCACAAGCACATCGGGTATACCGAATGAACTGAACACCTTGCGCAATTGCTTTATGGTTGCGGCTGATGAGGTGTTTGCCACTGGGATAACTTCTAACCACTTGGAATAAGCATCCACTATGAGGAGGAAAAATGAACCTCTGAAGGGACCTGCGAAATCTATGTTCAGGCGAGACCACGGCCCTTTGGCTGCGTCCCATTCTCTGTGCGGAAGTCGGGACTCTTCGGGCTGAGAGCTTTGGCAACTCTCGCAAGTGCTCACCATGTGCTCTATGTCAGCATCTAACTGGGTCCACCAGAAATAGCTCCTGGCCAAAGCCTTGGAGCGGACAATCCCCGGATGGCTGACGTGCAGTAGCTTGAGCACCCTTGCTCTCAAAGATTCAGGGACGACCACCCGCTGGCCCCAAAGGAGGCAACCCCTCTCCATGGACAGTTCTATCCTTTTCCTAAAAAATGGGTCAAATTCTGCCACTGGGGAAGACGTTGGCCACCCTTTTTGCAC
Organism: Bradypodion pumilum; assembly: GCA_035047305.1. Classification (NCBI taxonomy): domain Eukaryota; kingdom Metazoa; phylum Chordata; class Lepidosauria; order Squamata; family Chamaeleonidae; genus Bradypodion; species Bradypodion pumilum. The sequence continues at coordinate 28,221,897 of JAWDJD010000004.1, read as the reverse complement.
CCATGAACTCACTAGGGCCAACGTCTTATCCCTCCCTGTCACTTTGGCGATTTCCGCGGGTACTATTGGGGGTGAATCCAGAACCTCTATCAGGAGCACTTGGTGATCTTGTTCCACTTCACACGCGGGGTTGCCCACGTGAGGCAGAGGCGACCTCAAGAGTGCGTGCGCATGGCTTATGTCCTTTCCGGGGCGATAAACCAGCGTGCTCTGGTACGCGTTTAGAAAAATGGCCCATCTCAGCATTCTGGGGGACAGAATCTGCGGTGTGGGCTTGTCTGTGGTGAAAATGCCTAGCAGGGGCTTGTGGTCAGTCACGATGGTGAAAGGGCGACCATATAGAAAGTCATGAAACTTCTTTGTACCAGTGATTATTGCAAGTGCCTCCCTGTCTGTCTGTGCATAGTTACGCTCTGCCTTTGACAGGGATCTGGAGTAGAATGCCACTGGGGCTTCTCGCCTGCTTTCCAACACGTGGCACAGGACCACCCCCACCCCCACTGGTGAGGCATCGCATACCAGAACCACTGGCTTCTTGGGATCCAAATGGGTCAGGATGGCCTCTGAGGATAAAAGTTGTTTCAGCTCATTGAATGCTCTCTCTTGACTCTCGCCCCATCACCAACCCTTGTCCCTTCTTTAATAATCGATGAAGTGGCTCCGCCACTGACGCCTTCCTAGGCAGGAAGGAATGGTAAAAATTCAGGAGCCCCAGGAACAATTGCAACTCGGGTTTTGTGGTGGGGCGAGGAGCATTTTGAACAGCGGCCACCTTTGACTCAGAGGGTTTTATACCAACTGGGGTTACCCGGAAACCTAGGAACACTACCTCTTTTGCGAAGAACACACATTTGTCTTTACGCAGCCTCAAACCTGCTTTCTCGAATACGGTCAGTACCCTGTCTAGCCTTTTGGCCAGTTCTGACTCGCTCCCCCCCCCCCGTTATCAAAATGTCATCAAAATATGGCAAGACCCCCTCCAAACCCTTCAAAAGTCGTTCCACTAATGATTGGAAGTTGCCTGGAGCCGAATTTACACCAAACTGTAGGCGCGTCACCTTAAAAGCCCCTTTGTGGGTGACTATCGTCTGCGCAGCAACTGCAGCTGGGGTTACCGTAAGTTGCTGGTAAGCCTGCACCAGGTCTAACTTCGCAAAACACTTTCCCCCATGTAACCTGGCCAATAAGTGGCTGACTACCGGCACCGGATACGCATTTGGGCGTATTGCCTTGTTGATGGTGCACTTGGAATCAGCGCAAATTCGAACCTCCCCATTAGCCTTTAGCACTGTTACAATAGGAGTTTCCCACTCCGCAGAATCGACTGGGACTAGAATTCCCTGTCTCACCAACTTGTCCAGTTCCACCTCTATTTTGTCCTTTAGTGCAAAAGGCACCCTTCGCGGTTTGAGCCTTATCGGCCGGATCTCCGGGTCCCGGTCGAACGCAACTGGTGGCCCCTTGAATTTTCCGAGTCCCTTCTTGAATACCTCGGGATGCGTGTTACACACTTCCTGTATTGGCTCAGTCCCAACAGTACGCACACCCCCTATGAACAAACCCAGGGGCTTAAACCATTGTGTCCCCAGGAGGCAACAGGCCCCCTCCTTGAGAACGACCAGAGGGAGCTCCGGGGCATGTTGCTTGTATTGCACCTTGAATTTTCCCACCCCCAACACCGGAATGCTGTTTCCCTGCACGTCTCGCAAAGTAGACTTCAGTGCTTTGAGCTTGGGGGAAATTCGCAAAAACTCCCTCTGGAAAATAATGGAATAAGAGGAACCCGAGTCTATCTCCATCTTAACGGGGACCCCTTGCAACCGTACCTCAACAAAGTAACGTGGGTGTCCCAAGGACACGCTTTGGACCGCCACGTTGTCGTCGCTCGGGACTCGCTGGTACACTCCATGCACCTCAACGTCGCTGTTGTCGGAGACTTGGCCCACGCCATCCTGTTTCCTCGAGGGCCGGACGCCATCCTTCCTTGGGGTACGGTCTGCTGAGCCCTTGTGCTCTCCGCACCGTCACCTGCAAACCTTGGCGATGTGGCCCCGCTGTCCACAGTTGTGGCACTCGGCCTTACGGAAAGGGCACTTGCTACGGTCGTGGGATGCCCCACAGCCGTCGCAACGTCGGCCATCCTTCCGCACATTCTGGATGTCCTCATCCTCGCTGCTCTCCGTGGAGGAGTGTGGCGCCTGCCTGGCCGCTTGCACCAGAGCTGCTGCCCTGTCAAGTTGTGGGGGCCTTGTTCTGAACCCCTTAACCCTGGCTCTTGTGGCTTCTGCCGCCTGTGCTTCCTTCAGGACCTCTTGTAACGTTGGGGGCGGCTCTTTGTTCATCAGCTTCCATTGGGTCTCCTCGTCCCACAGGCAGCACAGCATGCGGTCCCTGAGGGCGATTTCTAGGTTCTCCCACTTGCATGGGCCTGCAGCCAAACGGAGGGCCGCTACAAAGGCAGCCACAGACTCACCAGGGGACTGCACCCTCTTCCAGAAAGCATCCCGGGCCGAGAACATCGAGACCGTGGGGTGGAAATGGTCCCGCAGAGCTTTCAGGAGCTGTTTAACCAGGACCTCGTCTACTTTTCTTGGAGACACCAGGTCCACCCAAATCTTCATTGCCGGGAAACCAAGCATCCTGATGAGGGTGGCTCTTTTCTTCCCCTCGTCTGAGATGTCGGACACCATCAGTGCGCTTTTGAAATCCATCTCGAAGAGTTCCCATTCCTCCGGTTTGTTGATGTTGAAACCAGTCTATGTTGTCTTGATTCCGTGGGAAGCCATCATCCCATCCTCATCGCCAATTTAATGTTCAAGAACCAAGACAATAGAAACAGCCGAAGTCTGGCTTAACTCATCTTTATTGCATGACGGTCAGGGGGAACATGTGGCAATGGCGGACGAACAGCTCATTATATACAGTGGCTATACATTTGAATGTAGCTCCGCGGTAGCTCATTAGCTACTGTCCGCGTGACATCACCTTTAGTCACGCCCTTCTTGTCCAGGTGAGGCAGTGGCGGGAATCTTCCCGCGGCTGTAGGCATTTGGAGAATTTGTACCATGTGAGCTGGACGCTTGCTACTGCCCTCAGTGGTCACTAGCTTGCATCCTAATACAGAAGGTTACAATGTTACTTTAGAGATTGTTACATTCACTCATTCGTGTGGTTGCATTTACTTAAAGGCACATTACAATCCATACACAACAACCGCCCAGAGGGTACACAAGCACTATGGGGAAGTATATAATAAGTGGAATTGCTATGGCTATTGCAAGGCGCTATGAAATCTGGATATCAAATCATGATTTGAAACTGGTTTGCAATAATTATATGTAAGAACTTGATTTCTTACAAAGGGTCTAGTACTGTCAGTCACTCAGAATTATGTCACAATTAAGAAATATCTTAATGTGGAAATATTTGGGTGTATTGTCATCTCATATACCAGTGTTCCAGGGAAAGAAGGGTTAAGCCACGTAGCTAATGGTGTCTGTCTATTCCTAGTTCAGGCACTGTATAGCATGCAAGATTCTTCCTGTTCCTTTTTCTTCTCCTTCTCTCTTTCTGCCCTGTTTTGAATCCACCACGAAGCTTCACTTTTGAACTTCTGGAGTTGGTCTCTTTAGCAGGGATACTACACCAAAAGAACAGCAAGTTAAGTCCTTGAAATAATGTGGAGCTTACGTGGTTTTCAATTTATGGAAGCTGTATGTCTATATTAAAAACCAAATATCACTTTTAATCATACCGAAGAATGAATTTTATCCCGTTTGTTCTAACTATACATATATTGCAGTGATGGTGATCCTTTTAGAGACCAAACAGAGGGGGGGGAAGCACTCCCATTGAGCTGTTGGGCAGGGGGCGGGACAAACTCTGTGCTGGGGGAGGAAGCGCTCCCATTGGGCTGCTGGACAGAGGGTCGGAGCGAACTCTGTGCTGGGGGAGGAAGCACTTCCATTGAGCTGTTGGGCAGGGGACGGGACAAACTCTGTGCTGGGGGAGGAAGTGCTCCCATTGGGCTACTGGGCAGAGGGGCGGAGCGAACTCTGTGCTGGGGTGACAGCATCATACCTGTCAACCATCCCGATTTAGCCAGGATTACCCCGTAATTTGACATCGATTGATGTCATAACCCATCCCACGCTGCCAAAACCCCGTAATTTGGCAGCGGGGGAAACCCTTCCATGCATGTGCGGAAGCGCTACGCTGCTTGCATAGGGGCTGCGCAAGCAGCGTAGCACTTCCACACATGCGAAGAAAGCGACCTGTGCACAAGCGATCTGCGCAGGTCCCATTTTTCCGGAGCCGCGGGTTGACAGGTATGGACAGCATGCATGCCAACAGAGAGGTGTGGGAGTGCCCCATCTAGCATGCATGCCATAGGTCTGTCATCACTGCTATATTGGCTTCAACCAGCCATACAGGGTATACTATGTACAATGTAAGAATGCTTCTAAATAACTCTACTAGTTTTACCAAAAATCCATAGCTTTAACAAAAACAACTTCAGAATCTTATTTTCATATACTGTGTATGTATTGCATCTCCAATGACATGGTCTGAGCTGAGCACAGATCTGACTCCTTTGACTCCCCTTGTAAGATACAGATACATAACAGATAAGTTACAGATAAAATGGTATATTTTATTACACAAGCTCCAGAACCATATAAAACAGATCCTCATGGCATTCCAGTTCTGGAGGTTACTCTCTTTTGGGAGAAACACCATATCAAGCAACATGTTACAACAACCACCAGTTTATTAAGCTAGTTGAGTGGGGAAATGACACAGAATAAAATAAAAAGCTACGAACCATTAAAAGATAGAAAATTAAAGCTTTTCCTACTGATTAACCGTACTAAAGTGTCAGATGAGTACATTTTATCCACTTATTTGTTTCAATCTGTTTGTGGAACATATCAAAAGCAAAGCCAGCTTAGATTCAGATGGAGGAAGAGTGAAAACCGGTTGAAGAAACATCAATAATTGAAGACGTGCAGATGATACCATCTTACTGGCAGAAAGCAGCAATGGTTTTTAGTGAAAGTGAAAGAAGAAAGTGCCAGAGGAGGACTGCAGCTTATTTAAGAAAACAAAAATAATGACTAAAGAAGAGCTACAGAACTGACAATGGAGAAATTGAAATATTGAAAGATTTTTTTATCAATCCCAATGGAGATTGCAGCCATGGAATCATACAAAGAGTGAGATTCAACTGCAATGAAGGACTGTTGTTTCCAGACTGTTATTTTCCTAATAAATATGTATGGGTATGAAGCTGAACAGTAAAATAAGCTGACAGAGGAGAAACTGTTTTGTTTGAAATATTGTGCTAGGCAAGACATCCTGGCCTTCCTGAAATACAAATAAGTGGGTCCTTGGGTATCTCTGGAGGAAAGAATTATGAATCTTTCCAAGACTCTCTGGGAAAAGGCAATAATGCTGGGAACCATAGAAGGCAGCAGGGAAAGAGAAGACTAAATATGAAATGAGTTGACTCCCTAAAGCAGTGATGACCAACCGAGGCACTCCAGATGTTCTTGATCTTCAATTCCCAGAAACCCTGATCAGCAGGTGTGTTGACTTAGGTTTCTGGGAATTGAAGTCCAAGAACATCTGGAGTGCCAAGGTTGGTCATCACTACCCTAAAGGAAACTATGGTCTTGTATTTACAAGAGCAGAGCAAAACTAATGAGAACTGATCATTTTTGAGATCTCTTGTTCTTAAGATCATCATATGTTTGGGGTGACTTGATGGCACCTAGCACCAACAACCATAATGAGTCTTTGAGGTTATGGGGAGAACATCCCAGATCAGAAGGTGTAAGGACCTGACAAATTTTAGCCCCATTCTTTTTTGTGACAAAACACAAAACAAAATGCTTTCTAACCACCTCTTCATAATTAAAAAAAATAGGTTGGCCGCAGGGCTGTAGCCAGGATTCTAGACGTGGGTGGGCAAATGTTTTTTCAGGATGGGCAACAATGTCATATATATATAAGGAGCCAGGTGTTTATGGGTGGGCAAACTGCTATGGCCCTGGTTGGCCTGATGAAAGTGTGATGCAACTTCTTGATCTATTCACCTCTCAATATAACAAATCTATTTTTCCTATTAATCCAAAGTTCTTCCTTCCTCACTTCTAAGGTCATTGTACTGGATAGTTTCATCATCAGTAGATGGCTCCATTCTGGCTTTAATAGCCATGAATTATAAGGGCACACCTGCCCACTTCCACAATGAAAACACCTTCATCCCACTCACAACCTCTCCCTTCTTGTAGCTTTTCTTTAATGCCCTGAGCAGAATTTACTTTAGCTTCTTTGAGTGGCTTCTGAATGAAGCAACTGAGGGCATAACCACAAAGGTAGAATAAATGATAGTTATACCCCACAATCTTCAGTGAAGAGATCATTCATCACAGGTAACAATAATTAATTTTTAAATCTGTTTTTATTTATATCCAGCCTTTCTTTCAAACTGATCAGGGACTGAATGTGCCTCGAAGCCAGAGTAAAACTGAGTCCAAATAAAAATTACAAACATATAAATACAATTAAATAAATCATAATATTAGACCACAGTGCATTGCTCTGGGTATATTTTGCAAGTTCTTCCTTACAAAAAAGACAGGCTTAAGGCAGTACTTCCCTGTTGGTTCTGCAGCCACATCCCAGTGGCATCTAGGATTTGGGGGCAAGAGCTGGGAAATTAGAGCAAAAATACATGCATCGCCAAAAATAGGAAAGAAAGAAAGAAAAAGAGGAAGAATACAGTACCTCATGAGAAGGCAAGATAGTTTGTAAAAGACAATAATGCTGGGAAAGGTAATTTATAAAATATTACTGCATTTACTTCCTCTTCATCTTTTGTGTCTAGGTCAGACTTTAAACCAGGGGTGCCCACACCTTTCGGGTCGTGAGCCGGTCATGTGATTCAGGGAGCCGGCCACTATGGCGTATTTTACTTTGGCACGTACGGGTGTGTTTTACTTCCACTTCGAGGAGCAACGAGGGCTTCACGGGCTTGATGAATTGGCATTGGGGGCCGGATCTGGGCCCCAGGCGATAGTTTGGGCACCCCTGATGCCGAAGCCACTCCGATCGGTACCTCTCGCAGAAATCCTCGCAGCCCTAAGACGACATTTCTGCCCAAAGGTATCAGTGTTCCCAGCGAGGCTGGCATTCCACCGGCGCGACCAGCAGGCCAGAGAGTCCGTGGTTGAGTTTGTTGCCGCCCTGTGGGTGGCTGCCGTCCCATGCCTGTGGGGCGCATCTCTCAGCGAGGCCTTGCGGGACCGACTGTTGCTCGGGTTGTGAGATAAGGAGGCCCAGAGGAGACTCCTGGCCTGAGAAGAGGACATTACCTTCGAGCAGGTACTGAGGGTTGCTCAGGCCACCGAGTCGGTCAAAGACGGGGTGCGGTCGTGCAGGACCAAGACCCCCACTTCAGGACACTCAACGCCCAGGCTCCGGTTCACAGCTGCTCGGCACACAAAGGGCGGGAACCGGGAGCCGCAGCAGCCGCCGCCACGTCCTCAACAGACTGCAGCGAAAGTGATGGGGAACCAGACATCCAAAAGGTCCGGAGACGGCAGGTCGGCAAGCGAGACACCATCGACGGAAACTGCCAACGGTTATACAACTCTGTATAAAAGGAGCTGCACCTCTGCCATTACCTCATGTTCAGATTGCATACCTTGCAATAAAGATGTGTTTGGCCCCATAACTGCTGCCTACTGGGTATCAATCTGCAAACATTAAAAAACTGCCAAAATGAAACCACTTTCTTGGCATTGGTGTTGGCCAAACCCTCATCGGTGCATGTTTCTAGTAGTAAGCAGCAGACTAGTAGATTATCTGGAATCTGTATCTCTCCACATTCCCACAGCTGTTACTGTATCTGCCAGCAGCCCCCACTTGAGAATGTGGGTCTTGCATTTAGGGATTCCAGCCCTCTGCCTGTTCAGGGTCCTCCAAGTTCTTCAGCCATATTCTAATTTATATGTGCAGCTCTACACAGAATATTACTGCATTTGCTAACTTATATGTACAGATCCAAAGTTAGAAATGGTTTTTCAAATTTAAACAGTTAGAGCAGGAGTTCTCAACCTTTTTAAGCCGGGGGCCAGGTTACTCTCCCTCAGACAGCTTTGAAGGCCGGACGGCCATTTTGCCCTTCCTACACCACATGGTATTTCCTAGTTTGGTGGAGACAGTGGGGGCCACCTGAAATGGTGCCATGGGCCGCAGGTTGAGAATCCCTGTGTTAGAATGTGTATCACTTGAATGGGGACAAGGGAGTCAAGTGATCCTTGCTTCTGCTAAGATTGCTGTCTGGGTGATCAAATCAGATGGCCTACTTCAAGGTCCTTGAAACCCACCCACCCCCAACCTTGGAGTTCTTTATTATTCAACCTGACATCTTCAACAGGAGAACTCTGTTTTTGTCGTACTTGAAATTGAATATTCTTCTTTTTTAATAAATAAAAAAAGAGGACTCAGGGAACTGTAGATTTGGAAAGGGATCCAGAGGGAAATCCATAGCTAAGCATCCCTAACAAGTGATTATTTGAAGAAGAAGAAACCTGAGAAGGGCAGTCCAACAACCTCAAAAGCTCTTAATCCCATTGCCAAAGAACTGTCATTCCACAAGAATGTTCATCCTAACAACCTCTCCTTTCTCATAATTTGCATACACTGATTTTGGGACCAACCCTTAGGACTTTGTAGAAAACAAGCTTGTTCCATCCTCTCCCATGACAGCCCTTCAAATACAGTATTTGAAGATGGCCGTCAAATCACCTCTCGTCTTCTCTCCTTCAGAGTAAACATTTAAGACACACCAGTAATCTCTCCCCTCCCATGTGACACAAAACCTAATAATCTACAGGGATTGCCCTGTGTGAGAAGTCTTGTAGTCTCATGGGACTCTGCCATAGCTCTGGGGTTCTAGTAGTTGTTGTTCCAATATCTGCTTTGGATATTGTTTTAGCTGTCTGTTCCATCTCCCCTCTGCTTTATAAAACAATACTTGAGGAGGAAAAAGAAGACTGTGCCCTTTTGTTGCCTAGCCACACCAAGAGCTGAATGCCCATTGTCTCGGGTTACAATTAAAACACTGAGGTGAGCAAAAGCGAGATTAGAATGGGAACATTTACCTGAGCTGCCCATGGTACACCATTATAATGCGGACAACAGTGCCACTTACTGGGGAGGCGTTGAATTACATGCACCTGTATTCTTTTCCCCAGAAATTCTGGGCTATAATTTAATTGGGAATACAATCACCGAGTGTATTTACATGAGAAGCTGTATCGAAATGATGTCACTGGATACTTTCTTCATACTGTGTCAATTATTTATACGAGGTATCTGTTATTCTTGGCAAGTTACTTACCCAACAGGCAAAGCAGGCAGTTGGAGGATTTTCTACCTAAGAATGTGGTGACAACAATTTACTCAGACTGTTACTATACTGGGGGGAAATGCGGGAAATGCTACAGGCTTGGGTTGGGTGGATTAGCATTTTATTCAATTGATCACAGCAGGACACAAACCAAAATGTAAATCATCCCAGTGTCTTTCCCCACCACCACCACTACCACCACCACCACCACCCAGCCACTCACACCACCATCCATAGTTTTTTTGTTATATTGTATGGATTATTATGTTGTTGCCACCTTGAGTCGGCTTCGGCCTGAGAAAGGCAGGGGATAAATTAAAATTGGAATTGGAATCCCCCTTTGCCACTCAGGCTTGCATCAGTTTAGGCTTATAATCACTTTAATGGTTGTAGAAAGGGAGGACATGCCAAGTGAATACACCCAATATGGTGCTTTGCCAAAGCATGTTCTCTTCTCTCATGAGGCAAGACAAACTATGTGCACACACATGCACGCATGCACGCACACGCACACAAATACACACAAGCAACACCAGCACACACTAACAATGAGCAAAGCTTTCTCCAAAAGAGAACCAGTATATCAAAGCAATTCTTCTGCTTCTTCTTCCATGTCTAGACCAGATGTGAAACTGCCAAAATGAAAGCACCTTTTGGTGAATTTATTCTGCAGTTCTCTTCACCTGACCTAGTGTGGGAAAGATTAGCCAGCACTGCAAGATTGCTGTTACCAGGGTATGCCCGATTGTGGTTCAAAAATACCACAACCGTTGAGGAGGCTCTTTCTGTGTACCGCATCAAAGCAATGATGAATATATTTGTAGTAGGACTTCTACCATGTGTATTGTCAGATATAGTGACAATTTGTTACTGTTTATATTTTGGAAAATAAATTATAAATTATACATTTGTGTATTTTTCTATGTTGTCATAGATCACATCTAAGATACTTCTTTTTATATAAAAAAAACATCTTCTCCATTGATAACACTCCTGAGGTTTTGTTTAACAACTTAAGAAGGAAACTTCTCTCCATGAGCCAGAGAGTTTTCAAAAAGGTAACCAGATATCTGAATGAGAAAATTGGGGAAAGCAGAGAGAGAGGCTTTCTCATGTTTTCATTGTGTGCATTTAAATTGCACATTACTAAATTCTCTGATGCAACTTCACAGCAAGCAAATTTGCATTTCTCTTGCTGTGTAATCACTTCCTTGATGGTGTTAAAGGAGGATTAGACAAATTGAGGGGGTGGGGACAAGATAATCAATGCCCACTCTTGAGTATATGCAGCCTTTTGGTTCAGATACCATGTGCTTTTGAATGCCGCTTACAAGAGGCAGAGGCAAGAGGTTATTGCAACCTCCAGGTTACTACAGCCTCTGGGCATATCTTGCTTGTGGAGTTCAGAGCAGCACTGTAAGGCAGAAATGCTCAATCAGAGGCAGGAAAAATATTGTTTTGGACTACAGTGCCCAAAAATACCTTGGATAGTGTGGCCCATGATGACTACCAGTCTGTGAGCTATAGTCCAGAAAAGTAACTGTTCCAAATCCCCAGGTTGGCAGGGACATAACAGGTCAATGGAAGCCTCTAGGACCGTGATGGTGAACCTTGGCACTCCAAATGTTCTTGGACTTCAATTCCCAGAAGCCCACATGAATCCACACAAATGGGTTTACTGCGATTCATCAGTATGGGCGCGTTTTACTTCCGCTTCCAGGAGCGATGAGGGCGCCGTAGGCCGGATGAATCACAGTAAACCCATTCATGTGGATTCATGGGGGCTTCTGGGAATTGAAGTCCAAAAACATCTGGAGTGCCAAGGTTTGCCACCACTGCTCTAGGAAGCTTCTACAATCCTGTCTGAAATGCTCTGGAACAAAATAAAGCTGTTCTATTTTGCAGCTTTCAAAGAGTGACATCAAGTGAGTAAATCTGGTATTGCCTGTTTTGACCTGCATTTTCTTTAAAACCAGTGTACACAATCACATGCACACAGGCCCACAAAAACACACACATGCGTATGTATGTGTCAAAGTGCCAAGTTCTGAGAGATCAGTGAAACAAGACCATAATTTAGGGGAAGCCAGGAAGCAGGCATAGACTATCAAGCTTAATGATGATTTTGGGAAGGGAAAACATTCAGCCATTTTGTGGTATTCCAGAGTCATACTTCCAAACCCCAAATCTTCATTAGGTGCCAAAAACATCCATGACACCAACGGCATTGTAACCACACAAGTATCAGTTAAGCCACAACCATGCGGCATCAACGATAGAATTTCAGTTCCAAGCTTCTGTGTGTCTGTATGAGTGTAACTAAACTGATATCCTTAGATAGTCATCACCAAATTCTCTTTTTCAAGTGATTCTATTCCCTGCCTGCCAATGCTGTATAGTTTATGTTTGTATGTTTCTTCTTTTGTTGTACATTAGAATCCTACACATCTCTGCTCAGAATTAACCCCAGTTGAGTTCAGTGGCTCGTACACCCATTTTTGCAGAAGACTGCAGGCTGAGCATTCATTTTTTTTAAATTGCTTTTTGCTTAAAATCGGTCTGCTTTCAATACATGATATGATGTCTTTCTTCTGAGCTTGAGATACGACTGACTTTCAAGCAAGGGCAACCTTTACCTATCTCATCTTTTAAAAAGAAAGAGCTTAAATATGGGTAGGCAAACATATTAGGGGAAAATGCATGATTTAGATCAGAGATTCTCAGCCTGCGGCCCATGGGCTGGATGTGGCCCATGGTGCCATTTCATGTGGCCCACATCCACTACACTTGAAAGTTTCATGTGGTGGAGGAATGGCAAAATGGCTATCCGGCTCCCGAAGCTGTCTGAGGGAGCGTGACCCGGCCCCCGGCTGAGAGATTCTCAGCCTGCGGCCCATGGGCTGGATGTGGCCCATGGTGCCATTTCATGTGGCCCACATCCACTACACTTGAAAGTGTCATGTGGTGGAGGAATGGCAAAATGGCTATCCGGCTCCCGAAGCTGTCTGAGGGAGCGTGACCTGGCCCCCGGCTTTAAAAGGTTGAGAACTTCTGATTTAGATATTGCAGAAAAGTGCAGAAATGAAAAACAAACTTTTTTTCTTATGGTTGACTATGAATCCCCAAATGAAATCATGGTAGATTTTTTTCCCTTAATCAAGGGCAGATGTTGCCACGCTGTGATTCCTAACATTAGTCACATCAGCTATACCACCTAACGCTGATGGTATCTGGAGTCCAACCAACTCTCAGGGAATTTGGACCCAAAGACAAACATCTGCATACCTCTGGTTTGCCTGGGTCTCTACCCTACAAGTGAAATTAGCTTGCCAATTTTAGACATTTAATGAATTGGGTTTAGAAACTAATGATTAGGGTGATGAACTGGACAAATGACTGTTTCCCAGAGCTTTGAAATGTCCCCCCTTTTTTGGGGGGGGGGGACTACAAGATTGTTTCAAGAAAAATGTGGAGAAGCAAGAAACATGTACATTCCCTTGAGCTCATTGAAGAAAAAGCAGGATGTACCTGTAATACATTTACCCACTACATAAGAAGAGATATCAAGGGGCTGGAAATTACTGACCACCAATACTTACTAGTGAACCATTGGGAGCCATTGTATCAGCACACTGCCTATGGTTATGGTAAAGTAAAGGTAACGGTCTCCCTTGCTCTAAAGCAAGTCATGTCCAACTTTAGAGGGTGGTATTCATCTCCACTTATAGCTGTCTGTGTCTGCAGATGTTTCCATGGTTATGTGTTAAGCATGACTAGATACCAAAGTGCACAGAATGCTGTTACCTTTTCGGCTGAAACGGTACCTATTTATCTACTTGCAATTTCTTGCTTTCAGACGGCTAAGTTGGCAGGAGATGAGAGAGAGAGAGGAGCTCATTCCTTCATGCAGTACTGGGGTCTCAAACTGCTGATTTGCCAGCCTTCCAGTCGTCAAGTTCAGTGTCTTAACCAATTGAGCCACCGCAGTCCCACTGGCTAAGGTTAGCTACATGTAATTAAACTACATGCAGCTGAGCTTAACTTTTTTTCCTTACTAGCAAGTAATGCAGATGCCTCAACAGGGTTGAATTACCATATATTAAGTAAGGGTAACCTCAATCTACAACTGTTTTTTCTTAGTAAAATCATCTCTAATCCCCAAACAGATATGTAGGGTGGGGAGGCCATCTTTCTTCAACAAAGAATTATCTGTGTCCTGTCCCGGCCAGCCCCTAAGCCAGTGATGGTGAACCTATGGCAAATGTGCCAGAGGTGGCACTCGGAGCCCTCTCTGTGGGCACCGTTGCAGTCACCCCAGCACAAAGTTTGCCCCACCCCTCTGCCCAGCAGCCCAATGGGAGCATTTCCTCCCTCCCCCAGCACAGTTTGCCCCACCCCTCTGCCCAATGGGAGTGCTTCCTACCTCCTCTGTTACAGTGTTGGCACTTTACGATAAATAAGTGGGTTTTGGGCTGTAGTTTGGGCACTCGGTCTCTAAAAGGTTCGCCATCACTGCCCTATGCCTTTACACAGGCTGGGAATAGAGAGATATTTTAGAGAATGCAATCTGGAATAAGCCCTCCTGCACTTCCTTTCTTGGGCATGCGAAAGAAGGCAAGCCTTAAGAACAAACTGTAGCTCATCATTTTGCATTTACTTACACACTCCTCACTGTGGGGTTTTTAAATTTAAATTGTACTAGTTATTGTTATTTCTCATCAGTGCATATTACCGTATTTGCCGACATATAAGATGCAATTTCCCCCTTAAAATACACTGGGAAAACAGAGTGCATCTTATACGCAGGTCACACACACACACACACACACACACACACACACACACACACACACACACACACACACACTGCATTACATACTGCTCCAGCCCTTGCGCTCGTTAGTGTATGGGACCAAAGACAACAGGACAACCGAAGGGTTGGTTTAACACAGGTTTATTGCATGGTGTTCCAGTGAAGCATGAGGTAATGGCGGTGATACATCTCAATATATACAGTAGCTCTCTACATTTGAATCTTGTAGCACGGTAGCTCATTGGCTGCTACCGGCGTGGCCTCGCCCAAGGCACGCCTCTTTTCCTGCTGCTGAATGCAGATCTTTCTTCTGCTGCTGAATGCGGGGAAGGTTTTCCCGCGGCTGTCCGTGATTGAGCAATGTGAACCATGTGAGACTGAACGCTCGCAGCTGCCCTCTATGGGCTGTCTGCTCGCGTTCCTTTACAGCTGAGATCGTTTGTATTTGGAGTGGTTACATTCTTGCCTTTACAGTACAATGAGCATGCAAACATACATACATAACACGCTCACAGTTTGAAAATGCTCATCGAAGCGTAGCCTGGCGTCTACCTGGATACCCAGATATTGTAATGACTGCTGCGAGAGTATACTGCAGCCTCCAACAGTAAGGGTGATGTTCTCCCTAGCTTTCCTACTGGTCACGAGAAGTGCCTCAGTCTTATGATCTGCTAGGTGCAAGCCAGCAAATGAGAGCCACTGATGAATTTTGGCAACACTTTCATTTGCGGTTTGGACAACTTCCTCCAGATGTTTGCTGACAACCACTACCGCCACAGCGTCTGCAAACCCAACTGTCCTTGTCCCTACTGGCATAGGCGATTGAAGCACCCCATCATACATAATATTCCACAATAAGGGACTGAGCACCGAACCTTGTGGAACATCTCCTGTGATGTTATAGGTTCGAAGTCCAGCATCGGTATTATACATCAAGGTTCGATCTGTGAAATAACTCACGATTATGCATCTAATGTACTCCGGAACTGCCATCCATCTAAGTGCATCTAGGATACGACCCCAGTTCAGTGAATTGAACGCATTCCTCACATCCAAGGTGACAATAGCGCAGTACTTCTTAGCACCTATCTTCCAATGTTTGCCTTCTATGGCCTTGCAAGCAATACCTATGACTACGTTGATGGCATCCATGTTAGATCTCGCCTTCCGGAATCCGTATTGGCTAGTCTTTCGGGCAATCCACGAGCTCCTTTGCTGAACTCCTCCATCCGGTTGCAAATGATCCTCTCGAGTACCTTACCTGCCGCATCCAGCAGGCATATTGGTTGATAAGATGATGAATCGCCCAGCGGCTTTTTCCCTTTTGGGAGAAGGACCAATTTCTGCAGTTTCCACCGGCTTGGGAAGATTCCCTGAGTGAGACACATGTTATACATCTCTAGGAAGATTTTGGGTCAGGACCTGATGGCAGTTTTAAGAGCAACGCTGGGGACACCATCTGGGCCAGGGGCCTTCACATCCCCGATCTTACGATGCCGTGTGTGTCATTGCCGATATGATGCCGAACCATCTGATGGCAGAGGAATGGGTGGAGATCTACCGGTGGAAGTGAGAAAATCAGGTGATGGAACAATGCACAATTGCCACGGAAGCCAGGATAGAGAGCAGTGCGATGGCAGCAGATCTGGGATACATCGACCAATGGATGGTGGACGCATCGCCTTATCCCATACATTAATGCATGGTCAACAAGACAGCATGGAGAGGTGGATTACTACCTCACACAGCTGTTGACAGGGCATGGCTGCTTCAGAGCCTACCAACACCGCTTTAGGCTGGATGATGATGCTTCGTGCCCCATCTGCGAGCCTGTGCAGGAAGACGTGGAGCACATGTTTTTTCACTGTCCATGCTTTGATGCAGAATGAGAAATTTTACAAAGGCATCTTTGACGACAGTTGTCTCCGGAAGACATCTTCAGCGAGATGTTGAGCAGGGAGACTACCTGAGTTGCGATGTCTAATTATGTGGCCAGGGTCATCTTGGAACTTAGACGTGTGGAGAGACTGAGAAGAGGGCAGCCAGAGGCATAGAGGAGGAGGGCGAGTAGCCAAATTGGAGGTGGGTTTTTAACAGTCAGTCTGCCCTTCGTGAAGTAATGCCTGATGGCGGTTCTGCAAGGTAGTGGGGCGTAATGAGAGGTGGTTTTAGTGGGTAAAAATTCCACCCACTGTGAAGCTTTTTAGGGCTCCACAGTGTCTTTTGAAGATTTCCACCTGCCCTAAAACACACACAGACACACACTGGTGCTGTTCAACGGCCACCGCTGAACTCTAGGAACCAGGCGAAGGGAGGCTTCCAAAGGAGCTCTCTCTTACCTGACTGATCCTACCTGATCCTACTCTCCCCACCTCCTGACAGTAAGTGGTGGTGGGATGGGGTGGAAACAGGCTTAAAGGATCCCATTTTCCCCTGTTGGTGGTGGAAAGGGGAGGATGGGCTTAAAGCTTTTCTTTTAGAACTTGAGCTGGTGGGAGAAAATCCAGGTTCTTTATTTCATTCTTGGTAATGCTACCATTAAGTTAATTCACACTGCATATCCTCCCTGATCTGGCTGATTTGTAAGCATAAACAGTCAGTGATTTAAACCTATCATAGATTTCTCTAGCCTGGAGCAGGACCACAGATACTCTGAAGCAGCACAAAAGGTTGTGTGGCTTCTGGAAGGGGTACAGGCCTCTGGAAGGTGGAATGAGTCCTATTATAGTGGGATAAGTGGTGAGTCTTATCCTTCCATATACTGCACTAAGATCCAAAGAATTGAAAACAGCTTCCAGAATCCCCCCAGCCAAGTATGGTCAGTAGCCAATCAGACTGAAGGATACTAGGAGCTAGCATCCAAACTAGTATCTCCCCCCTACCCACCCACCCCAAAAAAACCCAAAAGAAACCACACCTCTGTCCAGAATGGTACCTCACCCTGGAATATGATGAGATGGGCCTCCCCAATCTTTTGAAGTGTAACAGTAGAGCATATTTTCTATTCTAATTTGTTTAGTGTACCTCATATTATTGGCCCTTCCTTGCTGCAATCCATCAGCCACAAAAGATTTCTTGGAAATTACAGTGTTGTTGAATTAATGACTGAATCATGTTGGCTCTTAAAATATAAATTACCATCACGAGCAGGAAAGAAAATACAGAACATGTTTGCAGATCTTAATACCCAAAGGGTTTCAAAGCTGCCAGCAAGTATCAATCTTATTTAATACAAAACTGTCTTCCTGTTAAATAAAACAGAGATATTCGTGCGGAGCAACTGCATGCAGTCTGACAGCCAGTAGCGCACTGGCAAACCTGCTATTTGCAAATGAACTCCCAATCTACTGGAACCATTGCTTGTTCATTACATGTAATTAGAGTTGAATTAACAATGTCAGAGTGCAGTAACATTGGACAAAATTCTAGTTACAGCTCTGATTAGAGCACTTGAACCATATGTTATGAGGCCACACCCTTACCTATATAGGTAATGGAAGGCTAGAAAAAGGAAGATCCAAATTTTCTATTGGTGTGATAGCTTTATCGGGCCAACTTTGTGTTTTAAGGTACGGACATGTATTCAAACTTTCGATTCCCGAGTACTGCAGGACGGAATGAGTTCCCACCTGTTATGTACTAAATAGAATGTGTCAAGTACTCTTTAACTAATTGCATCCGGTAATTATATCCATTGTAGCTAATCAGAGACACATTGTAGCAAGCTGTTAAGAATGCTACTGCCCGTGGCAGTAGCAGCATCCAGCTCTTAAGAATGCAACTGCCCGTGGCAGTAGCAGCATCCTGCTCATTTGATACAGATTCCCCTGAATACCTGAAGGGCGGGAAACCTTCCCGCCACACCGCACTTGGAGAAGATGGGCGTGACGATCCATGACGTCACGCGGACAGTAACCAATGAACCATCACCCGGGTTATTCAAAATGTACAGTGTGCTATAAATAGAGCTGTTTGGTCCACCATTACCTCATGTTCACTTTGACTACCATGCAATAAAGTTGTGTTTTAGCCCTTACTGCGGCTCCTTCTTGGTCTTCCGTGCAAGACACCAAACCATCTTTGTCCCAGCTCCTGCCAACCTAGCAGTTTGAAAGCAAGAAATTGCAAGTAGATAAATAGGGACCACTTCAGTGGGAAGGTAAACAGCATTTCATTCCATTCATTCCAGTGTCTAGTTATGCCTGCCACATGACCATGGAAATGTCTGCACAAGCAGACAGCGCTGGCTCTTTGGCTTTGAAGAAGAGATGAGCACTGATCCCTAGAGTTGGATACGACTGGCTTTCGAGCAAGGGAAAACTTTACCTTTACCTTTAGTCCTTCATCTCTTGAAGTCTTGTTCTAAAAGCTAGGCTTTTTCAGTATCTAACACAAGGCCTGCTGTAGTTGGGTTGGTCCCAAAATCTTGTGAGCAATCTTCTGCTTTTATGAAAAATAAAGATCAACCTGATGTGGAGTTTAACTCTTGGACTTTGTTTACTGGCCAGCATGGTTGCTTCTGTGTTTTGTGTGTCTAAGAAATCACTGTTATCCTTCAAAAGAAAGAAAGTTCTTCCCTTGTTATGCAAAATCCTCTCAAGTTTTTACCGTGGTGTTAATGCAATTGGCATAAATCACAAATAGTGCTGCTTAGGAGTGTAGCAGTAAAGTAAAGCAAAACAACACATATCTGTGTGGTGGAAAACAATAGAATCCTTAATAAAAACTAGTTTTATCTTGTTTTGAAACCCAAGGAACAGAGTCCTTAGGGAGTTCTCAGCAAGATCGTTTTCAATTAGCAGTGTATTAAATTATGTTGGATGTGGAGAAAATAGATAGGGAGCATTTCCGCGCATCTCTTAATTACTACGATAGAGGGTCACTGGTGAATAATTGAAAATTAAGGACAGAGTATTTGCAATAGTTTGTCATAGAGCACACAGGGAAGCAGAGGAATCTTATTTCTTGTGGTGATAATTACCAACTCAGACAGTTTGAAAATGGAATCAGGCAAAACAGAGAGGATAAGCATATAAATGATTAATAGTCACAAAAGTAAATATTACTTCCTGTTTCAGAGAATCAGTTTCATAGAGTTGGACCACAAGAGTTATCTAGTGCAGTCCCTTGCAAATGCAAGAAATTCAGTGCAATTTATTTTTGTCCAAATTGTGGCCTTTCCTTGTGCAGATATTTTGACTATTGGTGGTGGTGGTGAGCCAGATTAGATAGTTTGTTGTTGTTGTTGTTTGAAACAGCATGTTGTCATCTCCCTGTCTAAATAGAAGTGGAAGGGCTGAAGGGGTATGACCTGGGGGGAGTTCCGGTCCTGCCTATTTTCTGGTCATTCAGGTTTGCCGCCAGACATTGTTTTGTTGCATTGGGGGGTAATGACTTAGGTAGGTTAAAAGGGGTTGCCATTAGTTTAGGAGCCATTCAACAATTGCGTGATCCATTTTGGGGGGAGGGGCAAAATTGACTCCCTCCCCCCCCCATGTAATCCGACTGTAATTTTCGCTTCAACCCCCTCCCTTTAAAATTACGTAATCCAGAGCTTTTGTATCAAAACTCTAATTTTTAGAGCTTTTCACTATTGGTGCCTAATGCAGAACGTATCGGTGAGGATTCAATAATCTCAAATCGGATCAAAATTCCCAGAGATCATTTTTAAACCTTAAAAAGCACCATGTTTTGAAACCATAACAGCTCCAAATGGATTACGTAATATTTGACCTGAACACCCCCCCCCCCCCCGCACATAATTTTCCATAATTCAGATGGCAGACCCCCGCCCTGCCTTTGAGGATCATGTAATTGCTGAATGGCCCCTTAGCAGTCCAGTGCGATCTGGTAGAGGTCAGATGCCATTGGCCTGACGTACGCTTCATCTGGTCCAACATCATTCCCCGTAGACAGTGGTGGGCAAACTGTGACCCATACCTTGATAAGGCCAGGAAAGGTGTGAATAAGGTGGTGGCCCGGTTCTTCAGCGAAGGCCTGGGTGCCATAGTAGAACACCCTGAGACTTGTGTTGACTGAGCTAGGTTATACCGGGCAGATGGTGTCCACCTCACGGCCTTGGGCCTTGACATGTTCTCGAATGGCCTGCAGAGGGTCATCCAGACCAAGCTTGTCGGTCTGGTGGGGGCAAGTGGTATACAGTGGTATACCTCAGATAAAGTCCAATTTGGATAAAGTCGATTGGGCTAAAGTCGCGGTTTTCATGCATACATGATTCATCACATAAAGTCCAAAACCGCTTTTAAAAATGGACGTTATCTGAGGTATTTGGTATAGGAACCTTGGATAAAGTCAATTTTTGAACATTATCTGATGCATTGCCCATTTGATTCGGATAAAGTCCAAAATCAGATAAAGTCCAAAGTTGTGGAACGGAGTTAGGACTTTATCCAAGGTTCTACTGTATCTGGATAAACCCTTGCTGTGGCAGGTAGCGCGTAGTTAAATGGTAGGTAAAGGCCAAGAATTATTCGGGGACAGCACTGGGCATGTCAAACGACCGGAAGCTGGAAGACCTTTGCTTCCGCTTCCAGCTGGGTGGCATGCTCAGCGATCGTTGACCATGCCGTTGGCCTACAGCCTTGAGGCTTGAGAACAGCATTGGCCATTACACCCAAATGGTGAGCCAGGATGGGGACTGTTGAAGAACAGGACGATCCCGGTCATCAGGTATTCACCTAGATATGAGTGAAGAAGGTGAAGTTGATTACCTTGGCTCCATCACTTAGATCCGTGCTACTCAGCCCCTACTGCAGGCAAAACAGTTCAGTTACAAAGTTGTTGTTAATAAAGTGGTCCTGAGTTTAATTCCAACTCTCTGTCTGTCTCATTATTCCGGGGGTTGGGGGGCAATGAGACCACTCCAAATTATCCTATGTAGATGGGCCTTTAGAGTGTCACCAGCTGGCTGCAAAGCCCATGCTTGATTGCACTAAAAAGGACTGATATAGAGGGAGTGATCTTTGTTAAAACTACTTTTCCATCTACCAGAAAATTGTTCCAATTGAGTTCCAAAAAAATAGAAGCCCAAAAAGTCCAGTTTCAGCAGACACCAGGGTTTCCTTATGTGTCATGTGATAGCTGGGTAATAAATTGCACTAGACTGCTTCAGAAGTGGTTCGAATTGTGTTTGTGACACACCCTAAAACTAATTGCTTTTGAGAAGTGGCAAATACTTATTCTAAAGCTGTAGTTGTACCAATAACTATTTCTTGGGACTTGTAAATATAACTGTAATAAGCAGTTCCTCTTAAGCAATTTTCTAAGCTCCCAAAGAGAGGTGAGATACAAATGTCATACATTGCAGTGGAAATATGTGCAAGCTAAACCTATGGTTTCCTGTGGCTTTATTCCATGTCTTTGGGTCACGTAGCTGGATTCAAATTGCTGTACCAGCAAAGCAATACATAGAATTGAGGCCCATTCTGACACAATGCCATTATTATCACACAAACAAGGGTTGTTGAGTCATACTTGGTTCCCTAACAGGGCAGTTGTTTGGGAAGCCAAGTTTAATTGCAGTGGTGGATCCAGCAAGAGATGGACTGGAGCAAAACCAACTGAAACAGTACTTGAAAACAATCCATATAATTAGGACTTGGGTCTTGGTTTGCGCCTGTGGAAAGGCTATTGCAACCATAGCTGGCTCAAGTCAGTGCTGGTTAACAATTGAAGTGGAACTAGTAATGTAAACATAAGGAACAGCAAACAACGGAATTGTTCTATTTTCAGAAAAGACTCAACTACAAATCAAGCAAAGTTTAATCTCCATGACTAAAACCATGCTGCTTAGCACAGTTAATCATCCATTGGTTCAGTAGGGATTTAGTGAGTCAAGTCCATTGTAATCTTCAGTGATTCAAAATGGACTACTTTAAGTGCAACTTTAGCATAGCAAGAGCTCATCTATACTGGACAGTAAGCTAATGTGGTCTAAATTGGGTCACTTGAGTTTGGGTAGATGAACAATGAGCTATTGGGAGCCTCCTAGGGCATCTAAGCAACTGTTTGTGATGAGAGAGCTTAAGCTTGCCTCCCTAAACCCAACCCTCCTCTGCTGGTGACGGAGTGTGAGCCTTGGTCTGTACCACAGCCAAAACGTTGTGAGTTCAACCCTCCAGTTTGACAAAACCTTCCATTCTTCCAAGGTGGGTAGGATGAGTACCCAGCATGTTAGGCACAAAATGCTTAATTAACCTTTGAACTGCCCAGCGAGTGCACTAAGTGCTATGGGGTGGTATATAAGTGTAATTGGTATTTTTTTATTTATTTTTTTAAATTTATATACCGCAATTCTCAGCCCAAGGACCGACTCAGTGCGGTTTACAAGATAGGAATACAATACAGTAATACAGCATAACAATCCCACAAAAAAAAATACAATATATCACAATACATTACAATATATTCAATATATTAGTATTGCTATTTGTTTGTTTGTTTGGATCCTGCCTTTCTCACCAACAGTGATCCAATGCTGATTTTTAGATGCACATATTTAGCCCATGCTGACTCTCTACTAGCTAGTTACAAAAGTTCAAGACCCATCAGTTACAGCCTACTGTACTGTATATGACTTTTCCTAGTGTGGTTTCTATTATAGTGTTCCATTCCATACTGCAAAAATTATTTGAAATCATCTTTTAATCTAATAGAGAGGCAGAAGATAGATGAGGATCTACCTCTAGGTCTTCAGATGATTTGCATTAGATCAGCAAGGGTTTATTGTCTTAGATGAGAAAGACTTAACCCACCCTCCTTAAAGGAGCGGATCTTTATTTATTCTTTGCTGATTTTGCTTGCAGCTCCCTTGCTTGAAAGCCAGTCGTGTCCGACTCTAGGGTTTCAATCCTCATCTCTGTTGATAGTCAAAGAGCCAGCGCCAGAGTGCACGGAATGCTATTTACCTTCCCACCAAAGGGGGGTACCTGTTTATCTTCTTGCAATTTTTTTTGGCTTTCGAACTGCAAGGTTGGCAGGAAGGCACCTATTTATCTACAGTACAGTACTTGCAAATCCTAGCTTTCAAACTGCTCCATCTCATCTTGTTGTTCAGTCGCACAGTCGATTCCGACCCTTTGCCGACCCTATAGACCATCATCCTCCAGGTACCTCTGTCCTCCACCATCCTCCTCAGCCCGCCCAGCTCTGTACCCACTGCGTCCATGATGCCATCTATCCATCTCATCTTTGGCTGCCCCTTCTTCTTTTGCCCTCCACCTTTCCCAGCATCAAGGCCTTCTCAAGTGAATCCTCTCTTCTCATTTGATGTCCAAAGTACTTTAGCTTTATCTTTACTATTTGACCTTGCAATGAGCAGCCATGGTTGATTCCTTCTAAGATCGACCTATTTGTTCTCCTCGCTGTCCGGGGGACTCTCAAAACTCTCCTCCAACACCACATTTCAAAGGCATCTATTTTTCTAATGGTCCAGCTCTCACACCCATACATTACCACCGGGAATACCATTGCTTTGACTATGCGGATTTTTGTTTTCAAGGTGATGTCTCTACTTTTCATATTACACAGTACAGTATATGTCTCTCCTTTTGCTGCCTGCAACAAGCTTGTAAAGTTGCTTGGGGGAAGAGCCAGAGAGAGAGTGGCGAGTAGTGCATGCACACACTCTTGCGCTATGGAGGGGCGGTGTAGAGAAGCGCTAGCTACTACGGCTTCAGTTCCTCCGCGTCCTTTCCTGCTAGGAGGCTGGGCTTCCCTCGGCTCCGTCCCGGAAGGCGGGTGGGCCGGGCCGCTTGCGTAGTTCCCGTCGGCCGGGGAGGCAAGGCAGGCAGGGCAGGCGGAGGAAGGGGGAGGAGAAGCCAAGCAGAGGAGGAAGGGAGGGAGCGGGAGCGGCGGCGGCGGCGGCGGCGGCGGCGGCGCTCTCCATGCAGAGCAGGCAGCGAGAGCCGTGGCTCCGGCGGCCCTCCGGAGAGGAGCAGGAGCAGCTGCCCGGAGGAGCAGCCCCGGCAGAGGCGGCGCAGGGGGACGCCCAGCCCTGGCCCCGCTTCAGCATGGAGATCGAGAAGGAGTTCCACCGGCTCGACCAGGCCGACAGCTGGGCCGCCATCTACCAGGTAGGGACTGCGGGGGGTTAAGAAGAAGCTCGCCTTGTTAAACTGGGAGGGCCGGGCGAGACTAAGACG